>CM053595.1:144928666-144943162 GCA_028646575.1 Pseudocheirus occidentalis | reverse complement strand
CTAGCTGTGAGACTGTGGGTGGGTCATTTCGCCGGAGTCTCAGGTTCCTCTTCTGTAAAATGATGGGGTTATATTAGATATTCTCTTCTAGCTCTTTCAGATTCTGAACTCTTCCGACATAGCATTTAGTAAGTCAGTCCATAAATATTTATTAAGCATCTAGTGTCCACCATGTGCCTCTCCATTGCCCTTTTGATCAGACAAGAAGCTGTTGTTATTGTTGTTTTTCGGCCATGTCTGACTCTTGTGACCCCATCTGGGTTTTCTTGCCAAAGATACTGGAGTGGTCTGCCATTTCCTTCTCTGGTTCATTTTACAGATGAGGAAACTGAGGCAAACAGGGTTAAGTCACAGAGCTAGTGTCTGAGGCCAGATTTGAACTCAGGAAGATGAGCCTTCCTAACTCCAAGTTCTTTATCCACTGCACTGCCAACCTGCCCCTAACAAGCTTTTAGTAAGTGCCTACTATATGCCTCGCCTTGGGATAAGTACTGAGGAGACAAAGAAAGGCAATTAACAGTCCCTGCCACTCCGGAGCTCACAGTGCAATGGGGGAGACAACATGTAAGCAAACAAAACATATACAAGGATAAACTAGAGATACTCAGCAAGGGGAAGGCACTGCCATGAAGGGGGATCAGGAAAGGCCCCTACACAGCACAGTATCTGAAGATAACTTCCTGCCACCAAGGTTACCATCTAATATCTCCCTCTGTTCCTATCAACCCACTCTCTTGGCTGGGTCCTGCTCATACTTCTTCTCTTGATATCTTCTTCCCCACTCCCCATCTGCAATGGAATATAAGCTTCATGAAGGCAGGAGCTGCTTTGTTTTTGTCTTTGTATCCCTAGCACTTAGCGGATACTTAGTAAATGCTCTTTGAGCTGAAGTTATACTGGATACCGGGATGGTGGGGAATTCATCCAATATGTAAGAGCACAGATTTGGAGCTGGAAGATTCCTTGGAACTCTTCTAGTCTAGCCCCTTTCATTTTACACTGGAGGAAACCAGGGCCAGGAGAGGTGAAAGATGATCTTGTCACCCAAGGCCCCACAGGTACCAAGTCCCAGAACTAGAATTTAAGCCCAGTTCCTCCAAGCCAGAGATAGAGCCAGCCCTCTTTCTACACTTGATTATCCAAGTTCCTCTCAAAGGAAAGGGTTAAAAGGGACCTGGAGACTTGGTTTCCAGGGTCCTAGATATTGCTAGAAGAAATGGATGAGGTGAATCTCAGACTTTGGTATTCCATGGACCTGGGAGTTGAAGAGGCAGGAAGCATTCTGGATTCAGTCAGAGGAATTAGGTCTGGAATCTGGGCTCTCCAGGAAAATTGCTTAACCTCTCTGGGCCTTAGTCCTCTTAATTGTAAAATGAGGGGACTGGACTACATAACCTCCATGGTCCCCTCTAGTTCTACATGTGACTTAATACCTGTAGGAGGCATATATTTGAAGGTCAATTTACTGGGATCATAGATTGATTCAGAGCTACATGGGATATTAGAAATCTCCCAGACCAACACTTCACTAACGCTGGTAAACCATGTCACCTGCAATCCAGCCACCATCATCAACCTCATCCCTCTCCCAATTGTATGTACCACGATGCCACCATGCGTTCTGAGACAGTTTTCTACTGTTATCTTTCCCAGATCCAAGCCTTCATTTCCCGGCTATTTCCAAAGCCTGATGCTTTGAGTACCACTTCCCACCCCCTTCCCTCCCTTCTGATTCCCCTTTATGTGTTACCTTGCCTCATTAGAATGTAATTACCCTGAGGTATTTGCTGCTGGCAAGCCTTCATTTTTTTTGGCTTTCATTTATTAATACACCTGGAGCTTAGCACATTGCCTGGCACAAAGGAAGTGTTTAATAAATGCTTTTAATAAATGCTGTTTTAATAAATGCTATTCACTCAGTAAATAAAGCCCTGACCCTGGAGTCAGGAGGGCCTGAGTTCAAATCCAGCCTCAGACACGGGACACACTTACTAGCTGTGTGGCCTTGGGCAAGTCACTTAACCCCAATTGCCTTGCCTTCCCCCCTCAAAAAAAATGCTTTCTTAATATAAGCACCAATCCCCTTATTCATAGGTGCAGTGTTCCACTTAGAGTCACACAAGTGGCAGAGATAAGTTCTGAACCCAGGTCCTTTTACTCCAGATCCAAGGTGCCATACACTGAACTTTTTGTGTAACTTGCTCTTCAAGGAAAATGAATCTGGCAGTGCCCTTCCTGAGACCATGCCCTGGATGACAACTCATTCAACTTTAGAATGATGGCCCTGAAACTTAATGCCCTAGTTGGTAAGTCAGTCAGGATGGATGCATATGGCCTGCTGTATCTTCTTTTTTTTTTTGGAGGGCAATTGGGGTTAAGTGACTTGCCCAAAGTCACTGGGCTAGTTTTTGTGTCAAGTGTCTGAGGCTGGATTTGAATTCACGTCCTCCTGACTCCAGGGTCAGTGCTCTATTCACTGCGCCACCTAGCCACCTAGCCACCCCCTGCTGTATCTTCTTGATCCAGACCTCTGGCAGTGCTTCACATCCCATTTGACCAACACTTAATTCTCCACAACTGGTTCTCCATCAAGGCTTCCTCTACTTTGGCAGTAGTAAGCAAACCACTCCTGTTGCTTCTAGAATGTTTCAATCCTTTTTCCTAGGGCTTGACTCCCCAACCCCTGGGGCCTTCTAACCATTCTTCCCAGATCACAACTGCTGTCCTTGTGCTGTGTTAGCTTCTATATATCTTGTATGGGTCTCGTATGGACATGGTTTGTTTGCATGCTGTCTCCTCCATTAGATTGTGAGTACCTTATGAGAAAGGGACTGTTTTTGCCATTCTTTGGATCCTCAGGCATGCCCCTGAAAGGGGGACAGATTTGGGGAGCCCTGGCATGGCATTTGTGGTAGGCCCTTTGCTCAGCTTCTTATAATAGTGTGTGAGTTCTACGCCTAGTGATGATGGGCAGGAAAACTAAAAATCGGTAGAAGCTGACACCACACTTCTTGTCTAACTAAGGGATTTAATTAAAAGCTTATAAGCAATATACTCAGAGGACACTTTCCCCCTTGAATTCATTCCCTCCCTTCCTTCCCCTTCCAATTACAGAAAATCTAAGACCTGGGTAGGACAGAAGGGAACTACTCTGACCTTTTACTCCTTACCCCAAGAGGGGAACTATGCCACAGGCGGGAGGGAGGAGGGAAGGGAGGAAGGGAATCTCAGCTGGTGTCTCTCAGCTTGCCAGGTTTCCCCATATCCGCTAAAAATCCCATGAGATCGTCCTATCATCTTGCAGGTAGGGGCACGCACTCACGAAGAGGTAGTGTGACGGAGAAGAAGGAATATTGAATTTGGGTCTCAATCCTTGCTCTGACCCTTACCCCTCTGAGTGTAAATTTTCTGATCTGTAAAGAAATGATGATATTACTTGCATCACCTACTTATCTCAAGGCGTAAGGAAAATGATTTCTTAATTCTAAAGCACTACATAAATGCAAATTGTCATTTTGTCATAGAATAGTATGTACCTTTAGCGTTAGAAGGTAGCAGGCATTGAAGTTTAGTACACCTCCCTCATTTTACGGATTAGGAAACTAAGGCCCAAAGGGGAAAGAGGCCGGCCCAAAGAAGCTGGAAAGTGAGTAGTAAGAAGAAGAGCCCTCGGGCACCAAATCCTGTTCCTTTTCTCAAGGGAATCAGGAAAACCTTCCTGTGGGATCTCTAAGAGTCCCGAACAACTATAAAATTGTGCTTTTCAGTCCGGGGGTGGGGGTGCGGGAGGGGGATGGAAGGGATGCGGTCAGTAGAGCGGGAACAGAGAGTTAAGCAGGGGGCGGGGCCAAGCTGGGCCGGGCCAAGTTCAGGCTCAAGCTCCGGGGAACTCCAGGCTTGCGTGCAGCAGCTGGGGGCCCAGCCCAGGCTCCTAGGACAGTCCAGGCGCCAGGTTTTAAGTGCACCGTGCGGCCTCCCCCCGTGCGCCCACTCCAGTACTCCACCCACGTGGCCGAAGTTCCCGCTCGCGGTCCCCCTCACCCGGTAGTCGCGGGCCGTGCCCTGCACGGGTTGCACGCGGTGGCCCTGGTGCCGCGGGTCGCCCTGGCACGAGCCGCACAGTAGCTCCTTGTCGTCCAGGCAGAAGAGGCTGAGCTGGCCGTGGTGCAGGCGGCAGAAGCGGGGTCCTCGCGAGCGGGCCGGGCAGGCCTCCTCGCGCAGCAGCTTCTCCACCAGGTTGTTGAGAGTGTGGTTGGTGCGAAGCGCCGCTGGGGATGCCCGCTCCTTGCACACCGGGCAGGCGGGCGCGTCCTGCAGCTCCCAGCAGCGGCCCACGCAAGCCCGGCAGAAGTTGTGACCACAGCGCAGAGTCACCGCGTCGCGAAACGGGTCGTAACAGATGGCGCAGAGCAGCTCCTCCTTGAAGGAAGGCGACGGCCCTACCGAGCCGCCAGCCCCCGGCTCCATGCCTCTGCCCCGGGTCTGACGCGCTGCCCAGAGCTCCCAAACTTTCCAAAGTGTGCGTGGCCCCTCCCCGCGGGTGACTCAGGCGTGGGCTCACCCCACCCTACACCTCCCCACGCATTGCTCTGAGTGACATCGCATCTGGCCAACCGCTGTGGGGACGGTCTGCCCATTTTCCGTCAGTCTTGCTTCTCTTAAAGCTACTGCTTTCTGGGCGGGGCTGGAAGGTGCCCTGCGGGGGATGGGAGAGGCCTGGCGCCTCCATTCCTATTCCACACCCCACCCTTACCCCTGCCCATTTCCACAGTCTGCCTAACTGAACTGAAATGCAGATTGTCCTCACCTCTCTAGCAAAAACCCCAAAGCATTGCTATAACCCAGTTTCCCACCTGGGATCATCAATTGAGTGTCTGGAAACCCCTCCCTTTTCCTCTTCATCCTCATCCTAACTCCAAGGGGCAGCGCACTCCTTTAAGGGCCCGGGTCTGGGATGCAGGAGCTTGGTCTTGATTCTGAATCTATTAACTCATGAGAGGCGAGGTACGCCCTCTGTCGGTGAAGACTGCAAAGCCCTTTCATCCTTTATTTCTGCTTTTCAAAATGCTTTTATGCCTATTACCTCCTGTTATTCCCAATTTACAGAGAAAATGGAGGAACAGAACTATGAAACTGGGATAGCAAAGGGATCCAGTTGGGGAAGAAGTGGAGTCATGAAAATATGTAGATGTAAAGAAGGCATGGCATGGATCTGGACTGGAAGAACCATTTGTTGTTTGTACCTAAGGACAGTTAGAAAGGCAGCTTGGGCAGTGAAAGGGAATGTCTAGGTTCAGTCCTGAGTTCTGTATGCAAATGACATCACAGTCTCTGCCTCTATACTATCGATGGAGGAAATTTCCACACTGGAAGTTCCCTGTACCCATGAATCATAGGGAGAAAAGACACCTAAAATCATATTACTTTATATAAAAATTAATCAGAGGAAGTGGATCTGACAATCAAAGTGGAAATAATCCTAGTTCTCTAAGAACCAGAAGGGATCCAAGAAAGTTAACCCCACCTCTAGACTAGACTGTGGATTAAAGGGAGAGAAGATGGGTAGTATCTGGGCATACTCGGTGTACCAGGATTCTATCTGAGCCAACCTCTGTATTGTTGACAAGTATATAAGTGTCTATAAAACTGAAACAAGCTGCCTGAACAATGTGAGCTAGCAGTGATGGGACTTCACAGTGTATAACTTGTGCCCTGAAATGCCCACTTCCCAGAGAATGAAAGAAAAAACTGGGATGGGGGGGGAAAGAGAAATCCTTTATCCCCTAGTTCACCCTAATATTTTTTGATACCTAGGGTGGGGTCACTAAAAAAGGGACCTGTCAGATTTAATTAGTAGCAAATGACCAAAAAGCATACTTGTCTGGGTTTTGGTACATTAACTTATATGCCTTAGTCTCTGTTTGGATGCCCCATTGTTAGCTCAAAATCAACAATGCCAAAACCAAACCTTTCACTTCACTCCCTGTAAATGGGATTTTTCATTCCTAGAAAATTCCTAGAGGGGCGGCTAGGTGGCGCAGTAAGTAGAGCACCGGCCCTAGAGTCAGGAGGACCTGAGTTCAAATTCGGCTTCAGACACTTAACACAAAAACTAGCCATGTGACGTTGGGCAAGTCACTTAACCCCAACTGCCCTCCAAAAAGCAGAAAAAAAAAAAGAAAATTCCTAGAAATGGGATTCTCCCTGAGAGCTAGAACTGCTTCCTTTTTGTCTTTGTAACCCCAGCATTTGACACAGTGCCTAGCACTGTAATAGTATTGAATTCTAAATCCTACCTTTATTTCATAGAATCACAGGTTTTTTATTCTAGTTGGAAGAACCTTCTAGAACACACAATACATAGCTAAAAAGAATCCCCCCTCTAACATCCCTGAAAAATGGACCATCCAACTTAATAGCTTCTTATTAGGAGTAATCTACTACCTGACCAGGTAGGCCAGTCTACTTATAAACAGGTCTAATAGGAAAATTTTTCTGACATCAAACCTATATTTATCTGTTTTTAACTATTACTCATTGCTGTACTCTTTGGGGCCGTAATAGAATAAGACTAACCCCTGTTCCATTTAACAGATCTTCAAATATTTGAACTCTATCTTATTTTTCTTTGAGTTTCTTTTCTCTAGGCTAAATATCTCCAGTTCCATCAAGTGGTTCCTTGAACTCAAAGCCCTTCACCATTCTGGTAGCACCCCCTTGGATGCTTTCCAGTGTTCTTAAACAGTGATGGGTACAATTGAACACAATACTCCAGATTTGGTCAAATCAGGGCAGAGTACAAAGGGATCACTGCACCCTTAATTCTGACAACTATGACTCCATTGATGCATCCCAAGATTGCATTAACCTTTTGACTGCTGTATTACATTACTGATTCAGTGGGCTTAGGGTCCATTGAAACTCCAAATATTAACAACCCCCCCAACACACAAAATACATACCATCTAACCATGCCTCCATTATTCTGTATTTGTGAAGATTTAAAAAATTTTTGTAAGAAAGATGAGATGTGATTTCTTCTCCCCCACCCCCACTCCCACTCTCATCCCCAGTTTATACAGTCGTAGAATATAGTTGCACTTGAAATTTTCTTAAATTCAATTTTATTTAATTTTCAGTTCTGAATTGTCTCCTTTCCACTTCCATTGAGAAGGCAAGAAAAAAGCCCATTAAAAATATGCATAGTTATAATACGAACTAAATTCCTGGATTAGTCAGAGAGAGAGACAGAGAGAGACAGAGAGAGACAGAGAGAGACAGAGAGAAGAAAATATGCTTCAGCCTACACTGAGCCCATCATCAGCTCTCTGTCTGGAGGTTGGTAACATGCTTCCTCATGAGCCCTTTAAAACTGTGGTTGGTCAATATGCTGATGAGTCACTAAGTCTTTCAAAGTTGATTAGTGTTTCAATATTGATATTATTGTATAAATTGTTTTTCTGGTTCTATTTGCTTCATTTTTAGCATGTATATGCTAGCATGTTGATACATGATACATTCATGTATCAATTCATACATATCAATTCAAAAACCTTCCTAGGTTTTTCTGAAACCCTCCCCTTCCTCACTTCTTATAGCACAATAGTATTTCATCACAATCATATATCATAACTTCTTGAGCCAGTCACCAATTTATGGGCATCCTCATAGTTTCGAATTCTTTGCCACTACAAAAAAAGCAACTATAAATATTTTTGTACGTATGAGTTCTTTTCCACTTTCTTTGATCTCTTAGGTACAGATCTAGTATTAGTGTGGCTGGATTAAGGGTATGTAGGATGTAATAACTTTTTGGGCATAGTTTCAAATTGCTTTCCAGAACGGTTGAATTAGATCATACATCTACCAACACTGCATTAATGTACCTGTTTTCTCCATCATCTAATTTTTCTTTTTTTGTCACCTTAGTCAATCTGATGGATTTGATGTGGTACCTCAAAGTTGTTTTAATTTATATTATTAATAATTTAGAGCATTTTTTTCACTGGCTATTTTTTTTTTTGCTTTTTGGAACGCAGTTGGGGTTAAGTGACTTGCCCAAGGTCACATGGCTAGTGTGTGTTAAGTGTCTGAGGCCAGATTTGAACTCAGGTACTACTGACTCCAGGGCCGGTACTCTATTCACTGTACCACCTAGCCACCCCTTTTTCACTGGCTATTGATGTGTTAGATTTTTTTCCTCTGAAAACTGCCTCTTCATGCCCTTTGGCCCTTTATCAATTAGGGAATGGCTCTTTTTCTTATAAATATGACTCATTTCTTTAGATAACTTAGAAATAAGACCATTATCAGAAAAACTTGCTGCAAAGACTCCCCCCTACCCCTGCATTTTCCAGCTTTTATTCTAACGTATGCTAAATTGGTTTTGTTTGTGCAAAATCTCTTTCTTTTGTTTGATCATATACTCTCCCCCTGTCCATAGGTATGAAGTGATTTCTTCCATTCTCCTCTAATTGGTTTATGATATCACACTTTATGTCTAAATCCTATGCTCATTTAGACCTTACCTTGTTATATTGGGTGAGATAGTAATTTATACCTTTTGCCAGACTACTTTCCAGTTTTTTCAGTAGTTTCTTCTGAATGGTGAGTTTCCCAGTAGTTGAGACCATAGTACATTTAGGGTACTATGCTCATTTATTGTTTCTGAAATATAGTATACATCTATTCTGTTCCACTGATCAACCTCTGTCTTTTTAAATCTGTCTTTATTACCCAGTACCAACTTGTTTTGATCATTACAGCTTTTTAATATAGTTTGAGATCTTGTACTGCTAAGTTTTCCCCTTCCCATTTTTTTCATTGAGTCTCTTTGATATTCTTAAACTTTTGTTCCTTCAGATGAATTTTGTTATTATTTTTTCTAGCTCTATAAATAATTCTTTGAGGGGCAGAGCCAAGATGGTGGTGTAGAAACAGGAAAACTCCACGGCTCCCCCCATAACCACCTCAAATACCTATAAAAATATGATTCTAAACAAATTTTAGAGCTACAGAACCCACAAAATGACAGAGAGAAACAAATCTCCTATTGAAGGCAGCCTGGCAGATGGAGAGGAAGGGTCCATTGCATCATACTGGGAGTTGAACTCAGTGCTGAATGAGCCTGCAGTTTTAGCCCCAGGGAGGCCCTGACTAGCAGCTGCAGCAGACTTCCAGAGAGTAGATCATGAGCAGCTGTGGCAGTTTCCAGAATTATCAACCCATAAATACCAAAGAAAAAGTGAGAAGTCAGTGCAGAACTCTGTTGGAACTGTGGGGGGGGGGGGGAAACAGAGGAACAGGTGCAGCCCCTGTCCCCCAGAGCTAGAAGTGGCAGAGGCACTGAGGTCCTGCATTCACCTCCACATGGCTGCTTTGGAGCTCCTGGCCTGCAGATCATAGGGAGGCCAAGGGAACATTCAGAAGGTAATCACTCTTGCTTTAACCTACCTAGATCTGGGCCATGGTCTTGGGTGGTGGTCATGAGGTGTGTGACCAGTGAGCCAGAGTTTGTGGGGACTGAGGAGGCTGGCACCCTCCTAATAGCTCTGGCAGCTGTGAAAACCCAAGCAATTTGGGACAAAGCTTCTACCCTCTGGAAGCAGAGTGGAAGCTCTGTGGCAAAGAGCTCAAAAATCAAGTAATTGAATGGCAACATGAGCAAGCAAAGGAAGCTAAGCAAGCACAGCAATACAACTTTAGATTCTTTTTTGGGAACATAAAGGATCAAAGGATGGAACAGGAGGAAGCCAACACAGTCAGAACTCCTTCACCAAAAGCTTCCAGGGAAAATATGAATTGGTTACAGGCCATGGAGAAGCTCAAGAAGGATTTTGAAAGTCAAGTAAGAGAAATGGAGGAAAAATTGGGAAGAGAAATGAGAATGATGCAAGAAAATCATGAAAAGAGAGTCAACAACCTGAGTGAAGAAAATAATACCTTAAAAATAGACTAACTCAAATAGCAAAAGAGCCTCAAAAAGCCAATGAGGAGAATTCCTTAAAATGTCAAATTTGCCAGATAGAAAAAGAATCTCAAAAGTTCACTGAAGAGAATAATTTCTTTAGAATTAGATTGGAGTAAATGGAAGCTAATGACTTTATGAGGAATCAAGATACTATTAAACAGATCCAAACAAATGACAATAGAAAGTAATGTGAAATATCTCATTGGAAAAACCACTGCCCTGGAAAATAGATCCAGAAGAGATAACTTGAAATTTATTGGACTACCTGAAAGCCATGATCAAAAAAAGAACCTAGAAATCGTCCTTCAAGAAATTCTCAAGGAATATTGCCCTGATATTTTAGAACCAAAGGGCAAAATAGAAATTGAAAGAATTTACTTATCACCTCCTGAAAAAGATCCCAAAAAGAAAATTCCTAGGAATATTATAGCCAGGTTCTGGAGTTCCCAGATCAAGGAGAAAATATTACAAGCAGCCAAGAAGAAACAATTTGAATATTGTGGAAACACAATAAGGATCACATAGAATCTATCAGCTTCTATATTAAAAGATCACAGGGCTTAGAATATGATATTCCAGAGGTCAAAAGAGTTAGGATTAAAATCAAGAATCACCACCCAGCAAAACTGAGTATAATGTTTCAGAAGAAAATATGGTCATTCAATGAGGTAGAGGACTTTCAAGCATTCTTGATGAAAAAACCAGAGTTGAATAGAAAATTTGATGTTCACATACAAGAAGCGAGAGAAGCATGAGAAGATACAGGGAAAAGAAATCATAAGGAACTTACCAAAGCTGCCTATTTACATGCCTACATGGAAAAATGATAATTGTAACCTATGAAACTTTTCTCAGTATGAGGATAGTTGAAGGGAATATAAATGTGTGTATGAATATATATGTATATATTCACACATACATACACATACATATATCTGTTTATATAGGAGGACATATGTGCATATGAATGCATATGTGAGTGTGTGTATATATGTGTACAGGTATACATAGACAGAGGGCACCAAGTCAATTTAACAGGAATGATCTTTAAAAGGTGAAATTAAGAGGTGAGAGAGGAATATAATGAGAGGAGATGGGGAAAGACAGAATGGGGCACATTATCTCATATAGAAGAGGCAAGGGATAACTGTTACAATGGAGGGGAAGAACAGCAAGGCAAAAGGGAATGAGTCAACCTTACTTTCACTGAATTTAGATTAGGGGGAGAATGACATACACACTAAATTGGGTATCTTGCCCTACAAGAGAGTAGGGGGGAAAGGAATGAGAGGGGGAATGATGTAGGAGAGGGCAAGTTGGGGGGCAGAGTAGTTAGAAGCACACACTTTTGTAAAGGGACAGGGTCAAAGTAGAGAATAGAACAAATGAGGGGCAGGATAGGACAGAAGGAAATGTAGTCAGTCTTTCACAATATATCCACTATGGAAATGTTTTGTGTAACCACACATGTACAACCTATATTCAATTGCTTATCTTCCCAGTAAGGGTGGGAGGAAGGGAAAGAATTTGGAACTCAAAGTTTTAAAATCAAATGTTTAATATATATAATAATAATAATTATTATTATTATAATTACATGCAACTGGGAAATAAGATATACAGGCACTGGGGTGTGGAGATTCATCTTGCCCTACTGGAAAGTCAGAGGGGGTATAGGGGAGGATATAGGAGAGAGCATATTGGGGGAGGGAGTATACAATGGGAATGCTGTTTTGGGTTGGTGGGTAGGGGAAAGACGGGGAGAAAATTTGTAACTCAAAATCTTGTGGAAATGAATAATGTAAACTAAAAATAAACATTAAACTTAATCAAAAAATAATTCTTTGGTAGTTTGATTGGTAGGAGACTGAATAAGTAAAGTAGTTCAGATAGCATAATATTTTTTTATTATATTGGCTCAACCTATTCATGAGCAATTAATAATTTTCTAATTATTTAGATCTGTATTTGAGTGAAAATTATTTTGTGTAATTGTGTTCATGTAGTTTCTGTGTATGGCTTGGAAGGTAGACTTTTGCTATCCATAGTAATTTTAAATGGAATTTCTCTTTCTATCTCTTCCTATTAGATTTTGTTGGTAATATACAGAAATATTGGTGATTTGTATGGGCTTATTTTATATCCTGTAACTTCACTGAAGTTGTTAATTATTTTGATAAGTTTTTTCATTGACTCTCTAGGGTTCTATAAGTAAGTCATCATATTATAGGCAAAAAATGATGGTTTTGTTTCCTCTGTGTCTATGCTTGTTCCTTCAATTTCTTTTTCTTGTCTTATTATAGCTAACATTGTTAGTACAATATTGAATAATAGTGGAGATAATGGACATTTTTGTTTTACTCACCCACACACATCACCGCCCATCACTGGAATGGCTTCTAGCTTATCTCCATTACAGATAATGCTTGCTTTTAGTTTTAGATAGATACAATTTATTATTTTAAGGAAAGCTCCATTTATTCCTGTGATTTCTAGTGTTTTAAACAGAAATGGATTTCATATTTTGTCAAAAAGGTTTTTCTATATCTTGAAATAATCATATAATTTTGTTGGTTTTGTCATTAATATAGTCAGTTATATTAATAGTTTTTCCTAATATAGAACCAGCCTTACATCTTTTGTATAAATTCAGCATGGTCATAGTGTATGATGATCCTTGTGACATACTGCAGCCATTCCCTTGCTAATATTTTGCTTAATATTTTTACATTAATATAACAGAAATTGGTTTATAGTTTCTTTTTTTTAACTCTCCATGGTTTAGGTATTAATATATTTTTGTCATGGGATGAATTTGATAGAATATATTCTTTACCTAATAACAAAATCATTTATATGTGTGTGTGTCTGTATGTGTATATGTACGTATATATACATTTTATTTGTTTATTTTTAGTTTTCAATAATTTATATATTTTTAGAAATAATTATTCTTTAAATTTTTAATAGAATTCACTTGCAAATCACCCCCCCCCTCCTTTGGGAATTTACTTATGGCTTGTTCAATTTTTTTTCCTCCTAAGATTAAGTTTTTGAAACATTCTTGGGGGTAGAGTCAAGATGGTGGAGTAGAAACACTAGAACTTCTCGAACTCCTCCCAATACCACCTCAAATACCTATAAAATATGACTCTAAACAAATTTTAGGGCTCCATACTCCACAAAAATGACAGAGTAACAAAGCTGCCTCTGAAGGCAGCCCAGCAGGCAGTCATTGCAGCTTGCTGGAAGCAGAGCCCATCCCCATGTGGTTTCAGCCCCAGGGTGTCCAGGAGAAACCACGACTGTAGCATTCAGGAGGACAGATCATCAGCAGCTGTGGCGATTTCCAGAATCACCCACCCAAAAGAGCCAAGGACAAAGGGAAAAGGTCAGTGGAACTCTGCTAAATTTGGGGAAGAAGGTCTAGCCAAACTGCCTCCAGTGCTAGTCTGAAGTGGTACAGCTTCCTCCACGTGGCTGCTTCAGAAGCTCCCAGCCTGCAGATTGCAAGGGGACCAAGTGATCATTCAGAGGCTAAGTGCTCTTGCCTAGAGCTGCCTGGATCAGATCCTGGTCTTGGGTGGTGGTCCTGAGGTGTGTTTTCAGTGAGCCTAAGCTGGTGGGGGCTGCAGAAATGGTGGCCTCCTAATAGCTCTAGCAGCTGTGGAAACCCCAGTGATTTGGAACAGAGCTCTCTCCTCTGAAAGCAGAGTTTTACTACTGAGCCCAAAAGCCAAGTAATTGACTGGCAACATAAGCAGGCAAAGGAAGCAAAGCAAGCCCAGCAAACAAACTTTAGATTACTTTTTTGGGGACAAAAAGGACCAAAGCATGGAACAGGAGGAACATGGAACAGCACAGTCAGAACTCCTGCACCAAAAACTTCCAAGAAAACTACAAACTGGATAGAGGCCATAAAGGAGCTTAAAAAGGAATTTGAAAACTAAATAAGAGAAGTGAAAGAAAAATTGGTGAGAGAAATGAGAATGATGCAAGAAAATCATGATAAGAGACAAAAACCTGACAGAAGAAAATAACACCTTGAAAAATAGACTAACTCAAATGACAAAGGAGGCCCAAAAAGCCAATGAGGAGAAGAATGCCTTAAAGAGTTGAATTTTCCAGATGGAAAGAGAATCTCAAAAGCTCACTGAAGAGAATAATTCCTTCAGAATTAGAGTGGAGCAAATGGAAGCAAATGACTTTATGAGAAATCAAGATACTATTAAACAGAACCAAACAAATGAAAAAAATGGAAGGCAATTTGAAATATCTCCTTGAAAAAACCATTGACCTGGAAAATAGATCCAGGAGAGATAATTTTAAAATTATTGGACTACCTGAAAACTATGATAAGAAAAAGAACCTAGAAATCATCCTTCAAGAAATTCTCAAGGAAAATTGTCCAGATATTTTAGAACCAGAGGGCAAAATAGAACTTGAAAGAATTCACCAATCACCTTTTGAAAAAGATCCCAGAAAGAAAACTCCTAGGAATGTTTTAGCCGGGTTCTGGAGTTCCC
>CM053595.1:144864414-144928166 GCA_028646575.1 Pseudocheirus occidentalis | reverse complement strand
AAGTTTGATTATGAGTTCCTCATATTCAGCTAACCAGTCAGCAAATATTTATTAAGTGCTTGCTCTGTGCCAGACAGTGTATTAGGTGTTGGGGATACAAAGGAAGTTCTCTGGTCTCCAGTGCAGCAAACCAGAGATAGGGATATGATAAAAATGGTCAGCTCTTCTCATGCTGGCTTCTTTCCAGAGTCTTTCCCTTTAGGAACCTGAGGTGGGGTTGCATCTTCCATCTTTTAAATGTGCCCAAAGTCCAAAGAGACTCAGTGACTAGAAGAGAACTTGAAGAAGACTGAGGAGACTGGAGATCTCCTGCTCTCACTAACTCTGCCCTGCCCCTTATATAGGTGCTCTACCAATTGGAGAGAAAGTCTCATAACAATAGACTTTGTGACTGGGGTTACACTTACATTTTGGTTTTCAAAGTGGGCAGGAGGGAGTAGAAAGACAATCAATGTACAATGTAAATCAGGTATGGGAGAGCTATTTATTTATTTATTTATTTATTTAATACAAAGAAATATTTAAAGATAAGTGTTCGTTGATAGACTTAAACAAAAAGCAGTAATAATGTATAACTACCACTATACTACACAAGTTGGTGCTTAACTTGAAGTATTTTGTGGGACTGCTACATAAACATTTCACATTTCATCTAAACTGCATTGCACTTACTCCTTCAAAGAATGTATCTTCTGGTAAATCAGGCCATATATTGGATTTATCTTCCTGATAGTGTTCATCTACTCCAAGAAGCCGTATAGTAGTTGCCTCCTCCCAGAGTTCAGCTAGCACCAACTGAGGAACCCAAGGTAATCACCCAAAGGGTCCTTACCAGGATTACCATTTACTCACCTACAATTAGACATGTAAAGAAACAGAAGAGGCAGTCAGAGGCCCAGGATAAAGCTTGTCTAACTGAGTTCCTACTTCAGCTTCCAAATAAGAAGAAGTTACCATGCTGTTGTGGCGGGGGAAGTGCACTAAAAGGAGACTTCAATAGTACTGACTCAGTTTGTAGGTGGAAAAAAGAGAGGGCAGAGCTAGACTTTTTCATCAGCTCTACCTAGTGACCAATAGCATCAAAGAAATAGCTCGTCAAGTAAATAGTGAAGCCCCATTGGGGACTGAGGCTGTAGTCACCATAATCATAGATTTAGAACTCACTTTTTAAGATCCCCTGAGTTGGGCCACTCTAATTGGCTTAGAGGTCAATAGTTCTGACATGACTTTGACATAGCCATCAAAGCCCCCTGATGCAGGGCTGATACCTCTTCCCTTCAGCTGTCAGGGGGTGTCAGGGAAAACCCACAGTTTCCTACATTATCTCAAAGCAATAAACTTTCACTGGTGAGCCATGTGTTTCCCTGAAACCACACCATGGTTGTGGGATCCAATCTCTGCTACTAATGTCAATGACTTATCACCCCCACTAGAATACAACCTCCTTGAGAATGTGAAATACGTCCTGATTCTTTGTAATTCCTTCCAGCAGCTTGCATAGTACATTTCCATTTGCTATAGATATTCAATGAATATTAGGTGAATGGGTGACCACATGATCCTAGAGTTCTCTTTAGTTCTGGCATCTTAAAATTCCAAGAACCGAATTGAATTAGAAGGCAGGCCCAGGGTCAAGAAGGCAGCTGTACTTGGAATTATGGCTTGTTAGCTTAATTGCTTAGGTTACAAAAATAGAATCATTGTTCAGTAGAAAAGATTATATTTGGAGTCAGAGGATCTAGGTTTGAATACAGGCTCTGCCAGCAATACTACCTATTTGGCTTTGGGTAAGTTTCTTTGAACCTTATTTTCTTCATAAAATGGGGAGAATGATACATGGATTACTTACTTTAGAGTTGCTATGAAGCTTTATAATCCTTAAAGCAGATATAGAACACGTCTGACAATGTGACACTCTCTGTCCTGTACTTAATAAACACCAGTGGCTCCCTGTTACCTCTGGAATAACATCTTTGGCATTTATAATCCTGCCTCGTTCCTACATTTCCAGTTTTCTTATACATTATTTCCCTCACTCTACATTACACATATACTGGCCTACTTTCTATTTGCACGAAGGATACTACTTTCCACCTCCATGCCTTTGTACTAGCTGTCCCAAATGTCTTAAATGCACTCCCTCTATGGCATCTGTACTCTAGCCTTCTACTCAGCCTCCTCTCACAGGAACTGGACTCCCACCCCCGGGGACCTATGCTCAGATAGGTGAGCTTTTGCCTTACCTTACCCTAGTCCTGGGCTCATCACATTACTTCCTTGATCAACCATACCACCATACCACTTGGACCCTCTACCATGCCCTTTTCTTTTTTACTCTTGCTCCCCTTTAAGTGTTATCTTTCCCAATTAGAATGAACAGGAGCTATCTTGCTTGTATCTGTATCTGTAGCTCACAACACCCGGCACATGGTAAATAAATGCGGTTTTTCCTTTCATTTTCCCACCTCTGTCTCTTGGGATCCATGGTTTCCCTCAAGACCTGATGACCTCCAAGATCCCTTTCAGCTCTTAATCTAGGACTGTGTTTCTTGTGATTTAGCCCAATCTCCACCTTCTGCTGCACACCTTTCCTAATCCTCCACTGTCCTCCACTCCAAGTGCCTTCTCCTACCCAAGCTACCTTGTATCCATTTGGTATATATTGAGGAAACTGAGGAAATTGGGGGGATTAGGACAGCTAGTGGTTAATTAGCCCTCTACCAATCAATCAGTTGTTGTTTCCATGTTCATTTGATTGTTTATAGACACTTGGAAGGGGAGTGGGATATCTCTTTTTTTGAATTCAGAGAATTTTGCCTATTCACTCTCCCCTTCCCAACTTGCAAAGTCCCTAAACTTTCATACAATTAGAAATGAGATTGTATCCCAAAGAGATCATAGAAGTGGGAAGAGGACCCATATGTACAAAAATATTTATTGCAGCTCTCTTTGTGGTGGCAAAAAACTGGAAACTTAGGGGATGCCCATCAATTGGGGAATGGCTGAACAAGTATAGGAATGTAATAGAATACTATTGTGCTATAAGAAATAGGAAGGAGATGGACTTCATATTTGCCTAGAGAGGCTTATATGAATTGATGCTAAGTCAGAAGAGCAGAACCAGGAAAAATTTGTACATAGTCCAGATACATCATATGCGTAATGACCAGCCTTGATAAACTGGACTCTTCTCAGCAACGCACAGTTAAAAGACAACTCTACAAGTCTCAGAATGGAAGGAGATACCTACATTCAGAGAAAGATCTAGAAAGACCAGAGTTCAAATGGAGACTGAAGCAACACATGTTGTTGTTCTTTTCCATGTTTGGTTTTGTTTCTTTTTTTTTTCTTTTCCCATTATTCATTCTATTGGTTACAACGCTTCTATACAAACTATTGTACAATGTGAAAGTGTTTGCAGATCCCATATATGATAGTACACCACCATTGGGGGGGGAAGAGAAGGGAGGGCAGAAAATTTGAAACTCAAGTGATCTTGTAACTGAATCTTGTAAACTAAAAGTAAATAAACAAGTCAATAAATTAAAAAAAAAAGAAATCAAATTGCCTAATGTTGTATGTCTCCTTTTAATTAATTGACCTTATTTGAGCAATTGTTTTTCATGTATAAAAAGCAAGTCTGTCTCCCCCTGTATTTGGGTTCCAGCTCTAAGCAGAGGAAGGGTCCTGGTCCTGATTTATTAGGCATTTAGCATGCATCGCTAAATAAATTGATATGCTCAGAAGATTGAACCATTGCTCCTTCAGTCATTTCATCTTTTACCCACCATAATACTCTAAATATATTTCTATGGGTCAGTCAGTTAGTAAACAGTTAATAAGCACTTACTATGTGACAGGCATTGCACATGTTGTACAGGCACATGTGCACCTGAAGATTGTTTCCCTAGTTAGAATGTAAACTTCTTAAGGGCAGGAACCATTTCACTTTTGTCTTTGTATCCTGACCTTTTAGCCTTGTACCATGCCACACATACTAAGCACTTATCAAAGCTTGCCAATTGATTCATGTGAACTCTAATGCGGGTGGGTTGGAGCCAGCTACAAACAGAACCCAGTGTTAAATTTTCAGTGTGAACATTTATGGGACTCAAATGCTACAAAGCAGGGTTCGGCTTATTGTTTTGTTGATTGTCTAGACTTAAGAAAGTGATGGAGAAAATGCTAATAATGCAGATTATTAGCATAAAAGTATGCTGGGTACACATTTTTTCGGAGAGGTATTTGTTAAACATTTATCAACACATTACTGGCTAGAATGCATTTAAAACATTTTGAAGACCATAAAATACTATATATCAGTTATTAATAATTATTTATCTTAAGACTATTGCATATTACACAAAATATCAATATTAATTAGATTATATACTATTATTAAGAAATATCATTAATAGTAATTGCTATCTTTACTTATGAAGTGTGTATCCAGCTGTGGTGTGGTACAGGGACCTGAATTCAAATCATATCTCTATCCCTTGTGTGACCTTGAGCAAGACACTTAACCCTCCTTGACCTCAGTTTCCTCAAATACAAAATGAGAGAGTAGGCCTAGATGGTCTTTGATACTGCTTTCAGTTCTAAATCTATGCCTGATGAACCTAGGTCTGGTCCTTAGCTGGGCTTCCCCATTTATTTGCCTTGTTCACCATCTCTTGGATGGATGCTGTTGGTCACTAGGTGGAGCTGATGATGAGAAAGTGGGACTGGATGAGAGCAAATCCTATTGCTCACCTGGAAAACCTGTCAGTAGTTTCACTCTCAGATATAAGAAAAATATAGTTGAACACTTGATAAAAAATTGCCACCCAGTGTGCCATCTCGTGGCCACAAAAGAAACTACCATATTCATATGGGGAAGTCTACCCAGATAGACTTCAACTCCATTCCATCCCATCCCATTGCAAGCAACACATGCATATTTTGTCTCTGTGCTAGTATGTCATTGCCCCTCCTTCCCCTTTTCTCTAATTTGCAATCTCTCACTCCATGTTCTAGTACCTGCCCTCAAGGAGTTTACAGTCATAGGAGCTTGGGCTCTGAGGGCTGGAAAGGACCTCAGAGGCTACTTAATCCAACTCACTTATTTTATAGATAAGAAACCTAGGGCCTAGACATGCCAAAGTGATTGACTCAAGGTCACACAGGTAGTAAGCAGCAGGACCCTCTAGTAGGGGCATGGTTAGAATGTTATAAATGTGCATGAGAGTTCCAAAAGAGAGGGCTGAAAGATTGGGGAGGAAGGGAAGAATGGATCACTTTTAGCTAGTGGGGCAGGATCAGGGAAAACTTTAAGGAGAAGGTAACTGGCACTTGAGCTGAATTTTAAAGGAATAAAAAGATTTCAGTGGGTAGAGATGTGAATGGAATCCTTCCTAGTCGTGGGGGACAATCCGAGTAAATGATTTAAGGTGGCAGAGGGCAGAATGGATAGGGGAGCATGGCTAATATTCTAGTAAGGCTAGAATGTAATATGTGGGAAGTGGAATAAGGCAATTTGAAACCAGATTGCTGAGAGCCTTGTATAGCAAGATAAGGAGTTTGTTTTACATTGTAAGTAATGGGGAGCCACTGAAAATTTATGAGTGAGAGAGTACCCTATTAGATCTATATACTAGGCAGGTTATTTTGACAAAAGTGTGAAGGATGAACAATGTGGTATAAGGGACCTAGAGTTAGCAAACTGGGTTTTAAATCCTATTCATATTTCTATGAATGAATGAATGAATGAATGAATGGCTTTCCTCAGTACCATCAGCACTAAATACCACCATAACCCATTCCTGCTCTTCTGGCAACAATAGCAATAAGACATGGGCATAGGGACTATAGATTTCCAGGTTTATGGAGGATGGACTTTGAAAATTGGGATTATTCTATTCTCTTTATTTTTAGTTCCAGTTCCTAGAATAGTACTTGGCACCTAGTAGGCACTTAATAAATGCTTGTGGATTTATTGTTTGGAGGAATAGAGTTATGCTGGTGACAGGGAGGGTATCTACCATCCTGATCCTGCCTCCTTGATAGGACCATTTGAGTTGGATTTGTTGGGGGAGGAATTGGCTAAGGGACATGCGCTTCAAGCATGTTAAAGGATGTTATCAGCACCTCATTCCATTAGAAAAAGCTTCTCCCTCCCTCCCACCCACCTAAGCTTTAAATATCTCAATCTCCTGGGAGAACTGAACATTCACATTGAAGTGGGGTGGCAGATCCTGAATTCTGGAAGATCTCTTCAATAAAGAAGAAATCTGAGCTGAAGTTTCCAGGCACTTGGAGGAGAGACATCATGAGTAGGAAGGGACCGTTATTTTCCAACTTGTCCCCTTGCCTTGTCCCTGCCAGAACCCACCCCCTCTTGCTAAGCAACTGATAGAAGAGAATAAAATGTTAGAGCTGAAGGGATCATCATCCAGAGATCATCATCCAAAGGCAATACATTCATTTTACAGATGAGGAATCTGGGTCCCAGAGATGTTGCCCAAGATAAAGCAGCTAGTCTTCAGGGTCTGAACTGGGATTAGACCCCAGGACTCTAATTCTTCCTTGTTTCCACTATATCCTGCTGGGGTTAAAAGAAGGGGGTGGGGACTCAGGGGGGCAGAATTTTGCCTGCTAGTGAAGGGAAAAGAGAAACTGCCTCCAAAGGGGTCTCCAAAGAGTACTGGATTGGGAGGGAGCCTGGGAACCTAAGTTCAAATCTGAATATTTTTTAGTGACCATGGGTAAATCATTTAGCTGTTTTGTGCTTCAGTTTCATTATTTGAAAAGTAGGGATTAGATGGTCTGCGAGGTTCTTTCCACCTCTAAATCTATGCTGTTATGAAGAAACTCCAGCAGTTATGAATGGGGGTGGGAGAGCTTAGAACCCAGGGGTCCTACATTCCAGGCCCCTGATTTGAAAAATAAAACTTGGCTATAGCCTGAACCCAATTTGTAAAGTGGGTTTTCCAGAGGTCGGAAGGGTGGAGAAGAGGGATAGGGGATAGCAGGGTGAGAGCTCAGGGCCCAACTCATGAAGACAGAAAACTTCGGAGTTTCCTCTCCTTTTGAATGAGTGGCAGAATTTCCATTCAGGTCGCCGTTAGCAACTCGGTGATTCGACAGCAGCTTCTATTTCAGAGTTTATGGTAAGTGGCTGGTGCAGGCACACACTCGCACACACACACAAACACATACAACACACCCAGCCCTTTAAGGAAGTGGGTAGCAGAGAAGCAGGGGTGTGGTTAGCAACTCAGAGGAGGAAAAGGGGGGGGGGGAACCTGTCAGCCCTCCTCTCACTCTGCTCAGGCAGCTACCGGGTGAAGGCAACTAAGCGCTCGGCCCCTTACCTGTCCTGCCCAGCATCCCCGACCTTACCAACTGCAGTTCAGGAGAGACCCCCGGAAGAACGAGACCCTGCCACTTACGCCTTCCACGTGAGTCTCCCCTCTCTCAATTCCAGTGAGTGGGTGGGGGGCAGTTGGGGAAAGTTGTCAGCTTTGCCTCAGTGGAGTGGTCTGGCCGGTGGCTCTGGTTACCTGGACGGGACTGGGGAGGGGAAGCAGTGTGGAGGAACTGGGAGTTCCGAGGAGGAGGAGGAGGATCAGGAATTCATAACCAAAAGGTACTGGGTGTGTGCGTCTGGGGGGGGGGGGGCGGTGTATGTGTATGTGTGTGGTTGGGTGTGCCTGAGGTGTGTTCAGCAAGGGAGAGGTGAACCTATTTTGAGATGTGAGTTGAGACTGTGAGGTTCCATATCTCTTTGGTTCACTTGACACATTCGGAAGGAGAAAAAAGGTTATATATAGATGAAGGCTCAGAGACCCCCATGGGTCTTTAGAAGTTAGGTTTGAGAGATGCTTAAAGCCGGTCAGGGGCTTTCAGGGCTCAACCTCAGTTTCATCTCAACAGCTTCTCTAAACATCAATGCTTCCTTTTTCTCTCCCTCTAATTCCTCTGGTTTTCTTAAAAAGCCTTCTAGCTATATTCTCTCCCTTCTTTCCACCTCCACTCCCCCACATCCTCCGCCCCCATATCCTCCAGCCCCTAGTTCCTTATTGGCTTTTGACAGGGAACGTTATGAACATGGTATCACAAAGCAGGTGGTATCTATGAGATTTGATCTCTTTGGTGGGGGACAAAGTTAACACCTTCTAGACCAGTACTTTTCTTAAACTCATTCCTTCTTGTAGCTGCTAAAGGGTTAAGTTCTGTGCTCCCGTCTCTTCTGGCTGTCAGGCTGTGCGTGGGCAAAGCCCAGGGCTGCAGCCTCCTGGTGGGTGAATGCAGAACATATGGGTGATATTCCATGCCCACCGAATTCTACCACCTGCCCTAACCCTCCATCACATGACATGAAGATTCCTTAACTCCTGGTCCCTCTCAGAGAAAGGATGGGGCTTTGACACACCTGGGCTCCCTCCAGGTGCTGGAGTGCAGGCTGTAGCCAGAAGGATGTCATATGATACATGCTGGGTCAGCATTAGGATGTGGATATAACATTTATTATCTCCTAGACCAGAGGGGTGATGACTTAAAAAAAAAACCAACAAGTTATATTGGGGACAGTGAGTCTAGGGGGAACAGAGAGCTTCCACTCCTTCTGACTTCTCAGTGAGGCCAAGAAAACTATTTTGATCTAGAAGCCAGAACTAAAACATTTTACTGTTATTGCACTGACCAGGGCGTACAGATGATATGTAAAGCTCTGGTTTGGCTCGAAAGATCAGAGGGTCAAAGCTACAGAACTAAAAGGGACATGTAGTGGCTATTAAGGCCAAATCTTTCATTTCACAGATTAGAAAAATGAGGCTCAGAGATGTTTAGTGACTTACCCAAGGTGACACAGACAAAATCTCCTCTTTCCTTTGCTAATGTGGCAGTGTCAGCATTTTCTTACCAGGCGTGATATTTCTCAGGTATACAACTAGCTGTAGATGCTGTACAGCCAGGGCAGTGCTCATTTCAAGGAGAGAGATTCCAGGAGACAGATCTCAGGTTTGAGAATCAATTCTCCTCAGTTCTTCTTTAAGCTACATCCTTGATTTTCCACATGAACTTTGACAAGGCACCTCCCTGGACTGGACTTCAGTTTACTCATGTAAACTATTGAGAGGATCCTTTAGGGTTGAAAAGAAGATCACAGGATGATAGACTTATACAGTATCATGGTGACACCTTGGTCACAGCGATCTCCCAGGGAGGGGATCACTAAAATAATCAGTAGCCAGGAAGTGCTTGGAGTTCTCTAAATACAATTTATACTTATCTTTCAGGGAAGTAATGACTCTTTACTAGGCACAAGGAAAACATTATAACATTATTATGTCTCTTTGAGTGGTGGACTGAACCATGACTGAAGAGAGGGTATATTATGTTGAAATCTGGATGCAAAAATTCTTTTTCTCTCTCTTGGTCTGCTTTAGTTCAAAATATTCATCCCAGTCTTGTTTTGGAGGGGATTAGGTATAGGTGGGACCAACAGGAGGGAAGGTGAAACTCATAGTTCATTGGAAGGAGGTAGAGAAAGGGCTTAGTTTTATAGAGATTATTATACCTTGTGAAGCTGTTCTTAATTTTGGATATATAACCTGTGGTCCAGTACTAAAGACTTTTTACAGACTGAGCTCAGTCTTGGAGGTTGCCCTTCAGATGAGGATTCCTTGGCTCATCTTGCCCTCAGCTAGGTTGGGTCTTGGAAATCCTAAAATATAAAGTGTATCTTGTGTAGATTTCCACAAATGTGGGTAAAAGAGTTTCCAATTTTTATACATTCAAGGTAATGAGGCATATCAAGAACAGGATAGTCTTTATTTCATTGCACAGTAAATGTGAAAAACACAGTAAGGATGTACCATGATATGTAAACAATCAATACAATTATTCCTCTCCCATTAGTAAATTCCAATTTTCTGCTAGAGTCTTATGTAGTTCCCATAATACATAATGCCACCCTATGCCTTGGGCTCTCCTTGGAAAGGAGGTAAACTTGGGGTTCCTAGAGAGGCAAATCCCTGGTTTTCTGATTAAGAGCTATGAATCTGATTTTCTGTGGGATACTTTATAGGGGTAAACTTGGGAGGGGTCTTTTGATCCTACAAGGGGAACCAGAAGAAATTAAACATCATTCAAAGTCATGTTTGTCCCTCGGTTTTTCTTTCTATGAGGTTGTTGTTGTTTTTCAGTAGTTTTAGTCATGTTCAACTAACTCTTCATAACCCCATTTGGGTTTTTTTTTTTTGGCAAAGACATTGGAATGCTTTGCCATTTCTTTCTCCAGCTCAGTTTACAAATGAGGAAACTGAGACAAACAGGGTTAAGTGACTTTCCCAGGACCACATTGCAAGTAAGTGTCTGAGGTTGGATTTGAACTCAAGTCTTCTTGACTCTAAGCTTGGCATTCTACACACTGTGAAACCTAGCTAATAAGTTCAAGAATTGTACCTCTAAGTACTCTACCATCCCTGCCCTTTGTAAAGGTGCCATATACAGCTGAGAATATTTATATTCCTTTCTAATCCCATTTATTAATCACCACAAAGCTATCATATCTAACTTTTCTAAAATTCTATTTATGTCCTTAGTTAGTTTTTCAATTTTATTTTTGTTAGTTTTATCTAGGTCTGAAAGGGGCATGTTAAGGTCTTAAACTACTATAGTTTTGTTATCTATTTCTTCCTGTAGTTCAGTTAGTTTTCTCTTCAAGTACTTAGGTCTATGCCATTCAGAGCATATATATTAAGTATTTATATTATTCCATTATTGATGGTGCATTTAAGCAAACATATTCTCCCTATTTATTTTAACAATATCTATTTTTTTTACTATTGCTTTGTTTGAGATCATGCTTGCTATACTTGCTGTTTTGAATTTTCTTTTTTTTTTTGCTTTTTTTTTTTTTTTTTGCTTTTTGGAGGGCAGTTGGGGTTAAGTGACTTGCCCAAGGTCACACGGCTAGTTTTTTGTGTTAAGTGTCTGAGACCGGATTTGAACTCAGGTACTCCTGACTCCAGGGCCGGTGCTCTATTCACTGTGCCACCTAGCTGCCCCTGTTTTGAATTTTCTTGAAGCAAAATGAATTCTATGCCTATCATTGTTGGACTGAGAGGATTTTCTAGAGGCTGTTACTGAACTTATGGCTCCAGACAGAATGTACTTTACTATTCTTCATATCTCTTCCTATCAGAAAATTCTTCCTGGTGTCTACCCTTATGCCTTTGTAATGTATTTTGACATTGGTTTATTTGTTCATTCCTTTAACAAACGTTTATCAAATAGCTTACTTTGTGGAAGGCATGGTGATTTACCTCTTATTCAGATGAGACAAAGAAGGAATACCCAAACTTCTGACCCTCAGTAGACAGGGGACAATATAACTTTTTGAGCACTTCAACCCTTCATAATGGTGACTGTGACTCTACTGTGGGCAACACACATGAGATAAGATAGAAGTGTGTGTCATTTCAGTTGTGTCTCTTTGTGACCCTATTTGAGGTTTTCTTGGCAAAGATATAGGAGAGGTTTGCCATTTTCTTCTCCAGCTCATTTTACAGATGAGGAAACTGAGGTAAACAGAGTCATCTGAGGCTGGATTTGAACTCACAAAGATGAATCTTCCTGACTTCAAGTCTGGCACTCTTTCCACTGTGCCGCCTAACTGCCCAGGAGTCAGAGAAACTGGATTCAAATCCCACCTCTGACATTTATTATCTAAATGACCTTGGGCAAGCCACTTAACTTCCCTGGGCTTCATTGTCCTCATCTATAAAATGAGGAGGTTGGACTAGATGGTCTCCATGCTCTTCCTCCCAGATCTATGATCTTTATTGGTCACACTATTAGGTTTGAAAGGAGAAATTGTGTGTGTGTGTGTGTGTGTGTGTGAGAGAGAGAGAGAGAGAGAGAGAGAGAGAGAGAGAGAGAGAGAAAGAGAGAAAGAGAGAGAGAGAGAGAGAGAAAGAAAGAGAGAATATGCATGTGTGAGAGTTTGTGAGAATGTGAGTGTGTGGAGAAACAAAGTAGTTTCTTCCTTTGAGGCTCACAATGTTCTGTTTCCACAAAAGGCTATCCACATTGTCCATAGAGAAGAAATTGAGCACTGCTTATGCCCTTTCAAACTCATTGCCCTACTGTTATTAGTAGTGATACCATGACTGATTCTGTTCTCCTCTCCAAGCCCCCCCCCCCCTCCCCACCCTCACCCCAGTAAGGAGCTTTCCCCACTGATTGGAAGCAATCCTTTGAAATGCTAGGAGGCCAGAGAAGATGGTGGCTGTACCTTTGTGGTGTTGTTCTGATGGCAGGCAGCTCTCAGGGAGAGGTCTGAGGGGGTGGAAGTGGGAAATGGGGGAGCTTTTGAGTCACTCAGCTGTTTCCCGTGTAATTATTACTCAGATGGCAGTTTGATTAAGAGAACAGAGCAGAATATTGCATTTTCACTATCTTTTTTCCCTCCAGAATACACTACTTATTACTGACTATGGGACAGGGACATGCAGAGGAGGGCATATTTCTTGGGTTTTGGGAAAGGGAGGCAGTGTGGTGAAATAGAATAGGGTAGTGGCTCAGCTTAAAATCCTACCCTTTCTATTCTTTACCTTGGGCATGTCACTTAATATGCCTGGGTCTCAGTTTCCCCAAGTATAAAATAAGGGAGGGGGAATGGAACCAGACAAGCCAGAAGATCTGTGCCAACTCTAAATCTGTTTTCCTTTGCCTCCTAGTCACCTTGTAGCAAAATGGGATCGTGGGAGTTCACTGTTTTTTGGCTTCCTGAGTCTTCTCTAGCTTGTCCTTTTTTCTCATATGAACCCCTTGAATTGATGTTACCACCAATTAGCAAACTATGAGAGGATTCTCTCTCCCTTTTGTACCCGAGGATTCTAGTCACTGGATTGTACACAACCTACCTTCTATCTTCCATCGTCCCTTCCTCCTCCCTTTCTCTGCCCACCCCTTTTCTTTTCCCCTTCTGTATAGATGATGATAAGATGGCGAGCAATTTTACTTAGAGGTGTAAATATGTTTGCTACTTAAAGAATGTATGCCCAGTTGAATGTAACCTCTTCCAGGACAGTGACTCTTTCCTTTCTATATTTGCATCTTAGTCATCTAATACATGACCTGGCTTAATAAATGCTTTTTGAATGAATGAATGAAGAATTCTGATTCTGTTCCACCTTCTGTCATGTCTCTGAGCTATTTGCAGGCATGTTCTCTTGAATATTCTGACTTTTAATCAGTTAACAAGCCCGTATCTAGTGTCTACTATGTTGCAGCCATTATGCTAGGCTAGGATACAAAAACAGAATGAAACAATCCATGCCCTCCAGGGGCTTATTTCCTAATGGAGGGCCCATGATTTGTGCTATCCTGCTACGAGCCCAAATCCTACCCAATCTTTAAGGCCCAGATAGCCCACTAATAGTGTCTAGAGCTAGAAGGGACCCCAGACCATCTAATTCAAGTCTTTCACTTTACAGAGGAGGAAAGTGAGTCCCAAGGAAATTAAGATGGCATACAGGTAGTAAGCTTCAGAGGCCGGATTGGAATCTAGGTCTTCTGTCTTTAGAGCTAGTGCTTTTTCCACTGAAACCTCTAGACCACCCCACCTCCCTTCCCGGCTCCTTCTTGCACCATCTAGCCTAAAAGAACCTTCTTCTGGACTCTTAGAAGCTTTGGTCCTTGGCAAGTCCATTTATTCACTCTTTATCCCAGTCTTATCTGTAAAATGGGAACACTAATATTGTAGTATTTTCCTCACAGGGTTGTTGTGAGTCTCCAATATGATAATGTGTGCAAGGCATTTTGCAAACTTAAAAGGACTTTATCAGCCTCTCTGAATCTCAGTTATTTGTTGTTAATAAGAATGGTTACTATTTTTCTTGCTCTTACTCCTTGTTTTCAAGTCTCAGTTAATGTCAGTTACTTCTACCATTGTTATTTTGAGCTCTCAGTGCTGTTTTGGTTCCTAATTTTGTGGGTTTGGGGCCTTTGTTCTCTAGAGAGATTCTATTTAACTATCTATTACTTAATAGCCTTGGTAGAGGTTTGAAACTTAATAGTTTTCAAAGCAACCTTTAAAGTTCTTCCTCAGGGTTTGTACAGAGTTGAAATCCCTCCAATTTAGGGAACAAGGGGGTGTCTCATCAGAGCCTAATCCCTGACTTCCTTTAAGGCTCAGATCAACCAAGTCTGCCTCCTGTAGATTTTCCTTGATTCTCACAATTGTCCAGCTCCTCCACTTCCCCTCTCCCATATTACTTTGCATTTTCTTTTTATATATTTCCTATTTTTGTATGTATGAAATATATAAAAAGGAAACATGATATATTACAAAGTCTATATTTATATAAACACTTTGTAGCATATTTGTATATGTACTATATATATTACAAAGTATATATACATTTTACAATATAACATATGGAGAATGACTCTTTCTACACACACACACACACACACACACACACACACACACACACACACACACACAGAGTTCTTGTTTACCTTAAGTGAAAACTTCCTCAGACCTCCCCCTCCACTGGAGGGGTGGCCCTGCCTCCTCTGGGGCACACACAAGGGTATGTTTATACACATGTTTATGTCTATATGTACATGTACACATTATATACATTCGTACACATACACACACATACCCATGCTTCTTGAGGGCAGAGATTATTTCTGTCTTCCTATCTCAAGCATCATATACAAGGTGAATTCTTAACTAAGTGCTTTTTGGATGGGCTAAATTAATGAATGAATAGCCTTTTGATCTTTTAACTGGGCATCTAGCTCAAGGTAGTTACTTCAGTTGATCAACTTTGCAAAGAAAAGGTATGGGATCATTACCTATGTCAAGTGGAAGTGGTGTATTTCATAGAGCACTGGGCTTAGAGCCAGAAGACCTGAGTTCAATATTGCTTCTGACATTTACTACCTGTGTGACCCTGGACAAGTCACTTGCTCTCTGTCTGCCTCATCTTCCTCATTTGTAAAATGGAGATCATAATAACACTACTTTGCAGGGTTGTCAAAAGAATCAAATCAGATTATATTTGTAAAACACTTAGCATAGCACCAGGCATAGAGTAGGTGCTTAATAAATGATTGTTCACTGACCATTTCCTTCCTTCTTTCTCCATGTGGGGTTATGGAACAGACACTAAGATTTTTACCTTCCTCCACCTCCATTTGAATTCTGAGTTTCTCGAAGGCAGGGACTGTCTTTTGCCTCTTTTTGTATCCCTGGGACTTAAAAGAGTGCCCAGCACATAGTAGAATCTTAATAAACATTTATTGACTCATTCCATCTTTTTTTGGACGTTCCATATGCAATTGTCCCTATCAGACCATTCCTTTGGGCTAATAAAACATTGTTTCCAAGGAGACCTTGTTAAAATGTAGGTACAGTGAAACTAGAGATTTGAAAAATTGTGGTATAATTCAGGTGGCAAAGGATTCTGCCATTGACCAAGTAGAACCTGGATGATCATTTGTTTTTAGAATCTTAACCTTGGGGCTCTGGCAGTTCTCAGCTCCACCCCCTCCTCTAGCTCTTTATTATGCAGATTGAGGGGAATGGAGTTCAGGGAGGAGCCATGACTCATAGTAGGGTCACACAGGATCTCCCTGGTGAAACTGGACTTCAGATTCAGAGACCTGAGGTTTTATTCTGTTTTTTGTTTCCTGGATTTCTCTGGAGTTTTTTGGCTGAATGTCAGAGGTTGGAATGTTAGGTTCTGGTAGAAAGGTTGGCAGCCAGAAATAGGATTCCCAGGCCCTTTTTTTGCCATTGACTTTTTATGAGCCATTCTCAGTAGGTTAGTTCCCAGTTTTTTGGCACAGCAGAACAAAAACAATAATGATCACTGTTATACATGCGCGCGCGCACACACACATTGTGTATATGTATGTATGTGTATATATTATATATGTGTATTTATCACTTTAAAGTATACAAGCAATTTGCATATATTATCTCATTTGATACCCCACAATGGTTTTCTAAGATAGAGACTACAGGTTTTACTATTTCCAATTTACTGTTGTACTATTTTACAGATGAGGAAACTGAAGCTCAGAGAGATAACACTGTTAAATATTAGAGGAAGGAGAATTCAGAACTAGGTCTCTCTTGGCTCTTGTTTCAGGATTTATCACACTAAATGAGGGGAAGATGGGGAGGGAGAAACTGAGACTAGATGTTTTTGTTTTTCTACCTCTAAAGTATTTTGATTTATTTTTGGTTTCAATTCAATTCAACAAATATTTATTTAACGTCCAATATTTCAAGACCAAAGAACAGTGTAGCTTAGCAGCAGAGTGTGAATTGGGGTGACCTGGGTTAAAGTCTGGCCTCTGACTTAATTAAGCTGGCTACGTAACTCTTCTTGGGGTCACCCACCACTCAGGAAACTTTCTAAGATTATTGTTGTTGTTGTTTGTTATTTACTTTCAAAGAGGACCATGACATCAGGAAGTTGATGCCTTGACATGAAATTGAATTGGATTTAAGTGAGGCAGGGCTGTGCAAAGTCATCAGCCTCACTTTCTTCTCCAGAGCCATCTGGGTCCAGTGGCAAGACATAGATCAGGATGACTGGAGATGGCCCTACAAAACTACAAATTGTAGAGAAGGTACCAGTCTGCCCTTGCCAGAAATTCCATTCACTGATGAAATCTCAAGTCACTCCCTTCCCCTAACGATTGAGGCTAGGTTATGGTATCTAGGAACAGAAAGACAAAAAGTCCTGTCCTTGCCTCCAAGTAACTTCCTTTATGAGAGGATGTAAGAAGCTTATAGGAGGTGTGTTGTTTTGAATGAAAGAACTTTTGGATTTGTCAAAGGAAAGAAGTTATAGAAATGAAATATAACCCAAGGCTTAAAATCAGTTGTCATGAGACTCTCCTTATAGGTAGAAATAAACCCATGTGAGGGGCAGGGTGGAGATGGCGAAAGCAGGAGAGAAAAGAGAATCAGACTCTTATCATCTCTTTGGCTTGTATAGTCACTTCGGGTACTTCCCATTTCCACCTTTGAGAAAGATCATTTCAGGTTGCTAAAGGAAAAATAGGGCTCTGGGAAGAAGCTAACATTGAGAGGAGCTAGTGTTTCCATCATGTCCCTATCCCCAAATTGCTACAAAAAATACTTTGAGATCTAGAATGTCTCTCTTGGATGAATTGAGCTAGATCACTCCCAATGGAAAAGCTCCTTCACTCTGTATTCTCTGGTATATATTTTCCTATGTTTGCTTTCTCTGATATCTGATTTAGTATTGACTTGGGTAAATGGGTTTCTTGGTTACCTACTATGTGTATTCATTATGGAACTTGTATTTAGTGGGAATGGAGCTTGCGTATATAGCTTGGGGTTCTGTTTCTCCCCAATGAACAGTGATCAAAAGTTTAATTTGAACCTGAAAACCACATCCCTTAGATTAATAATATTTAAGGAAGCAGATAAATATAATTCTAGTCAGGGATCCTCTTTCTCTGAGGAGAGCAGAGTGGCTAGGCTCCTCGCCCCACTCTCTTGCTTCTCCTCTTGGCAAGAAATAAAATCTTCCCACCTTTGGAGAGGTTGGGGGTGGGGAGAAGAGACTAGAGATGTCTACTCTGCCTCCCTTTGAGCCACAGAACAACACCCCATGCTGTGAAGGGAGGATAGCCCTTGCTACAAAAATATTCTGCGAAAAATATTTTAGAATGACCCACAATGTAGAAGATATGGAAGGTATAGACTATGCCCTTGGAGAGTTGACATTTTTAGAAGACAAACACTGATTTAAAACATTTTCTTAATATTCATTTGTTTAATCTGTGATTTTGGTGATCTGTCTATTAGCGGATTGAGAGGCATGAGGAAGGGTTTGAGTCACCATTTTCTACTCTCAGCTGACTAGATACCTTGGAGAAGGGTGCTAACGTCATTAGTGATGTAATATAGGGTTTGGGGGGGTGGTAGGAAAGATTGTCTAGGATATTTAAGATATTATCCTCTCCCTCCCCCCTCCTACCCTGTTCTCTTTTTCACTGCTCTAGGTTTATGAAGAAGTCTTCCTCCAAATAATCTGCATTTCAGTTTTATTTCCTCTGTGCCATCTTATCTTTGCCACATATGCAATGAAAGTCAGTGTTTGTGGGCTCCTACAGGAAGAAGATCTGGGGCTTTTAGGGCACTGTAAGCTTAGTGAGTCAGTCAAAATATGGCACATAATGAGTGAAAGGTGATAATCCTGCTGTGTCTTGTCCTGGCTAGAACACATCTGGAGTAGTAGATTCAATTCTGGGTACCATATTTTAGGAAGAACATTAAAGATGAGATGAAAAGAGTGTACTTAAGAGGGCAACCAGGATGGTAGAGTGCCTTGGAAGAAGGCCATACACAATATAAGAATGCAGAAGGAACTGGGAAGGACTAGCCTCAAGGAGAAAAAAGAATGTCGGAAAAAGACCTTAGACTTGTTCTCTTTGAACTCCGAGGGAACATGGACAATGTGTAGAAATTGCAAAGAGCTACAAAGTCCAAATTTGGGCCTGACTAAGAAAGAAAATTAGAACTATCCCTAAATGGGACTGGATGCCTTGGGAGCCAGTAGCTTCCCCCACTTTGGATAACTTCAAGCAAAGGCTGGGTAGCTACTCATTGGAAAGAGGGGATTCCTGTTCAGGTATGGGTTGGTACAAGTGTCTTCTGAGATCCTTTCTGACTCTGAAATGATGTGATTATATAGGTTTATTTAGCTCTGTAAGATGGTCTTCTACCATTCAATGGCTTCTCCACATTTTTTTTCATTGTCCATGTACCTCTTCAGAGAACTTGCTACTATGAAGATATCTTATAGATGTATGGCTTTAGTTCAGAACTCTGTCCCAAACTCCACTCTTGTAGTTTTAGTAACAAGAACAACAACAATAGCCATAACAAATTACTAGTTTTGTGTTTTATGATTCGTGAAACACTATGCATATATTTTATGGCTCATTTGATCTTCACATCAACCTTATGAGATAGGTGCTATTATTATTTCGATTTTACAGATGAGGAAACTGAGATTGAGAGAAGATCAATGACTTGCCCAGGGTCACCTGGTGTCTGGCAGGATTTGAAGTCAGGTTGTCTGAACTCCAAGTCCAACACTCAATCCAGTGTTCTACCCAATTGCCTCAAGTAGCTTGTCTTTCAAATGCCTGACATTTCTACTCAAATGTCAAATCATCCCCTCAAATTCAGCCTGTTTAAAAAACAATTCAATACCTTAAGTGTGCTCTGACCCAGGCCTGATTTCCTTAACCTAGTCATCCAGACTCAAAACGTCAGTCTTCTTTCAATCTTTTCCTTATCTAACTGTCTACAGCCAATCAATCACTAAAAATTGCAGACTCTTTAAAAAAAAAGTATTTGTCCCTCTCTTCTTTCACCATTTCCATCCACACACCCCTAGATTAGATCTTTATTTCAAATGCCTCTAGTCTCTCTGCCTCCAGTCTTCTCTATCTCAAATTCATCCTGGACTTAGGAACTCCAGCAGGTTTGGGATCTCATTGGTGGGGGGGTTTTCCTTTCAACAGTGCAGATCACAGCCCATCCACACCTGCCCATCCTGTGCAACCCTTATCCATGCCTTATACCTACATTTCCCACATGGAATCCACGCAACATGCTGGGGACCTTTCGGGTTTCATTTTGACCTTGTGAGGGTCCCAGTGGAACATATGAGCTCCCCATTGGTTATCTTTGCCATATGTTACTTTGGTTTTTGTTACATTGTTACTCTTACCATACGACCAGTCCATTTTCTTCCTTGTGCAAAGGTTTCTTTGATGACATCCTTTATTCTGCTTCTTGTTTGGAATATATTGCTACCTGCCTATACCAGCCCTGAGCCTTTCCATTGCCATCTGGGTGATTTCTCATTCAGTTCTCCAGTGATTCTAATGTTTCTTGACTTGTAGTAGCCATACAACATCCCAAGAAGAATATTAGTATCAACATGAAGGACCTTTGTTTCAGGTAGTTGAGTCCAACTCATTATCCGTTAACAGGGTCTCTCCAAGATATGAAAACTGATGGGAGAGCTTGAAAATGCTCCATCTAGCTTTTCTTGTCACTCCTCTGCTCTAAAATCTTCACTGGGGCCTCACCATCTGCAGCATGAAATCCAATTTTCCTTTATTTCTATAATCCCTACAAAACCCCCTACAATTTCCCCCTTTTCTACGTTTCCAGGCTTATCACTCACAATCAGCTTACATAAACCTTCTGCCTTAGCCAGCTTTGTCTCCTTGCCAACCCCTTGAACAGGACTTGGACATTCTTACATCAGTCAATTAACAAGCACTTAATGAAGGCCTACTAGGCTAGGTGGCACAGTAGCCAAATCTCTGGACTTAGAATCAGAAAGACCTGAACTCAAATCTGGCCAATGTCTGCCTCAGTTATCTCATCTGCAAAATGGATATACTGCTTGATTATACCTGTCATGATTGTGGTGACAAAATAAATGAAATAATATAGATAAAGCATTTTGCAAACCTTAAAGTGCTATATAAATGCTTACTATTATTATTTATTATTACTGTGTTGTAGTGACTATTAAAGGCTGGGGATACTTAGACAAAGTAAAACAATGCTATCTTCAAAGAACTTATATTCTAATGGGAGAGCCATTGTTTTACCATTCTACTCCCTGCCTACATCCTACCTGTGCTCTTCAAGGCCTAGCTTGAGTTATTACACTTCTGTGAAGCCTTCCAGACTCATTCTGTGCCAATATGGGCTCTCCTTTTGAACTTTTTTTAAAATTAAAAAAATTATTTACTATTACTTTTTAACATTTAGTTCCACAAGTTTTTGAGTTCTAAATCTCCCTCCGCCCCCACCTCCACCATGGTGGCATGCATTCTGATAAAGATTCTACATATACCTTCACATTAAAGATTAGCCAAGTTGTAAACAAGAATTATAACCAATGGAATGAATAATGAGGAAGAAGAAACAAAATGAAAAAGAGAGAAAGTAGTTTGCTTTGATCTGCAGTCAGACTCCGTCATTCTTTCTCTGGGTGTAGAGAGCCTTTACCATCATGAGTCCTTTGGAGTTGTCTTATAACTTTGCATTGCTGAGAGGAGCCCAGTCTGTCAAAGTCAGTCATCACAGATACGGTGTCTGTAATTGTGTACAAAGTTCTTCTGGTTCTGCTCTCCTCACTCAGCACGTTTATATAAGTATCTCCAGGTTATTATGAAGTCTCCTTTCAGACTCTTAAAGCATACGTAGCCCATAGCACCCTGGATTTCTCTGTTTTGTTGATTGATTTGTTTGTGTCCTCTCTCATCAGTAAAGTGTAATTTCCTCATGAGCAGGGACCATGTAAAGCCATAACTGACTGCTTGACACCCCTGCCCTGTGTCATGCTCAGCACTCAAGTGATAGTGGACAAACAGTTCTTTTTTTCCCATCTAAGTCCTGAAGTGCTGGGAAAGTGTGATTTAATGTTTTATAAATAGTCATGCCCTACTCACCCAGTCCAGACACTGCCTTCCTCCTTCCCCAGACCGAGTCACCTGAGTCAGTGGAAGTGGAAGATGGGGGATTAGAACCTAGGTCTCCTGGCTTTCTCATTGGCTATACTGCCTCTCAGTGAAAGCCATAATTTAGATGATAAAAGTGAAAGGGAAGGAACCAAGGATTAGTGGCCCTGACCTCAAGGATCAATCCACTCATTTACTCCCATTAATCCTGCTGAGTCCTCTTTCTTTTCCCTTCTGTCAGTCTTTCATAATACCTGCTGCCTGGCAAGTCTGGGCTGATCCAGAGAGCCAAGGAAAGGCAATATAGGGGTGGGGTTGGGGGAGAGATGTTGATGTGAAGGATCTCTGGGATGGATAGTGACACACAGTTTGGGCAGCGGAGGAAGGGGGAGGGAATTAGTCCCAGGGCTTGATTTTTTTCAGTAGCTTGAACTTTGTCCCAACAGTTAGAGAAGGTACAGTTTGTGATAGCTGTTGTTTGGTGAGTGGACTTTGAGCTAGATTTCTACTCTCCTGGCATCTGTTAACTCCTTTGTCCCTGTAGTGCCACAGGGAGGTAAATGGCCCCAATGTCACTCCTTTCAAAACTACTTACTGCCCCCTTTATCCATCTATTCCTAGTCTCACCTTTGATCCTCATTATCTTCTTCTCCAAACCTACCCTTACTCCTGATTTTATTGTCTTTGTTGTTGGTTAGTTATTTTCAATTCAACTCTTTGTGACCCCTTTTGGGGTTTTCTTGGCAAAGATACTGGAGTGGTTTGTTGTTTCCTTCTCTAGCTCATTTTACAGGCAAGGAAACTGAGGCAAGCAGGGTTAAGTGACTTGCCCAAGGTCATATAGCCAGTAAGTGTCTGAGGCTAAATTTGAACTCAGGTCTTCCTGACTCCAGGCCTGGCCTACTATCCACTTTACCACCTGGCTGCCTCTAGATAGCTTTGTTTTTGTTGCAGTTTCCACTATTCTTGCTATCATCTAAATTCCTGATGTAGGAGTCCTTCCTGCCCTTCCTTCTCCTTCTCCCTCACCCTCCAGGCCCAATCATTTGCCAGGGCTTGTTGCTTCTACTTCTGCAGCATCTCATGCATCCTTCCTACTCTCTCCATTCAGGCTGCCACTACCCAGGGCCTGTTGGAGTCAGCTTGTGTATTGCACTCCCCTTGAATCCACTTTGTTAGGTTTTCAGTGTGAGTCTTTATACCTCAAAAATTTGCAAACACTACAAATCCAGGCTTGATTTATTGCTTTGTTGGTTTTTAGATGATAAAATGACAGGAGAATTTTAATAATGCAGATTAAACTTAAAAATAAGTCTTGGGTACATTACCCCTCCCCCCCCAAAGCCGATTGTTAAACATTCCTTGGCACATTCCTGCTGCTATGTTAGTTCAGGCTCTCATCAACTCTGACTTGGACTATTGTAATAATTTTCTAACCCTAATTGATGTCTGCCTCACATTTCTCTTCTTTCTAATCCATCCTCCACACAGTGACCAAATTGATATTCTAACATGCAGGCCAGATCATATCACTCCTCTGGTCAAAAAGTGTCAGGGGATCCCAGTTATCTCTTGCATAAAATAGAAACTTGTTTGCTTGGCATTTAAAGCCCTTTAGACTCTGGATCCAGCTTGTCTTTCAAGACTGATTGCACATCACTCCCCTTCATAGACCCAACCTTCTGGCTTAACTGCATTCCATCTCCCACCTTGGTTCTGTAACTGTGGGAAATATCTAACCAAAGTAGCCTCCCCTTTCCTTAGAGAGTCATCTCCCCAGACCTCCAAAGTTCCCATTAGAGATTCATTCACAAAGGGACCTTGAAAGGACTTCACTATACAAGTGGCCCCGAGGTCAGACCATAGGCAGCCAGGTGGTGCAGTGAATTAAGTGTTGGACCTAGAGTTAGGATGACCTGGTTCAAATCCAGCCTCAGACGCTTGGTAGCTGTGTGATCCTGGTCGAGTCACTTAACCCTTGTTTGCCTCAGTTTCCTCAAATAAAATAGGGATAATAATAGCACCTAAATGTGCAGGGTCATTGTGAGGATCAGATAAGACATTATTTTAAAGTGTTTAACTCAGTGCCTGGCACAAAGTAAGTACTTACTCTATTAATTCTTCTTCCCTTCCCTTCCCAAGCCACAGTGGCCCAAACTGGTGCAATAGCCCAGAGTGGTAATCAGGAATTACAGAAAAGTTTTGAGGCTCAGATGGAACCCAGAATGCTTTTCCTCTTCACTCCTACCTTTTAGAGCCCCTAGCTCTCTTTGAGGCTTAGCTCAAGGGTCACTGCCTTCAAAAAGTCTTTATCATATTCCCTAGTCTTTCCTCCAACTTCTGGTGTATTTGTCTGTTTTTAAATTTACTTATCTTTGTACATATATTACCCAGCAGAATGTATGCTCCTTGAGGTCAGGGCCCAGTTACCTTTTCTCTGTAGCCATATAATCATGCCAAATACACATAGTATGTATCAATAAATGCTTGTTGAATGGAACTGAATTTAAAGTACTCTAGGAGCATCCTCTGACACTTTACTCTCACTTTTATCCTCATTTCCCCATCTTGCTAAGCTCTTATTAGTAAGGGTCAAGGATCAGAAGACCTGAGCTTTATGATATGGAAAGAGGTAGGGTCAGGTCTTCCTACATGTACTAGTACTCTGGTCTCCCAGTCCTCCCATGCAAGGGCTATGGATTATATCCATGGGGTGGCCTTGAAGACCTTCTTTTCTCTTACTTGTTCATAAGATGGCAGCATGACATAAATACTTTGGTCCATTGTATGGCTACTTCCTCTGCTAGTATAGAGCCAAAACCATCCATTCCCTCAAATGTTGTGAGATTCCTATGGATTTTTTTTTGGAAACCCTTCATAGGAGATCTGCCAAGAACACTCAAGGCCACCTTCTATATCTTTTCATGTTTTGCGGCTCTTGGTACAGTGTTCAGTCAGCAGTCAGTCAACAATTATTTATTAGGTGATTACTGTGTGTCAGGCAATACGTTAAGGGTTGGGGGGAAAGGAAAGGAAAAATAGCTCCTGGCTTCAAGGAGCTTATGTTCTAATAAGGGGGAAAATATGATACTTATGTCCATATAAGATAGGATGTTGTTCAGTCATGACTGATTCTTCATGGCACCATTTGGGATTTTCTTGGAAAAGATACTGGAGTGATTTGCCATTTCCTTCTCCAGCTCATTTCTGTAGCAAGCAGGGTTAAGTGACTTGCCCAGAGTCACACAGCTAATGAGGGCCTGAGACCAGATTTGAACTCAGGAGCATGATTTTTCCTGCTTTCTATCCCAGTACTTTATCCTGCACCACATTGCTGCCTACATACAAGATATCTACAATGTAAATGGAAACTAATCTGAGGGAAAAGGCACTAGTACTTGGGGGTGACAATAAAGGAGGTGACAGAGAAGACTTCCTGCAGAAGACAGGCTTTGGACTGAGTCTTGAAGGAAGCCAGGGAGACCAAGAGGCAGAGGTGAGGGGAAGAACATTCTAAAAATGGAAAACTACCAGCCAGTACAAATTACCAAGATGAGAGATGGAAGGTCATGTTTGGGAAATGGTAAATAGGTCAGTGTAGATAGATAATAGCATGCATGAAGGGCTATGAAATATAAGAGATTGGAAAGGTAGGAAGGTCTCAGGTTGTAAAGAGCTTTAAATGCTATATTGAGGGTTTTATATTTTATCTTGGAGGTAATAGGGAGCTATTGGGGTTTATTGAGTAAGAAAGTGACATAGATCTGTACCTTAGAAAAATCACAGATAGATGGATAGACAGACAGACAGACAGATAGATAGATATCTTTTATCATGTCTCATATATCACATCTCATGCCAGTTATCAATGGTAATTTGATCCAACAGAAAATATAACTATATTCAACAGGATAGAACTGTACCAAAAACTTTTAATTATAAAGCATTTATTTGATATTTTTTTCCCCAACCAACCAATCCTAACACACATACCCTTTTCTTACCCTAAAATCCATCTTTTTCATCTAAAATTGCATCATCCTCAAAATCCTCACCTCTTCCTCTTATGGATTTCTTCCTTGAAAATCCTTCCCCAAATTTTCTCCTCTATACCCTTTATTACAATGTTTTTCTTTAAAAAAAAAAGCCAAAGCTTTCCTTTGTATCACTCACTGTCCTTTCCTAATGCCCCTACCTCATAGAACCCTCACTTGTAACAAAGAAATACAGTTAAGCAAAAAAGACCCTAACACATTGGCTACATCTGACAAAAGATGCCTCATTCTGCACCTGTAGACTCCACCTGCTAAGAACGTACAGGTATGTTTTACCATTATTAGCATTCTATAATGAGGATTGCATCTTGGTATTGATCAGAGCTCTGCTTGGGCCTTATTTCCTTGTTTTTAGTGTTGTTTTCCTTTCCTTTGTTGTGGCCATTGTATTGCTTCTTCTCTTAGTTCTGGTTGCTTTGCTCCTCTACCATTCTTATACCCATCCTAAGTCTCCCTATGACTTGTTTCTTCTGAGATTTTTTTGGTTTGTTGTCATAGGGCATCACCAGGAGAATATTGGTATTAAAAAACTGGGCCTTTCTGGCAATGATCAGCCTGAGACCCCTCACACCCTGTGACTGACTATCGGGTACAATATTAGGTACTAGGTATCTCCCCTGTACAATCCCACTAGATCTCTTCCATCTTTGTTTCTGGGCCCAGGTCACTGTCTCTCTATAGCACTGTCCAAGGTACGTATCATAACCTGAGTAGTTCTTCATACGCTTCGTTATTCCTGCTTACATTGTTTGACTGGGCTCTTTTGAATGATCAGCTCATTGAAGAAAGTTTTGTGGGACTCTGGGGCTGGAATCCAGCAGTACAATGTCATTCACAAACAGGAGTATGCATAGAATCTCTTTTGTCAATAGATCTCCCTTCTATTTGAACAAGCCTCTGCAATAATGGTGAACACTGTTGGTGGATATTTATCTCCCTATTGGGTACCTACCTTGATGGGGATATTCTACAGGAAGTCACTTAGGCTTATGGTTGCAACTGTTACAGAATCTTGGGTGATCTTTACATGTATGTAGGAGATGCTGTATTTGAAGATTTGGGTCTATAGATTCAAATGTTTTATTTTTTCCCTAATCGGCACACAATACATACAGTAGGATTTTGTAATTACAATGCCTTCCAGTCAGTTGTATGATTACAATGATGTGATCAGAATCATGAAATCAAAGGATTGTAAATTTAGAGCTGGAAGGAATCTTAGGGACCAACTTAGTCCAGTCCCTTTAGTTTTACAGTTGAGAAAACTGAGGTTCTGAGATCACAGGATCATAGATTTAGAGCTGTGAGGGTCTTTAGAGTTCATCTAGCTCAACTCACTCATTTTGCAGATGAGGAAACTGAGGACCAGGTTAAGTAATTTGACCAATATCACACAAAGTAGTTTAGTAGCAGACACTGGTTGTGAACCACTGACTTCAAAAAGTGTTACTTTTGGGGGGGAGCTTTTTGGAGGAGAGAAGACAGGGCAATTGGGGTTAAGTGACTTGCCCAAGGTCACATGGCTATTAAGTGTGTCAAGTGTCTGAGGCTGGATTTGAATTCAGGTCCTCCTGACTCCAGGGCCAGTGCTCTATTCACTGCACCACCTAGCTGCCCCCAAGAGTGTTACTTCTACTCTAAACAGAGTTATGGTAGCCTTATCTAGAACCAATTCATTCCCTGTTCCTTCTCAGTCCTCTTAAAAAAAAATCTCATGAGCTGGAAGGGAGTTATATATACCAGTTAGTGTACATGCTGACTCTTCCATTAGAATGTAAACTCCTTGTGGACAGGGATTGCTTTTTCTTTTTCTTTGTGTCCCTGGTACTTAGCAAAGTGACTGGGACATAGCAAGCATTTAATAAATGCTTGTTTATTGATATCAGGAAATGTTCATTTAATTAAATGACACATGGTAACCTGGATAAGGAGCAGCTAGGTGGCATGGTTGAGTCCTGGAGTCAGGAAGACTCATGTTCTTGAGTTCAAATTTGGCCTCAGATGTTTACTAGCTGTGTGGCCCTGGACAAGTCACTTAACACTGTTTGCCTCAGTTTCCTCCACCATAAAATGAACTGGAGGAGGAAATGACAAACCACTCTAGTGTCTTTGCTAAGAAAACCTCAACTGGGGTCACAAAGAGTCAGACATGACTTAAAATAACTCACAACAGCAACAACTTGCACAAGTCTCTCCCCAGTGCTTTACGATTCAGTTTCCTTACGTATAAAGTGAAAGTGTTGGGTTGGATAAATCTAGAGATCATCCAGATCCCTTCTAGTGCTAGCATCCCATAAATCTATGATGAGATGGACCTTGGAACAATGAGGTGAGAGAAAAGGTGACGTGGTGAACTTAAAAGTCACAGTTCTTGAATTCAAATCCCAGTTCTGCCCCTTACTATGGTGTCAAACCATTTAATCTCTGTGTCTAAGTTTCCTTATCAATATAATGAAGAAGTTAGACTAGATGGTTTCTAAATTTCAGGGCAGGTGGCATGATCCAGCTAAGGCAAAGTCAGCTAAGGCAATCTATGTCGGGAAGAAGCACTCTCAGGGAAGGAAACTAGAAGGGATGTTGTTTCAAGTTTCTCACTCTAGGAAAGGGGAAGGAGAGAGAAAAGAAGAAGTTAGACACACTTGCCAACAAGTCAACGAAGAGATTAGGCCAGTGGTAGATGAAGCAAAGACTCATGGGAAGTTTGTCTCCGGACAGTGGAGATGAAATAGACTGGGACCTTTTTATCACTCCTTATGGAAATCATTATTTAATGGTGGGAGGGCTAGAAGTGGGATAGACAGACTCTGGTTTCCATTCTTTCCTCTAGAGTTGACTTCATTTTTAGGCCTGAACACTCTCAAGCTGGAAGGGAGATCTTAGAATCCTAAAATTAGAGTTAAATGACCCGCATTCAAATCTCCCATCTGCCATTTGTTACACTGTGTAACATTGGACAGAGTGATTTCACTTCTCTGGGCCTTGGTTCCCTTATTTGTAAAGTGAGAAGGTTGGACTAGGTCCCTTCTAGATCTAGATCTATGATTCCATCATCCTGTGATGCCTTCATTACATTTCTTTATAAACAGGGCTGTATTAATAGAAATCCAGGGTCCAGATCATGGGAGGTCATAGTCTGACTTTGTTCTGCCCTGCCAATTTTAGAATCTTTTGTTTGGTTCCGAGTACCATGTTTTAAGATGGATGTTGATAAGTGGTACTGTGTCCAAAGTAGGGAAATCAGGATGGTGATGGTGCTGGAAACCACAGTAGGAATTGGGGGTATATAGCCTGAAGAAGAGAAGAGTTAGAAAGAGTGGAAAGCAGGGAGGGGATAGACATAATAACCATCTCCTAGCTACTGAAGGGTTGTTGGGTCAAAGAGTTGCCATGGCTGACAAAGAGGTCAGAGGTAGGAGCAGTGGTTGGAAGTCACAGATAGATTTTTGTCTGAACGTAAGGAAAAGCATCCTAATCACTAGATCTGCCCAAAAGTGAATTAGGATTCTCCAGAAAGTAGTGGGGCCTCATCATTGTAGTTCCTTGAACAAGAGCTGTGGTAGAGGACATTTTTGTTTGACTAGATGTCAAAGTCTAGAATTTGACAGATGTCTTCTGAGGTCCCTTTCAACTTTTCAATTCTATGGTTCTGTGACAGACTTTAAACCAGTCGACTGAACAATATGTCATCCAGTTTTAAATGTCTCTAAGGTAGGAGATTCCATAGCCTCCCTCTGTGAGCCATTGCATATTTCCTCTATTCATTTAGCAATCTAGTGGCTTTTATGTACTTTCTCTGTGGTCTTGATTGCCAGAAACAATGACATGACTGAAGGAAGTTGCTAGAAACCCAAGGGGAGCCAATTGCAGCATCTCTGATGCCACCCATATGGTCACAGTTTTCTGGCAAGAAAAGATGGTCAGAGCCTATTTTTTTTTTCAGTTTCATTTCATGTTTCTCTCTCTTATGGACGCTATGTTCTAGCCAAAATGGCCTATTTGCTATTTCCTGATTACAGCACTCATTCTCTCTTCTTCAAGTCATTGCCTAGCCTCTTCCTCATGCACAGAATGCACTTCCTCCTAATGTGTTTTTGAGAATGTCTAGCTTCTCTAAGGCTCAGCTCAGGAACTCTCTCTAATAGGAAGCCTTTCTCTCTAGTAGTTCTGTCTAGCAGTTGGAATAATAGGATCACAGAAGTTGAGTTGGAAGGCACTTTAGCAGCCACCTAGTCTAACCTACCCACCAAAGGAACTCCTACTATAACATACTTGACAAGTGGTTCATTCAGCTTTTGCTAAAGACTTCCTATAATAAGAAGGTCTTTTATATATAGGCTATACATACATACATACATTACATATGTATATATTTGTGTGTGTATGTGTGCATATATATGTGTGTGTGTATATGTGTGTCTATATATACACACATATTATATACATATATATACATGCCTTTAAAGTTTGCAAGGTATTTTACACAATTATCTTTTCTGATTCTTACTACAACCCTGGGAGGCAAATACTATGGTTATCATTATTATCATTTTATAGATTATGAAACTGAGATACAGAGTATCCAAGTAACTTGTCCAGGGTTCCACAGCTATTAAGTGTTGGAGGTAGGATTTGAATCTAGCTCTCTCCTAACTCCAAAACCAGGGCATTTACCACTAGGGCAAACAATCACCTTTCAAAGAATACTATGGACAAGTGGTTCCTAGCTGGGGAACTGCAGACTCCTGGCATCCATGAAGTTATTGTGAAGGATTATTGTGTCTAAGCATTTTAGGGAAATAAATCACTTAACCATACCTTCTGTGGACTGAATAAATGATATGTTTTGCTTTCACATATGTGACTTTTCAAAAGTATTTTGATGCTACTGTGATTAATAAAATACAAATCCAGTTAGAACGTCAGTTCCTTGAGGGCAGGGACTGTTTCATTTTTGTCTTTGGCAGCATGACATATTAGATAGAGAGCTGACCTCAAAGCCAAGAAGGCATGGGTTCAGGACCTGCCTCTACCAGAGGTCAGTGAACTATGGCCTGCCACTTGTTTTTGTATGGCCCCAGCTAAGAATCATTTTTACATTTTAAAATACATCAAAACTTTATTTTAAAAATGTAAATGTTGAGTGCTGTACAAAAATAGGAACATGCCAGAGTCTGCCAACTCCCACAGTCTAACATATACTATACTAGCCAATGGACTCTAGGCAAATGGCTTAACCTCTTGGTGCTCCAGGCAACTGTAAAAGTCTAAAATGCATCAAAGTGCTGCTACTCTACTTTGGCAGAAGGACTTTCCTCATTTGGGAGTCCTCTAGATCATTGAAACCACAGGTTTGGTCTCTTTCCTATACCTGGAGCACCTGACACATAGTAAGTATTAATAAATATTTGTTGATTGATTGACTTCAAATCCTGGCATGAAACTTAGCTCAATTAATATATGCTCATTGATTGATTATTGAATTCACAGCAGCCTTTTGCCATTGCAGGTTTTCTTAATTAAAGCTTAATTACAGCTGTTATCCTATGGGGGAGTGTATGAACTTTTTTGGCATTAAAAAGGGTTCCTTGTAGTTAAAAAGCTGGGAAACATTTCTCTAAGGAGATCTTGGCATATCTGCGTACTCAGTACCTGAAGATACTCTTTCTATAAGAGAGAGGGGGGAACTAGGGATTGGAATATAAAGGAGTTAGAAAAGGCCACTTATCTTTCCGTACTTTGGACACAGTACCACTTGTCTTTCTCTTCCTCCAACTTCCCCACCCCCAGCAATTATTTCTCTTTTTTTTGAGCCCCTATATACTCTTATCTCATCCCCTACCCTTACACTCATCTGGCATTTACAATTATATACTATACTGCTAGTATCTTTCTGAGAGTATGTGTCTTATTGCCCTAATTAAAATGTAAACAGGTTAATTTTTAATTTTAATGTAAATTTAATTTAATTTTAATGTAAACATTAAAATGAGAACAGGTCAGGAGTCTGATCCTTCTTTACCCCTTATATAACCTAGCACACTGTTTCATACAAATATAGTAGGTGATCAGTAAATATTTGTTGAATGAATGAATGAGTGAACAAAGTTGAGAACCAATTAATCAAGCCACTGGAAGACAGATGAGGAAACTGAGGCCCAGGAAGGTTTACTGACTTGCTCAAAGTCATACCAAGTAGCAAATGTTTGAGATTTGAATCTGAGTCCTCTGGTTTCATAAAAACATGATGCTGGATGAAACAATGCTAATTGAGTTGGGGGTGGGCAATTAGCTCCATAGGAGCCATGGGAGTCAGTGGGTGTTTATGACTTTATGGTGGGTTTAGCTACAATATATAATTTTTAAGTTTTACTGATATCTTTTGTTTTCCCTCACCTTCATTTTCCTATGTATCCTTCCCTCTTCCCACCTCCAGAAAACCACACCTTGAAACAGAATAAAAAAGAAACAGATTTTTAAAGAAAAACATTTCAGCAAAACTAACACTCGTATCAGTTGAGCCTGACAGTATATGCAGTATTCCCTACACATAGTCTCCTAGATCTGCAAAGAATGGAGGGAGGGAGATGTAACTTTTCCTTTCTTCTTTAGGGATAAGTTTGGTTATTATACAGCATTTACTTGGGTTTCTTTTGGCAGGGGGTGGGGAGTGCTTCTTTCCATTTATTATTTATATCATTATCAATATATATTAATGTCATTGACATCATATATATGTCATGTATGTCGTTTTCTTGGTTCTGTTTATTTCATTTTGATTTAGTCTTCCCATTAGTTCTTTGAGTTTTTGTAAGATTAATGAGCCTCATTTCTAGAGAGGGGTCCATGTATGGTGAGGCCTGAGCCCCACATATTGTTGTGTGGCTTGTAGGGAGGCAGAATAGACATCTCTAGTCTTTTCTTCCATGACCCGTCCCATTTCTGTCAGGAGGTGAAGCACGAGGCTTGGGCCAGAGGCCACTCTGCTCTCCTCAGAGAGAGGGGGTTTCAAGCTATAATTCTATCTATCTGCTCCCTTAAATATTGTTTGTTTAGGGGAAATGATCATATCTGAGGCAACATCTGATTACTTTATCATTTTGAATGGAGAAAAAAGGCCCCAAGGTTTATATTCAAGGCTTGATCCCTTTCCTACTGAATACCAGTTCTGCATTGAAACACATATAGTGAATAGCAGAGAAACTCATTTATCCAAATTGGCAGCAAAACAGACACTGGAGAAGGTCTACATAGAAGAATATATATATATATATATGTCCTAGATCTCACCCAAGGGGAAACTCTCTGAAGTCTCTAGAGTAGCGAGCTGGAGATAGGGACACGATAGAGACTGCCAGCTATCTTCATGTCTTCCCGGAATCTTTTCCTATAGCAACCCGAAGTGTGATTGGCCACTTTCTTCTTCTCTCCTGAAGCTCAGCAATATTTGAAGACTCAAAGCTTGATAGTTCCAAAGGAAAACTGGCCCTTAAAGAGTCCCAAAGGGGACTGGCAAAGGCTGGAACTCTTTCACCTCTCACCAACTCTGCCCCATCCTTCAGGGCAGTACCTTCATTTTCACCAATAAGGAGATTCCCATACTAATGGGATTTGGGACAGGGGTTACAGTCATATTCATTGCTTCTTATAATGTAGTAATTTCTTTTACATTCATGTACCATAATTTGTTTGGCGGTTTCCCAGTGAATAGGCATTCACTTTGTCTCATTTCTTTTTATCTGAAAATATATTATTGATGTTATTGTAAAATGACATTGGTCAGTGTAACCTTATTTGGTGTCTGTCTATAATAATTAGGTTCTTCCTATAGGATTAAGTTCAAGTGCTTTCTTTGGAATAACCCTGTGAGATAGATAGTGTCAGTAGCACTGTCCCTATTTTACAGATAAGAAAACTGAGGCTGAGAGGCTAAGTGAATTGCGCATACGCATCACGCACATTGTTATTTACTCATTTCAGTCTTGTCTGACTCTTCACCACTCCGTTTGGGGTTTTCTTGGCAAATATGCTGGAGTTGTTTGCCATTTCCTTCTCCAGCTCATTTGACAGAAGAGGAAACTGTGGCAAACTGGATTAAGTGACTTGCCCAGGGTCACACAGCTAGTAAGTGTCTAAGGCTGGATTTGAATTCACGTCCTCCTGACTTCAGGTATGGTGCTCTGTTCTCTGCACCACCTAGCTGCCTCCATCTTGTACATAAGAGGCCCTTAATAAATATTTGTTGAATTTGAAGCGTCAGAGCAAGAACTCAAACCTAGGTCTCCCAAATTCTGGGCAAGGGCTCATTCCGTTGTACTAAGTTGTCTCCTAATTGCCATCACTTCTGAATTATATTAAGGGATACTTCCCCTACTAACACAAAGAATTCTAGAGACCCTTACTAGACCCCAGATGCATCTTTTGGAGGTACTGCTCTGTGGTTTTTCTTCTTCCCTTCATGACTCAGTCAATGATCTCCAAATTTTTTTGATTTTGTACTCTTATCAGTGAAAAAAATTATTGAGCATGTACCACACACACACACACACTACACACATGTATATATACACATATAAAATGCATGTATGTATTTAGTACTACTATACTGACATTATAAACATTAGGCAATGTACACAAATACAGAAATTTAAAAGGAATGAGATAAAGATAAAACAAACTCAACATTTAATTTTTAATTTATTAACAAGAAAAATATTTTTGTTCTTACTAAAATATTATTGAGGAGCTAGGTGGTGCAGTGAATAGATTTCCAGGCCTGGATTCAGGAAGACTTGAATTCAAATCCAGTCTCAGATACTTACTAGCTGTGTGATCCTGGGCAAGTCACTTAATCCTGTTTGCCTTAGTTCCTTATTTGCAAAGTGAGCTGGGAGAAGGAAATGGCAAACCTTTTTGCCGTTGGGGTCACAAAGAGTCAGACACTACTGAAATGAATGAACAACACCAACAAAATGATCATAACATTAGTGAGAGCGATGTCATTATTTTCATTATTTTTGAAATTATTATTCATTATTTTTTTAAAAATCACTATTTTATCCTGGGTGAACATATAAGTACTAAATTGTTTGTAAATAACTATTTGCTTAATTTAAGCAATGTAGCTAGACACACAGGTGAATTGCTTTAAGATACTTTTTGTTGAAAGATATACTTATATCAATAAAATAATGGTAAGTATACATAATAGCTTTTAAATAGGAATTATATTTCTCTCTGTGTAGAAATATTCTTCATAAGCAACAAGCAAAAGTAAACTGTTTCTAATTTCTATTCAACAGAAAGCTTTAAATATAAATTCATTCCTCTTTCTTACGTGGTTTGGCTTAATTGATAGTACTATATCTTCATTTCCTATTCATTTTTATTTGGGGGTGGTGTATGGACATGAAGAATAGCAAGTAAGGGACCTAGTCAATAGAGAGCCACTGGAGTTAATGGAGTCGGAGGGGAAGGGTAACGTCATCAGAGTTGAGCTTCAGGAAAATCACATTAGTAGCTGAGTGAAGAATTCTTCAGACTGAGGAAAGATTCAAAGTAGAGGCAACACTTGGAAACCACTGCAAATGAAAGGTGAGGAGGGTCTTAATCAGGGTGCTGGCTATGTGAATGAAGAGAAGGAACTGGATGCTAGATTCTGTGGACATAGAAAGGGCAAGACTTGTCTACTGTTTGGATGGGTCTAGTGAGTAAGAGTAAGGGATGGAAGACACCAATGGAGGGGCTGGAAGGAGAATAGTGTCCTTGACTACAGTGGGAAAGTTTGGAAAGTGGGTAGATTTGAGGGGAAAGATGAAGTAATAAGCCTTGCATTGAAATTGTTGTCTATCCACGTCTGTTTATCCTTTAGGATTCACTTTGTGCCACTTACAATGAAAAGAGGGAGTAGGGATCTTATTCCCTGACTCTAGAGCACAGAGCTTGCCTATGGAAGGGCAGTATGCTATAGCAATGAGTTTGTCTGGGGAACAGAAGGTGGGTTGTTGGTGGAGAGTGGTTCCCAGTGGTATGCGCATAGCTGCTATTGGGGGTGTCCAGGTGGCAGGCAGGTTATAGCTGTCCTGAAAGGCTGAAGCCTGGCTCTGAGGCTGGGCAGTTGGGGCTCACACAGTGGTGGGAAGTGGGGGGATATTGTGTGAATAGGATGAAGAGTAGGTGTGGTTGTATTGGAGATATCTTATAATTGTCTGGCTATCAAATGAGGGGAGGGTGGGATGTGACCTATCTTCTGACCCTTGGATTGACTGATCATTTATTGGGGTCTTGTCCCAGAAAGTCTGGAGCTACCCATTTGGAGACTGTTGTCCTAGGTATCACTGATACCTTAGAGCATGTCTTGAGAGACAAATAACTCATGTTTCCCAGGGATTTAGTCTCAACAGCATCTTCTCCCCACACTCCTTTTTTGGTCTTATCTTTTTATCTCTTCTTATTTCATTTTTTGTTAACTAATAATAACCAGATTGTTATTCCTTTCAAGTCCCACTTTTCCTGTCATCCTCTTCTCTGAGCATCAGGAGCTAATGGAAAAGAGACCAAATTGAGAGAAAGATTCCTGGGATCTTCTATTGGTCGTATCACCCATTTCTAACTCTAACATTCCATAAGTTTCTGACTTCATGTTCAGTGACCTGTCCCCATATTCTTCTTTGGCATCTCCACTAGGGGACTAAATCACACTGTTTCTCTGCCTCTGTTTTCCCTGAAAGAAGAAGGGAAGGGAACAAGCATTTATTAAGTGCATTCTATGTTCCATTTACTGTGCTAATTGCTTTACAAATATTATTTCATTTGATCATCACAACAATCCCAGAAGGTAGGTACTATTATTATTCCCATTTTACAGGTGAGGAAACTGAGGCAGACAGAGAGGTTAAATGACTGACTCAGGATCATACAGTTAGTAAGTGTCTGAGATCATATTTGAACTCATCTTCTTGACTCCAGGCCTAGCACTCTATGAAAAAGAACATGACCCTGCATATAATTTTCCTGCTTACCTCTAGGATTAAGTGGGAGTATCCTGTCCCTTCTCTGCTCAGAAGAAGTTCCATATAAATCAAGGAGGACATTCTAGCCCAGTTACATTCAACCTTTGGGGAAAATCTAAGAACACTAGGATTATTTAACCCATAGATAACAAGGCTGAGGAGAGACCTTGATGGCTTCCATAGAGAAGAAAACTTTTCTTTAAAAATTTTTCTTTATTAAAATGTATTTTATTTATATATTTTGTTTCTATAACACCGTCACTCCTGGAGTATGAAAAAAAAAAGTTCCACATCTCTAAGTTGAACTTCCTCTTGTAAGAAAGAAAACAAATAAATAGTGATTACATCCAACAATATATATATATATATATACATACATATACACCATTTGCCCTAGTAGTCCTCCGCCTCTCTATCATAAGAAGTCTGTTTCACTATCTGCTCTCTGGGGCTATCATGAATTATTCAGCACTCCATTCTTTTTCATCTTCCTAAGAACAGAACCATAGCAGCAGAATGGGCTTAGGTTTGAGCTCTAACCTTGTTCTGCTTGGACCCAGAAGCCAGAGGAACTTTGGTTTAGAGCTAGAAGGAATCTTAAAGATGATCTAAGTCATAAATGAGGAACTACAATCTGGAGAAATTAATAGACTTGCCTGAGATCACGAAAGAAGTAACTGGAAGATCCAGGATTTGAACCCAGGTCTTCTGACTATTGATGAAGCCCATTTTCCATTGTACTACCCTACCTTCAGTAATTAGAACCAATAGGTGGAAGTTGTAGAGAGGTGTATTTTGACTTAAGGGGAAAATCTCAAGAACTAGAACTCTCCCAAAGTGGAATGTTCTTCTTTGGGCCATCATGGATTCCTGCTAACTAAAGGGCTTCAAACAAAGATGAGATGACTACATTTTGATATGATATAGAGCAGAAACTTGGCAAGATACTCCAATGGATCTTTTGTCTCACTGATTTGAATGTTTATTCTTCCCAATGCTGCAGATTGTGGCTCATATGTGCCTGCCCATCCTATGCTGTTTTTGTCTATCTCCTTATCTAAGTTTGTCATCAACTTATTGTCCCATCAAAACCTAAGCATTTGATTGGATAGAGCAAAACACCATATCACATGACTTCTCTCAACAAGGGGGCTCCAATCCATCCTTCAAAATCATCCAAGATGCCTTAAAAGACATTAGAAGATAGGATTAGTGACTCCTTGTAAACACCAGATGAGTCATGAAACAGGGAAATGTCTATTTGCCAAAGATATTTGCCACTGCACTGGAGGAGACCTAGAACAGAGTCCAAGCTGAAAAGCAGTTCCCTGTGGGTGGTGAGGTCTTCTAGATATTTCTTTCTTTTATATCAGGACACAATCCACTTCCATATAGTTTCCATCCATTTGTCCTAATTCTGACCTCTAGAGCAGCACAAAAAAGGCTTCTTCTTACACATGACAAACTTTTAGATACTGGAAGGTAACTAACATGGTCTCCTGAGTATTCTTCAATCTAAAAATTCTGATTTTCTTTAGTTATGTCTCATATGATATGCTTTTTAATTCCTTTAACCAAATGGGTGATTCTCCTTTGCATGGTCTTTAGTTTGCCACTATCTCTTTTAAAATTTAATGCCCATAGTTGAACACAATATTTAGATAGTAATAAAAACTAGAAGTTGGATTGAAAACCCATCTCCAAAGGGGGAGGCGAGGTGGTACAGTGAATAGAGTACTGGCCCTGGAGTCAGGAGGACCTGAGTTCAAATCCGGCCTCAGACATGACATGCTTACTAGCCATGTGACTTTGGGCAAGTCACTTAGCCCCCAATTGCCCTCCAAAAAGCAAAAAAACAACAACAACAACAAAGAAAGAAAAAAAAGAAAACCCATCTCCCTGTCCCCACATTGCCACAATAGGGAACGTCTATGACTTTTTTCCTGTATCTCTTTTGAGGAAGGAAGGTGAGAATAGAGGGATGGTAGATTCTTTTGAACCAATGGCTGAGCATCAAACTGAAAAATTAGGAATTGAACTGAGAATGATAGTGATGCCTGTAATCCCAGCTAGCTATTGAGGAAGGCTGAGGCTGATGGATCTCTTGAGCTCTGGAATTCTGAGCTGCAGTGGGCTAAGTTGGTCAGGTGGCCCAATTAAGTTCAGCATTAATATGGTGAAGTCAGGGCATGTGCTGGGCAGTGGAACAGGTTGTCTAAGGTTGGAAATGGAGCAGGTCAATACTCCTGAGCCAGAGTGGGACTGGGCTCATGAGTAGCTCCTCCATTTTCAGACTGGGCAAGATAGTGAGACTTAGGTTAAAACGAAAGTTAGAAATGGAGTAATTTTACCTTAAGAGTTAACCCTCAGGGGCAGCTAGGTGGCACAGTGAATAGAGCACTGGCCCTGGAGTCAGGAGGACCTGAGTTCAAATCCAGCCTCGGACACTTGACACACTTACTAGCTGTGTGACTTTGGGCAAGTCACTTAACCCCAATTGCCCTCCAAAAAAAAAAGCAAAAGAAAAAAAAGAGTTAACCCTCTCACAGGGAATTCTGTATGATTGCTGGTAGTATGTTACTTAAACTTCCTAGCCTCAGTTTGCTAATTTATAACAAGGGGATAGTCATACTTACCCCATCTATTGCTATCTTGTGACAGCTAATGAGATAATGGATGTACAGGCATCTTGTCATCATTCAGGCATCATTCAGTCAGCAGGTATTTATTAAGCACTTCCTATATGCTAGTGAGTACAAGAGATAGTGAAGTGTTCTTTTCCATTAAAAAATTTTTTAACTGAATGAGGTGGATTTAAACCTTTAAGAATATCTTGAAGCAATGTTTGAGAAACTCCCCTTAGTAGTGTCTCTGGATAAAGTGATGAGTGAGGAAGGGAAGCAAACTAATGGTACCTCCAGCTCTAACATTCCATGACTGGGATTCTGGGCAGACACATCTTTTAGGCCAGTTGTTCTTCTCCATGGGCTTGGGAAGCTGGCAGATGTGGAAGGCAGCAGCTCAAAGTAGAGGGAGGTCTGGACCTGACTCCTGCTATTGGGGTAACTCAAATATGTCTTTCCTGCTAACTTCCACAATTCAGATCTCCTATAGCATCCCAGCATCTCCCACATGGGCTGGACTGGGTCCTCCCAAGACCCCACCTGCTTTGATTCCCCAGCCAAATCAACATCAGCAGGTCCTAATTTTAACCTCATTACTCCTCCCCCCCCCCCAGAACACACACAGAGCCTGAAATTTCAGCCTTGCCCTCCATCTAATTTGTTGCTTAGCGACAGTGTGCTTAGCAACCAGTAAGGAAAGTGGGATCACCCCTCCTCCTGACACAGCACAGGTGTCCTAACAATATAAACAGTTCCCTGGTCATTCTCCAGCCAGTGAAAGGTTGCTTTCAGAGGTGGACAGCATTATGTTCTGGAAATAGAGGCTCCTTTTCCTGGGGCTAGGATGGTTACTGCGTCAGTTACCTTTTGAGTTTGGCAATATTTGTGTGGGGGCGTCTGGGTAGGTGGTTCTCAGAGCCTTGTATTTCTCTACTTGCTCTTGCTTTCTTGATGCTGTGTGATGCAGGCAGGGCAGCTTAGATAATTGTCTCTGTTCCCACACAGCCTGTCATTGTATCCTGCCTGCCCATGGTTTACAGAGCCCCCTCATGTTCCATTCTTGGGATACTTTTCTGTGTTCTGTCATTGCAATCCCTTCCTTTACTCTTTATCTTTGGGGTTCTTCCTATTGAAAGTATGAGGCATCATGATGCAGTGGAAAAGAACATTGGTTCTAGAATCAGAAGACTGGCATTCAAAGCCTCACTTTATATCTGGGGTAACTAGGTGGCATGGTGGTTTAGAGTGCTGAGTCTGGAGCCAGGAAGACCCATCTTCCTGAGTTCAAACTGGCTTTAGACATTTACTAGCTGTGTAACCCTGGACAAGTCGCTTAACCCTCAGTTTCCTCATCTGTCAAATGAGCTGGAGAAGGAAATGGAAAACCACTCTAGTACCTCTGCCAAGAAAACCCCAAATGGGGTAACAAAGAGCAAAATACAACTGAAAAAAATGAATAAGAAGTCAGATAATATCTCCTGGCACCAGTTACTCATCAAAATAAGCAAAGGGGCTGGCCTGGATGGCCTCTGGCATCCCTTTCTATTCTAGATTTATGGTTCTGTGAATTTAGGAAAGGACTTGAAGTCAAAAGACCTTCTTCCAAGTCCTGGTTCTGCTTCTTACTAGTCAAACAAGCTTGGGCAGGTAAGTTAGAGGGGAACTTAGACACCATAGAGTCCGAGCCCTTTACCTTTCAGATGAGGTTAAGTAATCTGACAAAGCCACATGGAGAGTAAGTTGCAGAGTCAAAATTTGAACCCTGCTCTCCAGCGTCGGTCTGTTGTACCATACCTTTACCTAACCTCACGAAGCCTCGGGTTTCTCATCTGTACGCGAGAATAACCGCACTTGCACCGTCTCCTCCGCCTCATGACGGTTACATGAGCTAACGTACCCAGAGGTGTTTTATAGGCAGCGACTTGTTCCACGAAGGTGTGATGTTATTTCCCCTGCCTAGTCGTGTTTTCTACATTCTGAGCACAGAGCGCCTTTCCCGCTCCCACAATCGGTTCTGGGCTTTCCGCTGCACTACAGCCACCGTGTTCTTTGGGGTGACTACTGGAGAGTCCGTCCCAGGGCACAACGTTTATAATCCAAACCCAGAGACATAATAACCAACTACTCTGTTTTCTTAGCTTCTCCCATAAGCCTTCCCACACTCACACCGCGCCTGGTCAGGTCCTGTGAGGATCCCTGCTATAGTGGAAAGAACAATGAACGGTTCAGGGCTTTAAGAAACTTTTATCCACATCCCATTGTTGCAGGAATGCATTGTGTGACTTTTGATCAGTAATTTCCCCTCTCTGGGCCTGTTTTCTCATCCATAGAATGAGGAGTCTGAGACAGAATTATAGATTTAGCTCCGGAAGAGAATTTAAAATCTACTCATCAGGTTCAATTCCTTTATATTTCAGATGGGGAAACTGAGTTACAGAGAAGTTAAGTGACTTGCCCTGAGTCACACAGATAGTAAGTGATAATAATGTTAGTTGTACCCGGGTCTTTTTATTCCAAATCCAGTACTCTTTGAAGAACTCCCTTAAGCAATGGTTTCCAAACTTTTTTGTATGTACCCCCATGTTTGTACCCCCAGCTCACTTCAAGGCTCAGGTACAATACCATTTCCTACATAAAGCTTTTCCTGCCCCTCTAACTGCTAGTGATTCTCCCAAATAAAGATCTTGTATGTGTATTGCATATAGATTGTAAGTTCCTCAAGACCAGACTGCTTCACTTTTGTCTTTGGAGTGTCTAAGCGTAGCACAGTGTCTGGAACATAGTAGATGCCTATCAAGTGCTTGTTGATTTTCTTACCTCTCACCAGTCCCTGAGTTCAGTATTCTGATGCCTCTCAGCTGCCCTGGCCCCTTGCTCAGCCTTCATCTGTGACCTGTCTTCCTCATACCCAATATCAATCCCCTCTCCCACCACTGGCATTATCCTAGGCTTGGAGGAGGTAGGAAGGAGGAGAGTAATCAAAAGACAGTGGCACAGGGAACAGAGTACTGGCCCTAGAGTCTCAGATATTTCCTTGTTGTATGACCCTGAGCAAGTCACTTAACCTTTGTCTGCCTCAGTTTCCTCATTTGTAAAATATACATAATAATAGCATCTTCCTTCCAGGGTTGTTGTGAGGATCAGATGCAATAATAAATGTAAAATGCTTAGGATAAAAGCTGGCATGTAGTAAACAGCTATATGCATTTTAGCTATTATAATTAGTAACTATTATTGATGGACCCCAAGCTTTACTTTGTCTTCTGTGCTGTTCTTTCCACCTATTTCTCCCTAATCTCTTACAGTTGCTACCCTATAGGACTCCTGACCCTTGGTCAGAGTCCCAGTCCTGCAGCTGCTTCTCTAGGTTTTTCAATGCTATATATAAATAAGTCCCTGAGTCAACTCCTGTCTGTCCCTGCCTTCTAGGTCCTAGCTCAGTCTGACCCCACCTTTCCAAGCCCCTCCCTCAGGCTCTTTCCATCTTGTCCACCAGGGTCCTCATTTAGCCTGCCTTTTCCCTGGTTGCCTCTGCCATAGCCCAGCTCTTGGAAAGAGGTAAACAGAGAGAGAGAAAACTGTATCCATCCTGTTGCCACAGTAGTCAATCAGATATACCAGAGTAGGGAAGACTTGGGTCTATATGTTCTTTATGTGCCCCTGCCGATTGTCTTATGCTGATTGTCTTGTGTGGCATGGCCCCCACTTTCAAGACTCATTGAAAGTCTCTGACAGCCCCATCACTTGAGGGTTCTAAGAAATGACAGGAATACCATCCACATCCTCCTCCTTCCCTCAGCCATTAGTCACAGACATTATTAGTCCATGAATTTTAATGTTATATACACACAGCTCCCCACCCCCAGCTGTCCCAGATGCCTTCTAGAATTAATGACCAAGTAAGTCAAAGATATCACCAGGTGCAAAACCTGAATAGGAGCATTCAATGTCTAGCCTGAAACTTCTAGTTGTAGCTTGTATGTATAGTTCTCCCAACTCGAGGAAGGAAAATAACACCACACCACCAAATGGGTTTATACATGTTCTTGATGCAGGTCATGTGCTTGGGAATCAGTCTCTAGTCTCCGTATTCAGAGCTGAGTGTTATAAATCCTCCCTCCATGGTTATAAGAATGGGGGGTCCTTGGTTATTGGGGACTACTTAGTTGTCTTCAGGAGCTTACACACACACACACACACACACACACAAGATACGTGTTTCTACAGTGTATCAAGAGATCCATTCTTTCACTATTTTTATTAATATAGGTGTCCTTTCCTCTTTAGGATCCTTCTCAGCCCTTCCACACTTTAGTAGACAGGTTTTATGACCTGTTAAGGCCAACCCAATTCACTATAGTAAGTTTCCCCTGAACTTATGATGTAGAAGATGCTAATAAAGCTGATTAAACTTAAAAGTGTGTCTTGCATATACATTTCCTGCCCCCCTCCCCCTTCCCTGCTCTGGATAGCTGATTTTTAAACCTTTACTAGTCTCTGGTAAATGGTCATTTCCATACCACAACAAAGCACCAGGGAATGATACCAATAGAAGCTAATGCTTCTTATCCTAGAGGTGAAAATCTAAGAAGTAAAACATCTTTAAGGCAAAAAATCTTTTGACATGTTGTTAGGGCTAAAAACATTCTCTGAAGGGGAACTGAAGCTGCGTTGGATTTCCTTAGCCCACACACAGCCAATAGACCCCTCTAATTAGAGGAGAGGGAATCGTTGCTAATGGTATTGTAAAAGCGATACTGACTCCTCTTACTCATGTGCCACTTCTCTTCTGCTGTTCTCAGTAAATATGATTCAGATTCTTGTTCAACGCAACCTGATTCCATTCCTTGGGTAGTGCTGTCCACTATATCTAAGCATTTTTGGCCACATTCACTGGAATACAGCTTTTTTTCTTATCAGCTACCTTTTCCAAGTACTTCATTCCCCCTCTCCTCCTTTCCAGGTCTGGAATGGTAATCAACTCAATGTGTCATTCTTATTGGAAAGGGTGTGTCAATCCATTTAACATCCCGGTGACTTTCCAAATTAAAATAAGCCACCCTGGCCACCACTTCCCATATGTGTTGTCTCTGCTTGCTAGAATCAAGCAACCAATGAAAATTTATAAAGCACCTAGTATGTCCTGGCATTATTTTAAGCACTGGAATGTAAGCTCCTTCAGGGAGGTGACTGTCTTCATTTTAAAATTTGTACCCTCAGCTCTTAGCACAGTGTTTCACACATAGTAAATGCTTAATAATACTAATATTATTATTTTCTACCCATCTGCACTTATGGAAAATTACTTCATCAGTAGTATGTAGACTTGTCTAGAGTGATGAGACCCTTGAGTTAGGGGAATTGATTATGTCATAATAATCCAGAGGAGAGGTGAAGAAGGCTTCACCTAAAGGTGATGGGTTTTATAGAAAGAGAAGGGGTCAGATGGGAGGGACACTGAGGAGATAAACAAGGCAGAATTCAACAATGGCTTGGATGTGTGGGGTGAGGGAGAATGAGGACCAAGATTACAAACAGGGGATGCTAGAAGGTTGGTAGCATCTGTGACAGAAATAGGGAAGTTTGGAGGACAGAGGGAGCTTAGGAAGAAAGATAAGGAGTTTAGTCTTGAACGTGCCCAGTATGAGATGTTGGTGGAAAATTTGGTTTGAAATGCACAGGAGGAAGAACCAAAGTTCTGGGGACGCAGAACAGGATGAAGGCTGACTGTGTAGATCAGCTGCCATTTTTATAGTGTTTTAGTTTGTGGTGCACTTTGAATTAGATATTCTTACTTGACACTCACAATGACTCTAATGAAGTGGTTCCTAAAGGTAATAACATCCCTATTTTGTAGTTGAAAAAGTTGAAGATCATAGAGTAAGAGTTGGGATGGACTTGAAAAGGTATGTAGTCCAACCCTCCTCACTTTCTACATAAAAGAAGTAAGGCCTAGAGAGATGAAATGCCTTGGCCCAAGTTCATACAGGGCTAGGATTTGAACTCAGGTCCTGTGACTTTGAGATCTGTATTCTTTTCACTGTGCCATCCTATCTCCTCTACGCTCAGAAGGATTCATGAGCTTGCCATGATCAGAGTTTGTGTCTGAGGTCCAGTTCAGAAATAGGTCTTTGCCAGACTCTGTCCAGAGCTCTCTTTCCACTATACCAAATTGGAGATCATGCCAGCAAAGTGATGAACTTTGCACATGGTAAATCATTTTGACATTTATTGAGCACCTGTCATATTCCGACACCTATGCTTGGCGCTGGGGATGCAACAATTGAATAAAAGGAAGCCTCAGTTAATTCATTAACCTGTCCCTACTACTTATGCTTGGATTTTACCATCAAGAAACCACTCAGGACAAAGGCTGGGGCCAGCCCCACATACTACTAGTTTACCAGTGACCTGCTCTCTTAATCTCAGAGGTGCTCAGAGTAGGGATCAAAGAGGAAGTCTACTATTGTGCAGAGATCCCCAAACTAGGACTCAGTATACTTGAATTTGAGTCCCATTTCTGCCCTTAACTAACTGTAACCTGAACAAGTCTTTTCTCTTTTCTGGGATTCAGTTTCCTCATCCATAAAACAAGGAAGATGGACTGGATTAGAGGTATGAAACATATGGCCTATGAACTACAATGAGGCCTACAGTCTACTCCCAACTGTGGATGATGTAAAATGTAATTCGGAAATATTGAACAAAATAAATAAAAATACAATAGAACATAGATAATGTTCATATACAGTTTTCCAAGTTAATATGGGGCCCATAGAGATCTTTGTGTATGGTTTATTTTCTATTTATTTGACACCATTGACCTAGATGACCCCCAAGGTTCTTTTCAACTCTAATGTCCTTTGATATATAATCTATAACTCCTTCTCTTTCCTTGATACATCTTTCTTCTTTCTTTTCACAGTTCCAGTGAAGCCTGGCCTAACTAAGATCTGACCCGCGACCTCTTGGTATCAGGTAAGTGCAACCTTTGGCTTCTGTATATGCAATACACACATACACACAAACACATATATACACATATACATACATGTTACCACATCTTAACTCTTCCTTCCCATAGCTACATCTTTCATTTTTCTTTCTTCCAAAGCTCTCACACCAACTCTTCCCCTCACTTAGGCATGGGATTTTATATCAGCATTCTCTCCATAAATCTGGAGTCATGCCTAAGCAGCAGCATGCAAAACGTCCCAGGGTTAAAAACCCAGGTAAAAATAGATGTATGGGATTTGATCATTGGAAGGGACCTCAGCAGCCATCTAATTTATACCATCCACCGTAGGATTTCTCACTATACTATACCTGACAAGTGGGAGCAATGACCTGTTCTTTAAAGAAATTTAGAGATTTTATGAGATGAAGGTGAGGCAGGAGGCATTCCTGGCATGATGGATGACTTGGGCAAAGCCTTAGTGAGGGAATGTTGTGAACAACAAGCAGATCAATTTGGCTAGAACATAGAGTTCACGGGGGAGAGAAATGTGCAATTTGTTCATAAACATGAGCTGGTATCAGACTATGAAAGGCTTTAAATAGCAAATAGATGCATTTATATTTTATTCTAGAGAGGGTAGAGAACCACTAAAGCTTCTTGAGTAGGTGAGTCAGACCTGGGCTTTAGGGATATTAATTTAGTAGCAATGTGGAAAATAGATAGCAGTGTGGGGAGTCTGAAGGCAGGAAGACCAATTTGGATATTACAGACAAGAGGTCACAAGGGTATGAACAAGGGTGATGGTCCTATAAGTAGAAATAAATGAATGAATGTAAAAGGTGTTGTGGAGGTAGAATTGACAGGACTTGACAACTGATTGGATATGGGGGCTGATTGTGGGTGAAAAGTCAGGGATAGATGACCCCATGGTTGGTGAACTGGGTGACTAGAAGGATTATGGTACCCTTGACAGAAATAGCAAAATTAAGAAAAGGTGATGTCCAAAAGAGGTTACAGATGCATCTATCAATTTAAATGAGTTTTTCATAGAACTTCTTAGAGCAAGTTTAAATGTGGGGAGAGAAGGGAGAATATGAAGTTGAGTAGACTTAATGCTTAGGGAAAGGAAGTATGTGTTGCTAAAGGAAGGTAGGGGAATTTCTCTTTTAAAAAAATTAATACTTTATTTCCCAACTACATGTAAAAACAATTTTAACCTTCATGTTTTCTATAATTTTGAGCTCCAAATTCCCTCCCACCTTCCCTTCCCTCCCAAGGAGGAGGAATTTCCAGACAAATTTTATTGACTTCATAAAATTTACTAAGAACTGGTCATGTGCAGTGGGCCATGAAGGTTTAATGGAGAGGTGAGAAATTGTGGGCTATTTCTGTTGGTAAAGGGCAAGAGTATGTCTATGCTTGGGAAACATGAACCATGAGTAAAGAAACCAAAGCACAAAACAGATTTGGTTTTTCTTCTATCTAGAAATTAGTGTGGTCTCTTTGCTAATTAATACTCTATTGTTACCAGCTCAGTCTAATCAATCAATAAACGTTTATTGAGCATATGTTATATATCAGTCACACAGTCCACAAACATTTATTAAAGGCATACTATGTGCTAGACTCTGGAGCTACAAATTAATGTAAAGATATAGTTCCTGCCTCTAAAGATCTCCCATTCTAATGGGAGCCATATTTTGATACACCAAACACCATACAGAGTACTGGGGATGTATAATGTTAATGACATATAAGACCTTTCCCATCCATTAACAGGCCTCATGTTGAGCCCATTAAGGGAAGCTTGCTTATGGGAGGCTTGCTTGTAGGAAGGTTTTTACATCTTTTGTTAATTTCTGATTAGACACTGAGTCCCAAAGGTTGTAATGCCCTCTGACTCTAAAAAGGTTATTTATACTCTGAGGTTAGCATTTTGCTTTGGGGTTTACTCATTGGAAGAGTGTTCTTGTGATTTGGCCAGATGAGACTCTGGGTATCCATTAAGGAGCCCCACCCCCCACCCCCCATGCCCCAGCTTTGAAAAACACACATGTTGGTGCTTTTCTCTTTGGTAACTATGTATGTACTGCCTTGGTCAGTTGGATCTGTCTGTTGATCCATTCTAATTTCTTAGACAGTTAGAAGTCCTGTCTGTTGGTCTTTATTTCTCTGATTGTATTTTTTTCCTGCATTTTCTCTGAAGTTCAGGGTGCTAATTTTTCCCCTAAACTAGCGAATGTAATTTTTAAAAAGATTGTTGACTCTAACCAGCTATCTTTCCTAGTAAAGCTGATCCAAGAACCTGTGCTAGCAGCCATCATGGGTATGCCAGTGTGGTTGCTGTTCCAGGATGCAAAAGGAAAAATAAAAGAATCTCTGCTCACAAAGAACTTATATTCTAATGAAAGAGAGAACACGTACATAAAAGATACATTAAGAGTAGTTGAAAAATAATCTTTGAGGAGAAGGCACTAGCTACTGGAGGTTGAGGAAAAACTCCTGTAGAAGGTGTTGAACTGAACCTAGACCCTGGTCTGCAGAGCAAGACATCAGCTCAGAAGAGAATGTTAACAGATTTTTTTCCTGGCTTTGAAGCCAAGGGAATTTTAAATGGGTCAGGTCCCAGATTGTTTCTTGTGTCTGCTCTACCCTGACATAGGATCATATTCTAGGTACCGTGGCCTTAAAGAATTCCTAATCCCACTAGAAGGATAGCTAGGTGGTGCAGTGGATATAGCACCAGGTCTGGAGTCAGAAGGACCCTAATTAAAATCCAACCTCAGACACTTAGTAGCTATGTGATCCTGGGAAAGTCAGTTAACTCTGTTTACTTCATTTTCCTCATTTGTAAAATGTGTTGGAGAAGAAAATGATAAACCACTTCAGTATCTTTACCAAGAAGACCCCCAAATGGAGTTACAAAGAGTCAGACATGACTGAATGAGTAAACAAGAACAGCAGGCCTCTCTAGAATGACAATGGATTGAGGAAACTTCTCACAGAAGTTCATAAAATCACAGAATTTGTACCTACATAGAACCTTAGATATTATCTAATCCAATACCCATTTCACAAATGAGGAAGTTGAGACCAAGAGAGGTTAAATGAATGTAAAAGGTCACATAGCTAGTTAGTGGCACCTTATTCCCTTCCTATCATTCTTTCCACATCATGTTCTATTATTTATTTGCTTGTTTGTTTACTTATAGCATTTTAAAAATTTGAGTCTCAAATTCTTTCCCTTAGTATAACTTCTCCTCCACCCATTTAGAAGGCAAAGAAACATATCAGTTAGACATGTAAAATACATGCAAAATCTATTTCTATATTAACCATAGTCATCATGTTCTTATATGATGGATCTGTTTACATGAACTAAGATAGAGGAAGGATCTCTTGAATGTTGAGTAGATCCTCAACAGAAAACTTACAGAAAAACATTGAAAAGGATGAGAAGGTATGGATGAATGGTGGTCTGTACCAGTAGAAGGAGTGTCATCAAGGATATGATCATGGAGCCATTGAAATATTCAAGTGTGGAGTCTGAGCAGATGTCAGGGACATTGAAAGGGAGGTGGTCCCACAGGTCAAAGGATCACAGATTTAGGGCTAGAAGGGAACTAGAGGCTATCTTCTCTAACCCACTTATTTTAGATAAGGAAACTGAAACCCACAGAACTCAAGTACTTTGCCCAAATCCACACAGGTAGTACTAAGTGGCACAGAAGAATTTGAAACCATGTCCTCTGTCTCTCTGGACTGATTCCATGGAAGAATTGGTTGGCTGGGGAATCTACTTGTTGGGTATTCGTGTCATGAATTAAGGAGGATAATAAACTGAAGAACATTCAAAGAAGGGCAGCTAGGATGGCAAAGGGTCTTGAGCTCATTCTATGTGAAGATCGGGTAAAGAAACTAAGGATATATAACCTGGAGAAGAGAAGATGCCAGATGGAAACCAATAGTTGTCTCCAAGTATTTCAAGGGTTGTCATGTTCAACTTGGTCTGTTTGAATCTATAAAGCAGAAATAGTCCATAGAACTAGCATAACAGAAAAATTTAGGCTTGAGGTCAGGAAGAACTAGAGTTGTCCCAATGTAAAATGGGAGGTAATGAGTTGGCTGTCTTCAAGTAGAAAACAGCTCATCACTTGTACAGTAAGTTATGAAGGGGGATTCTTTCATGTGTATGGACTTTAGTTGAGTAGACGTCTGCCAAAGTCCCTTCCAAGTCTAAAATTTTGTGATTGATTCCAAGATCCAATGCTTTTTCAACTGTATTATAGCTAAAATGGGAGAAGAAAATGGCAAACCATTACAGTATCTTTGCCAAGAAAACTTCATGGACAGTATGGTCCATGGTGTCATGAAGAGTTGGATGTGACTGAATGACTGAACAATAATTAAATCAAATTTTATTTACCTGGTTAAATTGTAAATATAGCAGAGGAGAGAAAAGAAAAGAGGTCAGGTAGCAATCATGGAGAACAAGTTGTAGATTCATTGTTGTTGTTCATCCTTCATTCTTGAAGAGGACCAATGATATCAGAATGGTGATGTCTTTACCTGCAAGTGAATTGGATTTAAGTGAGGAAGGACTGTGCAGAGTCATTAGCCTCACTCTATTCCAGAGTCATCGGAATCTAGTGGCAAGACATGGGTCAGGATGACTGGTGATAACCCCCTGTAGATCCATTATGATAAAGCAAAAGACTAAATGAAGCTCTTACCAACTGAAGAACAATTAGTAAATTTATGACTAGTACTTTAATTTATTTACTAAGTAATATTCTTTGACTTGATTATAGCTGTTATAAAGTATTAACTTAATGTGTTTGTTGATTGGTTTCTTATGTGTTAGCTCATCTGCCTGAAGAATGAAGAGGACAATAAATGTATTTGATAATTGTTATTCCCCTGACTTCAGATATATTATATATCTCTCTATATACACATACACATGTAAGTGTTTTTTTTCTCTATGGAGTTCTTCCTATTAAGAGAGAAAGTTTTTACTATCCTGTTTGTGGGAATGGTTGAGAAACCACCCTGTCCTTTGGTCCATAATTATTGAATGAATATGTAGGCATCCCTTACCTTTTGGAACTTCTCCTTTTTACCTCCTAGGTTGGGTTTTGTCTTTGCTAGAAAAGAGTCTTTCAGTTACTGAGAGCTACACATCAAGTTGGTCATACTGCCACTAGTATATGTGAGCAAATCTTTTTATGCATTTATATATTTTGGGGTTGCTTTGTCTTGTCTCTCCTGACAGACTGTAGGCTCTCTGAAGGCAGGTTCAGTGTCTGTTCCATGCATCCAATGGGCCTTAAACTTTGCACCTTGTGGGCAATCATAAATACATGGCCATGGCTGACTCCTCAGGCCTCAAATGTAAGTTAACATTAAAGTGATTAGTCATAGGAAGTCAGAACTGGATGGGACCTCAGAGGTCTTCTAGTCTAACTCTCATTTCATACATCTGACCTCTATGGTCCCTTCTCATTCTATATCTATGATCCTGTGAAATTCATAGAGGTTTGGTTATATGGCCCAACCATCATTATTGACAGAGGTAGTAACATAGATATTATTAATAATAATGACTGATGATTAATATCATCAGTGATAAATAATCTAATATTATGATAGCATTATTGTATTTTATGGCATTCTATAATGTTATTATAATAAGCATGCAGCATGATTTAATGGGTAAAGAACCAGCCTCAAAGCCAGGAAGGCCCACATAGCCTGCCTTTTTTGTATGCTGTCCATGTGATCCCAGAGAGTCCCAACCTCTCTGTGCTCTAGGTAACTCTTTATACCTTTTTAAGTTGAAGATAAGGTTCAGAGCTGCATAGTCTCCTTTATCTAGTTGTTCCTTATATCAGTGAAATCAAAGGTCCAGTCTTTATCTCTAATACTTTGGCGTTACTATAGTAATATTATCATGCATAATAAATGTATCATTATTGACAGAGATTAGAAAGAACATAGAAAGTGTACAGATATATCCTAGGTCATCTTATAATTGAGGTTATATTGTAAAAATACAATTAAATACTAACTGAATTCATGTCAAATGGGCTGGAAAATATAACGGGGGTATAGGAGTCTTGAGGCAGAAGGAATAGAAGGGAAAGGAAAGGAAGAGTAGGATTTGGAGTCAGATCTGAAACTCTGCTTTGCCATTTACTGGCTGTGTGTCCTTTAGAGAAGTCATTTGGCATCTCTGGGCCTCCCATCGTCAATTGTAAAATGAAGGTGTTAGGTTAGATGACTTCTGAGGTTCTTCCCGGCTCCAGCTGGATAATTCTCTAATGTCTCCTGTCATAATATCAATGGTGGTGAAAGGAGGAGTACAGACTAGAGCTGCGTTCAGACAGGGAAATGATCATAGGAGGAAATGAAGAGATATCTAGAAGAAGGGACCTGATGGAAGACCACCAGGGCGGGAAAGGTCACAGGAAGAAGCTGGGAAAGAAGAGACAGACTCTTTTTGTCCCCAGAAACTAGCAGGAAGAGACTTTTGGCTCTTGTAGCTGAGTTAGCTTCCTACTAATCCTCTACCTGGGAGGGATAAAGACTGCTCTGGCAGGAAAGGCCTTGCCCATCTATTATGATGGGTAATCCCTTCTCTTTCTGTAGCAGTCCCAATCCACCTGCAGGATCAAAGTCAATTTGATCTTCAGGGCTGGCATTAAGAGGACAGTGTGTTCAGAGTAAGAAACTTAGATTTCAAAGCCTGGTTCTATCACTTCATGGTGGTCTTATGCCAGATTACTAAGTCACTCAACATTTGTGGGCCGGAGTTCCTCATCTGTAAAATGAAGGGCTTGGATGAGATGACCCAGCAGTGAATCTAGGATCCCATGATGTACAGTGATTTCAGAGGCCCTCTTGCTTCTGCAAGAAATTTGTCTACCTAGTGGCTAAAATTTTCTGTAACAGCAGAAAAGACCTTTCATTGTTTAGTTTGAGATGTATTGTAATGAAAATATGTGATTATAATGAAAATATATTTCAAGTTATAGAATGAAAAAACTTTTCTGCAATTATAGAAATTTTATAGAAATTTTCTGCTGTTTTAGCCATCAGTAGACAAATTTCTTGTGACAGAAAAAGGGCTTCTGAAATCATACTGGATCATAGGATCCTAGAAGAGATCTTTGGGTCATCTCATTCAACCCCATGATTTTGCAGGCGGGGACCTGGGGACTCAGATTCCTGAGTTCAAATTTGATCTCAGACACTTACTAGCTTTGTGACCCTGGGCAAGTCACTTAACTCTATTTACCTTAATTTGCTCATCTGTAAAATGAGCTAGAGAAGGAAATTGTAAACCACTCCAGTATCATTGCCAAGAAAACCCCAAATGGGGTCATGAAGAGTTGGACATGACTAAAAAAAAAAACAGTTGAAAAGTGATAATGAAAATGGTTGAGTTGAATGAGCTTGAGTTTTGACCTGGACACTTAGTAGGGGTATGACCATGGACAAATCAATTAACTGGTTTGGACCTCAGTTTTATTGCCTAGAAAAGTGGGAAAATAATATCCACACTACTAGAAAATAGTATTTGCACAGCTAGGTGTACAATGGATAGAGCATTGGACCTGGAGTTAGGAAGACCTGAGTTCCAATGTAGTCTTAGATACTAGCTGCGTGATTCTGGGCAAGTTGCCTAACCTTAGTGTTCTTCAGTCTCCTTAACTGTAAAGTAGGGATAATAATAATTACATATATGTGGTAACATATCTAAGATGGGGCTAACAATAATCACACACATATAATAATCACACATATGTAGTAGCATGTAAAATGGGGCTAATAATTACATATGTAGTAAGATGGGGCAATAATTACATGCATGTAGTGATGTGTGTAAGATAAGGATAATAATCACATATATGTATTAATACATGTAAGATGGGGGTAATAATAACAACATCTACCTCTGAGTGGTTGTGAGGATAAAACAAGATAATTGTAAAGTTCTTAGCACAATACCAGGCACATAGTAGGTACTATATAAATGTTAGCTAATTTTAAAAATCTGACTCAGTGTTGTTGTAATGGAAAATACTTTTAACTTGAAAATACTACATAAGTTTGAACTAGAGCAATATTAATAATAATAACTAGTGATGATATCATTTTAAGGTTTGCAGAGCACGTGACGTATTATCTCATCTGATCCTCACAACAGCCCTCTGAGGTAGATGTTATTATTATTATTCCTATTTTAGAGATGAGGAAACTGAGGCTGAGGGAGGTGAAGGTGACTTGCCCAGGGTAATGCTGCTTGTAAGGGCTTCCCGAATCCAAATCCAACACTCTGTCCACTGCGCTATCTAGCATCTATTATTGTTATTGTTGATTAGCACGGATACACAATAGAGTTCAACCAGTAAGTCATTCACTGAATATTGCTACTTATGTTGTAGACTTCTGAAGTCATTTTGATGGGGGAGCTCTGGAAGCAAGGAGTTAGGGTACCATGTGCCTAAAGCTAATGTGTTGAAAACAGGTTACTTCCAAGGTCCAGGCAGGTCTTAGATTCAGAACTTTGGAGTGCTGGACCTGGAGTCAGGAAGGGTCACCAGTGAGGAGAGAAAAGGGGGGAAATGTCATATAGATGTAGGTAACCAATGGAGGCTCTACAGCATTACTGAGGTTAGGCGCTCTTGACCTTCCACTCACCAGGGACCAAGAGGTACAGTAGACATGAAGGTACTGCTATCTCCTGACTGCAAAGGCATCAACCCTGTTTCAAGTAGTTTACAAAACTTTTTTTTGTTTTTTATTAGTATGAGATTTCATTATTTTTTTAAAAAGGCTTTTAATCCCAAAAGATTCACTATAACAGCAAAAATGGCACAGGGATGGAGAGATGAATTTGGATCTTAGGAATATATATTTAATGCTGGAAGGAACTATCCCATAGTCTACCTAATCTTGAGTCTGAATACTGCTTTTGCCAGTGACTCAGTAGAGTGACATTGAACAAATGACTCCTCAAGTAAGCCTAGTTTTCTTGTGTATAAAGGCAGAGGACTAAACTAGATACTTAAGTCCTATTCTATCGGAATGCAGAATTCTATTTGTGTTTATGGAAAGCTTTGTTTACACTTCCCTAAGTGTAGAAGTGGGAAGTACTAAGTACTCTAAGTAGGAAGAAGTAGGAAGATTTGCTCTTGCCTTCCTTCCCTTTTCCATGCACACTTCTCAGGCTGCATGTGGCCTTTTTGTGGCATTTTATAAACTGCTAGAATATTCCATCTCCCATTTGTGTGCCTTTACATAGCCTCTGGTCTGGAATGTATTTTCTCCTCATGCCAGGCTCTTAGGATCCCTAGCTTCCTTCAAAAGTAACCCAAGGGACCACCTCCTGCAGGAAACCTTCCCTGATTTCTACCCTCACCCCCTCCCCAAGCAGAGGTTAGTGCCTCTTCCTCTAACCTTCTTGCTTCATAATTTCTTTGTATATATTTTGTATTTATTTCCCTGTGTACCTGTGATTCCCCTGATAGAAAGTAACCTCCTTGAAGGAAGAAATGTTTCATTTTTATCTTTGTATTCTCAGAGCCTGACACCTAGTAGGCATTGAATAAGTGCTTGTTTGATTAATAACAATAAATAAGTAATTAATAATAAGTGATTAGTTGATTAGAATTGAGGCAGCCAGAGGTGGCTAGGTGGTGCAGTGAATAGAGCACCAACTCTGGAGTCAGGAGGACCTGAGTTCAAATGCGGCCTCAGACACTTAACACTTACTAGCCATGTGACTTTGGGCAAGTCACTTAACCCCAACTGCCTTGCCTTCCGCCTTCCAAAAAGCAAAATAACAACAACAACAACAACAACAATAATGATAATGATAATAATAGAGGCAGCCAGAGTGCTGGGCTCTGTTACTCAATAGCTGTGTAACTTTGGACAGATCATTTCATCTTTCTGGGTCTAGGTTTCATCTGTAAAGTAAGAGGTTGGACTGGTGGTTCTCTAAGCTTTCTCAGGTCTTTACAAATGTCTTTTATAGCTGCTGGTTCTTATTCTTCGTAGTCTGGTTCCCATCTCTACCTTTATTCACCAAGCATTTTCATTCTGTCTGTGTATTTCAGCACGATCTGAGCACACAAAGGCAATTGCTCACATTTGGTCTTAGGCTTGTTTTAGCAATTCTAAGAGAACTTCATTCACTCTTTACAAGGCTGTGAGAACTCACATAGAGCACATAGAGATGAATAAGTCATAGTTCTTGCCCTCTAGGGGAAAATCAAGTAGGTGAGATGATTCATATGCAAATAACTACCAAAATGGAAGGGAGGAAGTAACCAGAGATAGCCTCAAAGTGAGATAAGGATTCAGAGGACCTAGAGCTCACTAGCTGGATCTGAGAAGGTTTCCCCAAAGCGGTGATATTTGAGCCAGCTACTGAAGGATGAATAGGAACTAGACGCCAAGTTTTGAAGCTGTTTTTTAAAAGTCCATGTCAATTAACTGGTAAGTGCTTTTATGTCTTTCTAATGAAGTGTGAAATCTTCTGCTAAGTTAAGAAAAAAGTATCACCCTCCCGGGGGCAGGGAGGGCTGAGAAGGAGTGACTTTACAGCCCTTATCATTTCCTGGTGACACTCTTGGATAAACCCTTATGGTTTTCCCCCCAGGAATTGTTTATTTCTACTTTCTTTTTGACAAATACAGACTCTACTTTTCATTCCACTTTTTGAAATGAAGGTGGCTTCAATTTCACTAATCCTCTGAACCCCTCTTCTCTACTAAAACCAGGCACAACATATATATTTATATATATATAAGTCTGAGGTCTAGTGGAACCATGTCACTACCCATCTCTGGATAGACTGAAGTTACAGAATGAAGCACATTTTTGGACATGGTCAAATGTGGTTTTGTTTGACGAGGCATATTTGTTATACATGATTTCTTTTTTTTTTCCCTGAAGGGGGAAGGAAAATTTTAATTAAAAAATAAAAACAAATAAAAATGTTGTCAAACTGATCTAAGTTTTTCAACACATTAGCTATTGAAAACGGATTACTTCAAAGGTCCAGACAGATCTTAGATTCAGAACTCTAGAGTGCTATACCTGGAGTCAGGAAGATCTGAGTTCAAGTCTAGCCTCAAACACTTACTGTGGGACTCTGAGCAAGTCACTTAATTGCTCTTACCTCAGTTTCCTCAACTATAAAATGAGAATTTATAATAGCACCTGCCCCCCAGGATTATTGTGAGGATCAAGTGAGATAATATTTGGGAAGTACTTAGCATAGTGCTTGGTACCTAGTAGGTACTTAGTAAGTTCCTCCTTCCTTTTCTCCTTTACTTCTCCCTCCGTCCCTCCCTCCCTCCCTCCCTCCCTCCCTCCCTCCCTTCCTTCCTTCCTTCCTTCCTTCCTTCCTTCCTTCCTTCCTTCTTTCATTCCAGCAAAAAGACATAATTCTGAACAATTCATTTCTAGCATTGGTTATAATTCTGGGCAACTAATCTCTTGAGGGAAGAAAAACACAAAAGAAAATGGGAAATAAATGATGCTCTTGTTTCATCAGAAGTTAATATGTTCATCCGATTTGCCACTCTTACTATAAAAATGAAGTTTTTCAGGGGAAGAAATCCCATCAGCAACAAAAATTTTTATCAAAGAGGTATAATTGCTGTGGGCAGCTAGGTGGCATAGTGGATGGATTACCAGGCTTAGAGTAAGGAAGCCTCATCTTCCTGAGTTTAAATTTAGCCTCAGGCACATACTGTGTAATCCTGGGCCAGTCACTTCACTGTGATTGCCTCAGTTGCCTCATCTGTAAGACGAGATGGAAAAGGCAAACCACTCCAGTATCTTTACCAAGAAAACCCCAAATGGGGTCACAAAGAGTAAGGCATGATTGAAATGATTGAATAACAAATAAGTACTAAATCTGGAGTCAGAGGATCTGGGTTTGAATCCTAGCGACCTGTGTGACCTTAGGCATTTAACTCATCTGGGCCTCAGTTTCTTTGCCTGAAAAATCAGAGTTGGAGTAGTTCAGTGGCTCTCAGAGGGTATGCTACAAATGGTATGGAATTTATACTTGCAGTCACTTATGGATGAGCAAGTCTCCCTATTTTTTGAAAGTGTGCAGTGTGATATATATCTATATCTATATGTCTATCTATCTATCTATAGATATGTATAGATATCACAAAGATATATATATATATAGTGCCATTGAAGAGAGTTTCCCACAAAGAGGCTTAGGGTTGCCTGAGACCCCAAAATACCAATATGCTGGATCCTATGTAAAGAATTCCATTCAAGTCTTCTCAGCCAAAGAAAAGTAAAATTTATTGAAAGTTCATTAAAAGTTCATCATATGGGATAGACTCTTAAGGAGCCAGTCTATGCTAGGTCATTCTATGGGACTCTCATACCACATGGAGGGAAGATGGAATCCTATATACAGAAAGGTTGTGGGAAGAATCCAGGGGTGGTTTAGAGGAGGAGTTTGGGGAGGGTTTTCAGGAGGAGTCAGATGAGATAAGACTTCAATAATGAGTTTGGGGAGGGTCTTCAGGATTCTAGATGAGGTCCAACTCCAGTAATGAGCGATTCAGGGTGGGAAGTTGCTGTAGGCTACCTGGAGACCACAGACCATGGTGGGCCTGGCCAGTTCAAGGGTGGGAAACAAAGGAGGACTAAAGAATTGGGCAGAGCCACAACTTAAGGCCCATGACCTCAGGCAAATATCTTCAGTGGGAAGATTCAAGGAGAGCTCAAGAGGGGGTCCAGAGCCTGTACCTCAAAGATTCAAGGATAACTCAAGGGGGGTCCCAGAGCCTGTACCTCATCACCATGAGCCAAAAAGAGTTTGAGAACCACAGAACTAGAGGATCTCTAAAGTCCTTTCTAGCTCCAAGTGCTAGCATCTCTATATATGGAAAGTATTTGCCACTTCAGAGTTTCCATTTCTATGCTAATAGATTTTGTTCTTGCATCTTTTATTTGCATATAAATGTCATTTGAGGGGAAGTGGTGTCCCATTGTGGACTGAGTGGTTGAGATCAGATTCAAGTTGAGATCAGAGTGCAAATCATATTTCTGACATGATCTGTGTGAGCCTGGGCAAGTCAGGAAACACTTCTGGGTCTGGGTTTTCTCTTTGGTCTTGACAGACTTCAAGGCCTCTTCTATCTCCAAACAGATTGGTTGGGTTGAAAAATACCCTTTATCCTTAATTTAGTAAGAAAAGTAAACACAGAGATGCCTTAGGATAAGAACAGGAGTTTATTCTCTTCCCGGGAAAAGAGGGCTATCTATCCCATGTCGGAACATGGAGCAGAGGGTGTGTTTCAAAGGTTAGAATCAGAATTTATAATCCCAATTTGGTCAGGCCCCCTTTCCTGACTGTTTCCTCTCTCATTGGTGGAGAGGCTCACCTCACCAAATTCTTCCCTACTGGGACTGCAAGAGAAGAGAGGTGGGGAGGGTCCCGCCAAGGCGGGGAAAACAGACAAAGGAAGGTAAAAATGATTGACGGCAGCCAGGGAAGGGGAGGGAGAGGGAAGTTTTCACTCATTCCACACAAGATGATCATCTGATCCCTGGGGAGAGGAGGATATGAGAGTAATGGGAGAAGAGAGAGAAGGGTATAGTGTTGAGGGATGTGGCTGAGTGTTAGGCTGGACTGGTAAACGTACACATGTAGGCTCATCCTTCTCAAAAGGCAGATCCCTCTGGGTTCCCTCCTCACAGTGTTGACATTTTTATACAGGTCATCAGGCTGAACATCAAGGGCAGCCTTAAAGGGAAAGGGAAGGGACAAGTCAGGACAGTGGAAATAGCAGTGGACTTGGAGTCAGAGTATATGAGTTCAAATCCTGGCTCCACTAATTACTAGCTTGAATTACATTCAACATTTATTTTTTTCAGAGATTTTGAGTTCCAAATTTTTTTCCCTCTCGCCCTCCCCTCTCCCTTCTCCAAGACACCAAGAAATCCTATATAGGTTATACATGTGCAATAAGTAAAGTGTACTTTTAGGCAAATCACTTAACCTTTCTGGGCCTCAGTTTCCTCATCTGTAAAATGGAGTTGAATGAGATGACCATTAAAGTCCTTTTCAATTCCAAATCTATTATTTGGATGCCACAATTGCTTCATTTTTTTTTGTTGGCTTTTTGGAGGGGAGAAGTCAGGGCAATTGGGGTTAAGTGACTTGCCCAAGGTCACCTGGCTAGTTTTTGTGTTAAGTGTCTGAGGCTGGATTTGAACTCAGGTCCTCCTGACTCCAGGGCTGGTGCTCTATTCACTGAGCCATCTAGCCACCCCCACAATTGCTTCTAAAGGACAAATGTAAACTATTACTTCTGTCCCAACTCTCTTCGTTTATTAGTTATGTGACTTTGAACAAGGCACTCTATTTTTCTGGGCTCCAATTTCCTCTTCTGTGAAGCGAACAGGTTAGACTGGAGAATATCTAGCCATTCCAGCCTTGAAAGGTTATAGCCTCAAACTCTAAGGATCTATGACTTCATCAAGAACTCCCAATGGGGAAACTCCCTCAACTGACTCAGATCCAAATTTATCTTACCTTAGTAGTTAAGTCTTAGGGTAGTGCTTGAGGCACAGAGAAGTGTCAAAGGCAGAATCTGAACTCAGTTCTTTCAGACTCCACATCCAAGTCTATCTACATCGGTATGCTTCTATTCTAATAATTTGTGAGATGTTATGGGTAGTCTGAGAGGTGTGTCTGGGAAGAGAAAGGGAGACAAGACAACTTCCTATTTCTAAAATCATAGATGTAGAATAGAAAAGAACTTTAGGAACATTAAGTCCAATGCCCTGCATTACAAATGTGGAAATTGCAACCTGGTGAGTTTGCCCAGGTGACTTGCCCAGGCATATACACAGCTTTTATCTAAGGGAGGTTTTTAAAAAAATTTAATAGTATTTTATTTTTTCCAATTATACATAAAGATAATTTTCAACATTTTTTTTCAGAGATTTTGAGTTCCAAATTTTTCTCCCTCCCACCCTCCCCTCTCCCTTCTCTGAGACACCAAGCAATCCTATGTAGGTTATACATGTGCAATAAGTAAAACATATTTTGAGGAGGGGGATTTGAACCTTGGGCTCCTGATTCCAAGTTTGGTGCCTAGTCCACTCGTCACACCGTAGTTACCCCAACTTTTGCCTTTCTGACCTAAAATCAGCAATGAGAAGTGAGGAAACCAAGGATAGTATGACACACCAAGGATGTTTTACAACCTGACCCCATCCTTGCATATCAGTTGTGAAACCATGAGAACTGTTGTGAGGAGGGGAGAGAGAGGACGAGATGGTGTGGGGACAAAGTGACTCCTCCACTTTCCATATTATTTCCACTTGCTAGATTCACTACTCTGCTCTGAGTAGCAGGAGTCCAGAGCTAGAAAGCAGCAATCGAATCCACTCCAATGAGCATTTATTAAGTGTCTTCTGTATGCCTGGCACCGTGTTAGGTACTGGGGATACAAAGACAGCAGTGAGAGAATCTCTGCCCTTTTCACTGTTACTCAGTTATTTCAGTCATGTCCTATCCTTCATGACCCCATTTTGGACTTTTCTTGGCAGATACTAGAGTGGTTCGCCATTTCCTTTTCCAGCTCTTTCTACAAATGAGGAAACTGAGACAAACAAGGTGAATTAACTCGTCCAGGATCATAGGGCTAACTATCTAAGGCTGGATTTGAACTCAGGTCTTCCTGACTCCAGGTCTGGCACCCTATCTGTTATATCATCTAGCTTCCCCTAAGAATAATAAATGTTGTTGTTGTTTAGTTGTGTCCAATTCTTCATGGCCCCATTTTGGGGTTTTCTTTGGAAAGATACTGGTTTGCCATTTTCTTCTCCAGATTATCTTATAGATGAGGAAACTGATTCAAACAGGGCTAAGTGACTTGCTCAGGGTCCTATTGACTATAAGTGTCTGACACCAGATTTTAACTCAGAAAGATGAGTCTTCCTGACTCCATGTCCAACCCTCCATCCTCTGGGCTACTTCCCTGCCCTTAAGTAGCTAATATTCCCCAGGTGGCACCACAACAAAGCACTATTTCTGAAGCCCATTTAGTATTTGTGGTAAAGCATATATAGAACGCTATCTTTGGAGTCAGAAAATTTGGGTTCAAATATTGGCTCAGCCACCAAGTATTCTCTTGGCTTCTTAAGAGCAGGGACTGTTTTATCTTTGTATCACCAGGTTCCATAACCTTGGACAAACCAGTGAAACCAATCTCCCCGGGCCTGTTTCCTTCTCTGTCAAGTGAAGGATTTGGACTGATGACCTCTAAGGTTCTTTTCTGATCTAACTGTGATGACTGTTCCAGGAAATGGGAGAATTTTCTCTAATTTTAAATTGAATTTAGTATTTTTGATTAACAAAAATGTATGCTTTCTCCCACCCACCTCCTCCTTAGAAATAGAAAAGAAGAAAAAAAAACCCTTGTAACAACTACTCTTACTAAAGCAAAATATAATGGGAGGATTTTCAAGGCTTCACATAATTTCTGTGGCCAAAGGCAGGAGATCTCCAATGTAGTGTGGGGCCTCTGTAGGCAGCATGAAGGTTAAGACAGTCCCAGGTTAGTGCGTCATCCCTCCGGAGATTTGGTGGCTGGTTTGTTATGCATCTGCTACGTGAATGTATGTTGTGGTCTTTCATTTGGTCTGATGCCTTAATTTTTCAGGTAAGGAAACTGAGGTCCAGAAAGATTAAGAACCTGCCCAAGATGACACACAGATGCTTTGAACTCTAGTCCTTTGACTCACAGTAACATGCTGCCTCTTCATAGAAAAGCAATGCTACTAGGAAACAATAAAGGCTGCCATAACTCTCTCTCTCTCTCTCTCTCTCTCTCTCTCTCTCTCTCTCTCTCGTGTGTGTGTGTGTGTGTGTGTATGTGTGGTGTAAAACATCTAGTGGTGACAATAGGGTAACTAGCTGGTATGGTGAATAGCGTACGGGATGAGGAGTCAGGGAGACTCATCTTCCTGAGTTCAAATCTGGCCTCAGACATTGTATGACCCTGGGCAGGTCACTGAACCCTGTTTGCCTCATCTATAAAATCATCTGGAGAAGGAAATGGCAAACCATTCTAGTATCTGTGCCAAGAAAACCCCAAATAGGGTCATGAAGAGCCAGATGAGACTGAAAGAACCAAACATCAAATGGTGACAATTCCTTTTTTGCCCACTGTACAGCTGCAGCTACCTAGTCTCTAACAGCCCTGGACCTCCAATTTGTGGATGCATGGGGCTGTTACTGAGATTGGTCACACCTATTACCTCTCTCAGGATACTCTATCAATTTACATTAAAAAAAAAGGTTGTGAGATGCTATGTGGTTTTTGGTCTGTAAAGCCAATCAGCAGTAGATTCGTGAGAGAATGCTACTGTGAACAGCTTTTAAGATTTGGATTACACAGTATTAGTGAACACTCTGTTTATTCCATTACAAAATCAAGATTCAGTACAATATTCACAGTATCAACAATTCACAATATTGTATACAATATTTAGA
>CM053595.1:144827229-144863914 GCA_028646575.1 Pseudocheirus occidentalis | reverse complement strand
CAAGCATAAATGAGGTAATGAGGCATAAATGAGGTAATAATGAAAGGGAGAGAGAATTCCATAAGTTCAGTGTTTTCTAATTAATTTATAGTTCCCTATTTCTGGAGAGTCTTCACTTGATCTCTCCACATTCATGCAGGAATCAAGTCAAGTCAACATCTGTGCTAGGTACTGTGCTAGCATGCCTCATTATCTGTTCTCTGGAATCCCTGTTGGTCAATGCATGAATCAGAGTTCTTAAATCTTTCAAAGTTGTCTCTACAATGTTATTATTATTGTATAAATTATTCTAGTTTTGCTCATTTTACTCTGTATCAATTCATAAAAATCTTCCCAGGTTTCTCTTAAATTGTCCTTTTCATCCTTTCTTATGGTAGTTTTCATTACATTCATATGTTATAAAATTTTATTTATGATAATTTATTTATTTATTACAAATAATTATTTAATGTGAGAGATAACTCACAGTGAAGTTTCTTTATTTCTTTTAACTCCTTGTTACATTCCTATTTCTTCTCCACACTTTGTAAACCAGCTTAGTCTTACAAGTAACTCATGATTTCGCCAAAATGAGGTAATTTGAAAGAAAGCCATACTAGGCCACTTCTGATTTGGCAGTTCCAAATTGGGTGAAAGGAAATACATAATGAAGGATTGAAACTACTTTGCATCAATTAGTTAACACTAATGAAAGATTGTGAGCTTGCCTCACCAGCCAGTGGTGAGGTAGGACAGGTATGATCAGGACAAGAGAAGCCCTCACATTTTGCACTCTCTGGTAGATGCCATTTGAGCAACAGGGGCAGTGTCCTTTCTCATGAGAAAGAATAAAGACCTTTTCTGATCTCAGACTCTGAACTTTTTCATCTCACACATTTAATTATAAAAATTATTATAAATAAGTGCTTGTTGACTTGATTTCTGCAGATGCAGAATAAGCATATCCTATTATAAAATTTTCAATTCCTAGGTGCCCCCTTAATTTCTAGGTCTTTGCTACTACAAAAAGAACTGCTGTAATTATTATTATTATTATTATTTTATGTGTAAATCCTTTTCCTCTTTAATTTCTTTGGGTAAGGGTATGTACAGTTTAATAGCTTTTGGGGAATACTTCCAAATTGCTTTCCAGTTCACAGCTCCACCAACAGTGTATTAATGTACCCATTTTCCCACAGCCCTTACAGCATTTGCCATTTTACTTTTTTCATCAACTCTGCCAATCTGATGAGTGTGAGGTGGAACCTGAGTTGTACCACTGGGTCAAAGAATATACAGTGTAATGACTTTGGAGGGAGGGGGCATAGTTCCAAATCGCTTGTCCTGGCTAGACCAATTCACACCACTAACAGTGCATTGATATGCCTATTTATTCCACAGCCCTTCCAACATCTGACATTTTCCATTTTTGTCATCTTTGCCAATCTGATGACTGTAAGGTGAAAGCTCGAAGTTGCTCCAATTTGAATTTCTCTTATCAGTAGTGATGTAGAGCATTTTTTTATATGACTATTGGTAGCTTGGATATCTTTCTTTGAGAACTGCTATTCCTATCTTTTGATCATTTGTCAATTGGGGACCATTTCTTAATTTTTCCTATTATCATTAGGACATTAGTGGAGGCCTCTGGCTGTCCATCTGTCACCATTCGTGCTTTCCATATGACTAGCCAGTTTTCTCTTCTCATCATGCAATTCTTCAATAGAACCTTTACTCCTATTCTTCTTTGGACTTCCTTCTAGATTACATGTTGCAGTCTATACACACCCACCATGAACCTCTCCATTGCCCTCTCTGATATTTGTTTTTTAATGCTTTGGAGACTGTTGAATTCCATATCTGGATTTCAACCCGTGAAATAGTAACCTTGGGGATAAAAAGGCAAAAATGAAATAGTTTCTGTCCCCAAGGAGCTTTTATTATTGGGGAGGGGGAAGTATATTGTTATATAAGTAGATACAAAGCACGTAAACCATAGGTAGTTTGTGGAGGAGCCACTTGCAGCTGGAGACAGGTAGTGTGGATCAGGCTAGAATTCATGTAGGAAGTGGTGTTTGTGTTTATCCTTAAAGGAAGTATGGATTTTAAAAGGTATAATTAAGGAGAGAATCCATTTCAGACATGTACCACAATGGTATGGAGGCCAGAGATAGAAGGTCAAATTCAGTGAATAGGAAATAAATCAGTTTGTATGTAACATAGGATATATATAAAGAAATGAAGAATGAGACCAGCCTGTGATGGTCTTAGTTACTGGAAATGCTCTAGAAGTTAGATTATCTCCTAGTGCAGATGTTATAAAGGGGGAATTCATACTTCCGGGGGTGGGGGTGGTGGGTTGTACTAGACGACCTTTGTTTTATCTTGAATTATGGGAGTTTCTGATTCATCCAAAGATGCTCTCTTCGTCTCAAGAATCAAAGATCCCCTCAGCCAGGAATTTCCCTCATTTCAGGTTCGAGTTCAAGGTCTGCTTAACATGTCAGAAAATAATTTATTTAATATAAAATAATACATGTAGTAAAATAATCATTTATGTCTAATGTTTGCTGATATGACTAGCTTTGGGAGGGTAAGGCATCTGTCTCACTCTGAGACTTCCCTACCTGTGTGTATAGAATGACCAACCCACTGGTAGCAGACCTGTCCTCATCCAGTCAGACTCAGGACTTCCTGGGTTAGTTATCTTGCCAGCAGAGCCAGGAGTAGAAAAATTGGGCCTGCTGGCAGTCCCATGTCTAGTATTATTCTCCCAGGGCATTCCCCATTCTCTCTCTCCCTGAGTACCTCCCTCTTCTCTCCCTTTGTCACTTCCCGGGTGTGATTCATGCCTCCCTCCTCCCCACTCTGCCTGGCTGCTATGTGTCATTTCCTGACGTTGGTGAAACCCAGACTTGCACTGGTCCCCATGTGACTGGCCCTTGGGGGATTAGGGCTGAGGACTGCATCCTTCCAGTCCCCCTGCCCCAAAAAGAGCTCGGTTGCAGTTTCAACTATGTAAAGAAGATCCCTGATTTCTTGACAAGCTGAGTTTTTTGACTTTGGGTTCAGGGAGGGTAAGACTTGGACCTTGTAGGTGTATCCTCTGCATGCATCTCTGGCTCTCCCCTATTCCTGAGAGCCCTCTCTCTTCTCCTAATCTATATCCCCAAGCCTCCTTCCTCATTGTCCTCCAAAGGGGCCCCTTCTGTCTTGCATTATCACCCCTTCAGAGTTCCATAGCAGCAATCTGATCTGGGGACTTTTGAGATTTTGCAAATGATTAAAACATGTACTCACTTCAATTCAATTCAACTGGCATTTATTGAGATTATCTAGTGATTAACACAGTGCCTGTCTCTTTATAATGTTTCTACTAGGAGATAATCCAGCTTCTTCTTGAGTATTTCCAGTAGCGAGACCATGACAGTCTGTCCCATTTTTCATTTCTCTCTCTATACCCTATGTTACATACAAATTGGCTTATTTCCTGTTCACCTAATTTGGCCTTCTATCTCTGGTGTCCATGCCTTTGTAGTACATGTCTGAAATGGATTCTCTCCTTCATCCTGGTAGGATGCTTAATGGATATTTGTTGATTGAGAGTCACATAGAAAAATTAGACAGTACTTATAAACAACATATACATAAATAAGTGGGTATTAAACAAATGCAAGATAGTTTCCAGGGTGGGAGAGGGCAAGGAGATCAACTGCTGAGGATGGAAGGAAGATGGGGATTATAGTAAGCAGCAGTGAGGAGTGGTACATTGGAAAGAGTGGTTATTGTTGAATATTCATTGGAAACTCACCTTCACTTGGAAGATTTTAGGGTCAGATGACCCAGATTGAAATCTTAGCCTCATAATTTCTAACTATATAGACTTATGAGGATAGAGAACATTTTAGGAATGAGGGTGGGGTGGGGGGAACAGCCTAGGCAAAAGCCCAGCATCAGGGTTTGAGTTTAGTGTAGTTTTTTGTTTTTTGCTTTTTTTGTTTTTTTTGCTTTTTTTTTTTGGAGAGCAGTTGGGGTTAAGTGACTTGCCCAAGGTCACACGGCTAGTTTTTGTGTTAAGTGTCTGAGGCCGGATTTGAACTCAGGTACTCCTGACTTCAGGGCCGGTGCTCTATTCACTGCGCCACCTAGCCGCCCCCGAGTTTAGTGTAGTTTACTGGAAAAATTCCCTGGGACTGGGATTTTCTTTCTTGTGGTACTCTAAATAACTCAGTTCTACCAACCTTCTTTGAAGGAGGCTGATTGGGTGTTGAGCTCCAGCACAATGCAAATCTAGCTCTGAGCTGGAAGGATTTATTATCCCCAGGCCCAAGGTCTCCTCTGAGCCCTAGTTCTCTCTGGACTGTGCCACTTTTGTTCATTAAACATGAGTCATCGGGGAAAATACCCACCAACATTTATATAGAGCCTTAAAGTCTACCAATTTGTTTGTATCCCTTACTTTATCTAATCCCCACAATAACCCTTTGAGGTAAGTATTGCAGATCATAGGCTCATAATTTTAAAACTGGAAGAGACCTTGGAACCCATTGAATCTGACCCTTCCCCTCCACATTGATTTATAGAAAACTGAAAAGACAGATAAGTTCATTTCTCCAGGGCTGAGTCTTGCTAGTGTCTGAAGCAGAATTTGAACCCAGGTCTTTCTGATTCCAATGGCAGAGCTCTGGCTACTATGCTACACTAAGAAAACATAATATGTAGATGGCATTTCAGGTTTCCTCAAACCATGCTATGTATGTGAAGCAGCTAAATGATGCAAAGGATAGAATGCTGGACTTGAAGGAAGACCTGAGTTCAAATCCTGCTGTAGCCATTTAGCTATGTGCCCTAAGTAGGTCATTCTCTTAGCCTCAGTTAGCACCTACCTCAAGGTTGTTGTGAAGAATAAAATAATATTTGTAAAGTGTTTTTCAAACCTAAAAGCTCTATATAATTTTGCAAGTTATTATTATCCTTGTTGCTATTATGGCTCAGCCCCAAAGCAGACCAGGTAGGTATACCTTGATATCCACTGCACAGACTTTTCAGGTACCTTCTCCAGTAAGGAAAACTTCACACAGCCCCTTGTCTTATCTCCGTTCTGTACGACACAGACCTCATCTAGATACTTATTTTCATTTTAAAGAAGTCTAGATTAACTGTAGTATCTTCAGAGCAGTGTGTACAGAACACACCTGGAATAGTTGATTCATCTTAGTGGGAGGATGCTAGATAAACTGTAACACCTTCAGAGCAGGGTATAGAAACACACCTGGAATAGTTTATTTATTGGGGTGGGGAAGGATTCTAGATGAGCTATAGTACTTTCAGATCAGTATGTATAGAACACACTGGAATATTTTATTCACATGGGGGATTCTAGATAAATTGGAGCACCTTTAGAGCAGGGTATATAGAACATATCTGGGATAGTTTATTCACTGGGGACAGAAGGAGGATTCTAGATAAACTGAAGCATCTTCAGAGCAGGGTGACCAGGATGGTTAAGGGTCTAGAAACCATGACAAGGTGGAGTAGTCAAAGAAGATATTTAGTTTGGAAAAGAGAATTGGTCGGAAGGGAGATAGATGGGCTGTCATCAAATACTTGAAAGCTTATCATTTAGGGAAGACTTCTGCCATTTTAGAGGGCAGAAATAGGACCAGTGGGTGGAATTTTTAGGAAGGCAGATTTTGGCTCAGTAAAGGGAAGGGCTGTTAGAAAATAGAACAGGGTACGTTGTGAGCTCCCTGTACTGGGACTGTTCAAGAACAGGCCCTCTGGCCATTAGCCAGGGATGCTAGAAGGAGGGTACTTGGCTTGGAGTTTCAAGTTGAGCTAGATGCCCTCTGAGGTCCCATCAAATATTAAGATTCTATCCTCAGATTCTCTTCCTACTCTGCCTATTCTTCCAACCCAGAGATAACTTTGCTATAGCCTATCTCCTTCTTCAGATTAGGGTCTTCTCTCCTGAGTCAGAATGAGACTGTTAATTACTCCCACCTGTGTCCATGCCTGTGCCTGTAGTGAGCTGTGTATTGATTCTTGGCTTGAGCACTTGTTAAGTGATTTGCCCAAGGTCACATGACTAGTTTTTGTTTTAAGTGTCTGAGGCTGGATTTGAACTCAGGTCCTCCTGACTCCAGGGCCGATGCTCTATTCACTGTGCCACCTAGCCACCCTGGGGCCTATCTCTTAATGAATTATCTGGACCACTTAGCACTTAAGTTACATTTTAAGATATGCATTTTTTTTATTGGTTGGTCATTCTTCCCCCTGTGGGGTTTGTAGGGCAAGATTATTCTTCTCTATGTTATTGACTGGGAAATGAAGACAGACAGAGACCACTGCTAGATTAAGATTAGAAACCAGAGGCCTCAGCATCTCCGTGACTGACTATTTAAACCTACATAAGCTTATGCGTATAAATTTGTTGTTGTTGTTTAAATAACTTCACAGGATCATAGTTTTAGAGCTGGAAGAGATTCAGGGGTCATCTAGTTTAATCCCTTCATTTTACAGGTGAGGGAAAAGGAAAGGTAAGTGCCTTCCCCAAGAAAAAGTAGTACCTTCCCTAAGGTGAAGAGTAGTATCAGAGGCAGGATCTGAACATAGATCTTTGGATAATGGTCATTACTATTTTTTAAAAAAATTCTCCTTTTCTAAAAAAAATAATCATTTTTAAAAATTTTGAGTTCCTCATTCTCTCCCTCCCTCCAGCACTTCCTTCACCCTTTGGAAAGGCGAGCAATAGGATATAAATTATACATGTGAAGTTATGCAAAACACAGTTCCATATAAGCCATGTTGCAAAAAGAGAAAAATTGTGCAAGAAAGATAAAGTGAAGAAAGTATGCTTCAGTCTACACTCTGAGTTTATCAGTCCTCTCTCTGGTGGTGTATGGCATTTTTCTTCATGAGTCCCTTAGAATTTTCTTGGATCATTGTGTAGATTAAAGTAGCTAAGTCTTTCACAGTTCATTATTGCTACAATGTTGCTATTACTATGTACAATAATATCATGGTTCTACCCACTTAATTTTGTATCAGTTCATATAAGTCTTCCCAGGTTTTCCTGAAACCATCCTCTTCATTATTTCTTACTGCACAATAGAATTTCACCATTGTCATATACCATAACTTGTCCAGTCATTCTCTGAAAGAAGAGTATCCCTCTAGTTTCTAATTCTCTGCCACCACAAAAGGAGTTGCTATAAATCTTTTTGTCCACATGGATTCTTTTCCTTTTCCTTTGATCTCTTTGGAATACAGACCTGTAGTGGTGTTGCTGAGTCAAAGAGTATGAACAGTTTTTATAGCCCTTTGGGCATAGTTCCAAATTGCTCTTCAGAGTGGTTAGACCAGTTCACAATTCCACCAATACTGTATTAGTGTACCTATTTTTCCATATCTCCTCCAGCATTCCTTTTCTGTCATGTTAGCCAATCTGATAGGTGTGACATGACACCTCACAGTTATTTTAATGTGTATTTCTCTGAATAATAATGCCAGATAGACAATGCCATGACTTTCAGGTGAAATGGATTTAAGTGAGGGAAGGCTGTGCAAAGTCACCAGCCTCACTTTCTCCTCTGGAGCCATCTGGGTTCAGTGGCCCAGGATGCCGTAGGACACCTTGACCTTTTAAAGCTAAGGTCTTTCTGAATTCTTACTTTGACTGAGGCAGTGCCCATCCAGTGATTAAGGTTGTTTAAGAAGTAAGGGAGGGAAGGCTACAAAGACAAAATTTAAAAACAGTCCCTGTCCTTAAGGAATTTACATTCTACTGGAACTTGTATGTTATCAGAAATAATGGTAATAGCTCATATTTTATGTAGTTATTCATGCCAAGCACTTGTTTGAATTCTACAATAACCCATTAAACAGGTAAAATGATTATCATGCTCCTTTTGTAGAAAAAGGCAGAAGGCTCAGAGAGATAAAACGAATTGACCTTGGTCCAAAGATAGTAAGTGGAGATGCTTGAACTCAGGCCCAGGTCTTCTGACTCAAGTATGGAGCTCTTCCTAATAAATGCCATTTGTTGCCTCTTAGTCCCGATGCTGAGTCAGAGTCAGAAAGTGACCAAGTCTGGAGGGGGTAGGAGCTATGCTGGTGAGTAGTGAGTGACAGAGGTCTAGAACAGGCCACCAAGTTGGTTGTTCCTTTATTGCAGTGCTTTCCCATCTCCATTTGTTAAAGTCCTTTCTAAAACTTCCTATGTCGCTGAGGTGGGCAGCCCCTATGAAGGAGGGTCTAGAATTCTGACCACCACCCACACTGACTACTGACTGACAACTGCAGTAGGTCCAAGAGCCCCAAACCTTTGTTTTTTTTTTTTTGTTTTTGTTTTTTTGTTTTGCTTTTTTTGGAGAGCAGTTGGGGTTAAGTGACTTGCCCAAGGTCACTCGGCTAGTTTTTTTGTGTGTGTGTTAAGTGTCTGAGGTCAGATTTGAACTCAGGTACTCCTGACTCCAGGGCCAGTGCTCTATTCACTGCGCCACCTAGCCGCCCCGAGCTCCAAACCTTTGATCCTGCTGCCAGCACATTTCTTAGGGTCCAGGGGAGCAAGGCTCATGGAGATGTGGAGATGGGAAGCATCTGTTTCTACAGATGTCTCCTACAGATATCTCCTCCTCTGTAGCCACAGCAACTAAAGACCCAGAAAAGAAAGTCACTGGCACCATCAAATGGTTCCATGTTACAAATGGATAAAGTGTTATCAATGAAAACAACATGGAAGAAGATGTATTGGTACCTTCTTTGTCACTGTTCCCTAAAGACCACTAAGCCTGGCCATCTGACTTAAAGCGGAAACTCCCTCCATAGGTGTTCTTCCTCTATTCAAATGTGAACGCCTTGTGAGAAGGGACAATCTTGCTTTTTCTGTTCATATCCTTGTCCTTTAGCACTGGTACTTTGCCCATAGCACAAGGTTAATAAATGTTTTATAATGAATTAATTCTTTTTTTTTCTGGCTTCTTTCATTTTTCTTCCTTCCCCTCTGACTGCTCACCCCCAACCTGTGTGGGAGGCTGCTTCCTAGCTGAGGTTCCGGGTTTTGGTCTATAATATGCAAATTTACTCTGCCTTAGTTCTAGAATTTCAGAAGGAGCTAGAAAGGACTAGTTGAAGCTGTTCACCTCTAAAGTGGTGTAAGGCCTATAAGAGGATCCTGGCAGCTGAATGTCTTCTGCTGTGAGTGTATGAGTCTCTTTTTCGGGGGAGTAGGGGTGGGTAAGAAGTAGAGGTGGGGGAACCGGTTGTGTGACTTCGGGAGAAATGAAGTTAGGTGATTGGGAGTATTTTAGGTGAGGCGTAAAGGCACTGATCCTAAGACTGAGCTCCAATCAAAGAACCATAGCATTTTTTGAGCAGAGACAGACCAAAAGTAGAATCAGATATTTGTAGTTGGGCCAGTCAGATCCTCTCATTCTCTGTAGTTAGAATCTTGGTCTAGTACTTGATGGATGCCTAGGGGCTATCTTGATCCTTGCTTTCTTCTAGCTGAAGATCAGAGATTAGAGAAAATCTACCATGCTGGTGTCTAGGCCTGCCATGGGAGCTCAGCCCTTCACAGTATGGTACCAACCTACCATGCCATTTTTATTTCACATTCTGATTCCCTTTCTCTGTGCTCTCCATTCTGGCCACACTGACCTACTTGTTTACCCCCCCTTAAAGAATTCTGAGCTTTAATGTCAATTAAAACGAGCCTTTCCATATATACACAGTAGGAACTGAGAGGGTTGTGCATGAAACTGAGGATCTCTATTATGTGCAGTTTGCTTTTCTTATAAAGTGTATAATCAGTTCATTGCTATTTTCAAAGCTGTTCAGGGTCTTCCTGTAATCCAAAGCACTGATCATGGCCATCAGGAAGGACCTGGTAACCAAAGTTATGTGCCAGACTGGCTTTGTGTGGCTGCTGGGATATGTCTAAAGTCCTCATCTATCACATAACTTTTTGATGCTTCTCCAGAGTATCCTAGGATAGCCTTTTAACCCTTCCTCTTGTCTTTCTCTCCTCCTGCTCTCTGCCTTTTCCTTCTTTCCACTGTAGGCCAATAGGTTTGCAGAGTGAAAAGGAAGTTGGGGTGGACGTGGGGGTGGGAATGATTAGGATTTGATGCGTGGAGTAAATATTTTGGAGGGTCAAGAGGCAATGTGATACAGTGGGAAGACGTTTGACTTAGGAACAGGAAGATTACTTTTTTATCTCCCTGTCTCTTCTCATCTGTATATTAAAGATAATTATCCTGCCTCACAAAGCTGTAGTGAGGAAAGTGCTTCATAGAGAGCTGTAGAGAAATGTGGGCTGTTATTATTAGTCACAACAGCAGGTATGGGAATCAGCAACTTCCTGGGACATGCCATTTTCCCATCACCCCCCACATCCAGCAGTGTGCCTAATGAATCCTTTGTTTTCATTGTCTTTTCACTAAAGGCAACTAGGAAGTGTGCTCTGATATATTGGCACCTGGGACAAGCCCCAAACTATCCCACTCTACTTATGGCTCTGCTTCTCCTATTGCCTTTCTCTCCTTTATTGGAGTCCAGAGTGGCTGTCAGTCACTCACACACTCACACACACACACACACACACACACACACTCTCATACTCACACTCACAGACAGACACAATCAATACAATGGCATTTCACTGGATGCCCAAACAGCTGGAGAGATAGGGATAAGCCTTACATAGGAGATGGTTTGTATGTTGAATGTTAAAGGAAGTGAGGGAATCCCCCAGCAGCTTCCCTTCCTCTGTCTCCCTCCATGCCTGCAGAAAAATCAGAATGTAGTGAAAAGACTAAGCGTTTTCAGAGTCTGTCTCTCATGACCAGAATTCTCTCCCTCCTCATTTCTGCCTCTTGACTTCCCTGACTTTCTTCTAGACTCAGCTAAAGTCCTACCTAAAGTCCTACCTTGCCTAAAGGCAAGAAGCCTTTCCCTACCCCTCTTATTGCTAGTGTTTTCCCTCTGTGGTTATCTACAGTTTATCCAGAGTTGTTTCCATGTTGTCTCCCCTATTAGATTGTGAGGTCCTTGCGTACAAGGATTATTTTTTGCCTTTCTCGGTACCCCCGGCATTAATTTGCCACAGTGCTTGGAGCATAGTAGGTGCTTCATAAATGCTTGCTGATTCAGGCTTGAATCCTAAATCTCAGCAAGGTTGTGCATGAAGCTGGGAGAGTGCCTGGGGTACCACCTCTCCACCTCTTATCTTAAAGTCTAGGATTTTTAGGAAAGAAGCCTTGTTTTTGCACTGCAGATAGATCTGATGAAAGGTCAAAAAGATATTGGAATGAAGCAAAAAATGCCCCAAGACTGTCAGCCCCCACCTCTGTTTTCCTTTCCCCCCATCCCTTGAAAAGGGCTGTCTAACCTTGGCTCCATTCTTCCTACAGCACTTGCTGTCCTTTGAGACATTCCTCAGCACATCTATTTTGAACCTGCAGCTGGTGCTGCTGAGAATAACCAGAGCTGTGATATTGGGATAAGGAGAAAGAAAAATTATCTTCTCTCTGTACCCTCCCCCTTCCCTATGTCGTCTTCCCGGCCTTTTCTTTTCCCCAATCTGCCAGGTTCTAAGAATGCCATCCCCTCCTTCTGCAGTCTCAAAATAACAATAATAGTGGATGCTTTTATAGCTCTGTAAGTTTTTCAAAGCATTTTATAAACATCTCATTTGTTTCTCACAAAATCCCTTGAGGCATTACAGGTATCATTGCTTTAATTTGATAGATGGGGAAACTGAGGCTCATTGAGATCGAGTGACTTGTCCATGGTCACATTGCTAATAGCTGTTGAAGTTTGGGGGAATTTGAATCCAGGTTTTTCTTTTTTTTATTATTTTTCTCTAAAATGTATTTACAAGTCAATATAAAAAAAGAACAAAATATTACCAGATTGTAAAGCTCATTTCCACACCAAATAGAGCTGCCCAGGGAAACCCTTTGGTTCCATCATGAATAATTGCTTTCTTATGTATTTGGGACATAACAGCCTATGTCAAAGGCTTTAAACACACCAATCTAAAGCAAAGATCTTATATATCTCCAATAAAAGTCAAGGGTTTTTCTTCCTCCAAGACCAGAACTCTTTCCATTACCACCCTACTAAGCTGGAAGTGATCTTAGAGATTACTGGGCCCAGCCCCCCATTGTACAGATGAGGAAACTGAGTAACAGAAAGAAGTGACTTGTTCAGTATTTCACAGACAGACAGAACTGGGACTGGGGCCCAGATCTCCTCAATCTTGGCTCTTCCTTTTTGCATCATGCTAATGTCTTTAGATAATTGCTATCGTGTAGTCAAGTTGTTAAAATGGAAGCGTGTTGCTATGGTGTATACAGAAAAGCCATGGTAGCTGCTTAAGACACTTTTACTAAGGAAGTCGACTGGCCAGTAATGATAAATCCATAGGCCTTCACTACTGCCGCCTGTTCACTTACAACATGGAAAGTTTGAGGACTAATTTGGGATACCAGAGGGGATGGGATGGAGCAGGTACGGAACCAAAACAGGGTTTGGGGCAAAAGATGCAACTGGATTCCGGGGGCCGGGCTTTGGAAAAGAAAAAAAATTTGGTGATTCTACAGGAGGCTGCCCCTTTGATTTGTCACACCCCGGGTATGCTGGGTTCCCATCACTCTTTCTTGTTTGATGGCTGGGACACTTGGATCCATGGACTAGGGATAGTTGAAGGTATGGGCTTGGAGTCAGGAAGACATAAATTCAGATCTGGTTTCACTCTTATTAGCTGTGTGACCTTGATCAAGTCATTTTAATCTCTGCTTCCCTTTCTTCATCTGTAAAGTGGGGATAATAATAGTACCCATCTCCCAGGCCTTTGGTGAGGATAAAATGAAATAATATTTGTAAAGTGATTTGCAAACCTCAAAGTACCATATAAATGATAATTATTAATAATAATGATCATAATTATTATCTTTGACTCCTCAAGGTAACTAAGGGCACTAGACGACATACTGAGCCTCTCCATGTATACTTAGATGGCCACTCAGTAGGGCAACCTAGTCCATCAGCCAAACAGACCAGGACAAGGGGGATTTTTGGAGACAAGGAAGGTCTCGTTCATGAGAGTCTGATTAATTTTCCTGCTTTGATGTTACAGACAGGAAGATACCATTCAGAGAAGTTGAATACAGCATAGGGTATGGGAGATTGTAGTTACAGAGGGTTCTGGAAAAGAGGCAGGGAAGGGTTGGCAGGTGGAAGGAAGGATTCGTCTAGATCAGAAGCAGTTTATCCCATCTAAATTTTATGGATCCTAGTGGTTTTTTGTGCTACCACACTGGGTACTGACAATTGGTCTTAAATGAAGTTAGTGTTTGTTAAATATCATATTCATGAAGATCAGTGACTTCCAAGATGGAAGAGTACAAATGGGGGTGCTTTCCAGTTTCCTTGGGATGAGGAACATGGGGGTCTTTGTAAATCTTGGTAACTAAAAACTGTGGAAAGTAAAAGGGCATGCTTCCATGTACTACTGCTCCTTTATTCATTACTTCTGCTCTAACTGTAATTGATTACTATGTGCAAAGCACTAGAGATACAAATAGAAAAGTAATATAGGACCTGTCCTCAGGGAGCTCACATTGGAATGCAGGAGACAATATATGGAAGGTTTCTGCTTGCAGGTCAGATGGAAAAGGCCCATGGCCCTTAGGGCAGAGCAGTCCATGGTCTTTAGGGTACAGCAGCAAAGCAGATGGTAATACCTCTTCTGTAATGTCACTTCCATCGATCAAATTGAATCAGTTTCTGATGTTGAACCATTTGAGGGTTCCAAGGACTTTGGTGACAAGAACTTTCTTTTCTGAGTCTTCAGTAGAGGTGACTGTATATAACCCCTGCAGGAGCAGTGGTCAGGCTATATCTGTGCCGTGATTGCTGCCTGGGATGATGACTTGCAATCATTTAGAAGGCTGGAAGCGTTCCAAAGGTTCTTGGACTCAGGGTCCTGGGGTGTCTCCATCACAATCCAAAGGAAGATGGTGGTGCTGGTGGTTTGAGTTGCCTGGCATGTACTGCCTCCTCTTTCTCCCTTAGGACGTCTTGTTGTTTCATTGGAGCTGACCCATTGGCCCTGTGAGTGGCTGCTCCAGGAAATCCAATAAGCATTTATTAAGTGCCTACTATGTACCCGGCATTGTGCTAAATACTTGGGGATACAATTAATAAAAAAGAAAACCAGTCTGTACCCTCAAGGAGCTTAAATCTAATGGACTGTAAGATGGCCAGCAGTTGGTGGGGATGACTGACTCCTCCATAGGAGCTGTTTCCCTGGATGGCAGTTGTGAGGACTGGGCTAATGGTCTCATAAGGGGCAGTTCTGTCATTCTCAGGAATCTTGTGCTCGTCTGCCTGTTGCTGGCAATTGGTTAGTAGTTGTTATTGGTAGTGATGAAGAAGGCAGGTCCCTTCTCCATAATTATTCTTCCACTTAGTGATGGCTGTGGAGAATGGAAGCAGGTCTTTTGGTTTAGGGGACACTACTATTCCTAAGGCTCTTGGGCTCAGGGTCCTGGGCTGTTTCCACCAGGCTCTAAAGGAAGATGGTGTTTAAGATAGTGATTGAGGTTTATTTAATGTGCCTGACATACACTTCCTCCCTTCCCTGTGTATAAGGCTGATAGAAATTAAGTGACTTGTCCAGGACAACACAGCTAGTAAATGTCCAAAGCAGGATATAAACTTGGGTCTTCCTGCCTTCAAGGACAGTGCCCATCTACACTTTCTCCTTCCTGCTCCACTTTCTGGGAATTTTTTTTTTTGGTGTGTGTTTATTTGTTTTTCCTTTTACATTGATTTACTTTTAATTTACAACATTCAGTTCCACAAACTTTTCAGTTCCAAATTGTCTCCCTCTCCCTCTCCCTTTCCCTTTCCCTCCCTCCCCCGCTAAGCAGCATGCAATTCAATATAAGTTCTACAAATACCTTCACATTAAACGTTAGTCAAGTTGTAAAGAAGAATTATAACCAATAGAATGAACAACAAGAAAGAAGAAACAAAATGAAATGAAATGAAAAAGAGAGAGTGCAAGCAGTTTGCTTCAATCTGGATTCAGACTCTGCAGTTCTTTCTCCGGATGTGGATAGTCTTGTCCATCATGAGTCTTTTGTCTTATAGCCTTGCATTGCTGAGAAGAGCCCAGTCATCACAGATAAAATGTGTCTGTAATTGTATATAATGTTCTCCTGGTTCTACTCCCCTCACTCAGCATCAGTTTATAGTTATGATGAAGTCCGTCTTCTCCTCATTTCTTATAGAACAATAGTATTCCATTATATTCACATGCCACAATTTCTTCAGACGTTTCCCAATTGATGGGCATCCCCTTGATTTCCAATTCTTTGCCACCACAAAGAGAGCTGCAGTAAATATTTTTGTACATATGGGTCCTCTTCCCACTTGTATGATCTCTTTGGAATATAACCCTAGAACTAGTATTGCTGGGTCAAAGGGTATGCATATTTTTATAGACCTTTGGGCTTAACACTTTTCTGTTTTTTGACTTTGTCCTTTTTCATCCTTATTCCCTTTTGCCTTCCTCCATCCACCACCATCTCATCACCCTCCTAATTCTGCTATTGAGCTTGGCTCTTTGGGGGTTAAGGGAATGTGGCAACATCATGGGAGAGATGGCTTCAGGAAAGAGGACACCTTGCTTTGAAACATCTGTGCCCTTCCTGTTCATGGCTCATCAAACTCTATCTCATATGCTATTTTTAGATGCTTCTGTTTTGTGGTCTAGTTTTCTAGTCTTGGTGTAAAACCCTTTGGTTTCTTCTGACTTTTGTAGCAGCTAGGAGAAAGAGGGGGAAAGGTATCTTGTGTCCTTCTCTTTCCATGGTCCTCATCATAAGACAATTTCCCCCATTTTTCCCTCTGGTTTTTAAATAATTTTTTTAGTTAATAGAAATCTATTTTCTCTCCCTCCCACCTTCCACCTTCTGTCCATTAGAAAGAAAAAAATTAAAAATTCTTCTTACAAATATGCACAGTCAAGCAGAACAAATTCCCACATTCACCATGTCCAAAAATTACATCTTAATCTGTGCCATCACATCTCTGTCAGGAGATAGGTAGCATACTTAATCATTAATTCTTTGGAATTATAGTTAGCTATTACATTGATCAGAGTTCTCAATGTAATAGTTACTGTAGAAATTATTCTTCTCGTTCTGCTCACCTTACATCAATTCGTGGAAGTCTTCTCAAGTTTTTCTGAAATGGTTCCTTTCATCATTTCTTACAACACATAATATTACATTTTATTCATATGGTTGACTGTTGTCCTTCATTCTCAAAGAGGACCAATATTCATATAACATACTTTGTTAAATTATTCTCCAATTGATAGGGGAATAATTTTTCTTTTAATCTCCAGCTCTCTGCCTTTACCAAAAAAGCTGCTTAAGTATTTTTGAACATATGGGTCCTTTTCCATTTTCTTTGCTTCCTTTGGGGTGTTACAATTATGGTTAGTCTAGCAGTCGTATCACTAGGGCCAAAGGTATGCACAGTTTAGTAAGTGTGGGGCATAGTTCCAAATTATTCTCTAGTCTAGAATAACTCTACCAATCTATACATCCACTAATAGTGTTTCCCTCTGATTTTTAAGGGAAAACAAATAAACACAATCTCACCCCAAGCTGGCCTTTGGAAATCTTTCAGAAAGCTCCAGTAGTCGAGCTGTCTTTAAATTGACTTAATTAAGTTTCTGGGCTCTTTGGGTGTTTGACAGGTTGATTGCTATGTAGTCAATGAAAATATCAGCAGGTTGTGGCCATATTCTGGAGAGGGCTGATGCAGCCTCTTCAGTATCAAAAAGCTGAATCATTTGGAACAAGAATTCATGGGGAACTGGAAAGGCAGCCTTGGGCAAATGAATCTCAGTTTCTTCATCTTGTAATTTTGAGCCCATTCAATTCAATTAAGTAATTAAATTCATTAAGTGTCCACTGTATGCTGTAGGAAACAAAGAAAAAAACAAGAGTCCCCATTTTCAAGGAGCTAATATTCTTTTGGGGAGAAACAGTATGTATACAAATAAAAATGCACAAAATATTTTTGAACTAGATCAGTTATTTTCTGGTAAAGGAAACTCCTGCTGAAGAAGTTCTGTCATCGATGCAAGTTACCACTTCCTCTGTATTTTATTCTTAATAGTCTTAGAGCAGTGGTTCTCAACCTTCGTAATACCCCTACCCTTTAATACTCGTATGTAGGTGTATCTGCATGTAGGCAAACCCTCCTGGAGACGGATAGAGGAGGGTTGTCTCAGTTCCTAAGACCATTGGAAATAATGTGTTTTCCAGTGGTCTTAGGTGACCCCTGTGAAAGGGGCATTCCACCCCCAAAGGGGTCGCGACCCACAGGTTGAGAACTGCTGTCTTAGAGTGTTGCAAGTGACCCTGAGAAATTTTTGCCCGGTCACAGACAGTGTATGTCTGAGTTAGGACTTGAACCCAGCCTTTCTGGATGCCAAGATCCTAAGACCAGTTCTTTATCTACTATGTCATGCTGTTTCTCTATAAAAATATATATTCAGAGTAAATGGGAACTGATAGGGACAGACTTTTGATTTTATTGTGTAGGGAACTCCCAGATGTAAACATTCTCTCTATTAATGACAGGCTGTACCTTTCTGCAGATTATAATCTTGAAACGTTACCTAGAGCATTGAGTCACAGAGCTAGGAAATGTCTGAGCCAGGACTTGGAACTCAGATCTTCAGGTTCCCAGGGTGGGTCTCTATCCACTATCCTAAGCTGCTTCTTAGAGTAAATACAAAATATTGAGGAAGAGAGAGTAGGAGGTAGCAGTAACAGTAGGGAAAGGCTTCCCCTAGGAGGTAGTTCCTGGACTGTGTGTTAAAGAAGGCAGAAGACTAGGGATTCTATGAGACAGATGAACAAATAGCATTCCAGATCTTGAAGACTTGGGGAGTCTGTGCAAAGGTATGGAGGTGGGAGACAAAATGTTGCGTACAAGAATTAGCTATTACGTCACTTCGACTAGAATACAGAATTCAGATGGCAAAGTGTTTTAAATGACAGATAGGCAATTTAATTTATCCTAGAAGCAATAGGGAGCCTTATCTGCTTCTTGAGAAGGGGGATGGCACCTTTGGGACTTGTGATTTAGGAATATCAATTTGGCAGTTGTGTGGAGAAATTAGAGAAGAGAGAGACTTGAGGCAGTAAGACCAACTAGGAGACCACTGTAATTATTAAGGCAAGAGGTGGCCTCTATATTTAGGAGACTTTTGTAATTATTTAGGCAAGAGGACCTGAACTAGAGTAGTGGCCATGTAACTGGATAGAAAAGGAAAATGCATCACAGAAGTTCTGGAATGTCTGAACTGGGCAGGAGCTTTGAGATCATTTAAACCAGCGGTTTCCGAGTGGCTGGTGGCAGGACATACCCCAGAGGTGTGCAAAAGCTGTTGGTGGAGGTTTGCAAAGAAGATAAGGAGCCAGGACGTCCCTGCTCTGGCATCACAGGTTTCTGACAAAGGCTACTCTATGAGTTCTTTTCAAGGCCAGGGTGCAAGAAGGAAAGGCAGAAAGAGGTGGAGCCAGAGTTTGTGAAGTATCTGCTATGTGCTGGACACTGTGCTAAACACTTTACTGGTGTCATCTTGTTTGAGCCTTACAACCACCCTGGGAGGTAGGTGCTCTCATTTCCCCTATTTTACAGCTGAGGAAACTGAGGCAGACAAAGGTTAGATGACTTTCCCAGGGTCACACAGCTAGTAAGCATTTGAGGCTGCATTTGAACTTGGTTCTTCCTGATCCCTGGCCCAGTGTTCTTTTCACTGCACCACTGATGTGGCAACTGGACAGACTCTGGCTGAGTTGGGGGCCTGAGGCACCCAGATGTCGGTGGTTTCAAGAGGAACGGGACTGAGGAGGCCAGGGCTGGGGGTAGCAGCAGTTCTACAAGACTGAGGTGGCAGCTGCTGAAGGGAGGCCCTGGGGCTCATGGGGCCCATCAGGATTCTCTCTTTTCCATCTTCCTCCAAGAACTTAGTGCTTTGTCGGGGAGGGGGGAAGGCAAATGAAGGTGGAGGCAGCAGGGAGAAGCCTTAGGCAGAGATGACCATGGTTATCTGACTCATAGAAGGGGATGGTCATTCCACGAGTATTTATTAAGCACCATCTATGTGCTGGGCACTGCGCCAAGTGCTGAGGAGATGAAGAAAAAAGTGAACCAGCTTAAGATCTCATCAGGGAGACAACATAGACGTATACAGGTATATGAAACATATACATCTGGGGGAAGGAGGCGCTAGCATCTGGGTAGAGAAAGTGGTTATGATTAGATCAGATTGCGAGCTCTCTGAAGGCAGACTTTTACCTCCTTTTGTATCCTTGGCACTTTAGCACAGGGCCTGACATGTTGTTGTTATTCAGTTGTTTCATTGTCTCTGACTTTTCATTTAGGGTTTGCTTGGCAAAGATTATGGGACTGATTTGCCATTTCCTTCTCCTGCTCATTTTATAGATTTTGGAAACTGAGGCAAACAGGGTTAAGTGACTTACCCAGAGTCTCACAGTTTATACATATCTGATGTTGAATCTTAATTCAGATTTTTCTGACCCTAGGCATGGTGCTCTATCCATGGCCTCATCTAGGTCATAGATAGATAGGGACCCATATGTGTGTATATATGTATATATGCATAGAGACACACATGTGTGTGTGTGTGTGAGAGAGAGAACATCCTATATAAATGTGTGCTGTTATAATTTTTTTTCTTTTTGGAGGGGGCAATTGGGCTTAAGTGACTTGCCCAAGTTCACACGGCTAGTTTTTTGTGTTAAGTGTCTGAGGTTGGATTTGAACTCAGGTTCTCCTGACTCCAGGGTTGGTGCTCTATTCATTACACCACCTAGCTGCCCCTGTTATAATTATTTTAAAAACAAATAGGGGATAAGTAGGGGATAAGACTGAATTCTTCAAACCTTTCCTTCCTCTGGTAGATCTGAGCATGACCCTCTTGTCCTGTTCTTCAGGTATATGGAACCCTTGAAATCATAGTCATTAATTCTAGAGTTAGGAACAAACACAAGAGCTCAATCTCAGGGTGAGAGTACTTGCTATCTCTGTGACCTGGAGTAACTTATCTTCTCTATGCCTCCATTTTCCCATCAGTTAAATGGGGATGAAAACATGGCCACCACCTACCTCACAGAGTAATTGTGAGGAAAGTACTTCATAAACCTTAAATCACCATAAACATAAAATATAACTTTAATAATGCATGTGTAATATAATTACAATAATTAGGCTTATTGAAAGCAGCTCTCTAAGAATATAAGCTGCAAGACAAGATAGAGGAAGTTCCTCATCTGACATTCTTGTGCCAGTGAGATCATAGATCTTGTAAGGAAAAAAATTGAGAGGCCATGGTAGCAAGCTGGCCCAGAGTCATAAAGACCTGGATGTAAGTCCTACCACTTATACATACTGACTGTGTGACCCTAAGCAAGTCATTTAACTTCTCAGTGGTCCCAGGTAGCCTGCTAAGAATATGGTGTAGAAAGGTTTCTGTTCTCTACTAGTGACCATATTTAGAGTTGAAAAGGACCTGAAAGGCTCAAAACATAAGTTTGATGATGTCACCCCCTCTTAAATCAATGCCTGTTGCCTCCAGGATCTACTATAGAACCCTCTGTTTGCCTTTTAAACCCCTCCTCCCCCTTCTTCCTGTCCTGGTCTTCTTCCTCCTTCTTCTCCCTGCACCCTGAGATCCTGGGACACTAGCCTCCTTGCCCTTCCTTGCACCAGACTCTCTCTCCTCTGACTCTGGGCATTTGCTCTGACCGTCCCCCAATCCTAGAATGCTCATCTCTGCCTTCTGGCTCCCTCTGCAACTCAGCTAAAATCCCACCTTCTGCAAGAAGCCTTTCCAAGTGCTTTCCAAGTGGAAGGGGGAAGGTAAGGCAATTGGGGTTAAGTAACTTGCCCAGGGTCACGCAGCTAGTAAGTGTAGCAAGAGTCAGAGGCTGGATTTGAACTTAGGTCCTCCTGACTCCAGGGCTGGTGCTCTATTCACTGTGCCACCTAGCTGTCCCTGCCAGTCCTTTTTCATCACAAGGCCTTCCGTCTGATGATTATGTCTTATTTATTCTTCATACATCTTATGTATATGTAGTTGTTTCCATCTTGTCTCCCTCACTGGGCTTTGAGCAGGGACGATTTTTGTATCTCCAGTGCTTTGGACGGTCCCTGGCACACAGCAGGTGGTTAATAAATTCTTATTGATGGATTCATTTAGTTCAAACCTCTTGTTTAATGGATGAAGAAACTGAAGAAAGTGACTTGTCCAAGGTCATGCAGTGGCCCAGGTCCTGACTCCATATCTAGTCCTCTTTTCTCTGGATTACATTACTTCTGAAACTAAAAATTATTGCCAACAAGTCAACATATATTCTGTGTTGATATATAGTAAGATACCGTTATTACTAATTTTTATTATGGTCATTATTATTAATCAGTCTAGCTTACTGCCTTGGGCAAGAAAGGTGCAGGTTCAGTGGCAAGAACATTGACTCTGGAGTGAGAGAAGCTGACTGGGTTAAACTCCTTTCCCTGTGCAACTTAGGAAAAGTCACTTCACTTCCGTGTGCCTTGGTTTCCTTATCTGTAAAATGAGGGATCTGCCAGATGGTTCCAGAGGTCCCTTCTGGCTTGAGGCCTAGGATGCCATGATCCATATTTTACTAAGGAGGTGGGGTGGGGTGGGGTGGGGTGAGGTGGGGTGAGGTGGGGGTCCCAGAGAGAGGAAGGCCCTTGCCCTTGCTGGGGCTGAGATCCCTCGCTTCCCGCAGGCTCCTTCCAGGCCCCAAGCTGCCTCTCCCTTTGCTCCTCACTCTCTGATGTGTTGGCCCTATGGTAATAGTGATGCAGGCACTTCATCTGCCCATAGGATATCATTTGTTCCTGCAGTGGTCGGATGGTCGGATTCTTCAGTTCGTAAGCCTCCTTGCTCTGCAATGAGAGGGGAGCTCCTGGGAAGCAGCTGAGTCCATGGCCCCCAATTCCCTTTTGATATTATTTTTCCCACTCTTCCATGTGCACTTAGGTACTTAATAAATGGTTCTGAGCCTAGCCCAATGGGGCAACCAAGAATAGAACCCTCAGAGTTGGAGGTTAAATAGTGCTCAGTGTATCCTGTGGAAGGTAATGCAGGGACAAGGGAAGCATCATCAACAGTTCATGGCAGGGTATAGTGGCTAGAATGTTGGAATGCAACTTAGGAAGACCTGGTTTCAAATCTCTCCTCTGGAACTTAATGATTGTGCAACAATGGGCATATCACTGAACCTCAATGAGCCTCAGTTTTTTCATCTGTGAAATGGGGTACATTATCTGACAGGGTTGTTCTGAGGCTCAAACAACATAAGGTAGACCAAGTGCTTTGTAAACTTGAAAACTTGAAAAGCACTTTGTCAAGGTCAGTTTTGTTACTATTCATAGGCAAATATGCGGACCTGAAAGGTCTGAGGGCCTGCATTTGGATGGAATGCAAAGAGATGGAAGAAAATCTTGTGTCATGGCTTTCAATGAGTAATCTCACCACTCTGAACCTCAGTTCACCCTTCTGTAAAATCAAAGGGTTGGACTACTTAGCCTCGAAAGTCCCTTTTAGTATAGAAGTGGTTAGAGAACTGGTCTCAGATTCGGCAAGACCCAGGTGCAAGTCCTGATTCTGCCTCACACTGGTTGTGTGACCTTGGACAAGTTACTTAACCTCTGATTACCCCCAGGAAGGTTTCTAAGACAGAACAATTACAGAACAGTTACTGATCTGTATTGGCAAAGGGAGACTTCCTCAGGGATCCTTCCCCTCTCCCAGTAGACTCTTAAGTTCCTTGAGGGCAGGGACTGTTTTGTCTTTGTCTTTGTTATTCCCTGTACCTCACATAGTTCCTGGCAGATGGTAGGCTTTAGACAAACACTGGTTGGATTTAAAAGATTTGGTTTCCCTAATTTAGTGCCTGGGAAATTTTTAGTAGGGCAATCACACACACACACACACACACACACACACACACACACACACACACACACTCTTCCCACATCCTTGCCTCCTCTCCCTTCCCCTCACCTCTTCTCTCTCCTTCCCTTCCTTCCCTGCCCTCTCCTGCTCCCTCTCTTCCTCCTCCCTCTCCTCCCGTCCTTTCCCTTCCCCTCTCTCTGTGTCAGATGCTCTGGACTTCCCCTTCCCTCCCTGTTTAACCTCCCTGCCTCTTTGCTTTGTATCAGTGGGGAGGGGGAAGGGAGGACTGTGGGAAAATCGTTTGTCATCTTTTAGGTTCTGGCTTCCTGTGTGCTTTAGAAAACTCAGCACAAGTGGAGGTGTTGGGTCAGAGAGGCTGGTTATGTTCTGCTAAACATAGCCTTGTATCTGGTATAACCAAGAGCAGAGTATTTCTTTCAAGACTGTAGAACAACCAGAAATAGAACCCAGGTGTGGTGGCACCAGTCATTTCCTGCCAAGCCCTCTCCCCTCCCCCATGCCCTACCTTCCACATAATGTTGGTGAGGATGGCCCCTATGTGTGGGGCCCAGTCAGATACATCCACTGGCTGGTAGCTAAGGTACTTTGAGCCCAGGTGGGGTGAGGCCCCTGCATCGGGCCAAGGAGAAAGGAGAACTCCACAGCTGAGGGAAAGGCTTGGTTCGTTTTTATTCTGAAACGTTTTGGTGCCTTTTGTTCCTCTGGTCCTTCCTTCCCATGGCTACTCCTCTCCCCACACTGTCCTGGCTGCCTTGGTTGTGCTTGGGGAAACTCCCTTCTCTGGGATGTTCATAGGATTCTAGCTCTAGAGATGAAAGATCCCTCCCCCCAGTCCAAAGCCATCTAGCCCAGCCCCCTCATCTTATAGATGAGGAAAGTAAAACTAAAGGCATGATGGGACATCTCCTAGGGTCACACAGCTGGCGTCAGGAGTGAAATTTGAACTAAGACCATGTCTAGTCCCATAAGCTGCATGCACTACTATGCCACAGCTTTGCAGATGAGTCGCTGGGCTTTTCCCTCGGTATTCGATTCCCTCCAGCCCCGGAAGAGTGTCAGCCCCTTGAGGGCAGGGACTGTTTTCAGTTTTATCTTTAACTAGCATAGTGCCTGGCATCCAATAAGTGCTTACTAAATTCAGTTGGATAGTGTTTTACTCAGTGCAGAAAACTTTATGAAAATCCCATTGCAATCAGGTAAGAAGCTTGAACATCTCTTCAGTGTTTTCTCTTGCAGTTGATGTCCTAGCCATTATGATACCTCTTCCATGTAGCCCTCCCTACCCTGCCCTTACCTCACCCAGGCAGAAACGATTCCTTCCTCAACCAGTCCATAAACATTTATTAAGTACTTATTAATACAGCTAAGTGGCACATCGGATAGAGTGCCAAGCCAGGAGTCAGGAAGACTCATCTTCCTGAGTTCAAATCTGGCCTCAGACATGTACAAGCTATGTGACCCTGGGCAAGTCACTTAACCCTATTTACCTCGGTTTCCAAAATATGTAAAATGAACTGGAGAAGAAGAAGGCAACCCACTCTATTATCTTTGCCAAGAAAACCCCAAGTGGGGTCCCAAAAAGTCAGACACGACTGAAAATGACTGAACAATGACAAAGTACTTATTATGTCTCAGGTACTGAGCAGGGTACTAGGCATACAGAGACCAGGAGTTTACATCCTACTGAAGAAGAAAGATGTATACATAAACTGAAATGCAAAATTTTAAAAAAGATACTTTTTGGGAGAGGACAAGGGAGGAATGGAAGGTGGGATTTGAGTTAAGCTTTGAAAGAAGTCGGTGATTCTATGAAGAGGGAGTATATTCTAACAGAAGGGACAGAGTCAGGACATGAAACTCCAGCAGGACTTTTTTGGTCTTCTCTTATGCCCTCTGAACCTCCCATTTATTTTATACTTATTTGTGCCCATGAATTATGTGGCAGGCCAAGGTAGCACAGTTGATAAGAGCGTCAGAATTGCAAGATAGGTAGACTTGGTTCACGTTTTGCCTCTGACCTTTCCTAGCTGAGTGACTGTGGCAAGTCACTTAAGCTCCCTAAGACTCAGTTTCCTTGTCTGTAAAATGAAGATCTTGCCTGTGGTATCTATCTCATGAGGTGACTGTAGATTCAGATAAGGTAACAGATGTCAAGTCCTTTATAGATTTTAAAATGTTATTCAAATGTCAGTTACTAGATCATTATTTCCCATATGAAAATGTCATTGCAAATGGAAAAGAAACTTGGGCATATCTTCTACATTTTCTCTAGTGACTGACATCCTACCCATTCTGTAAGTTGTGAGCTCTTTGAGGGCAAAGATCGAATCTTATTTGTCCCCATGATGCCTGGCCATATTAGGCACTCCATAAGTATTTGTTGAATTAGAGCATTAGCTCCTTGAGGGCAAGAATTGGTTTTTTTTTTTGTTGTTGTTGTTGCTTTTTTTGTATCCCCAGAACTTAGTAAGATACATAGCAGGCATTTAATATATGCTTGTTGATGAATTAAACGTTAGTCAGTCAAGTAGACAGTTATTAAGTGCCACCTATATACCAGACACTGTGTCAAGTGCTAGGGATACAAAAAGAAGCAGAAGGAACCTTTAAGGAACTCATAATTTAATGGGTTAAATTCCTCAAGGCCACAGACTGTTTCATTTTCATCTCCATCCCCAGGGCCTAGCATGGTGCTTGGCATAGAGTAAACATGCAATAGTTGTTTATTGAATGTCTAAATTAGGTAAAATTATAATGATAATAATAACGCCACCTAGCTTTTACATGGTCCATTAAGTTTTTGGGGTTTTTTTGGAGGGCAGTTGGGGTTAAGTGACTTGCCCGAGGTCACATGGCTAGTTTTTGGGTAGAGTGTCTGAGACCAGATTTGAACTCAGGTCCTTCTGACTCCAAGGCCAGTGCTCTATTGACTGTGCCACCTAGCCACCCCTCATTAAGTTTTGCAAAGCAAATTGACCAAGTTTTAAGCTGAAAATTCCTGCCACCCAATAAGGGGATTTTCAAGGGGCAAGTCTCCTGGTTGGGGTATGAAAAGAGTGGGATCTCCCTGAATTCTCCCGCTTCTGCAAAACTTCTTCCTTTGCCATCAAGAAAGGTGCTTGGGCAAAAAAAAATGAAACCAAAACAGGAGTCAACGAGAATTTCATTGTGTTAAAGAGAGCACACAAGTTCTGGGTCCCAGCCTTGTGGTAGCTGTTCTCAGGATGACAAACATCACAGCCAACGGTCCTTTCTTTACCCATTCAGTAACTAACTCACCGGATGTTCAGCACAGCTCGTGTTCTGTGCAGAGAGCATCATGCCAGACTGGCAGAGGTTAGACAAGACTGTGGAGTTTATGGCTTAGAAGAAGGAGAAGGCACACATACAAATAGCCATAATAAATAGGTTAAATGCATCAGGGAGTAGCAGTGTGAATTATTAGGTCCAAAGGGAAAGACCAGCACCAACAGCTACAATCAGATAAATACTCATTTCAAGTTACAATATGTTTCACGCCCTCCATTTTATATGATCCTCACACAACAGGGGCAGCTAGATGGCACAGTGAATAGAGTCCCAGGCCTGGAGTCAGAAAGGCTCATCTTCCTGATCTCAAATCTGACCTCAGACACTTGCTAGCTATATGACCTTGGGCAAGTCATTTAACCTTGTTTGTCTCAGTTTCCTCATCTGTAAAATGATCTCGAGAAGGAAACGGCAAACCACTCCAGTATCTCTGCCAAGAAAACCACAAATGGGGTCACAAAGAGTAGGACACAACTGAACAACAGCTCCTTCCATGAGGGAGTTATATTGAGTGACTTGACTAAGGTCACCCAACTAGTATGCATTAGAGCTAGTATTCAAATTCGGGTTTCTTTCTGGCTTTTATTGCTATAGATATATAGTTTTGCATATATATATATATCCCCTCAAGATATCATAAATAAAGCATTTAGAAGAACAGTTCAAATTTTATAAAGGATATTTAATGTTGTATAGCCACATAGTGATCAATCAGGAAGCATCCACTATAGGATAGCTAGGAACTAGAGATTCAAAGATAAAAATGAAGCTGCCCCTGCTTTAAAGGTGCTTAGATTCTGCTAGGGGAGGGGAGGGAGGCAGGGGAAGACATTCTGCATATACACAAAGTAAATTCTAGGGTATTTCATGGGAGGAGGCACTAGCAGCAGGTAGAATTAGGAATGACCTTTTGAAGGACTTAAACATAAGGGAAGGAGTATTGAGCTTGGAGTCCAAATGACCTGGGTTCACATCTGCCTCCTAATAATAGTAATAATGTTATTGGTGTTCTGTTATTTCAGTTGTGTCAGACTCTTCATGACCTGTTTATGGTTTTCTTGGCAAAGGTACTGAAGTAATTTGCTATTCCTTTCTCCAGTTCATTTTACAGATTTTAGAAACTGAGGAAAACAAAGTTAAATGACTTGCCCAGGGTCACACAGCTAGTAAGTGTCAGAGGTTGGATTTCAACTCAGGAAGATGAATCTTCCTGACTCTAGGCTCAGGTGTTCTACCCACTGTGCCATCTAACTGCCCCCAATAGTAATAATAGGTAGCATTTGTATAGGGCCTATTGTGTGTCGGGCACTGTGTGTGCTAAGTGCTTTACAAATATAGATCAACCAAAGGAGACCCAGGTCTTCCCAGTCCTGAGCCTAGCACTCTGTCCCTTACTCATGATGTCTCTTCAGGTAAAGAGATCACTTTATGGTTGGAGCCCGGGATTAATTTTTTTTTATGCCTGAGTCCACATGAATTCTCTTCTTAATGGAGTTAGGGAGGCTAAAAATATAGTTAATTAATAAAATTCACAAAAACTCAAAGCCCCCAGTCCTTAGTGATCTCTAGTAGCCAAGCCAGAAATAAAGATTCCTGACTCCTTACATTCTGTGTATTCAAATGTTGTCCGAGTTTGCACCATCCATACTCTTTGTTTCACAACCTTGGGTTACACAACCAATCCACAAAGACACCACTCAAAATGGGATTACAATCATTTTATCTTTATCTAGGGGAAAAAACCACTATTATAAGTACTAGCAAAACAGCAAATATGAACATTTAAAAGAATAAGAATTATTAAAATGATTAAGAATATTAAATGCTTAAGAATAAACAGTGTCAGGGGCAGCAAGGTGGCACAGTGGGTAAAGCACTGGCCCTGAAGTCAGGAGGACCTGAGTTCAAATCCAGCATCAGATACTTATTAACTGTGTGACCCTGGGCAAGTCACTTAACTCTGATTGTCTCCCTTCCTCTTACCCTCCACCCCTCCCCCCAAAAAAAGAAGAGGAAGAAACAGTGTGACTCTTTTGCTAATAGGCAGGAGAGCAGAAGAAAAAAAAATAGTGAAGAAATTTCAAAAAGTCTCAGCCTCATCTCAGGGCAGACATAATCAACTAGGATTCTTTCCTAAGTGAAGCGCCATGCAAAGAAAGGTTCCACTTGCTCAATGTACATGGTTAGTTAAGTACGCATATGTATGGCGTAACCTCAAGGCTGCATTTCTCTTCTGTACTTCTCCCTTTGACTCTTGAAGAACATTTTTAAAGGCTTCGCCTGCAGTGGAAACCCTGCACTCCAGATTCAAGTTCCCCCAGGATGGGGGGCGGGGAATACATTTTGGAGTAGTTAGTAAGGGGTTAAACAATGAGTTCTTTACCTGGGGCTCATGAATATGTTTTAAAAAATATTTGAATAACTATTTTCTTTGTATTTCATTTTATACATTTAAAAACTTTATTCTGAGAAGGGTTTTGGAGGTTTAATAGGACTTCCAAAGGGATCCTTGTCACAAAAATAGTTGAGTCCATACTTTAAACTATTTCCTCCACCCATAGGGGAATTTATCTGAATCCATCCATATGGCCCATTACACAACCTTGTTTTCTGGAGGTGGATTTGGACTGCGACAATCTTGCAGCTTGAGGGGACCTTTAGAGGTCTGGAGTTGCTATGTACACACAAACTATTATGAAGAGGTTATATACAATACCTCTATTTAAATATACAATACAAAAACTGAAACTCATTGAAGTTTAATTGAATGCCTTGCTTAGTGTCATGTAGCAAGTGTCTGTGAGATAGGATTTGAATTTGTCTAATCAAACCTCAGTCAATGAAGAGAAATAAGGGCAGCTAGATGGGGCAGTGGAAAGAGCACTGGGCTTGGCATCAGAAAGACTTGTTTTCCTGAGTTCAAATCTTGCTTCAAACGTTTAATAGCTTTTCGACCCTTGACAAGTCACCTAACCTTGTTTGCCTCAGTTTCCTCATCTGAAAATGAGCTGGAGAAGGAAATGGCAAACCACTCCAGTATCTTTGCCAAGTAAACCCCCAAATGGGGTCACAAAGAGTTGGACATGACTGAAAAATGACTGAATGTCCTCATAAGCATCACGACCTCTATGATGCCTTTCTGGATCCCGGCAGCTGCTAATGCCTTACCTGACACCGATGACCTCATCTTTATATTGTATATATTTTGAGTGTATTTGTTTTGTGTATACTTCTGTGTATATGCCTTGTCTCACCTTGTAGAAGGAAGCTCCCTGAGGACAGGGGTGGCTTCTCTTCTCTTTTTGTAGCCTCAGTACCTAGCACACACTTGATAAATACTTGCTTCTTTGGCAGATAAATGAATGAGGTTAATGAAGTCTGTACAGAACCTAGGACTGTGATTGAGTTAATAGTCAATGAGGATGCAAAGCATAATATTACCATTATTTTACAACTAGTCTGACATCTTTCTAAATGTTCTGGGTGACTGCTAATATGTAGGATGGAAAGAAAAGAGTGGCTGTGAAGCCTCCTTCAAACCTGGAGGCAGGTTCTTCACTTGGCTGTCTTCATCTGCAGGTACTGGAAATAACCCCTTTCTGCCTCCCCCTTCTCTTTACTATCTGAATCCTACCCTTCCTTCTGTTTCCTTGTCTTCTCAACGAAATACATTCATTCCTTAATAAATATTTATTGAGAACCTATTATGGGCCCAAGCCCTCACATAGACTCATGGATTTAGAGTGGGAAGGGACCTGCCCCAACCCTGTCCCCCTCACTTTATAGATGAAGAAACTGAGGGTCAGGGAGCTTCAGTAACTTGCCCCATATCACCTGTGTAGTAAGCATCAGTGATGGGATTTAAAAACCCGTCTTCTGACTCCAGAGGCAGGTCTTTAGCCACTGTCAGCCCCTGTGTGTGGGGAGATGTCCTCTGCCCTTTTGTATGTCCTCTGCCCTTTGAGAATGAATGAATGAATGAAGAAATGAAAAGGCATTTATTTATTAAATGTTTACTTAGCCTGTGCCAGATGCCATGCTAAGCTCTGGAGATGCAAATATAAGAAAGCAAGATGACACTTTCCCTCAAGGAGTTTACATTCTCGTTGGAGAATAGAATGGGTGAGATATCATTGATGGATTGGTGGAGAAGTAATGGAAGGCTGTTTAAAGCATAAGGGACTTGAATAAAGCCTTGAAGGATGGGAAAGAATTGGAAAGGTCGCAGTAGGAGGGCATAGAACACAAGCAGATGTTGGAAGGCAGAAACAAGTGTGCCATATTTGCAAATGGACCAATCTTGTTGGAGTGTAAGGCTCATGCTTGAGAGTAATGTGATTAAGTAATAGGAAGGCTGGGAAAATAGACTGGAGTCAGACTGTGAAAGGTCAAATGACAAAGCGAGAAATCAGTATTTTTTCCTAAAAGCAATAGGGACCCCCCCCCCCCCAAAGATTCTTGAGCAGGGAACTGATATGGTTCAGCCTGAGATTTATGAAGATTATTTTGGCAATTACATAGAAGATGGATTAGAGAGGGAAAAGAGTGGAAGCAAGGAGACCCTTTGGGAAGCTATTGCAATAATCTGTGGTCTGAATGGAGACAGTGTCTGTGTGAGTGGAGAGAAGGGGATGGTGAAAGATGTGGAGTTAAGAATTGATGACTTGGCAACTTATCAAGGATGATTCCAAGGTCCAAGCTGGCACCCTTACAAGAAGTTAAGACAAGGCAAAGGTCAGAGTGAAGCTAGTAGTACAGCAGCCAGGACAAAGCCAGGGGCATAGGTGAAGTCAGACCCAAGAAATCAGTAAGTGGAGAGGCCCATGACAAGGCAGAACATTCAAAGTCCGGGTAAATGGTCCAGTCCTAGGACATATACAGGGACAATATAAGGAAGAGGAGAATAGGTCATAACAGAACCATCTCTAGCTGCTTTTAGGCCTCGCTCATGGCCACTGAGATCCAATTCTGAATTAGACTGACCTGGAGGCTTGTAGGTGATGGCAGCTGAAAATAGCTTGCTAGGTAATGGTTATAGGGGTGGAGAGCAAATGTAGGCTGCTGACAGAAGATGCTTACTAAAGAATTGATGAATTGAAAGAAAGCTGGTCATAGTTAACCTCTTGCTGACTCCTTCCCTTGCAAGTCAGTGGGATGTACACATAGAAGTAAGGAAGGTGTTGGCCCAGTGGTTGACTCTCTGGAGCACATGCATGACTGCAGCTCCAGACTGGAGACTGAAAGTATCTTGGAAGTTTGCCCACTGCTCATAACCCCACTGCAAAAACCCACATCATTGGTAGGAAACACCCATGCTCTTCTGCATGACTGAAAAGTCACTGTCAATTCGTTGACTTAGCTTGAGGCACCTTTCTGGTGGGAAAGACCTCATTTCAGAGAGCACAGAATTTAAGAGGTGAAGTGGTTCAAAATTAAAATAAAATTCATCATACCCTGGCCAGTGCTCTGCCCACAAGACAGTTATTGTGACTAAAAACTCTGTACCTCAGGGTCCCTCTACTTAGGGTCAGAAAATGCTACAAGATGGAGACAATAGGAATTGGAACAGTATTTTGAAAGGGAAAGAAATAGGATCTAGGCCTATTGTAGGGGTCTAGGTCAGAGATATGGATCTGGAAGGGATCTAACCCAACATCCTCATTCTACAGATGAGAAGTTCAGAGAGGTAAATGGCTTTGCCCAAGGTGATAGAAATACTAAGTGTTAGAAGATGAAATTTGACCTGTCAACAAGGTGAAGCCCACCCCTCAAAATGCAGAGGAGTCCCAGCTGGATTGAAAGCAGAAAAGCTTTATTAGGAGGGAAATCAGACCCTAGTGCTGAGGCCCCCAGCATGAGGTACAAAGGAGCCCACAGCCCAGCAAAGGCAGGGGAGATTTTTGCTTGAAAACCACAAAGGAGAAGTTCAAGTTGGGGCTGGGAAAAAGAATGGGCAATCTTTCCCAGGAACAGGTAGACATAGAAGTAGGGTGTTTTTCAGGAACAACTGATTGCAGGTCTGGTTTGGGCCAGTTTGGAGAGGATGGGATGTAAATCTCATCAAGGTCAACCCATTTAACACCAACAAAGGTGTCTGGGAGTGAGCAAGACTTTGGCTCACAGTAGGCTCCTGATTGGTTTCTTTCAGCAAGCAGGCTCACTCTGTGTCCAGTGCATCTGCCTGGCAAGGTAACTCATAGAAAATCTGGAAAGGTTGGAAAGACTTTTTTTGACAGGGGGTGGGGGTAAGTTAGGGCAACTGGGGTTAAGTGACTTGCTCAATGTCACACAGCTAGTAAGTGTTAAAATTTCTGAGGCCAAATTTGAACTCAAGTCCTCCTGACTCCAGGGCCAGTGCTCTATTCACTTTGTACCACCTAGCTGCCCCATAGAAAATCAATATATTAATCTCAGAAGTACTTCCACAGAACCTCGGTCTTCCTCCTCCAAGGCCAGTGTCCTTTCTAACTGTGCCACATCTAATGGAAATGTGGAGGCCCTGCCCAGTTCCAGAGATAAGGGTATAAAGAGGATAAAGGGGATAAAGCCTTGGGATAAAGATGGAGTTGCACTGTTTGAGGAGTATGGAGCTTTATTGGGTGTCCAGAGATAACTCCAACATTCAACTCCTAATCTACTAGTCTAAGTTTTGCCTAAATGCATAATTATTTTTTTTTGAGAGGGATCCCTTAGGGCTACTTTATTTTGGAATAACCTCCAGAAGCCTGGGCCAGATTTAGAAGCCTGGGTGCATTGTGGATGCCTTCTTCAGGCCCACTCTGGAATATCCCTAAACAAAAGTGACCTCCTAGAGAACAGGGTTCTGGCCTTTTAGGCCAGACTTTAGCAAAACCAAATCCAGTCTGTAAGCTAAGAATGGTTTTTACATTTTAAAATAAAATTTTATTGCGTTTAAAATTGTTGGGGGGAAAAAAAAAACTTTTTTGTAGGCCATGCAAAAACAGCCAGGTCAGATTTGGCCTTCAGGCTATAGTTTGCTGACCTCTTCTCTAGGCCACAGGCTATGAGACTAGCCTGGGCCTTGTCTCCATCTGGACTTCTATGTTTGTAGCTGATTAGGAGATGGGATGCCACTAAACTTTGTAGTCCTATCCCTGTGAATTTTGTTGCTGCTAAATTGTTTCAGCCATGTCTAATTCTTAGTGACCCCATTTGGGGTTTTCTTTGCAGATACTAGAGTGGTTTGCATATTCTTCATCGGCTCATTTGATGAGGAAATTGAGACAAACAGGGTTCAGTGACCTGTCCAGGCTCACATAGCTTGTAAGTTTCTGAGGTCAAATTTGAACTCCGGAAAAAGGGTCTTTGCTGACTCCAAGCCCAGCACTCTGTCTACTCTGCCACTTAGTTGCTCCTTTCCTTGTGTTTGCTAAATAGTAAAGTATTAATGAAAAGTTCTTGGGAAATGTACCCATACCTTTCTAACGGTTGGAAGGAGATTAAATTCAATGCAATAAACTAAGTACCATGCTAGGCACTGTGCTAAATACAAAAGTGAAATAGACATGGTCCTAGCCCTTTTGGAATTTACAACCCAGAAAGGCAATAAGACACATGAGAATTGGAATACAAGACAAAACGGGGTAAGCATCATTGGAGAAGTGTACAAAAAGACAGCAAAGCTGACTGTTAGCTGGGACAGATCAGAAGTGGCTTTGTAGACTTGAATGATGAATAGGATTTTGATAGAAAAAAAATGGGGATGGGGATGGCAAAAGAGGCCATTCCAGGCAAAGGGAATAACACATAGAACATTTTCCTGAAAATAATTCACTCTGATTTGAGTGAATGGGAATGAAGGAAGGTATGTCTCCCTAATAACAGTGGGCAATGTGAAGTAGGAAAAAAAACACTAAGCTTTGGAGTCATTGGAGCCTGAGGTTCAAATCCTGTGTTAGACATTTACTGGTTTTGTGACTGTGAGCAACATCCATTCAGTGACTGAAGTTAGGTAAGTGAGGCAAAGCATGGCCTCTTTTACCTAGTCAAAAAACTATCAGTCTGGAAGGGGAAGAGCCCCAAGGTTTCTAGACAAAACAGAAACATTTGCTGTTTACACTCACTCTGAGCCATCAGAGCCAAAACAATGACTGTATAAAGCCAAGGTCTCCTGCCTCATCCCAGGCCATCTCCAGTTGTCCTGATCTTGCCACTGGACCTAGAGAGTGAGGTTGGTGACTTCACACAGCCCTGACTCACTTAAAACCAATTCACTTGCAAGTCATGACATTATCTTCCTGATGTCATTGATTGTCTTTGAGAATGAAGGACAAACATGACAACCATGAGCAAGCCTCTGAAGCTCAACTTCTTTTTCTATATAATGGATATAAAATTTCCTGCAGTACTTACAGCTTACAGTTATTCAAGGATCAAGTGACATGATGTATGTAAAGCATCGAACAACTTAAAAATTCTGAATAAATCTCGTCATTGAGGTCCAAAGAGATTCAATAATTCGTCCAGGGTCATACAGGTGATAAATAATAGTGTCAGGATTTGAACCTCGGTATTTTGACTACAAATTCAGGGCCCTTTCTGGCCAACTTCCCATGGGTTTTGAATATAAAGTAGTGAATTTATTTTTGTACATACTATAGATTTGTATATATACTTATGTAGCATCCTTTCTCTTATTCCCCCAACTTGCACTCTCATTGCGTTGGGTCTCCAAAGGGTGTCTGTTGCTTTCAGGTAGAAAGGTGCAGTCAGCCTCAAGGCTGCAGGTTCCTTCCCCAAATTCTCTTCTAGGCTCAACTTCTGTGTTTCCATGACTTATGCTATAATTGTTTACTTCAATTTCCCTAATCTGTAAAGTAGAAAGGATCATTTTTCTATACCTCTCTGCTTTCTAGGGGAAGTTTCAAAGGAAGAGGTGGCGCTTGGGTGTGTGGAGCACTGGGCTGGTTCCCCATGGGGAGGGAGCCACTCTGCAGTGAGTCTCACAGAGGTTCTCCTTTTGCTGTCTCCTAACAGGACTGAGATGCACTGGTCCTAGCTGTCCTCTCGCAGCATGTCTGGGGTGTCCGAGCCCCTGAGCCGGGTGAGGGTGGGCACCCTGCGCAGGCCCGACATCCCCCCAGAACCTGTGGTGGTGGTGCCTGTGGATGTGGAGAAAGAGGATGTACGGATCCTCAAAGTTTGCTTCTACAGCAACAGCTTCAACCCTGGGAAGAACTTCAAGTTGGTCAAGTGCACTGTGCAGACAGAGATCCAGGTAAGAGCTGGGTATGAATGATGTGGGCTGAGCTAGTTCTTTGGTTTAGAGTCAGAGGCCCTGGATTCAAATCCTACCTTTGTCTCTTAAGGGCTGTGTGACCTTTGACCAAATTCAACCTCTCTGTGTCTCAGTTTCCTCATCTGTAAAATGAAAGAGGTGGACTAGATGACCTTTACCATTACTTTCAGTTCTCCAACCCATGATCTTTTTCTTTCCTTTGGGCAGATCCAGCTCAACTGTCCTGGCTCAGGTGTTTCTATATGTGGGAAAAGGTAGCATGGAATTTCTTTAGGGCACATTGCATCACCAGACTTGGCCTCCATGTTTACTAGACTGATTTCCTTTCTCTGTTTAAGAATTAAATTCTAGGATAGTTCAGTTACTATAGCATGCTGGATGGATGGTCCTCCAGTCTCTGCCTGAAGACCTCCAAGAAGAGCAAAGCTACTACCCCTCGAGGGAGCTCTCATTGTTAGGAAGCTCTTCCTGACATTAAGTGTGCATTTTTTTTCTTTGTAACTTCCACCTTTTGTTTCTGATTCTGCCCTTCTGGGACTAAACAGAACAAAGTTGATTGTTCTTCCGCATGATAGCCTTTCTTGATAGCAGCTGGAAGACTGCTATTATGTGCCCCGAGTCTTCTTTCCTCCAGCTAATCAGCTCATAAGACCTCATAGGACATGGACGTAAGTCCCTTTTTCATCCTAGTTATGGTGTCTGCACATATCCCCTTCTTCACTCAATAAACTCCAATAGCTCCCTGTTACCTCCAGAATCAAATATAAAACCTTCCTTTTAAAGAACTTTTAGAACCCTTAATAACCTGGCTCCTTCCTACTTACCAGATTTCCTATACCTCAAACCCTCTATGTACTCTGCTGTCCAGTTATACAAGCCTCCTTGTTATTCCTCAGACAGGACACTCCATCCATAACTTTTTTTTTATGTAATAAATTTTATTTGTTTCTTGTTTACATCTTTCATTTTCATGAGATTTTTGAATTACAGATTTTCTCCCCGTCTTTACCCTACCCCAACCCCAAAACAGCAATCTCACTGTAGAGCCCCTCCCCTGGTCTGCTCTC
>CM053595.1:144807549-144826729 GCA_028646575.1 Pseudocheirus occidentalis | reverse complement strand
AAAAAGAAAATGTATCAGTTCCATCTCAAGAGCTGGTTTGAACTAGCTCCAGCACACTCCTGGATATACTATTATGCCGTAAAGTACATGTGTATACATAATATATATTAAATAATACAAAGTAATTTCAAGAGAAAGCAAGACACTTAATTGGCAACATCTGGAGAGATCTTGTATAAGATTTGGTCCTTGAACTATGCTTTGAAGGAAGCAAGGGATTCTTCCAGGTAGCAGTGAGGCAGGAGTGCATCCTAATCAGTCAGTAACCATTAATTAAGTAACTACTATGTGCCAAGCACTGTGCAAAGTGCTGGGGATACAAAGAAAAGCAAAAGACAGTCCCTGCCCTCAAAGAACTCACAGTTGAATGGAGAAAACATCCAAGAGAGAAGAAAGATTTCTTGTAGAAGGTAAGATTTTAGCTGGAACTTGAAGGAAGCCAAGAAGAGGAAATGAGAAAGGAAAGCATTCAAGCATGGAGGATAGCTAATACAAACGCCCAAAGTCGGGAGATGGATGGGCTATAGTCAATTAGACATGAACACCAGTCAAAGACATAGAATATTGAATGTGAGAGCTAGAAAAAACCCTAGAAGTAGTCTGGTTCAATCCCTTCAGTTTACAGATGAGGAGACCGAGGACCAAGGAGATTGGTGACTTGCCTATGTCAGAATTCAGGTTTTCTGACTTGCAGATTAGCTCTTCTTCTGTCACAATGATGATGCCCAGTTCAGCTGAACTTGTTCTATTCAGGTCAAATAGGCTTCACTTTCAATCCCTGCCCTATTTTACTCTCCATTCCTAATCTTCTCCTGTGTTCAAGGAAATGCTTTATATATTATATGAACTCAATTAATATTTGGCATTTTGATTTAAATTCTTTGCAAGAATTTACAAACCAATCCCTTTCTTCCCACCTCTCCATGTCATCCTTTCTTATCTCCATATTTCTTCTTCTTTCTGTTCCCTTTCTTGTGGACAATGCAAAGAGTCATAGGGCTTGGTTTCAAATCCTGGTTCTGCTGCTTACTGCCTGTGTGACATTGGACAAGTCAACTAGCTTCACCAGGGCCTCGGTTTCATCCTCTGTGAAATGAGGACACTGGACCAGATGACCTCGCATCTAGCCCTTGATCTGTGATCCTTGCTCTCTCTTCCTCAGCCTCACGTTCTCCCTCTCTTCTCCTCTGTAGGAGATCATCACCTCTATCCTGCTAAGTGGCCGGATTGGGCCCAACATCCAGCTGACTGAGTGCTATGGCCTGAGACTGAAACATGTGAAATCTGATGAGATCCATTGGCTGCACCCTCAGCTGACAGTGGGCGAGGTGCAGGAGAAGTATGAGTGTCTACACGTGGAAGCTGAATGGAGGTAGGAGAGACTCTAGGTAAATTACTTAATCTCTCAATATACCATGCAGTCCCTAAGACAATAAGTTGCTGGTTTTCATTGGTAGAGGGGATTTCCTCACTGGGAGTTCCTTATACCAATGGAATCATAGTTATGGTTCCAAATCAAACCAAAAAAAAACCCATAATAAAAAAATGAACTTTACCAAAGCTCTACTATGAGGGCAATCCCTTATACAACTGTCTTCTGTGGCAGCCAATCCATTTTCATGCTTCCAGGGTACTGAATACCCCTCATTCTCCTTGCTTGAGTAATGATAGCCCACAACTAACCATAGACAGAGGTGAGATTTTTTTAAAAATATACTGTTTTCTGCCAAAGTTAACAAGGTGAAAATAAAATTAACTTAGAGTTTATTGAGTTTCAGATCTCAGGACCCGTGCTAAGATATCCCTGATCTAATCACAGGGGCATCATCTACTTCTTTAAGTAACCAGTTCTGCTCCCATGTAACTGATTTCTTATCCTGGCACTGCTGTATTGTTAGCTGTTCTGCTGCCTTCGGATACTTCAACTAAATCCAATTCTAAGTTCCTCTTCCTGTTCAAAAAGACATGGACCTTTTGGACTCCTTCCATCCAGTTCCAAGATCAGCTCTTTCACAAACCATCAGCCCAGTCCTCAACATTACAAAGGCCCCAACTATTAAGAATAAGGGGAGGGGCGGCTAGGTGGATGGGGCGGCTAGGTGGCACAGTGGATAGAGCACTGGCCTTGGAGTCAGGAGTACCTGATTTCAAATCCGGCCTCAGACACTTAACACACACACAAAAAACTAGCCGTGTGACCTTGGGCAAGTCACTTAACCCCAACTGCCCTCCAAAAAAAAAAAGCAAAAAAAAAAAAAAAAAGAATAAGGGGAGAGTTCTTCATCTCATAGCCAAGGTTCATCCTAGTCAGGTGAAAGAGAAGAATTTTAGGGAAATAGAGCAGAGGCATAGCTTCATCTCCTCCCATAGTTTCCATAGACTGAGTTCTAGAAAGCTTATCTTGGGCTCACCATGAACCCACCATTCTCACTTAAAAGAGTTCACAGGTACTTAGGCATATAGATCTTGATCTGGAAGGAATTCAAGAACCATCAAGTCCATCTCCTTGATTTGACAGATGAATAAATTGAGGCCTAGTGAGGTTAAATAACTTGCCCAAGGTCACATAACTGGTGAGCATCAGAATCAAGATTTGAACCCAAGTCTTTTGCCTCCAAAGCCAATGCTTTTCCCTCGGTAGCACAATACCTCCGAACTGGTGGTTAAGAAACTTCCTCAGCACAGTGAATAGAGCACAGGCCCTGAAGTCAGGAGTACCTGGGTTCAAATCCAGCCTCAGGCACTTAATACATACTAGCCCTGTGACCTTGGGCAAGTCACTTAACCCCAACTGCCCTGCCTTCCCCCCTCCAAAAAGTAAAAAATCCAAAACCAGAAACTTCCTCAGTTGGAAATATATTATATAAGCATTCTATTGGAACTCTTGAAGGATGCTCAAGATAGAGATAATTAGATATCATAGAAGCAACATGGCTTAATGAATAGGGTGCTATGAGATCTAGGTCCAAATCTTGCCAGACACTAAGTTTATAACCCTGAGCAAATCACTTATACTCACTAAGCCTCAGTCTGTTCATCTGTAAAGAGGAGACGATATTATATATCATCTACATCATGGGGTTATTGTAAGGCTCTGTATTAGCAATCACCCTAGCACACCAAGGATGGCCTGCTAGCACAGATTCTTTGATCTGCTTTGATAAAGAAAAGATAACTTTTAAAGGGGTCAGCAATTTTACTTTAATTATGGATAAGTAGAAAATGCAAGCAGAGAAATCAGCACAGAGATTCGACAGGCCTCCTACTGTCTGAACAAAGTAACACAACCACCTACATACATCACTGGATAGAGAGAGCACAAACCTCTGAGTAGTTGGGAGGTGGGGGGGGAGTCTCTTAACAAATGGCTACTCAGGGTCGCATCCAGGGAATCAAAAGGTCCTTCTCATCAGTGAACCACCAAAGCAAAATCTCACCTCTGAATATATATACACTTTTGGCTAATAGGCTTAGAGCCAGAAGGCATTACACCCCTCCTGAATCAGTGCCTAATTAACTTAGTACCAAAAGGTGTGAAAGCCTTCTTGTAGCAAGCCTCCCCTAAGCACACTCCACCCCCAGTGGGCTCTATGTGACTCAGGGTGTATCCCAAATGGGCCAGAGCTAAAAGCAGTAAGACATCCATGACTGAACACATGTGGTCACATAGTCCCATTAATGGACAGGGAAGATCTTCATATTCCATTAGCATTACAGGCTCAAATAAGGTCAAGTATGAAAAGTGATTTGAAAAATGTTAAATACTTTATGTTGGTTATTACTGTTATTATTACTCTTCCTGGTGGTTAGAGAGGCAGTCACCATGTGATGGGGCAGATGCTAAAGCAGAACCTCAGAACCTTACTCTGTGATTCTGTACTTCCTGCCCTATCCCAGTGATCACTGGATGATAAATCTAGCCTTGGAAGGTTCCTCAGAGGCAATCTAGTCCAGTTTTGTAGGTGAAGAGACTGAGGTCCAGAGAGGTAAATGGCTTGCCCAAAGTCATACTGGTAACAAGTAGAAGAGAGGGGCTTTGAGCTCAGCTCCTTGGATTCCAAATCCATCGTTTTTTTCACCATCCCATGTTGTCTCCCAGGGAGGGAACAGACTTTAGTTCAGAGAAAGCCCAACACAATCGAAGGAGGACCCCTGCATGCCAGGCTCCTTTGCCTGCCTCTGCCTCTGCCCCTCCTCTGCTGGCCCCTTTACCCCCTTCAGGCACCAGCTGCCCCACCCCAGACCAGAGTTTCTGAATTTCCTGCCTCAGGTATGACCTGCAGATCCGTTACTTACCAGAGGACTTCATGGAGGCCCTGAAAGAAGATAGAACCACGCTGCTTTATTTTTACCAACAGGTGAGGCTTCTGGGGCCCTGAATCTCATTTGTCCTTCCTTTGGGAGTGTGTGTGTGTGTGTGTGTGTGTGTGTGTGTGTGTGTGTGTTTGGGAGACATAATAAAGGCAAGCATTTGCAGGGAGCCAACCTAGGCAACTTTGCAGTGGCATTCGTTCCCTGGCCTTATTGTCCAGTTTCCCCATTCTGCCCCTAGGTTGGAATCCTAGATTGTCAGAGCTGGCTCCCCAAGCAGCCTCTGTGCTGTCATTTTTCCATTTCCCTAGTTTAATGCAATATTCGAGGCTCCCACTACTTCTTCTGCTTTTCTGGGTAACTTTCTTGTTTGGAAGATCAGGTTCTTGAAGAAGAGGAAACAGGTCCTGGGAAAGAAAGTTTCTTGCCCCAGGGCATATCACAAGTCAATAACAAAACTGAAATTAAATCTTATATTCTAGATGAGGGTGGATATGAAAGAGAAAGAGCTTAGAGGTCTGGATCATTTTTCTTTCTCCATATGTTTCCACTGGCTGTCCCCCATGTCTGGAATGCATTCTTTTCTTATCTCTGCCTCTTAGAATCCCTTGTTTGCTTCAAAGCTTAATTGAAGTGCCCCATCCTACATGAGGGCTTTCTTGATTTCCCTAGCTGCTAGTCCATTTCCCTCCCCCATTGCCTTATCATTATACATACATATATACATATATATATAATTATATATAATGTAATTTACTTACATATATACATATTGTCTCCTTTGATAGAATATAAGTTCCTTAAGGAAAGGGACTATTTTTTTTTGTCTTAGTATCCTGGTTCAATGCCTAGCACATAGTAGACACTAAACAAATGCTCGTTGATTAATTGATGTTCCTTTTTGCTCCACAGCTACGGAATGACTATATGCAACGCTATGCCAGCAAGGTCAGTGAAGGCATGGCACTCCAGCTGGGCTGTCTGGAACTCAGGTATGTGACTTCCAGTCTCTTACTAGGGCACCATCTGGATGTGAGCCAGGTACCATGGACAGAGACTTCCCATCTCTTCTTGGATTCCCCTTAAACAGTTGACCCAGGCTTTCTTCCCAAAATGAAAGGGAGGGAGTAGGAGAGGAGAGAAATAGTAGAAAATCTGAGACTTGGTTACTAAGACTTGGCTGCCTGTTTTTCTATCCACTATTCCTGTCTCTCTCCTGCATTTGCCTATAGTTTCTTTGTTTACATTTTTAGCACTTAGCCATAAGCTATCTTGCTACTTTTAAAATCAGCCTGTTTTATCTTCCCATCTTTCCAGCCTCATTTACAAACTATACTGAATAAGGCATTCTACTCTGGTGGAATAGACAGCCCTGGTCTGGGTGGGTCTGGTGTGTGTGTGTGTGTGTGTGTGTGTGTGTGTGTGTGTGTGTGTGTGTGTGTGTGTGTGTGTGTGTATAGCAGGTCTGAGTCTAGTTTCATTATCCTTGCTGGCTCTGTCATTAAGTCCTTCAGTGACCCTGGGCAAGTAACTTTACTTTTCTGTGTCTCAGCCTCATCTCCACAATGGAAGAAGAGGTTGGACTAGATGAATTTTGGTGTTCCTCTCATCTCTGATATTCTGTCCTTATCTATTCTTTCACTGTCTGAATGCCTCTCCTCTCAGTAATCTCCCTTTGTCTTTTTACCCAGTTGTGTCTAGACATTGTCCTTAGCACTGTGTGGTGATAGAGACTGAAGAACATTGTCACTTAGCTGTATCTTTGAGTTATTACATATCCTATTCAAGGTCACCCCAGCCTGCTGCAAAGAGAGAGATTCAAGGGTTGGGGGATAGCATTGGAAAGCTATGAGAGATTCTGGGAATTCTTCTTTCTATTCCTACTGACTGGAGGGTCATTAGAGAATTCTGGCTTTTGTTCTAGAAAATAAGAGTAGAATGCCCAGGAATGGTCATGGTGGGTATAGTAGGGGTCACTACAGCAAGAGGAGACCTTAAAGACCATCTAGTACTTTGCATCCTCTCATTTTACAGAGAAGGAAATTCAGGCCCTATTAGGGCCAATAAGTGTTTAAGGACACATAGGTAGCAGAGTTAGATTTCAAATTCAGATTTTCTGACTTCAGTATTTTCAACATCATACCTGTGGATGATTAGAATTTCCCATAAATCCTTAGAGACTGATGAGTGTTAGGGAGAATGGAGGATCTCCTCAATGGATCCAGTATGCTGGAAGGGACTGCTGACTTTGGGGCAAAATATGCCCAAAAGGATGTTGGATAAAAGATGTTTCTCCTCCAAGAATGGTATGCTTGACCTTTGCCATCATTTCTCCCTGGTTTCCTTTTCTCCCAATTATCTTCAGCATGGTACACATTCAGCTCACCAGTAACAAAGCGGTACAATTCTGCAAGCCAGAGTATAAAGTCTTTTTCCTACAGATTTGAGGATACAGATTCTCCCAAGTTACCAATGATCACTTAATTTTCTCATTTAATGGACAGTCCTCATCCTCCTTGACCTCTCTGCAACATTTGACCTTATTGACTACCTTCTCCTTTTGCATATTCTTTCTTTTCTGATGCTTCATGTTCTTCCTCTTTTGTCTCTCCTCCTGCCTGTCTTAATTGCTCCTCCTCAGTGTCCTTTGCCTGATCGACCTCCGTGCCCTCAGTAACTGTGAGCGACCGTTGATTTTCCAGCCTGAACCCTCTTCTCTTTTCTCTTTATTTTCTCTCACTTGGTGATCTCCTTAGATCCCATGGATTCTATCCTCTCGTATGCAGATTACTTCCAGATCTACATATCCAGCCCTAGGCTTTCTACTAAGCCCCAATTCTGCACTCCAAATTGCCCATTTGAACATTTTGAACTGGATGTCCCTTAGGGATCTCAAACCTAACAAGTCCAAGCTAGAATGCAGGACCTGTCCTCCCTGTACCTGCCCCCACCCCCATCCACTTCTTTCTAAAATCCCTTACTACTCCTAAGGGTGCCAGCATCTTCTTAGCCAACGTCCATCCCCTTTCCTGTCCAGCCACACTGGCCATTCTAGCCCACTTATTGTTCCTCACATACAGTGCTCCACCTCCTGTCTCCATGCCTTCGCAGTGACTGTCCCTCTGCCTGGATGGCTCTCCCTCCTCACTTCTGCCTTGTCTTCTTTCAAGATTTGGCTCATGTACCACTCTCTGGATCTACTTCCCCTGCCCTAATTGCTAGTGCCTTCCCTTCTAGGGGCACTTTATATCTACTTTGACATGTTATCTTTTCTCTTATGATGTAAGCTCCTGAAGAGCAAGAACTGCTTTTGCTTTTTGTCTTTGTATTTCCAGTCCTTAGCACAGTGCCTAGTATATAATAAGTGTTTAATAAATGCTTTTTTTTTTTAACAAAATGATTGAGTGATTGATAACAGGCTTTGCCTGTTCTCTCCATCTCCATTTCCTGGAAGGCTCACAATAGGCCAATGAGTCACTGTATAAAGGTATTATTTGTCCTAGAATGAATCAGACATGACATTATATACCTTAATAAGTTCCTACTGACACTGGTTCCTGAAGTCAGAATACATAAATTCTGCCCATCTCTGCCTCTTATTATCCATGTGACCTTGGACAAATCTTTTCAACATTCCTGGGCCTATGTTTTTGTACTTGCTTCGATTTGATGGTCTCTAAAGCTTCTTCTAGTTCTAAGTCTATGGTGCTATGTAAAACCTCTTTTCCAGGAGAGATCAAACTAATTTATCATCCTTTACTCATGAACCACTAGTGTGGTTAGCTGAAAGAGGTTTTCTATAAGAATCCTCTATGTTGACTACAGGGCATCTAGGTGGTACAGTAGGTGGTATACCAGGCCTGGAATTAGGAAGACCTGAGTTCAAATTTGGCCTCAGACATTTTTTAGTTATGTGACCCTGGGCAAGTCAATTAACCCTGTTTGCCTCAGTTTCTTCAAAATGAGCTAGAGCAATCCACTTTGACTTCATTGTCAAGAAGACCTCAAATGGGGTCTCAAAAAGAAACAGGACTGAAAACAACTGAACAGTAACAATAATAGTGAATGTTGACTGCATTTAAATCAGCTCATCAGTTGTGAAATTCCTACCTTTGTTTTCAACTAAATCTTAATTGCTCACCTTAAAAAGAAATGTGTGTGTATTATATATATATGATTGTTGCCCTGATCTTCTTCATGTCCCTCTCTCTTTCTTCTCCCCACCCACAAATTGGGATTTGAAATTGGTGATTCCTATCCAGAAACTTCTCCATTAGAAGATAAGAATGCTCCCTTTTCTAATGATTAGATGGGCTTTGGCCAAGTTTTGAAACCTAATATAAACATTAAGTAAGCTGAGTAAACAGAACAATAAACCCATTAGAAAGTACTCTAGAGATGTGCTGTTTTGGAGACCTTGACAGCAATGACTAATCAGTTCCCATTTCTGTAGGAATTTGTTCTACTTAGATCAGATCAGAGATAAATTTATACTTGTATTATTATATGTGACTTTTTCTCTATTGAGTTTTGATTGGTTCTAAGTGATTCTCCAGATACATGTATGGGTGGGGAGGGAGTAGAGGGCATCTTCAAATAGACAAATATGAGGAAACTCAGAGAGGGAGTTAGCGTGATGTAATAGTTTATAAAGTAAATTGAGAGTTTGGAGACAGAGATCTTTTATTTCCTAAATTCATGACCTTAGGCAAGTCAAAATGATCTGTGCCTGGGTTTTCTCATCTATAGAATTAGAGGGCTGGACTAGAGGAGGGTTTTTTCCATCTCTAGATCCTATGATTCTATTATGAAACCGTGTTTAAAAGAATCTGTGTATGACAATTCAATTTAGATGATTCAGGAGAGTGGGGAGGGGAGAGGCGAGGAGGGTAAAATACTTTTTATAAACCTACATTGAATTTTTTTTTCTTTTTGGAGGGCAGGTTGGGGTTAAGCGACTTGCCCAAGGTCACACAGCTAGTTTTTTGTGTTAAGTGTCTGAGGCTGGATTTGAACTCAGGTACTCCTGACTCCAGGGCTGGTGCTCTATTCACTGTGCCACCTAGCCGCCCCCTGCATTGAAAATTTTAAAACAAATTCCCACAAAGAGCAGGGGAGTGTGGTTGACTTAAAATAGGTACACAATAAATATTGCTCATTCATTCTTTCATCCTATACATAAATGGCATATTTCAAGGAAAAGAGTTTAGTGGAGGAAGAGTAGGTAATCAACAGCATGATTGTCCAAGTCATTACCCTGACTAGAGGAAATGGTCCAAGGATTTGACTGTCAAATAGTCAGGACATAGTCTCAGAAAACCTTTGACTTGGGAAACCAGCCAGAGTAACTGTACCACAGTTTGAGTAGTGATTAATAATAAATCAAGATTAGGAAGAGAGGACCAGTCAAGGTCAAATGTTGTTTCCTCTCATTACTGTTATGCCTTAATTACATTCATATTTACATGATTATTTTAAGATTGTAATAGAAAAATCATAATTGAATACTTTATTGCTATCAATTTTTTTCTCTCTTACTAACAATGAAAAATAGTGTAACTGTTGTCTAGGTCCAAGTCCAACTTCCCACCAGCCTGGGTCTTTCTCTGCTCTCTGCTTCCCCACAGCCTTCACCCATCAGATATTTTTATCCAGGTGAAATCTAGTTAAAATGAACATCAAAAGCAGTCTTTAAGAGACCATAAAGTTACTAATCTTGTAGACTGAGTGACTTGTGGGGGTGGGGAGAAGACGGCAAGTTCGTGAAAGTCTTTCTATTTTGGTCGGTCTCTATTTTCCATTGCTATTCAGTTATGTCCAGCTCTTTGTGACCCCATTTGGAGTTTTCTTGTAGAGATGCTGGCATGGTTTGCCATTTCCTTCTCCAGCTCATTTTACAGATGAGGAAACTGAGGCAAACAGGGATTAAGTGACTTGCCCAGAGTCACACTGCTAGGAAGTATCTGAGGTCAGATGTGAATGCAGGTCTTCCTGACTTCAGGCTCAGTACTCTATCCACTGAACCACCTAGCTACTGTTCAGTTTTTGCTATTCTCTATTTAATTTAATTCTCTTTAATTTGTTTAATTAATTCTATTAATTAATTAATCTATTTAATTCTCTCTTCTAACTCCCTGCCATTTTTTTCTTGTTTGAATACAATAGTTGAAAGCATTAGAGATGTTTAGTCTGGAGAAGGGGATGTATGGGGGGACATGGTATTATCTTCAACTATTTGAAGTGCTGTCGTTTGGAAGAGGGATTTATTTTAAACTATTCAGTTCCATGAGGCAGTCAGACCAATGGGAGGCTTGTTTTGGCCCAATATAAGGAAGAACTCTATAACAGTTAGGGCTGTCTGAAAGCAAGAAGGGTTGCCTTGTGGGGTAATGAGTGCCTCATCAGTAGAAGTATTCAAGAAGAGACAAGATGACTACCTGTTAGGGATATGGGAGAAGAAATGCCTCTTGGGGTAAGAGTTTGGACTAGATGACCCATAAGGTTCCTTCTAATCTTAAGAGTCCCAGACAATAGTTATCTCAGACAAACTTCTTACCATGACTTGACTATTTAGCTTTTCTATAGTGACAATGGTTTTTAAAAAAATTTATTGCAGCATAGAAGGGTTTCCAGAGGACTTCTTTCAAAGGGATAAAACAGACACATGTAAATATAACAAGAGAAACTATGTGAGGTCCACAGAAAAGTAGGGATTACTGGATAGACTGACCTCTGAGGTAACTGGTATCAGGTGGGAGTGGAGACCTCTACTTAGATGGGTCAATATGGAGCAGTCATTTAGTACCAGTCAAGTTAATATCATCAGTTGCTGCTTCCTTGGCTTCTTCCCACAGAAATGAACAGCCTTGCCCACTGGGATAATCCAACTTTGGATAGGACCTAGAGGTCCTTAATATATTGGGGACTGTATATAAGAAAGAGCATAGCTAGGTGGGTATATGACCTGGGACCATCCCTAGCATAGTGCAGCTCTAAGTATCCCCCCTCCCCAGTAAGTGAAATCAAGGCAGCTTTGAAGAGAACAAAAAAAATCTTACAAAACATGAAAACTAAAGGGATTAAGAGGAAAAGGAAATTGAAGAGGGAGTTCTACCTGCTTTTATCTTCAAAATTTTTTTAGATTTTTATTCTGAATTTAATGAATACTAAATAAAATGGACATTTGCATGCACATATATATCAGAAGGGGGTTGTATATGAAGCAATAAGTCTTTACTATGTATCATTTTCTTTGTAAGTATATAAGTTCAGCCTGTACCTTTCAAAGCTATCCTTTTTGTCTGTGCTTATTTCTGTTCTCTGAATTAAAAAAAAAAGACTTATGTGACCTTTCTTTCTTTGATCCTCTGTATCTCTCTGTATCTACCACTTACCTCCTGCCCACCCACCCTAGAAAAACATAAAAGAAAAATAAAGCCCTTGTAACAAATATTAATATTACCAAGTAAAACAAATTCCCACATTAGCTATATCTGAAAATATCTACCTCCTTCTCCTTGGTCATAGGAAGAAGGAAAAATTCTGTGTATATAAGAATTCTTTACTCATACCTACTGACAAAACTACCTCTTCTTCTACTACCAAATGTGTCCTTGAGCCACTGTCTATGGATCTAGTCGAAGTAGAATGGGGGGGGGGGAGGCCTTGCACCCTGGAGCTATAGGTAATGAGTTTGGTTTTAGGAAGGACCCTGGGAGAGAGGTCTTTTTTTTTTTAAGTCAGACTTTGGAACTCCTTAACTGTCCATTCAGGGTTTCCCCAGGTACTTGGGATCCCCCTAGGTCACTATGTATAAGTATAAATTATTTAATTGCTGAGCCCTGGTATACTAGCCACCATCTCTCCTATTCTCCATAGGAGGTTCTTTAAAGACATGCCCCACAATGCCCTTGACAAGAAGTCCAACTTTGAGCTCTTGGAGTAAGTATCTACAATCTTCCCCTATTGCCCCCATTTTGCCTCTACATTCCCTTTCTTCCCTTCTACCATTCCCCAGATCCTTAACTTTTATCCCATTTTGATGAACCAAATTGGGGAATTCAATCATTCTAGACCAAGTGGGACCTTTCCCCCCCAAATCTAAACCCTCCTATTTATCTCTGATTGGAGAAAAAGCTTTGGGTTTGGAATAAGTTGTGCTTGGTTGATTTCTCTTCTAGGAAGGAGGTGGGACTGGACCTGTTTTTCCCAAAGCAGATGCAAGAGAATCTGAAGGTGAGGAGGAAGAAGAAAGAGAGAAAATCTCCAAATTAGTCATTAGGCAAAGGGAAGGGTAAAAATCGTTTTTGGGAAACTAGTTAATATTTATTGTTTTAGGGCTGTTTAGGGGCAGAATGGCTCATAGAAAGGAGGAGATTTTCTCAGCTATGATTTTATGTTAGGTCATGTGCTTAAATTTGTAGGACCTACCAATGGGATCTTGGGGATTTTTTCTATAATAGCATCCTCTCTGGTCATATTTATACTGTAGTCCTTCCACCACCTAACCTATGGGGTAGGGTAAGGATCATGAGGAGCAGAATTATAATAGATTCCACCTCCCCACCTCCATTTCTTATGGCTTTTCCTCTACAGCCCAAACAGTTCCGAAAGATGATCCAGCAAACCTTTCAGCAATATGCCTCACTAAAGGAAGAAGAATGTGTCAGGAAATTTTTCAACACACTTGCTGGATTCGCCAATATTGACCAGGAGACCTATCGCTGTGAACTCATAGTAATGGCTTCTCCAACTTTCTTCATCCCTTCCAAGTGCTAGGTTCCATGCTTCTCACTGGGTCCAATGAGGCTGACAGAGAGAAAAACAAGCAAATAAACACCCAGCTTTGGGTGTTCTTAAGGGTCAGGGCATCCAGACAAAGTATATCTACTTATACTTAACCTGTCTGAATCCAAGGGACTAAAGCAGATGGTCTTTTGAAGTCTCTTATAGTATCTATGATTCTCTCTATTGGTTGTTGTTAGTGTGTGTGTGTGTGTGTGTGTGTGTGTGTGTGTGTGTGTATGTGTGTGTTAGGTAGGTACAGATATGGGATGGGGAGGGGCTCTGCTTGAGGGGAAAAAAAGGACTATAGAAATCTAACAGAGCTAAAGGAAAGCAAGAGGGACATTGGAGGCTTAAGAAATCTCTGTCCCTCATTCTTTTATACAAAGTCAAGTCACAAGCATTATCAAGTACCTACTGTGTATCATGTAGAGGGCTGGGTGAGGGAGATACAAAGACAAAAGTGAAAGTCCTTAAGTTTAAGGAGCTTGCATTCTAAGCCGGGAAAGGGATTGAATTCAGCCTCATTCAACAAGCTTTCCTTGAGGACTTGCTTTGGGCCTGCACAGGGGCACAAAGACAAAACAAAATCAAAGGATGACCCATTTTAAGAAAGTCTTCGTATCTTATTGAAGGCCTGTTCTTAAGGTGGCTAGAAAGAATTGAGTACTATGATCTATTCTTTATCTTCCTTCCAGCAAGGGTGGAATATTACTGTAGACCTGGTCATTGGGCCCAAGGGCATCCGTCAGCTGACAAGTCAAGATGCAAAGGTAGGCCAGGGGTAATAAGGTATGTGTGATGGGGAGGTGTGGCATCCTTTAGGACCGCAGTCAGAGCTGCCCGTATATTATTTCCTTCCCCATAAGAGTATAGAAGGAATTCAACAAATATTTAGTAAGTGCTGCCTACTGTGTGCCAGATGCTGTGTTAGGCACTTGGGATACAAAAATAGAAATAAAGGAGCTTACACTATTTGGAAACAGCATGTACAGAGACAATTTAACACCAGATATTTACAAAACAGTTTCTGAAAGGAGGGTGTGTGTCTAATATGATGGGCAATTTGTTAATAATAGAACAGGATTCCATAAGTGCAATGGAAGGGGGAGGGCAGGACAGACATATAACACAAGAAGGATAGATGAGGTGAAAGGATATAAAGGAGGATATGGTAAAGAAATAAGGGACATAGAAGAGTCCTCAGGGGATGGCCACAAGAGAAATTTAACTCACCTTAGTTCAGCTAGTATTTATTTAGCACCTTCTAAACACCAGGCTAGGATACAGGGACAAAGCACTGCACATATGAGCATCCCAAGAGGAGAACTCTCCCCTCTTTCCTGCTCAATGAACCTCCCTCTGTTTCAAATATTTCAGTTGGGTTCTAAGTAACCAACAAAGTCTAGATGTCATTTCTCTTTGTCTGAGTGAATGTAAATGCCCTTATCCTCTGTAGCCCACCTGCCTGGCTGAGTTCAAGCAGATAAAGTCCATCAAATGTACACCAGTGGAAGATGGACAAGCAATACTCCAGCTGGGGATCGAAGGAGCACCTCAGGTGAGATCTTGCTCATCATGCCCCGGTGCCTCTGCAAGAGCCACCAAAAGCAATTAGGTTGGACTTTCATAAGTTCTATTTAGTTGGGACTGGAATTGAAAAATGAGCTGGCTGGCTTCTGTTTATGAGGATACATGAAGAATCTGTGTTTTCATCATGGTGGGGGAACCACCCTATCATCTCTAGTCTACTCTTTATATTCTGTATCTGTCTATGTATATATGTGCGGTCTCTCCCATTAGAATGTAAGCTCCTTGAGGGCAGAGTTTTTCTTCTTTCTTTGAGTTCGAACTGAAATCTTTCTGATTTTAAGTCCAGTGCTCTAACCATGATTCAATGTTACTCTTCAATTTCCCCCATCAGCTGAAGCAGTATGGTATAGTGAATAGGGCTCTTGACTTGCAGTCAGGACAACCTGGGTCCAAATTATGTAATACTAGATACATCACCCTAGGCAAGTCACTAAGCTCGTCAAGCCTCAGGTTCCTCACTATAAAGTGAGGAATGATGGTAATGCTAATACTAATACTAATAATGTCTCACATAGTTGTAGTAAGAATCAGATGAGGTAATGTATATGGAGCTGTTCTGAGCTGGGTCTTCATTATGTGTATTAGCTTATCACCTACGGAAGAGGGAAAACAAGTCACTAACTTCTCTGAGCCTCAGTTTCCGCATCTATAAATAGTGATAATAATAATACTAATAGTATAAATAAGTATATTTATAAATATTATATATAATATGTATTATAAATTTATAATATATATAATATATAAGTATATAAACATATTTATAAATATACATGAATATAAATTATATATTATATAAATAAATAGGAGAATAATAGTGCTGATAATAATAGTGCCTATCTCACAAAATTGTTTTAAGAATCAGATGAGATCATCTATGCAAAGTTGCTCTGGACTGGGCGCTCACTGGTCCTGCGTTCAAGGTTGCAATTTGGAGATTGAGACAATGAGACAGATGGCAAAAAATAACAAAATAAAATCCAAAATGATTTAACTCGTTAAAAGCAGCAAGAATATGTACAGACACTGCTGAATGCTGATCCCCCCATATCTCCTAGTTCCCCATGAGGATGTGTGCAGATTGGTAACAACAGCAGCTTTCAGGGAGGAAGGGAGGAGTCCATCAGATGGGAAGAGTTATACTCTCTCTTCAGTCTGGTTTTTATGTGATTCATCATGTCACCAATGGTGTGCCTTAGCATGTTTAACCAGAGAGTGAAACAGAAAGGGTTCTCTTGCCTAATTCATGACTTGTATAGGCCAGATGTCCCCAAAGAACAATATCTTATTTTATGATAACCATATCCTTGTTCTAGGTCTCTCATGTTACATAATCGTGACCAGGGGCTGCACATGTACACTGAATTTCTAACTGCACCATATGGCCCGGGGAGCCCCTTAAGGCTTATGGTCTAGGGAAAACATGTGGCATCTACTACAAAGGCCCTTTGCAAACCTTAATACACTAAATAAGAACAATTGCTAACATTTGTGTAGCACTTTGAGGTTTGCAAAGGACTTAACCTGTTTTCTCATTTGGTCTCCATTTTTTTTTCTCATTTGACCTTTTAAGGTAAGTGCTATTATCATTATCCCCAATTTATAAAGAGAAAACTGAGGCTGGGAGAGGTGACTTGCCATGGATCACATAGTTAATAAGTATTTGAGCCAGGATTTGAACTCAGGTCTTCTTTACTATAAACCTGGCACTCAGCCCATGGTTCCACCTAGCGATTTGAATTAAACTTGAGCTGTTGTCATTATTAATTGACAAAAGAACATCCAAATCTTCAACAGTGTTTCAGGTTGTGAAGGGGTCAGGGGAGCAGTATCTCAGGAGGTCTGTCCCCTAATAGAATGTGGAAGATATCAGTGTTTGATTTTGAGGGTTGGTAAAGGTAATTAGGACTTAAGGCTGACAACAGCTAGGTAGGGAAGTAGATAGAGCCCTGGACCTGGAGAAAAGAAGACTTGTGTTCAAATCTGCCCTCAGATGCTTAATAGCTGTATGAGTCTGGACAAATCACTTCACTTCTGTCTGTCTCAGTTTCTCCATCTGTAAAATGGGAATCGTAATAACAGAACCTACCTCCAAGGGTTATTGTGAGAGTCAAATGCGATACTATTCATAAAATGCTTTGCAAACCTTAAGATAGCTATGTGAACACCAGCTACCATTGTTATTAGGGAGCTGGTCAAAGAGACTGATCTCAAGAAGCAATAGGCAGATCTCAAGAAGTTCTGAGGGGGGCAACAAGGTGGCTAAGTGGATAGAGCACTGGCCCTGGAGTCAGGAGGACTTGGGTTCAAATGTGACCTCAGATACTTATTACTATGTAACCCTGGGCAAGTCACTTAACCCTAATTCTTCTTAAAGAAAAAAAGATGAAGAAGAAGCTCTGAGAAAAAGAGCTGGAAGAATGGAGGAGTAGCCTAGATATGCTATCTAGAAACTATGGGCTACCTCTAGTTCTTACACGGGAAGATTCTGGTGGCTGTGCTGTACTGAACCCATTTTGTCTATACTGGCTACATTTTCACCATGACCCCCCATGGATCGCAGTCCTCACTGGTTTTTCCTTTGCAGTCCTTGTCTATCAAAACCTCCTCCCTGGCTGAGGCTGAGAATATGGCTGATCTGATCGATGGCTATTGCCGGATACAGGGTGAACATAAGGGTTCTCTCATCATTTGCTCCAAGAAAGGTAGGCATCTTTTAAAAGGTAGTTGGAGGATGGGAAAGGAGCTGGGGAATCCCTGAGGCCAGGACTGAAGGAAGCTAATGGGACAATGAGAAGAGAAGCATTGGGGAAGCAGGGCCCCATCTTCTCTCCTGATGCATAGGCCCAGAGCTCTTGAGCTGGATAGGAGCTCATTGGCCATAGTCCAAACTCTTTATCATCTTGGTTCCTTCCTCTCTATCCCCCATGCCTGGAATGCTTTTCCTCCTTCTTTCCACTGCTCCCTTCAATGGTCTGCTCAGATGCCATTTCTTCCAGAGGGTCTTTTCTGAAACCCCAGGTTGCTAGTGCCAACTCTCCCCAAATTACTTTCTATTTATTCTGTTAATATTTTAGACATACGTGTTGTTCCCCCCATTAGAATATGAGCTTCTTTGGGACAGAGCTTGTTTTATCTATCTAGCATGATGCTTATTAAATTGCATTGAATGCAAGATCTGAATGAAGGAGAGTGGAAAGAGGGCTGGATTTTGGAGTCAGAGGACCTCGAATTGAATCCCAGCTCTTTTATTTAATACCTGTTTGACCTTGGGAAACTCACTTGGCCTCTCAGTCTCGGTTTCTTAACCACTAGTGGACTAGATGGCCACTGAGGTCCCTCCCAATTCTAATTCTATTATCCCAAAGATGTTTAACCTACCTTCTCCAATCTCTACTTCAAGATCGGGAAACTCCATGAGATTCAGGATATGAATCAATCTAGCTAACAGAAGAAAGCTGTAAGAGTGGGGGGGGGTGGCAGGTGACCATCCAGAACCCAGACTCCTTCTCTCTCCCCAATCTTATTTCCTTTTATCTCTTTCAGATGGTGAGAAGCGTAACAGTCTGCCTCAGATCCCTACCCTGTGAGTAGGGTGGGACAGCTGGGAGTGGGACCTGGGGTGGGTCCTGTGTGAAAGAAAGAAGGACTAATAGAAACCTTATCAGTTCCTTCCTGGGATGTTCCTATGCCTTAATTGTAGATTGGGTCATTTTAGCAAGGTAGTTCATCTCATCCTGTATCACTATATATGGCATTAGTAACTGAGATCATTGCTGGGGATGGAAGGAATGGGGAAGTAGTAGCCATTTTCTGTATTAGAAATAGTTGTCCCTTAATATTGAAGAGGGTAGACCTATCACGGAGTGAATTAGGGAAACCACCTTCAAAACTCATGGGTCATACCATCTGGAGAGGAAACTAGACTACAGAGGAGGAGGTTGGGATACATTGGATGGGGTTCAATCCAAAGGTCTAAGCCCAGACTAACTTCTAATTTTGGCTTTCTGGATGCTTTACCTTCTGCAGACACTTTGGAGAGAGGAGATCCCATTTCTCAGAAAGCTGCAGCATTGGTAAGCTCCATATAGCAATCAGCCTGCCTCTCTGCTCCCTGCTTCACCTCTTTCAAAACCCTTTCAATAGAAAAGAATAGAAAGAATAGGCAGCTTCAACACATTGCTGGCTCTACCCTCAGCAACTATGATTCCAGTTAAAGACCTCAATCCAAGAGCTGTTTTCATTTCTCACTGAGCTTTCAGTGGCTTCCTAAGGCTAATGAAGAGGGAGAAGGCAGTGGAGGGGAGGTCCTTTCACATTTTGGCCTCACTCTAGGGACCACTTCTGATGATAATAGCAGGGAATACTGGAAAGATTCAGCCCCAGGTGGGCAAAAGGCCCAGGGAGCAATGTTGTCCCTGTTTCACCAGCGCCATTCTCCTCTCAAAATCTCCTGCCCCCTCAGTTGTCAGATAATGGAGAGAATAATCAT
>CM053595.1:144780758-144807049 GCA_028646575.1 Pseudocheirus occidentalis | reverse complement strand
CCCCCCCCCCCCCCCCCGCCCCAAGAAATCCTCAGTGCATAGTATAGCGCTTGATGCATAGTAGGTGCTTAATAAATATTTGCTGACTGTATTGAATTGCTTGTCCTTCCAGTGGGGGTGGGTGACAAGGGAGGAACCGAAAGAATCTAGAATTTAAAACTCTACAATACATGCAAGTGGGAATTAAGTTATACAGGGACTGAGGTAGGGAGACCCTCCCTGCCCTACTAGAAAGTTAGAGGGGCATTGGCGGAGGACATAAAAGAGAACAGATTGTGGGAGGGGCTTTACAGTGGTATGACTGTTTTGGGGTTGGGGGTAGGGGAAAGACGGGGAAAAAAATTGTAACTCAAAATCTCGTAGAAATGAATGATGTAAACAAGAAAATAAAACAAACAAACAAATAAATAAATTTAAAATAAATATTTGCTGAATGAATGATGAAAACCATGGTCAGCATCCAGACTTTGGGTAAACAGGTTGGAAAGTCATGAAGAGAACTTTCCTTCCTTCTTCCCCATATTTGGCCCTGACAGCCCTATGCATGGACAGGGGTACACATAAGACATTATTAATTTGAATTATATTAATGTTAGTATTCATTTATCTAACATTTATTGAACCCGACACTCTCATGCACCAACCCTTCCAAGGGGGAAAACTCCTTTCTGGGTCTGAGAAAACAGGGAAGCCCAGATATATAAAAACTCAGAGCTAGAAGAGACTTGAGGCTCAAAGTAGACTGGAACAATGGAAAGACACTAGCTTTGTAGGTCAAAGGATGTGGGTTCAAATCCGACCTCTCATACCAACTGTGTGACCTTGGGTAAGTCATAACCTCCCTGAGCCTCAATTTCTTCTTTTCTAAGCTAAGGAGGTTGGACTGAATTCTCTCTGAGCCTGTCACAGGTCATCCAGTTCAATTCCCTCATTTTCCAGGCCAGGAAACTAAAGGTCAGAGAGATTAAATTACTTGTTCAAGGGCATATAATCACCAGCATTCATTGCAGTTTCCATATTTCTACTCTGCCCCTTCCATGCTTAGACTCCTGGGTCCTGGTCAGGGGTACAGTGGCTAGGTGACTGAGGAAGCCTGGAGTCTTCAGGTAACTGGCAGTGTGCATAGTGGTTAGAGAGCTAGATTTGGAGTTCAGAAGACCTGGGTTCAGATCCCATCTCAGATACTTACTAGCTGTGTGACTCTGGGCAAATCACTTAGCCTCTCTGGGTAGCCCTCATCTGTCAAATGCAAGTGCTAGCCTTAGTGGCCACTAAGGTCCCTGCAAGTTCTAGATTTTTATTTGTTTCTAGTACCTTATTTTCTCCTGTGAGCCGTCAGGTTCCTTGGAAGAACCACTGTTATACATTTACCCCTTTTTGGGGCTCATAGTTTTCTTCCTGTCCTCAGGTGTGCAGTATGGTGTTGCACGGGAAGATGTGGTTCTGGGCCGCATCCTGGGGGAAGGCTTCTTTGGGGAAGTGTATGAAGGTGTCTACCAGAACCACGTAAGTACCAACTGATCTAACCCCTTCCTCTTTCATTTACTTAACCACATTGTCTGGGGCCCAAGCCATTAACATTTAAGGGGGAGAGTTGATAAGTCACAAGGGGTTTGGATCTGTGTCCATTTGGTAGCAGAGATGGTCATGAAATGTTTAAGGTAGTGGGGGTGATGAGAAGAAGAGTAACTTACCACAGCAGGGGTACAGTTTGAAGGAAGAGGGAGGTGGAAGTACTAAGTTGGAGAAGCAAATGTAAAAAAGCATTTATTAAACTTTTACTATGTACTAGTAAAAAAGTAAAAGTAAAGTAAAAAGTTTAAAAGCTTTTACTATGTGCAATGCTAGACACTGGGGATTCAAAGATAAAAGTAGACACTCCCTTCTCTTAAGGAGCTTACATTCTAATAGGATGAGATGTTAGCAGTCATGTGATTCAACATCCAGATTTTACAGATGAGGAAACTTAGGCTCAACTAGGTGTACTAACTTGCCCAAGGTCATATAGGTAGTAAATGGCAGAGTTATGATTTTAACCTACACCTTTCAAACTGGAGACAGGGTTCTTTCCACCGTATTATAATGCCTCTCATAAAGGGAGGCAAGGACAGCAAGAGATGACAGGATACTGGGGCAGCCCACGGAGTCCTTAGCACTAGGGCTGGGACTGCCATGTCTAAAGCATATTGAGAAAGTGCAGGGATGGGATTAGACCAGGGATATAGCCAGGGAGCCTCAGCCCAATGGTTTTTAGGCAATGGCAGGAGGAGAGAGTCCAAGACAGTCTTAAATTTCTATATTGTACATCTGCTCCATCCTTTTGGGCAACTTGGGGCTATTCTGGGGTCAAGGAAGCTCTATGCCTGGGTCACTCAGGTGTTTTATAGATAGAGGGTAAGTTCTGTTCAGCTTGGTTTGATTGGTTTCCCATCTTTTAGACTACAGACAGAGAGACAAAAATTAGCCAGGAAACTGGAAGTTTCTATAGAAGATCCCAGAGTGGGAGGTTTCCAGAAGTGAGGTGGGTATTAGTCAGGAAAAGGAGGCATAGCTAGGACATAGTTAATTAGACTGGGAAAAACTAGGACTGAAAAATCAGAGCTTTTTCAGGACTTTACCCAGGCACAGCTTTGATGGGAAGGCATGTGGGTCATGCCATGGGAAGTGGGCAGTCAGAAACACTTTTCCTAGACTATCAAACTGGACCGAGGGGTCCTGAGCATATCTCTGGTTGCAGAAAGGAGAGCGGATCAATGTGGCTGTGAAGACCTGTAAGAAAGACTGCACTTTTGAAAATAAAGAGAAGTTCATGAGTGAAGCAGGTAGGTCAGCTACATGGTGGATTGTAGGATCATGGCTCTAGGCTTGTCACTCAGGTGGTAAGCTACACAGGTGGAACACAGACTGAGGTCCTCTGACTCTGGAGCTCTCTCCACTAAAACACCTTGTCTCCCATCATGATTATGATCTTGGTTGAGGGAGAAAAGCAAATGTTGGCAGAAGGAGGCAAATGCTGTCAGACCCAGAGCTTCTAAGTTGGAATGCAGTCTCAGAGATGGAAAGGCCAGGAGGAGAAGGAAGAGGAAGCCGTGGAAGAAGGACTGGGAGGGGATTGCTGATAAGGCCCAAGCAAGGAATCTTGTGAAATAAAGGAAGACCAGTCACCTCTACTTGAACCTTCCCCACCCCCACCCCCCATCATCTCTACCATTTCCCCAATTTGGGGCAGGATGTAGATTTTTTTTTTCCAATTTGTACTTATATCTTTTGTTTTAATATTACCTTCAGTTCCTAATATATCCCTCCTACTCAGAGATCCATCCTTTGTAAAAAGGAATAAAAAAGAAAGTGGGGGAGGGAGGAAAGGCTAGTATAGCAAAACTAAGCAATACACCAACTTATGATTCTGACAATATGTAATGTTCTGTACCCATAGTCTTCCCTTCCGCCCCACTAAAGCAGGGAGATACATTTTTTTTCTCTCTTAAATTTGGTTATCATAATTACTCAGTATTCAGTTTCATATTTTTTTTCTGTTTATGCCCTGAACTTTCTGTGACCCTGTTGTCTCTTGTCCCCATCCCAGTGTTAATGAAGAACTTGGATCATCCCCATATTGTGAAGCTGATTGGCATCATTGAAGAGGAGCCCACATGGATTATCATGGAGCTATATCCATATGGAGAGGTGAGCACAGAGAGGGCGGGAAGGGGAAAGAAGCTTCTGTAGGGGCAAATCAACCACCTGGTGATCTGTTTTTACAATTGACTTAGGACAGATCTGAGCTCCTAGGGGTGAGGTGTTTTAGGGTTAGGGGCTCTGCATCTCAGCGCTGTGCCTTCTTTTTTTAGTAGGAATAACCAGGTGACTAGATTCCCAGGTGTTATGAAAAAAACATCCTTAGATGATCGTGTAGGGCCTCATCATCTGTCACTTGGACTATTGCAGTAACCTCCCAATTGATGCCACTGCCTTTGATCCCTCCTCCTTCTAATTTACTACATATAGCCACCAAACTATATTCCTAAAGCATAGATTTGTCTGTATGACTCCCCTCTTCAAGAAGCTTCAGCAGCTCCCGATTGCCTCTACGATAAACTGCAAACCCATCTCATTGGGATTTGAAGCCCTTCACAATCTAGCTTCAGCCTATTTTTCCAGGCTAATTACATCTCACTCCCATTCATATATTCTATTTGCCCCGTTCCTTGACTATATACGACTCTCTGGGCCCCGTACCTGTAATTTCCTGCCTCCTCACCTTTTCCACTTGGAAACTCTAGCTCCTTTGAAGTTTCTGCAGAAGGGACATAGCCTACTGAGAGGGAGTATGGTGTTGTAGGGAGACCAGGGGACTTTGAATACCTCAAATACCTACTAGCTATGTGACCCTGGGTAAGTCACTTAATCCTTTTGTGCCTCAGTTTCCTCATTTGAAAAATGAGGCAGTTGGATTCCAAGACCTTCCAGTTTGCTTCTAGCTCCCAAGTCTATGATCCTTTGATTACATGTCAATTATATGCAATGAGAGGCATTTCCTGATCCCCTTAGTTGTCATTCTTCCCCCCCCCTCCAATCACTTTGTATATATTTGGCCTATAATTTATATGTATTTTGTTGTATATATGTTGTTTCCCCCCCAGTAGAATGTAAACTCCTTGAGGGCAGGGGCTGTTTCACTGTGGTATTTGTTTCTCCAGTTGTATTCCCCTTTGTATCTGGAAAAGAGAAGGTGCTTTAACGAATTCTGGTTGGATTGATTCAGATGTGGCCTTTGGCCTTAGTGCAAAATCTGGCCAGTGCCTGGAACCTAAAGGCCAACACTCACACTTTTTGTAGAAGCCTAGTCCACTTTTCTGATGGTTTGTTCTCTCCTTTTTCCTACAGCTTGGACACTACCTGGAGCACAATAAGAATTCCCTAAAGGTGCTCACCCTCATCTTATATTCGCTGCAAATCTGCAAGGCCATGGCTTACCTGGAGAGCATCAGCTGTGTCCACAGGTAGGTGGGGGGAGGGGAATGACAACCGGGAAGGTGGTGGCACCCAGGGATTCACAAGAACATAGGCCCAGACCTGGACAGGACCTCTGGTCATTTAGTCTAATCCCTTCATTTTAAAGATGAAACAACTGAGGCCAGGGAACTGAAATGATTTACCCAGTGTCACCCAATAGTAAGCCTCTAAGTCTGGCCCTGAATCCAGGGCCTTTGACTCTAGCACTTGGGTCCTTCCCACTCTACCATATTGATTTAAGGCTCAGATGGTTGGGGGAAAATCTGTTATAGCCTCCTCTCCAGGAGATTTGATGAGGACCATCCCTTAATTTGGAGAAATGGTTTTTTCTTTTTTAAAGATACTTTAGGGGTGGCTAGGTGGTGCAGTGAGTAGAGCACCGGCTCCGGAGTCAGGAAGACCTGAGTTCAAATCCGGCCTCAGACACTTGACGCACTGTCAAGTGACTTGCCCAAAGCCATGTGACTTTGGGCAAGTCACTTAACCCCAATTGCCTTCCATAAAAAAAAGATACTTTCAAAAAGTTGATGTTTTCTGTTTCCACCTTACCATAGTATACTACATATCCCTCCCCCTACCTATCCCCAATAGCCTTTTCCTATGACAAGAGAGGGGGAAAAAAGTCAGTATAACTGATTGATACATTAAGAAAGTCTCGTCAATGTGTAACACCTCCACGAAGGGGTAGGTTGGAAGTATCTTCTCATATCTCTCCATTTGAATGCCACTTCATATTTATAATTCTGTTACTTTTACTTTGGATTTGAGGTGGTTTCTTTTTTGGAAAAACTTTTTATTGATATGTTTTGTTTTTACATCTCCTAAATATTCCCCTGTATCCTTCCCTTCCATCATCTCAGAGGGTCCTTCCTTAAAAAGATATTTTTAAAAATTCCCTTTTTTAAAAGAAAGTATTTTCAGTTCAAAATTTTCTACCTGCCAACAGCCCCTCCATTGAGAAACCAAGCAATACAATCCCCATTATGCGTTTGAAGTCATGCCAAACAGATATCTGTATTAGCTCTGTTGTTTTTAAAAGAGCAAGGAAAATAAAGAAAATTTAAAGAACATATATGCTTCATTCTCTACTGAATTCATTACTTCCTTTTTTAAACAAGAAATTTTAATTGATATCTTTTGCTTCTTATATCACCAAACATCTCCCAGAATTCTTCCCCTTGCTCCCTAGAGGGCCATTTCATATTACAAATAATATTTTTAAATAAATAATAAAGCAAATAATAAAGGAAAAATAAATAAGCAAATAAAGCAAAAGATTATATAAATAAAGCAAAAGAAAAACAGTAACAAGAAAAAAATCACCAAAATTAATCAATATGTAGAAAAAGTCTACAAACATACGCAATGCTCCACACCCATGGATCTTTGCAAAGGAGTGGAGTGGAGTCAGTAGGGGAGATGTCTTCCCATGTCTCTTCTTTGGGGCCATGTTTGTTCCCTGTAATTTTGTAACTTTCATTTTGTGTGGAGTAAATTTCCATTTACATCATTTTAGTCATTATGTATATTATTTTTTACTTTGTTCATTCTGCACCAATTCATATACATCTTTCTATGCTTCTCTGTATTCATTAAATTTGTTGTTTCTTACAGCACAGTAATATTCTATTATATTCATATATCAGAATTTCTTTAGCTGTTCCCCAGTTAATGAGCATCTACTTTGTTTATGATTCTTTGCTGCCACAAAGAATGCTTCTATAAGTATTTTGATACATGGAGAGCTTTTCTTTTTTTAAGTGACCTCTTTGGAAAGTGGATTCTCTGGGTCAAAGTTATAGACGTTTTATTAATTTTATTTGCCACTTCATGGGACTCACTATTCACGTTAATTGGGACACAGCTCTACCAATAATGCATTAACCTCTCCAACATTGCCTATTTCTTCCTTTTGTCATCTTTGACAATTTGCTGAATGTGAGGTAAAACCTCAGGGTTTCCTTATTATTAGTGATCTGGAGCATTCTTTTATAAGGTTATGTATTAGTAGTTTGCTGAATTGTTTGTTTGGATACTTTGATTATTTCTCCATTGGGGAATGGCTTTTGGTTATATATTTCTTTTAGTTCTCTTTCTATCTTGGTTGGTGTCTGTGAAATCTGATTAAAAAAAAAAGCTTTTCCCCCAATTAAGCATTTCTCTTCTTATCCTAAATGCCTTAATTTTAATAATACAAAAGCTTTTCAACTTTATGTCACCAGAACAATCACTTTAATCTTTTGTAATTGTCTTTATTTCTTGTTTGGTTAAGAATTCATTAGAGATAATCTCTTAACCTTATCCAGATTTGATTTTTCCACTCATTCTGGAAGACCTGGAATTACTGGATCTGGAAGGAAAGGAGGTCTTTTAACTTCTAGCTTAGAGTACCTTTATCCTCCATCAAATCAAGCCCCAAGAATAGATGACATTTATCATGACCTACTGAAATCTTCCTCAATGTCTCATCAGCTCAGGGAAGTGACCCTGAATTCTTGAAGATCTTGACAATGGAGAATGGGCACTGCCAGGTCAAGTCAAGTAGGAGAAGCTTCCAATGGAGGGATGATGGCCTGATTGTATGTCCATCATTCAAGGACTAGCCAACTAAATTGACTGAGGTTCATCATTAGGAGATAGGACATTAGATAAGGAATTTTTTTTCTTTGGCCACCTCAATTCATGGTGACCATCTACTAAAGTTGTGATCTGTACCAGTGAAGGGAGTTTTCACACCTTTAAAAGCACAGATCCTTGAAGTACTGAAGTGATTTGCCCTAGTTCCTACCTGCGTCTTCATCTTCTCACCTATCCCACTTGGGGTTCCACACAGAAACCATCTTTTCTCCCTCCAGCTTATTAATATAATAACCACATTGGCATGGAACCATTTCTTTCTCACCTTACTGCATACCCTGGCTCTAAGAAGTGTAATCAAACCATGAAAGCTTAGATCCTCTAAAAATAAAATCAATCACTGAATCAATAAACTTTCATTAAATACTCAAAACAGTTAGGGCCTGATTAGTGTGAATAATATGAATCCAGTGAAATGGTTGCATATATTTGAATTTGAATTCACACTGCTTATTTCCATTGAGCTTGAACCAATTATCATAATTTCATATAATTTAACTTCAAATAGTACAGATTTGAATACATGTGGCCACTTCATAGGACTCACTATTCACATTAATTGGGACCTGGATGTATGTGCTGGTATTACAAGAGACAAATTAAAAAGCAAAAGCAACCCAACCCCTGTCTTCAAGGAGCTAACATTCTGAGATTACTTTTCCTTTTATACCATCTATATCTTATATGTGTGGCAAGTACTTTCTGGGCCTATTGTCTCAGAGTAAAGTCAGCTACACTTCATCTTCGGAGTTCTAGGGGTACCCTGAGGAGCTGGGGTATCTCTTCTCTAATGCTATCAGCTCAAGCCCCCCATTCATTGTGCCCCTCCCCGCTTAGGTACCCAAATTCCATTTAACCACTTAACATCAATTGGCATTTAGAAAGAGATGTTTACTTTAAAGATATTGCAATGGTAGAAATAAAATATTTCCTCCCAAAACCTCAGGACATACTCTCTCCTATACCACTGCTGTCTCTGAGGAGAGTGATCTCATAGTTAGCAAAATTTCCACATAACAGTGACCTCATCTAAGTTATGTTCAAATGTAAATGAATCCTTGTCTCAGCTACCACTAGGTTGAACTTCAAAGGTACTTGCTCCCTGGGGCACCAATAATGGACTAACTGAAAAATCTGGTGTGAATTCTGACTCCCAGATCCTTGTATTCCCAAACTCCTGGTTTCCCAGACAAAGGTCAGGACTCTTCTTACTGACCTTTGGAAAATCATAAGGTCACACCTAAAACAGAACAATAAATGCCAAGGCAGGCAAAGAACTCAGTCTTATAGACTACATGTTGGCCTCTGTGGGGAAAGGACCTGATGGCTTTCCCTTCATTGCATTGTCTCTCATTGAATGCAAAGGAGCCAAGTTAAGAGGAGAGTTACCAGAAGAAATCAGGCAAAGAGAATGGTTGAAGCTCCAATTAGCACTTTTTGAAGGCTCCCCTAGTTCTGACTATGCGGACAAAGAGGCTTCTCCTAACCCTATGGATAGTGACCAGAACAAGTTATAGAATGCTTACAAATGCTGCAATGTTTCTCCAAGGCATTTCTCTTCATATTATTCCAATTCTCTTAGAAGCAGGCTCTGCAGCCTCCTCCATGGAAAAAGACACTGTCAAAGGCATTCTGAGCTGGTCCTGTCACATTTGCAAAAAGTTTTTCTTTTCCCCATTAGAATGTGAACTCCTCTGGGGCAGGAACTATGTGTCTTTCTTTGTATCCCAGTGCTTACCACAGTGCCTGCTGTGCAGTAAGCTTTTGATAAATATTTACTGACTTGCTTGTTAATATTGCAATGGGGGGAGATAATTTATACATAGGCATATAATATATGTACATATACACACATAAATATGTATATATTACATATATGATACATACAGAGTAGAGGGAAGATAACCTGGGAAAAGGAAATGTGATTTCCATTCATTGGTGCTGGAGATAGGATGCTGAAGAAACATTGGAGCCAGATGTCAAAGTCCTGGGACTATATTTCCTTGGAGTGATTCAAGTGGCTATTGGATTCCACTTTGGCATATGAAGCATAAGCCAGAAGGCCTTGCCAGAATTCATTTCCATTCATCCCCTCCCAGGAGTGTTTTCTCTATTATAAATACAGTGCTGAACTTGGAGTCAAGAAAGTCTGAGTTTAAATCCCTTCTCTGACAATTACTAAATAGGGGACCCTGGGAGAGTCACTTTAACCTCTTTCAGCTTCCCTTTCTTCGTTCATAAAATGGGGATAATAATAGTGCCTGAGTCACAAGGTTGTTATGAAGATTGAGTAAAATAATATATGTAAAACACTTTGCAGACCTTAAAGCACTAGGTCAATGTTTACTATTAGCATCATTCTTCTTCTTTTTCTCATCATCATCATCATCATCATCGTCATCGTCATCGTCATCATCATCCTTTCTGCAGGGACATTGCAGTCAGGAACATTTTGGTGGCTTCTCCTGAATGTGTGAAACTTGGGGATTTTGGTCTTTCTCGGTACATTGAAGATGAAGAGTATTACAAAGGTAAGAAGTGGCTGTTCCTAATCTCTACTATACCACCCAAGAGCTGTTGATGAAACCCAGAATCAAAACTGGGAGGATCTAGGTTTGGTAGATGTATGGGTAGGGAGGGAGTTCAAGTTGAGGGTCTTTGGAGATGGGTGTTGTCATTCCTGATCTTTGCAGCTACGAAAATAGCTCATTTTAATATTCATTCCGTCTCAAGCCTCTGTGACTCGCCTCCCAATCAAATGGATGTCCCCTGAATCCATCAACTTCCGTCGATTCACAACGGCCAGTGATGTCTGGATGTTTGGTGAGTAAGAGCATAGGGAAACACAGGAAAGTGCTTCTTATCTTTTCTCTCCTCGATGGTGGATGGGTGGGTATCCCAGATTCATACTGTGGATAAAGCCAGTATATGTCTCATCCCTATACTGCCTGCTTAGCCACATCAACTAATGAATCCCAGAAGGGCTGAGGTCTGGGTGAAGTCAAACACTGACCATGGGCCGTACCTGATGATACTCCTGGAAACAACTATTATGAACGGAAAGTCATTTCAGAACTAATTGAAGGCTCAGGAATGCTCTGAAGATTCAAAGTGGGTGAGGCTGAAGAATGGTCCTGTGACTTTGCAGAAGGGGGTTGAGTGTATAAGTTAAGCCCCCTAGAGAAGAGATCTGAGGCCTCATCGTCATTCCTTTTGACTCCCTACTACTAGAGTCTCCATATTCAGAGATTATTAAGAGATCATGGAGCTTGACCTTAGAGGTCATCTAATCCAAACCTCCTTATCTTACAGATGAGTAAAAAGAAGTCAAGTGACTTGCCAAGTAGGCCCAGCACAGAGGATTGGTAAAGAATAGGAAACCAATAGTTCTCAATTTGTTCTTATTTGTCCTTTAGGGTTTTGTTTTTCTTGCTACTTCCACTCACCCTTTTCAAATATTTAATTGATGGCCCTTTTCTTCTTTTAAATTGCTAACTTTCTCCAGTGACCATCTTCCCCCTTGTGACAAACGAGTATGATAAAACAGAACAAATCCACATATTGGCCATTTTAGCAAAGCTGTGTCTTATTTTGTGCATGTAGACCTTAAGATAAGAGCTTCATGTAGAAGGGACTGGCTGAGCTTCATCTCAAAGGAAGAGAGAGATTATGTAAGACAGAAGGGACATATTTTACAACATGGAGGCTGGCCAGTACAAAAGCAGGGCAATAGAAGCTGGATGACAAATTGTATGGAGAATAGAGAGAAGGCCAACTCAGTCGGATTTCAAAGTGCAGGAGGCGTAATGTCTAATGAGGCTGGAAAGATAGATTGGGGCCAGGTTAGAAAGGACTTTTAGTGATAATCTGGATTTATATTATATCTTAAAGACAAGAGGGAACCACTAGATGGGAGTGATGCGGCCAGATCTGTACTTAGTCATCACTTTGTTTGTTGAATGGAGGATGGTGGGGGGGTGGGGAGTAACATGGGCCAAGGCACCAATTAGGAGACTGTGAAAATGAGCCAGGGAAGAAGTGATGAGGACCTGAACTAAGCCGGCACCTGTGTGAAGAGAGAGAAGGGGTCACATATAAGAGATGTTACAGAGGTAGAAAAGGCAATATTTGGCAATTGATTGTGTACGTGGGGCAAGGGGAGGAGGATTTGATGATTAAAGACAAGGTCAAGAACTTAGGAGACTGGAAGGATGGTAGTGCCGTCTACAGAAATAAAGTAGTTTGGAAGAACAATGCATTTGAGGAGAAAAATAGTGAGTTCTATTCTGGATATGCCAAGTTTGAGAAGTCTGGAAAATCTAGTTTGAAATATTTAATAAGTAGATTGTGATATAGGACTAAAGCTCAGGGGAGCCTGAGGATGGAGATGGAGATCTATGCATTTTCTGCAGAGGGATGATAATTAAACCCATGCATCTCATAAGTTTACTAAGAGAGGGGAGAGAGGGAGAAGAGAAAAGAATCCAGGACAGGGCATTTTGACACACCCACAATCAAAGAGCTAGCAAAGGAACCTGAGAAGCCTTGGTACATCAGATAGAAGGAGAACCAAGAGAGAGGAGAGTCACGGAAAGTCAGAGAAGAGGATATCCAAGAGAACAGGATCTTGAATAGTGTAAAATTCTGCAAAGAGGCCAAGAATGATGAGGATTGAGAAAGGCCACCAGATTTGGCAATTAAGAGATTGTGCATAGTTTGGGAAAAGGTAATTTTAGTTGAGAGAATATCAGGTCAAAAGGTTAAAGAATGAATGAGAAAGTGACAGCAGTTTTTTCCCTAGGAATTTAGGTGAGAAAAGGAGGAAAAATGTAGAACAATAGTTTGAAGGGATGGTGAAAGTTTTTTAAAGATGGAAGACACAGGGTCATATTTGAAAGTAGTAATAAAACTGCCCTGCTTATCTGTGTCTGCTTTTGAACTTCCTTCGGTCTTTTTTGCATACTTATTTGATGTTTTGTATCAAATATAAAGCCTCCATAGGCTTGTTTTCAGACTTGCTACAGTTTCACTGACATTCCTTTCTTCTTTTTTTTCCTTCTTTAATCATTACACAATATTTGCATTATTACCGACTAACCTCTCCTAATTAAAACACTGTCTTATAACAAACAAGTATGATCAGGTGAAGTAGATCCATACATTGGGCATATCCACATCCATTAGGCATATCATTCTGCACCCCTGATCCATCACCTCTCTGCCAGGAGGTGGGAGGAATGTCCCATTAGGCTCCTTAAGTCCTGATTGGATCAGAGTGAAATTTCTCTTTCTTTATATTATTGCAGTCATCTAAATCATTCTGGCTCTCCTCACTTCCCACTAAAGTTCTCATCTTTGTCATTTCTTAGGGCATTTTAAAAATTTAAATTTATTTTCAGTTAGCAAAAAACTTTTTCTCTCCTCATTCCCCATCCACCATCTTGAGGAGGGGAGGAACAAAGCACTTGTAACAACTATGCATAGCATATAGCACTGAAGCATATAGCATTGAAGCAAAACAAATTCCTTTATTGTCTGTGTCCAAAAATATATGTCTTATTCTCTACCTTGAGTCCATCATGACTCTTTCAAGAGGCAAATATAATCCATTTCTTCATCACTCCTCTGGAATAATGTTTGGTATTGCATCGATCAGAGTTCCTAAGTCATTCAAAATTGTTTTTGCAGTGAGTTAGTGTATAAATTGCTCTCTTTGTTTGCTCTCTTTAGTCCTGTATCAGTTCATACAAGCCTTCCCAGGTTTTTCTGAATTCTTCATGTTTTTCATTTTTTATGACCTAATAATGTCCAGTTACATTCATATACCACCATTTGTCTAGTCACTCCCTAACTGATGGGCATCCCCTTTGTTTTGGGGGCATTTGACTTGGGAGGTTCATATGAGTTATCAAGGAAGCTCCTGGGCAGCCTCAGATAGGAATGCCTTCCTTCTAGTGGCTAAGCCCCTTCCCTTTGTGTATCTCTTTTTCTTCCTAGCTGTGTGCATGTGGGAGATCCTGAGTTTTGGAAAGCAGCCCTTCTTTTGGCTAGAGAACAAGGATGTAATTGGAGTGCTGGAGAAAGGGGACCGGCTACCCAAACCAGATCTCTGTCCTCCTGTTCTCTATACTCTCATGACCCGGTGCTGGGACTATGACCCCAGTGACCGACCTCGTTTCACAGAACTTGTATGTAGCCTTAGGTAAGTGGGGAGCCTGGGAGGTTTTGGGAAGAGGGCTTATAGGGGCAAGGGATTTCTCCCATGGGAGGCAGTGGTCCCAAAGTCCAAAAGACAAGATTGCCTGGAAGCCAGCACAGAATAGCCAGTAATGGTGAACTCTCCTAGAGTAAAACTGACCAGTGGTCCCCAGATCAAGCCCAAGGTCTTATCTCTAGTTGTTCTTCAGTTCTGTCTGACCCTTTGTGACCCTGTGGAACATAGTTCACCAATTACTGTCCATGAAGTTTTCTTGGCAAAGATTCTGGAGTGGTTTGCCATTTCTTTCTCCAGTGTATTAGGGCAAACAGGTTAAGTGACTTGCCCAGGATCATATAGCTAGTGAATGTCTGAGACTAGATTTGAACTTAGGTCTTTCTGACTCCAGTCCCAGTGCTCTATCCACTGAGCTACCTTTCAGCCTCTTTGCCTATAGTAGGCACCCAATAAATGAGCATTGATTTTATAAAGTTTTAAATACATAGATAAAGCATTTTAAAAATCAATTACTATGTCCCAGGCACACATTATATCATGTTATTCAAGGCTCACAACAACCCTGTGATGAAGATACCATAGATATTATTATTCCCGTTTTACAGATGAAGAAACTGAGGATCAAAGAGATCACTTGCCCAGGTTTACACAACTATTAAGTGTCCACAGCAGGATTTGAACCCGTGTAATCCTGACGCCAGGCTCAGAACTCTGTCTACGGTGTGACATTCTCTATTTAATATAGCTCACCCTTAAATGTCAAGCAAAGAAAAAGGAATGAGTGAAAAATAAACCAAAGGATGCTCTGCCATGCACTCCTGGAAATGGTCCTGTCCTTTGCCCTTTGGTAGGGTGCTATCACTACAGATGTCTGACCCAGTGTTTCAGCCCTGGCCATTAGAGTCTACAAACTGCCCATCGGGTTGTCCAGCCCTGCCTGCCTTGCAGACAATAAACGTCACCGTCCTATGCTCTTGGCATCATCTTGTCAGGATCACAGGGTCTAGTTTCCCAGTAGTGGTAATAACTAACATTATTAACTGATTTACTTCACCTACACTTGGTTGGGGTTTCAATGGTGTAGGGTAGTGATATCAAACTTAATAGAAATAGGGGCCACTGATCCATACATAAGGATCCCTCTCGGCTGTGTATTGAATTCATTTTAAAATGCAATGTTATCTTTGTTTTACTGTATTTTTAGTTACTTTAAGTATTTCATGTATTTCCCAATGACGTTTTAATCCTGTTCAGAACACACTTACAAGTGCTGTGGGCCAGATGCATACATCAGGTCATATGTTTGATACCTCTGGTATAGGGAACTCCCAGTAAGAAACAAATAAATCCTTGATAATTGGAAAAGAAAATTTAGTTAAAAAATAAAATGGAAGTAATCTTTTTTCACAATACCTATCTCACTAAGGTTGTTTGCTTTGCAAAACTTAAAATACCATAAGAATATGAGTTGCTATTACAGTAACAGGTTTATAATTAAGAGGGTATTGAAGACAAACTTCACTTTATACACAATTGGGCCTTGGACCAGATCCTCAAGTCCACATGGGACATCTTTATTTCATTTCATTACTGAAGTCACTGGATGTTTTTATCTCCTTATTCTGCTTATTTCATTCTGCATCAGTTCATGTATGTCTTCTGAAGTTTCTCAGTTCATCTTTTTTTCAGCTCGGTAGTATTCCATTATATTTACGTACCACATTTTGTTCATTTGTGTTCTACTAATGGGAAAGGAGACCATTCTAAGAGCCACAAGTACTAACCTAACACAAGTACTAGCTAATCATAGGTGATTTAATCAAGGATCTGCTTTGTATAGATGGAAAGGGAATCTTATGTCTGGCCCTAAGTCTTTCTCTGGATTCAGAGGGGAGGCAGAAGCAAGAGAGAACTTCCATGGTGTCTGTGATTTTGTAGCTTATCTCTCCTAATCTCATCAACTCCCTGGCAGTGATGTTTACCAAATGGAGAAGGAGATTGCTAAAGAACAAGAAAGAAATTTCCGCTACCGGACACCCAAAATCTTGGAGCCCACAGCCTTCCAGGATCCCCCACCCAAGGTGAGTCAGGCCCTACTGCCTGTGGGATGTAAGGCCCAGCCAGTGGCCTCTTAGGTTATTGAACAGCTTGGCTGATCTGCCAACTTTCCTCTATATCTGTTCTCTTTGTTTTTCAATCTCTTGCCTCCACTCACTTCCTCTTGCCTGAGTCCACAGAAGGCTTGGGACCACTTATCTCTAGCAGGTGACAGTATGACACGGTTGGGTCATGAAAATACATGAGATCAGATCTCCTTAAGATGCTGGACAATCATCTTTTCTTCCTAGGGACCAAGAGATGTAAATCACATACCTTTAAGGGGCCATTAAGCTCCTGTACTGGGAGGCAAACAGAGTTAAGTGACTTTCCCAGAGTCACTTAGCTAGTAAGTGTCTGAGGCCTGATTTGATCTCATGAAGATTAGTCTTCCCGCTCCAGGCTCAGTGTTCTAGCCACTGCACCACCTAGATGCCCACACTCTACTCTGCCTTATGGTTTGTTTTTTTCTACATCTGTCCTGTCCTTCTAAGCCAGTGGTCCTCAACCTTCCTAATGCCGTGACCCTTTAATACTCATATCTAGGTGTATCTGCACGTGGGCATATTTTCCGATGGTCTTAGGAGACCCCTGTGAAAGAGTCATTTGATCCCCAAAGGGGGCACAACCCACAGATTGAGAACCGCTGTCCTAAGCCTTTTGAGGGCAGGCACCATAGCTTCAAATTCTTTGTATACCCATAACTCATTATTCATGATATACATTCAGTGAATATTTTTTCAGAATGATGACCCCTACCCCATTAATGTTGCCTTCATCTCTCCTAAATCCTCCCTGGCTAGCAGGTACCTTTTCTTTTAGAACCCAGGATTCCCGCCTTCTTAGTGTTCTCTCCTGCTATATGGTTCAGCTGTCCCTCTTGAGGAGCAGGAAAAACAGCAGGGATTAACTCATCTGCTTCTTCTTTCCAGCCCAGTCGGCCCAAGTACAAGCTGCCTCCACAAACCAACCTTCTGGCTCCCAAGCTGCAGTTTCAGGTAAATACAACCTCATAGCATCTGCAGGGGATATTCTGGAGAATTCAGACTCATTCACATTGAGTCATGTCTGAAATTCTGGCTTGGTGTCCTTGAAGAGCTGAAGTAACTTATTAGGGTGATAGAGGAAGAGATGTGCACTTGATATGTTTTGTTTTGAGTGGAGAACCCAAGACAGAACTTGATTGTGAATCATCCAGGTCCCCAGGAGTGAACAACTGGTAGTTACCATCTCTTTCCTCTCCCACTAAATGGTGATTGGTTAGGACTGGTAGAGCCTCCCATTAGAAAGTTGGATCTTCATTCCTCTGCCCTCAGAGAACTCTCACAATGTTAGTTTGCTTTAAGTTAAGTGCCTACCTCCGTTTGAGCTATCTTTTTTTTTTATAGCCAAGCATATCCTATAGTAGGCATGTAGTAACAAGTGAAGAAGAATTGGGTCATCAAGTTGGAGATGGATGGGAACTTTGAGATCATGTAGTATGGTTCCCTCATTCAGATGAAGAAACAAATACTGCGGTGGCTAGGTGGTGCAGTGAATAGAGCACTGGCCCTTGAGTCAGGAGGACTGAGTTCAAATGTGGCCTCAGACACTTAACACACAAAAAACTATCTATGTGACCTTGGGCAAGTCACTTAATCCCAATTGCCCTCTCTTTCCCCCTCAAAAAAAAAAAGAAACAAATACTGAAAGACCTGCCCAAGGTCACACAAGTAATAAGGGATTACAGCATCATGGATTCAAAGCTGAAAGGGATTGTTGAGTCTGATCCCTCATTTTACAGATGAGGAAACTGAGATTGGTAGAGGTCAATTGGTTTACTGTTAGTCACATAGCTAGTAAGTGTCTGAGGTAGGATTTGGATGCACAGCTTCCTGAGTCTGAGCCCAGGACTCATGCACTGAGCCACCTGGCTGGCATTCAGATCCAGTGTTCTTCCTGCTGTACCACACTACCTCCATAACAGTTTATAGTGTATTTCCCTTTAAGCTTTACAAAATGCTTTTCTCCAAAAAGCCCTGTGAGGTCAGCAGTGTAGACCTGTAATTGATGAGACAGAGTGAAAGCCAGTTACAAAACCGAGTTGGTTTGGTGTGGATGAGGTGACTGTGACCTTGTCCCAGGACACCAAAATTTAAAAGGAGGATGATAGCATCTGTATTCCAGCTGATAGAAACAACTGGAATTAGTACCAAATTCACCAAAATAATTAGTTGCAATAAGAAGCTACTGGGTGGTGAGCCACTTTGTCAACCATATCCTGAATTACTCCCTCCTCTTATAGTGGTCTTCCCAGTTGCAAGATCCTGGGGTGCCCAGTGCCTCTGCTCGTGGAGGCCGGTGTCCCAGAGTCTCTGGGCTCATGAAGTCTTGTGTTCAGAGGCACCAGGATTCTCCCCACCCCCACACACGCTCTCAGCTGATTTTGTCTCAGAAGGTTGATTTGAGCCCCTGCTATGCTCCTTGCCTGGGCACACCTGGGAGTCTTTTTGTTGCAGGTGCCAGAAGTATCAGCTACAGCTCTCAGGAAGTCTAAGAATTGTTGTCTCCATTTTACATGTGGGGAAGTGAGGCTTAGAGAATTTTTCAGACATGTTCAAGTTCTCCCAGAAATGTATCAGAACTAGGATTCAAGCCTAGGCCTCCTCAATCAATAAGTATTTATGAGCTCCCCACTATGTACCTTGAACTGTGCTGGATAAAGAGACAGCAATGAAACAGTCCCTGCCCTTGAGGAGCTTATAATGTACCCGGGGGAGTCAACATATTCACAGGTAAATAAATGAAGGATGTGATTTTTAAAAAACTACACAGTGATTGGGGGCAAGGGAACTAATCAGAATAGCTAGCATTTATATAATGCTTTAAGGTTTGCACAGCCCTTCACAAATATTATCTTATTTGATCTATATAGCAACCCTGGAAGTCAGTGTCATTATCACCCCCATTTTATAGACGAAGAAACTGAGACAAACAGGGGTTTAAGTGACTTGCCCAGGTAGTAACAGTCTGAGGCAGGATTTAAACTCAGGTCTTCCTGACTCCGAGTCCAGTGCTTTATCTTTTGTACAACCAAGCTGCACCAATTTCCAGAGGAATCCACAAAGGCCTCTTGAGCAAGGTAGCATTTTAGCTGAGTCTTGAATGGAGTTGGGGCTCTTTCTCCTCTATTATGCTATCTTGTGAGGGTCCCTTTCCTCTTCCTAAAACTCCCCAGTTTGTGTTATAGACCAGATAGCTATAGTGATCAACCAAGGGGCATTGGGTGGGTGGGCAAAGAGTGTGAAGTGGGAAAGGAGGACTCTCCTATTCCCTTCTGACTTTTACTCCTATGTCATCTTATGCCAATCACATCTTCCTGGGAATGTGATCGGCCTTTCCTACCTTTCTCTTACCTTTTGGTATGGAGCCTGTTGGTGGCTCTATCAAACATAACTGAGTGAAACAATGTCTAATCCCGTGATTTTCTTGGGAGAATGGCCGTCCCATCCACAGGGTTTTGCTCATAGTTCAAACCAACAAAGTTACAAATGGGCAGGTCTGATATATATATATGGATTTTGCTTAACTAAACATTTTTAGTACAAGAATTTTAGGGAGAGAGGAATGGCAGAGAAAGAAAAACCTATGTTCATTTAAAAAACCCCTAAAATTTAAATTTAAAAAAGTATCAATGGGGGAAAATAAATTGGCAGGTCTAACTTGCCCTTAGGAATAGAAAAGCTTGATTTAAGTTCATAAGTAGATAGGACTTTATAGGTCATCTAGTTCAACCCCCTCATTTTATAAATCGGGAAACTTACTAAGGCCCAAAGAAGTGAATGTGTTGTTTTACTCCCATTAAAATATACGGTTTTCAAAGACAGACCGTTTAATTTCTTTGTCTTTGTAATAATGCCTTTCCAATACTGGCACAGTGCCTGGCAGGAAGTAGTCTCTTAATAAATGCCCATTGAATTGAATCAAATTGCTCAAGGTCACACAGACACAAGGAATAGGCAGCCCAGCTGGAATTGGACCTAAGGTTCTTTAACTCCTAATGTACTCTTCTTCCAACTACTTCTGGGAACCTCCAAGAAACTCATAAACCAAAGTGCCACTTTACTACCTTACAGTAGGAAATCATAGAATCCTAAATTTTGAGTTGGAAGAGACCTGAGAGTTCATCTAGTCCAGTGCTCTGATTTTACAAATGGGGAAACAGTCTAAGGAAATTGAAATAACTTTGCTAAAGCTCAAATAGGTGCTAATAGGATTTGAAATTGGATCTCCCCATTTCTAAAACCAGTACTCTTTTCATTATTTCAGGCCTTAAAAATAAGCAAAATAATCAAGACAAATGTTTTGTCAAATTAAAAACAGTTAATGTATCATTATTTTAAAATACTGAATCAAGCTTTGCTCTGTACCTGAACACACCTGGTTTACCAGGTTGGAAAAGGACTTCTGTACCTAGGGAATGAAGGAGAGTTGCCTTTTAGGAGCTGAGAAAGCAGGCAGTGTCTCATTGGATCAGCAGCATTCTGGGAGTACTCACTGTGTACAGGAGGAAGGGTATGGCATTAGGTTTCTTTGTTCTGTGGCCAGGGAGAGACATAGATGATGTTGTTCTTCTAAGTCCATGATAAAGTCAATGATAAGGGCTGAAAATGGAATTTGGGTATGCTGACTTCTAGGCTAATGAGCTCTGACCTTGACCCTGCTGCTTTTGAAGCACTGGATCAATGAAAAGTGTTCTTTCTTGGCTCCTAGGGATGAAGTTCTTCTTGAGAATTGTCCTGGTGTTTCCTTTTGGCTTGTGTTGTTTTTTATGTTTGTGGCCTGTGTGTTGTGTGTTGCTGCTAACTCTCTGTTATGTATGCTTGCCTTGTCCCTGTGCCTCCTGCGGCCTTGCTTTCTCAAACAGGTACCGGAGGGTCTATGTGCCAGCTCGCCTACGCTCACCAGCCCCATAGAGTATCCATCACCAGTTAATTCCTTGCATACCCCACCTCTCCACCGGCACAATGTCTTCAAACGCCACAGCATGAGGGTAAGAGCAATCTGCATGCTGGGACTTGGCTCTTGATGTAGCTGAAACTTGCAGGAAGGAGCATGATGCCCTGTGACTTCCCAATGAAGCCATACTCTCTGGGGAGTCCCTAGGGCACTGAGTGGGCCTGCTTGAGGTTCCTTTAGAAGGCACCCTCTTGTCAGTATGAATACTGAGATCTAGGATATGAGCCAGCTTCTCACAGGGCCATGCCCTCTGGTGTGGCTAGTCGGATGCCATCCTTTCACCATTTTGTATCTCAGTGCCACAGAAGTGCTTAGGGAATGGCTCCCTCTCCTGGGGCAATGACATAGTTTCAGTAAGCAATAAAAACCAATAAAAACCAAGGAACTAGCTCCAGAGTAGCTGCTTTTCTTTGCCCAAGGGGCAAACCCTCTTTCACCTCTTTCCATCAGTTACTTTTTGCTGAATTGCCCAAAGAAATAATTTCTTTGACATTGCTGCCTCCTGCTTGCAAGCAGTGCTATTTGTGGGGGATCAGTGGGAATGCTGGTTTCTTAAGCAGCAGGGTCGCTCAGCAGAGCCCAACAGGGTGGCGAAGTGACTCTTCTGTCACTTCATGCTACCTGATGGTATGTCACGTACAATCCGCTTCTCTCAACACACTTGCTGTCAGTTCATGCAGATATATTTCATAGCTCCATGGGATGGTAGAGCTGGAAGGATCCATGGAAATGATCTAGTCTAACCCTCTCACGTTGTATTCAAAGACAGGTAATTTTAAACACATAACAAATAACCAAAACTACACACCAGTCTCCTCATAAGTGGGACAAGCAGTACTTGAACTAGAACAAATGCTAAAAGTAGCCATGGTCTTACTGATTATAGATAAGTTCTAGCAAAATTCCCCATGAAGGGAGTTTGCTCTCCCATTGACTTTTGTTCAAAAAGAACTGGGCGAGATTTGGGGTGGGGGAGTGGTCGGGAAAAGTAAGGTGTGTAGAGGGAGGTGCTAAGTCCAAGTTCTATCTGAAACTCCAGAAGGTGTTAGCTCAAAACCAGTAACAATGAAATCTAGATATGCCTCCAGGAGGCAATCATAGCAAGAGTCAGGTTAGCATGACTTTCCAAAGGGATCAAGAGAGCCAGGAGCCCTGCCCACAACATCAAAGACAGGACTCAGGCTGAGAGCACCCCCAATAATGTAAGCTCCACCCCATTCACAGCTGGGCTAGTTCACATGCAATCTTAAGCACTCTGTTTAAAATAACTTGAATGTCAATAGGGAACTCAAAAGGAAAGGAAAGAAAAGCAGGCAACCCTGTATGTCAGAAATACCTCTTCCTAATTGGAAGAGAGACAAACATTGAGAAGGGGAAAGTCAGAAGTGACTATACTTTCTGTCAAAGGAAATGGGAGCTGAAGTGCTAAATGGCAAATACAATTGTCAGAAGCAAGAGAGCCAGTTCTGGACTTTAAAGAAAGGTTGGCAGAGGGGGAAGGGAGAAACTGGATTGATTGCTACAATAGTAATTTCAGTGAACTACACATTTGACACCTTCCCCTGTAAGAAGCTGAGCTGTGAATAGGTACAAAGCACTGTATGTGAATGAAAGAAAATTCAGTCAGGACTGGATTCAACTGAACAAACTTAAGTTAATGATGCTTAGGAGAAAGGGTGCTTAACTTGAACTTAATTGTTGGTTGCTTTTTGAAATCTTGCTCTATATTATGTATCTTAGTTTGTACAATTATTTTTAGGTTTTAATTAGACAGTGCTGTTATTTTAACAAAGAATTCTATTTTTTATGGGGAAAAATACATTTCTGGGTAGATCATGTACTATTTGCAGTTCTCGGTTACCCATGCCAGGGAAGAGCCTATTAGACCTACGTAATCCTTAATAAGGACCATTAAGTCACCCACTGGCAGCTGCTAGAATTACAAGCATGGCACCTAAGAGGAAATCACCTTGCACTTTCTATCATAACAACAGTAGTTGATGTTTATATAATGTTTTAACCCATTAAGTTGCAGCACCAATTGGAAAACTCGTTTTAAGGTAATAATCCAGATTTTGATAAGGCAACATATAACCAACTACCTGAGTATGGGTTACACAGTGTTCTCTAATGCTATTCTTCATTATTACCACCGCACAAGCAGGTATGTGGTTTCCCGGAATGCTAATTATAGGTCTATATCTGTATCCCAACCTTTAACAACCCTAAAGAAAGCAAACAAAAACCAAGCATTGCACGGGATAAAAGCAGAGGCATTCTGGTGAGGGTGGCCTTGCCAAAGTGGCCTCTGGGTTCTTCCCTGGATCAAGGTCTTCTACTAAGGCTGTGGCTGTAGCTCTGTGGTGCCCCCCCTGAGGTTACGCTTCATCAGGCCTGAGGACTGGTTCTCAGGATGTCTTTCTTTCTCCTTTGGGTCATCTCAGGAAGAGGACTTTGTCCGCCCTAGCAGTCGAGAGGAGGCCCAGCAGCTATGGGAAGCTGAGAGAGCGAAAATGCGTCAGATCTTGGACAAGCAGCAGAAGCAGATGGTGGAAGATTACCAATGGCTCAGGCAGGAGGAAAAGTCCCTGGTGAGTGGGAATTGAAATGGGAATTGGCCCCCAGGCACTCTATATAAGGAGCTTCTCTTTATTTCATAAAAAACAAAATCAGAGTTGGAAGGAGTCTTGGAAATCATTTGGTCTGACTTTCTATCCAATGATAGGTAATAATTTTATTTTAAAATAATTTAAATTTAAAAAAATAAGGAGCTTTCTTATTTAAAAAACATCACACAATCAGAGTTGGAAGAAGTCTTGGAAATCATTTAGTCTGACTTTCTACCCAATAATTCATTTCATATGACTACAGATATCTCTCATTTTTACCTCTGAAAACTGCCTGTTCATATCCAATTGGGGAATGACTTGTTCTTATAAATTTGACTTAGTTCTCTATATATTTTAGAAATGAGGCCTTTATTAGAGACACTGGTTGTAAAAACTCTTTCCCAGTTTTCTGCTTCCCTACTAAGACTGGTTTCATTGGGCTTGTGCAAAACCTTTTTAATTTAATGTAATCAAAATTATCCATTTTGCTTTTCATAATGTTCTCCATCTCTTGTTTGTTCATAAATGCTTCTCCTCCTCCTCTTTCTTTTTCTTTATTATTATTATTATTATTATTATTACTGGAGATTGAACTGGGTACTTCCTGACTCCTAAGTCAACCATTATTCATTATAATGCCTTATTGCTTAATGTCTGACATCTCACTCTAAATCTTGAGCTAGGTGCCTAGCTACCCAGTCAGAGCCTTCTGGTCAACCTGGGCTCATCTTCCTGAGCGTCTCCATGCTAATCTCTGGTCACTTTCTCCCATTCTGCTACTGCTGCACTGTATCTTAATATTGGGTTCTATTACCCATTGATTCATTCCTGTTTTAATTCAGCTGTCACACACTCTAGCCCCGAAGTATGTGCTTTCTTGAATTTATTCATAAAGAAAAAGAGGGATATATAGAAATAATAATGACAGGATAGCTGAGAATGGAACATGTATGTAAAATAAACGACTCCAAATAAAATGGTGCCCAAATCTGCTTAACTGTTTTGTTATCTGAAGTCCCCAGGGCTTGGCTTAGGATTCTACAGGTCTAGAGATCCCTCTCTGGTATGCTATTCCCTTCTGGACCCCCAAACAAGAAAGATGTCTCTTACTCCAGAATACTTCCCACCTAAATGGGATTGGCCCACTTACTTGCTCATCCGTTGTTTTCAATTCCAAAACCCACCCTTAACCAGTCAAGAGACCTCAGGTTTCTGCTGTTCTACTCAATATCCCATTGTAATCCCTAAGTAACCATGTCTTCTTCCTTCTAAGGGGAGGGCTAAAAGGACATCATAAAAGACACTATTACAGTTGTGTCCATCACCCAAAAGAACGATACAAGATCAGTTCAATCCAACCCTCAGTTTGCCTTCCCATATTTCATAAAAGATTACCATCTTTCACTTAAGTAAGCTGAAGGTCTAAAATCTGTGCTTTGATTATCTCATTTGTAGGACCCTATGGTGTACATGAATGATAAGTCTCCAGTGGTAAGTGACAAACCCCTGGCCCTTGCTACTTGGACCCAAGACGAAGACCATACATGCCAATGTCTAGTCCTATCACCCTGAGCACAGGGAGATAATGACACTTCCCTTGCCAAGCTCAATACTACAACATCTGTTATTCCTTTGGCAGAGCAAAAGATTCTTCCTTTAATCCAAAATCTCCTTTCAAGGCCCATCTCATGGAAAACCTCCTCTAGGAACTTCTCTGACTTTCCCCAATCAAAGAACATGAATTTATTAAGCACTTATTAGGTACTAGACCTTGTACCAGGCAGTAGAGTCACAAACAGTACCAGTTTCTAAGTAGCTTATAGTTTGAAGATGTAACATATACACACATACACACATATACATATGTATGTATATGTATATGTATACATATACACATATATCTGTGTATGTATATAAAGAATGAATGTGACAAAAATATGTACCTGTGCATATACACACATAGAATCTTGACTGAAAATAATCTCTTCCCTCAGTCACATTTTTCAAGGTGCTCCTGAACTTGGCCTTTCACATTATGCCTCATATCATAGTTATGGGTGGTCATCTACTAGAGCATGGGCTCTGGGGGAAGGGGCCATGCATAGTTTTTCATCTTTATATCCCCAGTGATGAATGCATGTAGTAGATTGTGCACAGTAGGTCCTCAATAAATATTTATTGAATATAATATGTAGTAGTATTGAGCCCTTACTGTTCTGTCTCTGGGATGCTTAGCTTTTGATTCAACAGATTTGTGTTAAGATCTTTGTGTTTAAAACTCCAGCAGGACTACAAGGCCATGAGCTGTGCATGGTCAAGTAGCAATCGCTCTTTGGTTTCCTAGGAATCTCCCTTGGACTATGGTCAGAACCATTCCCACCTCCAGGAAAAGGAGATAGGGGAGGGAGGTGGAAGGCATGGTTTTCTCAAAGCTATGTTCATAACACCAGTTGATTTTCTTTTTCTTTCTTGTAGACCCCAGAGAAGGAGGCTGGATATAGTAAGTTTCTATCCAATGTCATTATTATCAAGGGTCTGTCCTTGTGGTACCTGGTGTAAAAGTGATGGCCTTACTAGTGACTAGTTTCAAAGATTGGCAAACCATATTGGAATTTATAGGAACAGCTGCCTTGTTTTTAATTCATCATTTTTCAAGTATAATTTTAGAAAATTTGTCAGCATTTGAAGTAATTTTCAAGTCATCTTTATCCATTATTTTC
>CM053595.1:144754555-144780258 GCA_028646575.1 Pseudocheirus occidentalis | reverse complement strand
ACACACACACACACACACACACACACACTTCTGATTCACCCTCCCTTTCCCCTCTCTGTCTTTCTCTCCTCACTCCCTTCTCTCCATTCTTCCCCTTCCCTGTCTCTTTCTGTCTTTCTGTCAAAGCCTCTCTCCTTTCTCCTCACCCCTTTCTCTCACTACCAGGCTACTGGGGGTTAAGGCATGATACATTTCTGCCTGCCTCTGCTCATGCCCTTATGTAGGCCCACAGGCTATGGGAGAGAAGGAAGTGGGGAGAACCTGAGCTTCCTGGCCACAGAGTAGGAAAGAGAGCCTCTCCCTCTCCCTTCTTTCTCTCACATCATCTGAACTTGTGTGAAAGATATGAAGAAAACTGAGAGTAAATGGTCCAGACTACTTAACTTTCACCAGGGCTTAGAGTACAGCTAGAAGTCAGACTCAGAGCATATTTGATTTTAGAAGGATCTGGTCAGAAGCTCCCCTTTTCTTGGTGCAGCAGCCCAGGGAGCATGTGGGAAAGAGGGCTGGGGTGGAGTCAGAAGAGCATGTTTTCCCAAGCCAAGGAGTCTGGTTTCTTTTTGCTGTTTTCCTCGCTCAAGTCACACGGGCATCTTTGCTTGACTTTTCTGAAATTTAATGGAAAAGGGTGGAGGGCGAGGGAGGGTCCCTGAGTTGATGCAAATGAAAAAAATTATTCCCAGACCAAATTGGAGGGTAAATTACAAACTCGCCCCCTATTCATGTCTCCTTTTCTCTTCCTGTGGTCACAGCTGAGTTCACGGGGCCTCCTCAGAAGCCACCACGACTGGGAGCTCAGGTGGGTGAGATGTTTAGCACTAGAGGGTAAACCACCTTAGGGCCAGGCCTGGGAGGGACTTAGAGCTATGCACTCTTCTAGACACAAGGAGCTTTAGAGACCCTAATCTAGACCCCTGAGGAAACTCAGGCCTAGAGAGATCATGATGACTAGTCTCAAAAATTGGCAAACTTTATAGGAATTCATAGGAATATCTGGCTCATTTTAATGGATTATTTTTAAAGTATAATTTTAAAAAATTTGTCAGAATTTGAAGTAATTTTCAACTCTTCTTTCCCTATTATTTTCACATATTTTATGGATTTAAAGCTACAGAGGACCATCTAGTCCAATTCCCTCATTTTGCAGATGAGGAGACTGAGACCCATAGAGGTTGGGACTTGCTTAAAGCCACATAAGTACTAAGTGTCATGATTTGAACACAGATCTTTAGACCCTCAGCCCAGTGTTCTTTCTATTAGACCATAGTACCACCACAAAAATCAGGCATTTGTTAGTGGGCAATGATAATTGACCAGAGAGCTGACAGTGAGAAAGCAGGGGTGGGGAACCTGCCTTTTTTTTTTTTCAGTACCCACAATGCCCATTATCTATACAAGGAGATGGCTTTTCTACTCTAGAAGATCAATGGGGAAAGGGTGTGGCATACAAAACACTTCTCTCTGTATAGCAGTCTCTTCCTAAGTTCAGATCTGACCTCAGACTCTCACTAGCTGTGTGACCCTAGACAAGTCACTTATCACTGTTTTCCTTAGTTTCTTTATCTGTAAAATGAGCTGGAGAAGAAAAGGGCAAATTACTTCAGTATCTTTGCCAAGAAAAGCCCAAAGGGGATCACAATGAGGTCAGACATCACTGAACAAAAACAAACTAACAGACTTTAAATCTGGAACAGTAACTTCATACATAATGAATTCTAGGCAGTTAGGTGGTATGGTGATAGTGTATTGACCTTGAGAGTGAGGAGGACGTGAGTTTGAGTCCTAACTCAGACATTTGCTACCTATGTGAGCTTGGGCAAATGATTTAACCTCTTGGCCTCAGTTTCTTCATCTGTAAAATGGGGAATAATAACATCTCCTTTAAAGGGTTGTTGTAAGGATATGAGATTATTTACATATGATATTATTAATGCATAAATATATAATATAATTAATATATAAATGTATTATAGATATATAAATATATTATAAATTTATAGTTCATATAATATATACTATATAATTATAAATACACAATATATAAGTACATAATTAATATGGAAATATAATTTATCTTTAATTATGTTCATTATCAATATAATAATATATAAATATGTTAAGTATATTCAGAGAGAGATAAAGTGCTTTGTAAACCTTAAAGCACTATAAAGGTTAGTTATTGTTGCTGTTGTTATAGGTACTAATGGCTATTAGCCCAGCCTGACCTTTTGTCCAAGCAAAATGCTGTATCCCCCTGAGGGAGTCACACATAGTGCCCTGTCCCTCTTTTGATTAGGGAGGAGGCCAGCTTTCTATGGAGATTATTAGGACAAATGGTAGAAAATAGGGACTGTCTGTCTAAGCACACAATTCACCATCCCAGCTATGCAACGAGTCATCATCAGATCAGTCCAAAGATCAAAGCCAGAAGTCTACTGGGGAACAGAACTAGGGGCTAGGAAAGACAGAACGATCTGGGTTTGGGAACATTAGGTCTGAGGTGTCCCAGAAAGTAGCAGGAACAATACAGAGAGTGGCGCCTGGGGCTGTAACTACTGACAATTTATTTGCATCATGCAAAGAGAAAAAACAAAATGATAGTGAGACCGTCCCATTCGGCTTATGGGCCTTCCTGCCTCTGCCTCCCCCTCCCCCCCAACCCTTCATTCATACAGCCGTGGGTTCAGGCACCATCCTTTCATAGGTATTCTTTCTTTATCTCTTCTTGACCTCTTCCCCCTCAGTCAATTCTGCCAACAGCCAACCTGGACCGGACAGATGACATGGTGTACATCAACGTCATGGAGCTGGTTCGAGCTGTCCTGGATCTCAAAAATGAACTCAACCAGCTGCCTCCGGAAGGCTATGTTGTTGTAGTGAAGGTGGGAAGCAGGAGGGGAAACTGGGCAATGTATAGGATGACTAGAACAGGGCTTTAATGAAAGCACCTACTACTGTCCTGAGGGGTATGCAGACATTACCCTTTGCCCTCAAGGAGCTAGTGCCTTGGGAAAGGTGATGGTATGCACATGAATATACATTAGAATGTTTTGAGTGAATGGGAGACATAGGAACCAAGCTCTAAGTGAGATTTCAGAAGGAAAGGCATTCTAGTCTGTTATCCCTGGGGCTGCCTCCCAAGGTCATTTGCTGGGGGTGCATTTAACAGTGTTGCTAATGAAGAGATAATATCCCAGCTCACTCTGGTCTAATCCAACAAGCAGAGCCCTGGGTAGGAATTCCAGCACCAGGGGCAAATTTAGTTGAGGAGGCCATAAGTATTGGATGATCTCAAGCCCCTAAAAGGAGGACAAAGGAGAGTGAATGGCAGATGATGATCAAACATTGCAGAATTTGGAGAAGGTAGGCTGAGGGATAAGGGTGCAGCATCCTATGGTACAGGGACCACTGCAAGGTATGGGGGCAGTGGACCAGAGGACCATTCTGGGAGTGAAGCAACCCCCCACTCCCACTCCAATTGTTGGTGCCCTGACATAAAATACTGATCACCCTGCCTTACTTTTGGTCCTACTAATCAGCATTCGTTCAGCATCTACTATAACCCAGGCTCCATGCTAGGGACTGGGGAATTCAAAGACAAAACAGTAACCATTGTTTGCCCTCAAAGAATTAACATTCTGTCAGGATTCCCAAGGGGAATCTTAGGCTAAGTCCTTGGCCTCTAGCTGATGGGATAGTCTACCCTCACATGGGGAAATTTCTTTCCTAGAATGTAGGCCTAACCCTTCGGAAGCTGATTGGAAGCGTGGATGACCTTCTGCCCGCTCTACCTCCGGCTTCACGAACAGAAGTAAGTTTCCTAGGGTCGGGCTGAACTACACACTTTGCTGTTTAGTCCTCCCCTGTCCGGGGATACATTTATTCCCAAAGAAAGAGTCATGAGGTCCTTCTTAGCTTGCTTCATTCTTCCCCCAGACCCTGGGGCTGGCCTATGTGAAGAGCTTGCCCAGAAGGGCAGCAGTGTGGAGATAGACATGGAGTCTGGGGATGTTGTGTGCTCTGTAGGGACCAACAACCTGGGAGAGGTATTTTGTCAAGGCCAAGCTTCTACAAGTTCTTTCCTCTCTTTGGTCTCCTCTTTCCTTATCTGTAAAATGAGGGAGTTGTACTCAGTTATCCATCTCTAGGCCATATAAACCATTTGTTGGACATTTGATGGGCACTTACCTGTCCATTCAAGGCAGGAGCATCAATGAACAGGCTGGTGACTGATAGTCAGTGTGGCTTAATGGATAGGGCACTGCACTTGGACTCAGGAAGACCTTTGTGACCCTGAGCTCTCTGAGCCTCAGTTTCCATGTCTATAAAATGGGGGTCCAAATAACTTGTGCTTCACTGAGTTGTTATAATCAAAGAGGATGATGTATGTAAATTGCTTTGGGATGCAACCAGTTACAATGGAAAGAATGATGCCTCTGGAGTCAGAGAACCTGAGTTCAACTCTGTGTGACCTTGGGCAGATCATTTCATTTCCTTAGACCTCAGTTTACTCATATGTAGAATGTGAAAGCGGTAGAGGAGTGGGGTGGGGGAGGGTTGCCCAAGTGGTCTCAAGGTCACTGCCAGATTTAGGTCTATGGTTCCATTATTATTGGACAAGTATGGAGAATTAGCAGGGGTTTTATCCTCCCAGCCTCCCATCACTCAGTTTTTCCAAACCCTAGATTGTTTTTTTCTAACCCCTTACAGATTGAGGGGACACAGAAGCTGCTGAACAAAGACCTAGCAGAATTGATCAACAAGATGCGTCTGGCGCAGCAGAATGCAGTGACTTCACTGAGTGAAGAATGCAAGCGTCAGATGCTCACAGCCTCCCATACCCTAGCCGTGGATGCCAAGAACCTACTGGATGCTGTGGACCAGGCCAAAATGGTCGCCAATCTGGCCCACCCCCCAGCAGAGTGAATGGCAGGCAGCTTCCACCAAGAAGCACTGGTCCTGAATGTGGTGGCTCTCCTGCCTGTGTGTCCCCACACCCAACTTTTGTGTCATGCATCCCCCTCCCCTGCCTCCTGTCTTGCCCATAGTCATGTTTATTTTCTTAGGGGGCTGGCCTGGGGGCCATTTTGCACGATCTCTCCCCATTTTCCTGCCCCCTGTTCCATTAGTCCCTAGTCAGAAAGGGGCTCCCCACACCCAGAGACTGTTAAGCCAAGAAGGCGTTTGTATATACAGGACACTGGACTACAGAAGCTGGGATGGTAGCAATGGGAGCTTGAGGGTAGCTGCCCCTGTGCCCCCCCCCAGCCTATCCTACCCAGCCCATCTCCTTTCTTTTACATAGTGTGTTTTATCAGTGGATCCCCAGTGCCTGTGGAAACTGCCCTCGCTTCATGCATGGAAGCAGCAGCCAGGGGCTGCAGTTAAGCTGTTCATTCTTATTTTTCTGCGATCACTTAGTGATTCCCTGGAGAACTCCAGGATTAGCAGAGGTACCAGCTGGAGTACAGAGGCAGGGGAGCCCTGTTCTAGGGACTGGCCTTGCGAGGTTGCAGACTGAACTGATATTCTTGTATAGTGTATAGAGAGAGGGGTTTATTTAATGTATGGATTGGTCTGTCTTGACCATCATCTGTCCCAGCCAGGAATGTCCCTTACTAAAAGGGACCCAGAACAAGCCAAGAAGAACCTAGGTGGGGAAAGGAGACTGTTAGAGTGAATGATACAAGCACTGGATCTGGAAGGTGGGAGAAAGAAGAGGCCAGAACAGGAATTCTGGCCTTAATTATCCTTTCTTACCTCTCACCTTCCTTCTTTTCTTCCTCCCTCTTACTATCTCTTTCTGCTTCCCACCCTCCCTTATTTCCTTTCATCTTCTTTCCTTCCTTTCTTCCTGCTTTCCTGCCTCCCTTCTTCCCTCCTGGTCTCCCTCCACATCTCCCCTTCCTCCTTCCATATCTCCCTCCCCTTCTTCTATCTTTCCTGCTTCCCCCCCACTTTCCTCTATTTTTGCCTCCTTTCCTTTTCTCCTTCCTTTTTTCCCTTCTACCCTCTCTCCCTTCCTCCCTCTCCTCCCTTTCTCCCTTCTTCTATCATTCTTTTCCTCCCTTCTTTCCTCCCTCCACCCCTCCTTTTCTCTTTTCCTCTCTTCTTTTCCTCCCTTCCCTCCTTTATTTTTTGGTTGTTTACGTAAAACACTCTTCAATCTTCTTTCTATTTGATTTGTGGTTGAATTAAAAATGTACCATTTGTTTTGTGGTTGGATTGATTCCTCTTCTCCACATCCCCCAGCTGACATTTTCTGTTGACACTGAACTATGTTCCTGGAAGAAATGAATTGGTTTCAGTGTTCTGTGTACCTTCCCTTTGCTGCAGGAGAAGGATCAGAGGGCAGGCACTGATCCTGGGTAGCAAGCCGTGAATTAGCCGCAGGGTTGTTAAGGGATTCTTTAGCTTTTGGTCCAGAGACCAAAAAAGATCAGGGTGGGTGGCTATACCATGACATCAGTGTCAGCTCAGTTGGGATTCCAGTTGTTGCTGGACCAAGGGCAGGCAGCAGGAGCATATGCCATCAAATAACAGTGAGAAGGAATGGAAATGCTTTATATGAAGGTGGTGGGGCTTGCACAATAATTTATAAAGATACATTAGGGGAAGATGGCATCAAAATGGGCATGAGAGTTAGGCCTTCTTTGAGACCCTTTATTCACAAACAGGAAGAGAAGTCAAATATGAATGAAATAAGGGAGTACCCCAGAATCAGGAGGTATAAGTAATGGGACTAGAAGGGACATCCTTGGACAACTTTCTAAGACTGAGTTGGAGTAAAGATTGGAACCTGCTCTGAAACTTAAAATCTTAGAGAGCTGACTGAAGAGCTGAGAAGTTAATTAATTGGTCCCAGAGTCACACAGTTCATATGTTTTGGGCACAGGGCTAGATCTCAAGGTTTTCTGGTTTCAAGGTTGACTTTGTATCCACTGTATTATGTTGCTTTTCCTCTAGTCTAGACAAAGCTTCCTAAAACAGTGATTTTCCATGCCACTCACTTGTTCAAACAACTCCAACATTTTGCTTATCCTGTAAATACCATTTACAGGATAAAGGCCAAATTTCTCAAACTGATATTCAAGGCCCTCTATTATGAACCCCCCAAACTACCTTTCCAATGATGCTTCTGATTATTCTCCAACATTTACTCTCTACTCCAATTAGGACAATCTCCTTACTGGTCCAAAGTAGTTCAGTGCAGAGTGTTGGGTTTGGAAATCCTGGGTTCAAACCTTGACTTGGCAGCTTACTATCTGTGTGACCCACGATAGGTCATAACCTCTGTAAGCCTCAGTTTCCTCACCTATAAAATGAAGATGTGCAAGGTGACCTTTGAAGTCTAAATCTATGATCCTCTAGTCCATGCTTATTTTCAAAATAAGTCTCTGTTCATTTCTGTTTTCCCTTATATCAGCAGTCCTAGAATTCTCTCCCTCCACTTGTCCAAATCACCTCTACTTTTCAAAGTCCAATTTTTATCTTCTCCCCCTACATCAACCTACATTAACAGTCCCCCTCCCCTTCCATTGCTATAAATCTTGTAGTTGGTCTCATTCATTTCCCCAATCTAACACCTTGTTTTGTATCTTAATTGTTCCGTGTGTATTTTCTCTCCCCAACTAGATTGTAAGCTCCTAGAGAGCAGGGACTACATCTTACTTTCTTTTCATGTTCCCAATGATACCTACAATAATGCTATGTTTAGAGTAGGGACTCAATATTTGCTGAATGATTGGATGAAACAATCATTGGCTTCATGGCAGACAAGTTCCAGCATGGGTTAGTTCAATAACTCCATACTGGAATAGCCAATGGCCTCATTACACCAACTCTTAAATGACTGACTGAATTAATACTTCCTATTCCCCCAATGTCTTAGTAAAAATGCAGATATAGTTATAGATATCCAGAGAATCTACGAGGCATCAGAAATGTCACCCTTGGGTCAGGACTTGTGCTTTTAGATCATGCCAGCTACAAGTGGAGGAAGAAAGAGGCCAATGGTTCCAAGGAAACAGACAATTATAAACATCCAGAGGAATATTCGGTCGATCACCATGGCAACATACTTCCAGTCTTCCTTCACCTGTGGCAGAAAACCAATGCATCATGAGAGGGGCAGAAAATTAGAGAAAGGTAGCACATGAAAGTTTCCCCAAATGACAATGAGTAAAAGGTTAAGCTTGACCACAGCCTAGGTGAGTGCTTACCATATTGGGGCCTTAAAAAAGGATAACAACTAGTGAAAGGTTTCGAAAGAAGACCCCAGAAGCCAGTTTTGTTTCAAGGAACCTCCACTATTCCAAGACTTAAACAGTCTAACAATATCTATAATCAATCTCCAAATTTGTTCACAAATATCTCCTCAGATCCAAACCCTGCCCCCCCCCCCCATGAGGGCTTCTTAACCTTCTTAACCACTTTGGTGTCATGGATCCCTTTGGCAGATTGGTGAAGTCAACAGACGCTTTCTAGAAATTTAAAGTGCATAAAACATATATTATGAAGGAAAGCAATTATATTGAAATGCAGTTATCAAAACATTCTAAGTAAGTTAATGAATTCCCAGGTTAAGAATCACTGTCCTAAAGGCTCTATGATTCCTTCCCACTCCAAAATTCTGTGATTTCAAGTTTTAGATGAGAGAAGGTAGAGGTGTTCCCAGTGATATTATAGGGTCATCCAGAAGCACCAATATTCCCTACTGGGAATGTTGTCAAGGTGAGGGAAATCTCTAGCTATGATCTGACATGTGGAATCCGACTTTAAATAGTGGTACATAAAAGTGAGCATTCTTCATCCTCATGGATGGTAGGGACATCACATCATACCTACCTATATAAAATGGTCTTGTAGGCTATTCTGTTGTGAAGTTATTAGCCTGTGTTTAGATAGCTCTGTCATGGAATTACTGATAATTTTAACCATTCCACAAATATTTGTCTCATACCTGCTAAGCATGTGTCACTGTATTTGATGCCAACAGGTATATGAGAAAATGTATGCTATGGTCCCTGCCTTCTGGAAACTTACAATCTAGTTGAGTAAATGAGACATAAAAGTTGGGTTGCAATGCAAGGTGGTGTATAGTTGAATGTAAAAGTGAACCCTAAAGGAGGAGACTGAGAATGAAAATACCAATGCCACTGACTGAGAGTCTCTGAAGGCATTGTGGTGCAACAGAAAGAGTGCCGAGTTTGCAATGCTGAACATGGAGCCATGGAGACCTGAGTTTTAATCCTGGTTCTTCCACTTATCTATGAGAGCTTGGGCAAGTCACTTAAACTCCTTAAGGTTTCATTTGCTCAACTATGACAAAGATGCTTCTAAGTTAGCCTGCAAGGTCTTCGGCTCTAGGTCTAAGAAACTACGAAACCTGAGCTGGTAGTGCCTTGCCTTTCTCTTATTCCCAACTCACCGAAAAATCAGCATCCTCAGTCCGCAGATGGTCAGCAATATAGTGCACACCTTCCAGGGCTTTTTGGATGCTGGGGGGCAGAAGGAATCCAGTCTCTGGTAACTGAGTCCCTGCCTTGGAACATGGTGACCCATGATGATGGCCACAGTGACAATAGAGAGTATCAATTACTGCTGATGAATGGTCAGAAAATTCCCAGCTTTCTTCCTCCTCTTCACCATCTTTCTCATCCTCGTCTACATTGGTGTCCAACCAACGATGAGTGGTGCTGAGCTTTTGTCCAGGACTGTGATGGAGCTCCAGGACAGGAGGTGGCCGATTCATCCAAAGCCATCGAGGTATACAGCCCAGAAAGGCAACCCTCACCCAATGGGGCATAATGTGGGTTCCTGGAGAGCGGTGGTGAACATTGAGGACAAAGACAGTGATGACGATAGAGAGGGTGACGAAGATCATGGTGAAGAGCAGGTACTCACCAATGAGTGGAATGACCAAGGAAGTAGAGGGGATGATCTCAGTGATGAGCAGCAGGAAGACAGTGAGCGATAGCAGGACTGAGATACAGAGGGTGATCTTCTCACCACAGTCTGATGGCAGGTAGAACACCAGGACAGTGAGGCAGGAGATGAGGAGACAAGGGATGATGAGGTTAATGGTATAGAAGAGAGGCAGCCTCCGGATAATGAAGAAATAGGTGATGTCAGGGTAGATCTCAACACAGCAGTCATACTTCTTCGTATTGTAGGTGCCCACAGCATTGATGATGGCCCACTCCCCACTCTCCCAGTAATCTTTCAGGTCTACCATCTGTTCCATCTGCTCAAGGTCAATCTTGGCCTTGTCATAGGTCCAGGAGCCAAACTTCATCTTGCAGTTCTGCTGGTCAAAGGGGAAGAAAGTCACATCAATGCTGCAGGAGCTCTTATAGATTGCTGGGGGTGCCCACTTCACTGTGCCCGTGAAGAACAGATGAGCCTTAGTCATGTGAGTCACCGCAAACTCCCCATCAGCACTGGCAAAGAAAAGGAGCAAGAATCAGAAAACTGTTGACAACTTCTCAGGCCAATCTGGGTTCAGAATAGCTGAGTGAATAGCTGGCTATGGATCCGGATTTTTTCTGTAAACATTTAAGAATGTCTGCCCCCCCCAATTTTTTTGTGCTTAATTTATATAAATATAAGGATTTGCCCTTGTTATACTCAGAAAGAGACAAGTGGTAGAATAGAGAGCCGGCATCAGGAGGACCTGGTCCTTCCTCTGAAACCTGTGGGTTGTGTGGTGCTGTGCAAATCACCCAAGCCCTGTTACAGTAGATAGAGTTGCCTATACAGTTTGTTAGAGAGGGCATTTCTTCCACATAAGTTCTTTGTCCTGATAAAATCACAACTCCAGAATAACAACAATGAGTGTTCAGAAAGTAGAAAGTAATTTAGATTGGCTGGTACATGGAGAACAGATTATGTAGGGGAACATCATAAGATCAGATTAGAAAGATAGGTTAGGGATAAAGAATGGAGGGCTTTGAGGAGTCTAGACTTTATTCAGTAGGCATTTAGGAGCCATTCATGAAAGATCATGAGGAAGTCACATTTCAAAATTAATCTTTGAGGGTGTGTAGGAGATATAGGAAGGGAGAAAAATGGGGGGCAGATCAGGGAGACCCGTTGGGGGTGTTATAATAGTACCATTTTGAGGTACTGAGGCAAGAGGAACGGAAAGTAAGGGAGATATTTAAGAAACATTGAGAATAAAAAATCAACAAAACTTGGAGATACACTGAATGTAGCAGATAAGATAAGGGGAAGAGGCAAAGGTGACTCCAAAGTTTTGAAAGGAGGTGCCTGGGAGAAAACTAGGTGTGATTTGGGTCAGATCCTGAAGCAGGATTTTCTCCTTGGAGGAGCCTGGGCACCATTTTATATTGAGAGAAGATGCCAGACTGAACTCTTAACAGTTCTCATTTATAGGATCAAGTCAAGTCAATAAAGAGTTTATTAAGCACCTGGAGCGGCTAGGTGGCTCAGTGAGTAGAGCACCAGCCCTGAAATCAGGAGGGCCTGAGTTCAAATCCAGCCTCAGACACACGACACACTTAGTAGCCGTGTGACTTTGGGCAAGTCACTTAACCCCAATTGCCCTCCAAAAAGCAAAAACAAAAACAAAGAGTTTATTAAGCACCTAAGTGCCAAGCCCTATGCCAAGTATGAGATACAAAGAAAGGCAAAACAAAAACAAAACACAATTCCTTCCCTCAAGGAGTTCCTGGTCTAATGGAGAAAACATACAACAACTATGTACAAACAAGATTTATACAAGATAAATCAGAAACAACAAGAGAGAAGATTCTATGATTGAAGAGAACTGGGAAAGGCTCCTTGCAGAAAGTGGAGAGAAGCCAAAAGGGAGAGATGAGGAAAGAGAGAATTCCTGGCATGGGGAGCATCCAGTGAAAATGCGCAAAGTCAGGAGGTGGAGTTGTCTTGATCTAGAAGCCAGTGTCACTGGATCTAAGAATATATGGAGCAACATGATAATTATGGAAGTGTTGTGCATAGCTACATATGTATAACCTATGCTTGCCTACTGAGTGAGGGAGAGGAGGGAGGGAAGAAGGGAGAGAATATGGAAATCAAGTTTTAAAAACAAAAATTCAAAATTGTTTTTACATGCAACTGAGAAATAAGATATACAGGCAATGGGATATAGAAATCTATCTTGTCCTACAAGAAAGTGAGGGGGAAGGGAATAAGGAAGGGTGATAGAAGGGAGGGCAGATTGGGGAAAGGGTAATCAGAATGTATGTCATCTTGGGGTGGAGGGAGAGATGGGGAGAAAATCTGGAACTCAAAATCTTGTGGAAATGAATGTTCAAGACTAACATCAGTCAATTAATTAAAAAAGAATATGTGGGGGAGGATAAGATATAGAGGCAGCTAGGTGGTTCAGTGGGGAGAGTGCCAGACCTGGAGTCAGAAGGAGTTGAGTTCAAATCCAACTTGAGACACTAGCTGTATGACCCTGGGCAAGTCACTTAACCCTGTTTGCTTCAGTATTCTCATCTGTAAAATGAACTGGAGATGGAAATGGCAAACCACCCCAATATCTTTATCAAGAAAACCTCAAGTGGGATCATGAAGAGTCAGACACGACTGAAACACCTGAATAGCAACAATGAGTAAGAAAGATGTAAGAAGACTGGAAAGGCCAAACAGAATTTATATTTTATATTTTATATTTATATTTATATTTTATATTTGGGAAGTAATAGGAGACTGTTGGAGTTTACTGAATGGGAGTGTGGCAGGGGATATGCTTTAGGAAAATCACTTAGTGACTCAATGGAAGATAAAAAGTCTTGAAACAGGCAGAGCCACCAGAAGCCCATTAAAATAATCAGGTTGTGATGATGAGGATTTGCACCAAAATTGTGGCAATGTCCCAGGAGAGAAGGGGAAATATACAAGAGATGGGAGGAAGGTAAGCAGTAGGATTTGGTGACATATTGGTTGGGGTGGGTGTGAGCAGAGTGGGGAGTCAAGGAAGATTCCTATGTTGCCAGCCTGGGAGACTGGAAGAAGGGTGGAGCCTTCCACAGTGAGAGGACAGTTAGAGAGAGAAGAGAGTTTGCCTAGAGGAGGCAGGAGGTGGGGGGAGAGAGAAAGAGAAGGGGTGAGGGGTGGGTAGGGAAAAGAGATCAAGAGCTGAAAAGAAGCTTAATGATGGTTCTGTTGAACCCTTCTGTTCTACTGGGAAGGAAACTGAGGTCCAGAGCAGGGAAGTCACTTGTCCAAAGCCACACAAGTAAAGCATCAGAGAAAACACACACCGGGATACCCACTCTTCCACGGTTCAGAGGCTCAAGAGCAAGTGAAAATGAGATCCTCCCTCCCTTTACATGACCCCTAGCCAGAGTTCCATAAGTCATGAAATGAGCTTAAAGAGGAACATGTAAAAAAAAATGTGTGTGTGTGTGTGTATTTATATTTATATTAGAAACACCTGTCAGCCTTTTGTTTCTTACTTAAAGTTACCACTAGGTGGGAGCACAAACACACCTTTTGCTTAAGCAGTACCATGTTACCTTGTTAGCATCTGGCTGGATCCCAAGGGAGTGAGGGAGTGCCACATATTTCTTTCCCCTCTATGCCGCACTGTAGCTTGGCCATCTCCAAGGCTATGCCAGCAAAGCTCAGTATGTAGTGGGGTCTGCCTATGTGTAAAGGAGAGGCTGGGAGCAGACCAAGCACTGTCCAAAGGTAACAATAGCAGCCTCTTACAGGGGGAAGCTCTAACATTTCAGTCTCTAGAGAAAGGATTTTTTAACCATGGTGAGCCAAGAAATATATAGAAAATATCTATAGACCACATAGTGTTTAGGATGCTGGACCTGGAGTCAGGAAGACTTGGGCTCAAATCCTGCCTCAGACTTTTACTAATTGTGTGAACCTGAGAAAATCACCTTAATGTCCCTCAGCCTCCGTTTTCCCATCTGTAAAATGAGAATAATATTATCACCTATCTCCAAGAAGATTAAGTGAAATACTGTCTGTAAAGTGCTTTGAAAAACTTTAAAACCTTATCTAATATCAGGTATTGTTAATATAATTATAAGCATGGGACAGGGAAAAAAAGTATAAATTCCTTTGGGTCAGTCCTGGAAACAGGCACATAAGTTTAAAATGCCAAATTAAGGACTTGAGACTGTATTCAGTAATAAAGATTGTCTAGTGCAATAGAATGATTTTTGGCTTTAGCATCAGAAGAACAAGGTAAGCTCTGCCATTTAATGCCAGAATTCTTAAATTCAGTTATGTCCAAGACTTTGTGACCCCATGTGGAGTTTTCTTGGTAGAGATAATGGAGTAGTTTGACATTTCCTTCTCAAGCTCATTTTACAGATAAGGAAACTGAGGCAAACAAGGTTGGCTCACACAGCTAGTAAGTGTCTGAGGCCAGATTTGAACTGCCTCCAGGCCCAAGCTCTAGCACTGTCTCACCTATCAGCTCCATCACTTCTCTGGGATTCAGAAGAGTAGAATAAGGACTTTGGATTAGATGAATTCTAAGGTGGCTTCCAACTCTAAATCTAAGATACAATAAATTTAGTCTAGTACTGAAAAAAAAGAGAAGACTCTTCCAGAATTAACCATCTGAGGGGTTTTAGATGGATAGTTTTGCTACTTTTCTTCTGCTACCTCCCCCTTCTTCCATCCCCCACTTAAATAGTCCACAATTAAAATGAAAGTACATTGAACAAATCTAGATCTCACAGGTAACTCTAATGTTTCTTAGGGCTCTAAGGAAGTCAGATCTATTGCCACAGATGTGTTTCCTTCCTCCTCTTGTTCTGATTCTTGGGTTAGGAGTCCGGGTAAAAAGCCCAGAGGGACTACAGAGCTGCAAGGAATAAAATAACTCACAAGTAGTTGGACTGGTCCCCCAATTTCTTCATCTGATGGCTAAGCCATCATCACCATCACCATCACCATCACCATCACCATCACCACCATCACCATCATCACCATCACCATCACCATTACCATCACCATCACCATCACCATCACTCAGTGTTTCAGTGTTTATTGGATACCTCCTATATACTAGACCCACTGTTATACACTTAAGGGAGATGCAAAGATGAAAAAGACACTCTCCTTGCCATCAAGGCAATCTAGTTGGGGGTACAAGCTATAAATAGCAGCAGCTCCAGTTGAAACTATTACATACACTAACCTCTCCCAAATTCAGTATGGCAAAATGTGGTAAACAAATCCAGATTCTGGCTAAAAGGTAAGGGCTGCCTACTTGTTGTAGAGAACAATGTCAGGAATCCAAATCATCTCTGAAGGGACCCGGATGGATGTGATGTTTCCATAATCATTTGGGTTCCAGCGTAGCTTGTAGTCACTCCACTCCTAAGCAGGAAGGAAAGGAAGGTTCAATTCAATTTAATTCAACAAACATTTATCAAGTACCTACTATGTGCCAAGTACTGTGGTAGTCCCTGAAGAGACAAAAATTAACAAAAGAAATAGTTGGTGCCCTCAAGGAACTTATATTATTCAGGAGATTTGAGGGGAGCAACATGTTCACAAATTAAGAAAGAAATAGAATATGTGTAACAAAAAATAACGTGGAGGCTCCCCTCAAGACATCTGAGTAAGTGAAGGTGGACCAGCTCTCTCACAGTTATTTCAATATGGATAAGTAAAAGCAGGACCAGATAGAGAGGTAGGAAATCCAAAGAGAAACTACAGTGAGTGTATTTTGTCAGCCCAAGTTCACATGAAGGTCCTAGAGAAAGGCTCCAGCCAGAAGAGAACAGTTCAGTCAAGGAGCAGAGTACATAGAAATCTAACATAGAGGCAAGGAGCCCAGACTTGGGTTGCCTTGACCCTGAGTTGGAGCTCAATATGATTGTGGAGTTTAGATCAAGATGTCATCAATCACGGCTCTCATTGGATCAGACCGCTCTGATGTAGAACACCCCAAGTATACTGCCCTGTGCAGATCTGTCTCCTATCTACTATATAGACTTCCTAGCATAATGCACCGAGCTCCTTGAAAAACACAGCAGCCATCATCCACAACCCAGATAATATGGATCAATATCAAAGCAAGCCTCACTATTTCTTCCAGAAGTGCACAAAGCCTAGCCCTAATAAAAGTCCCAAATAATGAAATAAGATCAAAGAAACAAGTAAAAAGAAAAAATTACTGATAATAAACAAAGGTTTTGGAGTCAGGGATGTTCAAAGCACAAATCCAGGAGAAGGAAAGAATATGCATCATCTATAAATGAAATCTTAAAGAAAATTGTAGTGTTTTTTTGTTTGTTAGGGTTTTTTTTTTTGCTTTTTGGAGGGGGGAAAGCAGGACAATTGGGGTTAAATGACTTGCCCAAGGTCACACAGCAACTAAGTGTTAACTGTCTGAGATTGGATTTGAACTCATGTCCTCTTGATTCCAGGGCTAGTGCTCTATTCACTGCACCACTTAAACATCCTGAAATGCCAAAATCATAGATTTTGCACAAGCTGTATTGGAGTTCCTGGAAGAAATGAAGCAAGCATCTAAAATGATGATATAAATGAAACAAAAGCTCTAAAGGGAAGAATGAGCAAGGAAAAGAAAGCTCCAGAGAAAAGAATTGGAAGGATAATATACAGCTTAGTAAAGAAAGTTCAAAGTCTTGCCCAAATAACAGATTCCTTGAAAATTAGACAGGATCAGACAGAAGTCAGTGACTCCATGAGACAACAAGAAGTATTAGAACTGAATTGAAAAACCGAAAAAATATAAGAAAACATAAGGTATTTCTTATCAAAAACAACTGACCTGGAAAATAGGTTTAAAGGGCAATTGAGCTAAAAGTCATCAGACAATCTGATAACCTCCACCAAAAACAAACAAAAAAACCCCCTAGATGCCATATTTCAAGAAATCATGAGTTAAAACAGCCCAGAGGGCAAAGTGAAAATAGAATACACTAGTCACCTCATGAAAAAAAATAAGTCTCTAAATAAAAAGTCCCAAATGAATATCCTGGACAAAATCCATAGCTTCCAGGTTGAAGTAGAAATAATGTAGGCATTCATAAAGAAAGAGTTCAAATACTAAGGATTCAGAGCCAGGAACACATAAGACATCTTTGATCACACTGTAAAGAAGAGTAGAGCTTGGAATATGACATTCCAGAAGGCAAAATATAAAGATTAAAATTTTTTTTTTTACAAAACTTACCTGGAAAACTCAACATAATGCTGTGGGGGAGTGAGGAGAATAGGTCTTTAATGAAATAGAGGACTTCCAGGTATTGTAGATGAAGATACTGGAGCTGAATAGATATTTTGAAATGCAAAGACAGGAATTAAAAGATAAATGTATTTGAGCAATTGGAAGGTATGTGTAATGCCAAAATATTTATCTTCTAATAGGTGAGAAGCATTCCTTCTAAACCCTATTGTTTTCAAGAATCAGAGAAGAGAACAAATAAGGCAGAGTTCATGGGAGAAGTTTTGTTATATTTCGATGTTCTTTAAAGAAAAAAATAAAGGAGAAAGAAAGGAGAATACATTAGAGAAGGAACAGGGAATAAGAGGATAGAGTTTATTATCTCACATAATTAGATCTTAATTCAAGGAGGAAGGTGTAGGGAGAGTGAGATATAGATAAATTTAATTTTCATCTAAATTGGACAGAGAGTTGAATATGCACACAGCCACAAAGAATTTGATATAAAATTGCATTGAACTTAAAGAAAGTCAGGCAGGGGCAGGGAGATAGAAGGAGGGCTAAGATGGAGGGTAGTTTTAGTGATGGACTAATGAAAATAAATTCCATCTTTAGAAAGTGAAACGTGAAGTATAGTATAAAAGGGAAGAAATAGAAGGCAAGAGCCTGGACTGGGAGAGAGAATGAGAAGAGAAACATTAAAACAGAAGCAAGTTTCAAAAAAGTATAACAACATATGATGGAAGAAAATACACAATTAACAATCATAATTATAAATGTTAAATATGACAAACGGCCACAAAATATATGGGGGAATAGCAGAATGGATTACAAAGAAGAATGTAATAACTTGTGAATTATGAGAAATAAACTTAAAATAGAAAATTCACACAGTAACATAAGGGACTAAAGCAAACCTATTACACTTCAAATGAACTCAGAAAAGCAAAAATAGAATCATGGTTTCACACAAAGCAAAAATAAAAAATAAAGTCCATTAAATGAAATCATGTGGAAAATGTCATTATGTTTAAGGGCACTATAGACAGTGAATTAATATTAATATGTGTTTGTGTGTATGTATAGACTGAATGGCATAGAGTTTCAAGTTGCATATATATATATGGACTGAATGGCATAGAGTTCACCTGGGGAGCTGCCACAAAATGGAGGAATATAAATAAAGGAAAAATGAATTGATTTCTAGAAAGAAACAGTAAAACTATAATAGTTTGAGATTTCAATATACCCCTCTCAGATAGAGAAAAATCTAATTAAAAGGTGGATAATGAAGTTATGTTAGGTCTTTGGGAATTACTGTATGGGAACAGAAAAAATAGATATACTTTTAGCTTTGTGTGTGTTTTTTACAAAAATCAACTATGTACTGGGACATATAAACCTTGTAAATAAATTCAGAAAAGCAGAAATATTAAATATAGATATTGCCAACAATAATGCAATAAAATGTATTCAGTAAAGGGCCTTTTAATAAAAAATTAAAATTAATTAGAGACTAAATAATTTACCTCTAAAGAATTTGTGGATAAAATCATAAATCATAGAAACAGCAGCATATTTCATCAAATAACAAGGAAAAATAACAAAACTTTTGGAAAACAACCAAATTTTCTCTAAATTTGTATCTCTCAACTTTTTCTTCACCTACAAAAAAAGAAGGAACAGATCAATGAAATAGGTATGCAACCAGAAAAAGCAAACAACTAAAAAAACTAGAGAACCATTTCAGTGAAATGATGAAGTCTATAGCCAGACTACAGAGAGTTGAGAGTCATAGGAAAGGAAGTGAGTATGTCACTTATAGACAAACTTCTAAAGAAATTTATCCTCCAAAAGGAAGGACAGATAGAAGATAATAAATAGCAGGGATTTTTGAGAATGAGGACAACAAAGACATATTTGTAGTTAGTGGAGAAGTAACTAGTAGGCAGATATTGAAGATTAGCAAGAGTGGGGGTTATAGAAGGAGAAATTTGTTGTAGAAGACAGAATAGAATGGGATCACCTGTACATGTAGAAGGGCTTGCCTGGGCAAGGATAAGGGTCATCTCTTCACGTGAAATGGAGTGAAGGAGGAGATGGTAGCAGATGGTAGCAGAAGGCATCTGAATAATATGAGATGAAGAAAAGGAGGCTCTCGGTGAATGTACTCAAGTTTTTCACTGAAATATGAGACCAGGTTTTCAGCTGAGAGGATGAGAGTAGGAGGAGCTATGAGAGGTTTGAGAAGGAATGAAAAGTTTTAGTAAAGCTACTGTTGTTATTTGAGCTAATTAGGGAGTTATGACTGTATTGCTTTGTCTCAGTGAGGGCCCAGTTGAGATTATGTCCATAAATTGTCAGTGAGCCCTGGTTTTGTGATTTTCTCCAGTTTCATTCAGCAGCACATGACTAGGATTGGAGGCAGCATACGGTGGAAGTAATCCAAGGCTGAGGTTTAGTAAGGAAGGGCATACCTGGGAAATAATAAAGAAACAAGGGATTCAAGAGAAGAGAACAATGTGGAGATGAACTGGTTCATCAAGGGGTCAAAATGGAGAGGTAAGGAGAGTATAGTCAGTGCATTGGTGATGTCCTGTGAAAGAACTGAGGGGTCACGGGATTGGTGGTTGCAGTTAGGATGAAGAACAGAGTTTCAAGTTGCAGGACAGAGGGAATGGCAGAATAACAATAGATTATGGTCAGATAAAGGGATTTCAGAGTTTATGAACATGAAAGATGGAACACTTATGGATAATGAACAGCAAGATTATGGGTATGGCCAGTAGGTTTTAGGACATTAATAAACTGAGGAACTAGGATATCAGGGTGTTTAAGGCAGTGTTGATATGTATATTGAAGTTTCCTAGTATGAAGGCAAGAGTTATGAAGGAGAGAAACTGCTAAATACACACTAAACTCCTGAAGGAGACTGTCCTGGAGGTTGAATAGCTATGACACAGCTATGAGAATCTTAATTGGGTAATAAATATAGATTTGTATGGAGCTCAGAGGAGGAAAGAGGTCACTGAATAATCATGGTAAGGGGAGAGCCTAGAAATGGCATTAGGGAGCAAGGATTATTCCAACTCCCCCACTATGACCCTCATCATATTGGGGGATATGAGTAAAAATGCAACCAGTGTTGAAAAGGATGGCCAGGAAGTGTTCCTTCAAGAGAAAGCTAGGTCTCGGTGAGTACAAGATAGAAGGAATTAGAAAGGAAAATATGAAAATAAGTTTGTTACCTATGAAGCAGGCATTCCAGAGAGCATAGTGGAAAGGGTGGGTAGCTTGAGAGTAGGATTTTAGGCAGGAGGGTAATGGGAATAAGAGAGCAGTTAAGGAGGAATAGAGAATGGGATTGGAACAGTGATATCTGGGGGTTCAGAATCATTGGGATGGAGAGGGTATGACAGGATGGGAGCTTGTTAATATTGAGAAATAAGTAGCTTATCTCTAGGGGCTCAGACTTGAGGTAGAGTCATCCCAGGATACCAGGTAGTGGTGTGTATCTGGAAAGGGGAGTGTGGTACTTGCTCCAGGGCAGGTTAAAACAAAGCAACTGTTGGAGGGATAGGAAGCTGGAGAAGGTACAGGGATGGAATGAGATGGAATGGCTGGCCCAGACAGGTTAGGATATTTTCCTCTTTCTCTGGAAGAGGCACTTCCTTTCTCATCTGATAGGCACAGACAGGGGAACAGATGGAAATGGAGTCTTGTCCTTGTATCCCCAGAGGTAGTACAGTATTTTAGCACATGGGAGGTGCTTAATAAATGCTTCTGAACTGAACTGAGAAATGAGGGATAGCCCCGCAGGATGCCTTCCCATGAGATTCTGGGGAACTCTAAAAGCCATCCCTGGAGATTCCTGGCTCTTTCTTTTGGACATCTTCCCTACCAGGGTTACTGACCTTTGCAGAGGACAGAATCTCACCTGTTTCAGCCAGACATTGGTTGTCATCATCTGATTCTTCTCATCCTGGTTTTGGGTAGAGAGAAACAAGAGAGCTCATTCAGAGTGAAGCAACTGAACTAGACTAAGAAAAGGGGGGCAATAGCTGTTAGTAGTTAACCTGCTACTCTTTAACCTCCCCTGTGAATACAATGGCAATGTTTTCTATCCCACTGAAGAGTATGCCCACAGGAGTGGATGTGACATCGAGTGGCAGACTCCTCTGCCACTTATGTTTAGGTCTCTTCTCCATTTGCATAGCCACCTTCCCTCACTTTCCTAAAGTATGCTTCTAAGTACTACATCTTTTAAAAATTTTATTTATATCTTACGTTTTTATATCATCTACATGCTCTAGTATATCCATAATCTTTTCCTTCTGGGGAGGCCTCTTTATAATAAAGAATTTTTAAAAAGAGAAAAACAATTTAACAAAATTGACCATTGTGGTAAAGAAAAAATTGTCTGACATCTGTAAAAAATACTATCCATAGCATTAAGACAAGACAAAGAAGGAAAGAGATGATTTCTCATAATATCTGTTATATCTTTAGGGGGAAAGGGTCTAAGTTAAGTCACACTGAGTTGTAAAGTTAATTGCAACTGAGTGGAAATGAGTAGGGAGAAGGGTCTGGGTTGGTTAGGGATGGGAAGGGCTGAAAAGAAAAGGAAGGAGCCAGAATGGAAGAGGAAGAACCATGTGGGTGGGAGCAGAGAGTTCAGTTTGGGGACAAAGTAGCCTGGTAGCGCTGAGGAGGAGAGTCTCATGTTGGGATACTCACCACATCAATGAGTTGGGCAATGGAGAGCCCAAAGTGAATGATCACCACATCGGAAGTGTTCTGAACTGGGCGTGACCAGCGATTGTATCCTCTAAAGAGGTGTTTGAAGAGGCGGTCTTCAGCAAGAGCATGGGAGCTATGCTTTCCTGGAGCTGTCAAAGAAGGAAGGGAAAGGCACAGACTTAGAGCTGGAGGAGACTTTACAATTCAACCCCTTTATTTTACAGAGGAAATTCCAGATCCAACAGCTTTCCTTTGTACCATACTGTCTTTCTCTAGTTCAGCATCCATGTTCTCCTCCCTCGTTAGTGTTCATAGCCACCACAGCTATGGGGGGGATCTTCTTTTTTTTTCTCTAACTTAGTAATATTATATATTCCCATGGTTCAGGTATCACCTCAACCCAGATTACTCCTACTTCTAGATCTTATTTCTTTCTTAAATCCCAATCTCTCATCATTAATCACCTCCTGGATATCCCTTCCTAGATCACTTATGGGCGTCATAAACTTATATGACCAAAATAGAATTTTATTTCTTCCCTAAACAATTTGCTTTTCCTCCAGACTTCCCTGCCACAGATATGACGGCACCACCATATTTGTCCAGTCAATCAAGTTCATGCCTTTGTAATCTTTCACCGTGGCCCTTAACCCCATATCCAATTGGTTGCCAAATCTTCTTGATTCTATGTCCTTGATGTCTCTTGTAGTTAATCTCCTCTGACTCATGTGACCATGACCCCAGCTCAGGTCTCATCACTTCTCTCCTGGAATATTTGCAATAACCTCCTAATTGGTTTCCTTGCTTTCATCTTCTCCCCTTTCCACTACATTCTCCATACAGTAGTCTAATCTCCCTTAATCATAGGTCTATCAAAACATAAAAGCCTGACTTTGTCAGGTCCTAAATGTTTAAGTTTTACATCATCATTACCTTGCACACAGTAAGCTTCCAAAGAGTGTGTAATAAGGCTCACATTTATAGGCCATATTACAGTCCAACAAAGTCCATTCCTCTCAACAACCTTCAGAGATAAATGGCACACATATTATCAGCCCCATTTTATAGTTGTGAAAAGAGGTTCAGAAAAACTGTCAGTTAATAAATATTTAGTAAGCATATACTATATACCAGGTGGGGCATAGGGCACTGGGTCTGGAGTCAGGAAGAGCCTCAGACACTTACTGGCTCTGTGATCCTGGGCAAGTCACTTAACCCTGTTTGCCTCAGTTTCCTCATCTGTAAAAATGAGTTGGAGAAGGAAATGGACAACTACTTCTGTATCTTTGCCAAGAAAACCCCCAATAGGGTCACAAAGAGTTGAACACAACTGAAACAATAACAACTACAAACAACAAATGTGCCAGGCACTGTGCTAAAGTCCAGAGCACTTTGTCCTAGTCATGGAGCTAGTAGGTACTCATTGTAAAGATTGTCACAGCTGCCTGGCTCCTCTTTGAGAAGAGCGATACCCAACCTCTTGAGTGTGAGAACCTCTGATCGAACTCTGGCTTCCGAGTGACTCTGGGCAAGTCTCTTCACCTTGCTGTGCCTCAGTTTCTCCACCTACAAAATGAAGGTATTGAACCCAATGACCTCCAACATCCCTTCTATCTCTAAATCTAAGAACCCATGAAGTAGAGCTGAGACAGCCATCGGGGCCTCCTGAGTCCAAAGGCAGTGTTCTCTTAACCACCATTCACCTCCTCTATCCATCGCACCTACCCACCTCCAAGAAAAACTGATCCCTTACAAGGATAAATGCTTTTTGCTCCATTGGGCTCTAGGTAATCTTTACTGTTTGAGTCAATATGTCATCAGCCTCCAAATAATTGCAAGTCTAATCTGGTTCAGTTGCTTAACACTAGTTAGTCACAGCACAAATTTCAAGCTGACAAATACGGACATATTGATGTAGGTGGCTCTAGGATGACAAGCCTGTGACTGTGCTTGTACATGCATACACACACACACATTTTGTCTACGCCTGTGATTTCATCACTGCTAGTGGAGAAACTCCCTCTCCAATGCAGATAGACAACCACACTATAACTTAAAATCTCAAAGAGTTGCCTGGTCTACTGAAGGGTTAAGTGATTTGACCATTATGTCTTTCCCAGTCTGAATCAGAGGTAAGACTTGAGCCCAGGCCATCCTATATTCAGGGGTGGCTCTTAGCTGTTCCACGCTACCCCTCAGGAAATCTGAGCAATTTCTTAAGTAAAGACAGTTATAAAAGTGATGGATATGGAGCTGATTTTCAAATCTTTCTTCAGATAACTTACTGGAAGGGTGATTGTGGGTTACTCATCTAACTGTGCATCTTATTGGAGATGAGACTTAGTTTGCTCAAATGTAAAATGGGGATAACAATTCTTGTTCTCTACCTGCTTCACAGGATCCTTGTGAGAAAAAAAAGCACTCTGTATATCTGGTTTGTCAGCACCTGGGATTTCATGGGTATGCGGAATTCCATCAGAGTTCCCATGTCGAATATGAGTTTTCAGTGAGAAAACTCCTCCATCAATGAATATATGCAACTATTCTGTACCTTACATTCTCAGGGCAGTGAGAGGTTAAGTGATTTGTCCAGGGTTGCACAGGTAATTTATGTTGAAGGTGGAATTTGAACTCAGATCTTCCTGACTAGAAGCTAGCTTTCTACACATTATAGACTATATGCTTTTCAAATGTGAATATAGCTAATTAAGATCACTTACCTGCTGAACTATGGAATGTCAAGAGGAAGTACCATACCACAAGTTTCATGACAGATGGGAACCTGAAGGAGAGATGACCCATACTTTGGAAGGTCAGAGAGCTCGTTTCTCCTGCAGATCAGAAAGTGGATTAGTTGTTGGGTAGCCAAGATTTTGCTGGTTGGCTAAGCTTGAGTCTATCTTTCCTGGGTAGTCTTTGGGAAACTCTCTAGAGCAGGGCTACCTTGGGATCCTGTGCAGATCCAGAGGATCAGGCAAGGGATCAATCAGAGGCCTCCAGGAGGCCTCAAGGATCTTCTTCCCAGAAAAGTCCAAGGCCCCATTGTAGGTACCATCTCTTGAACGTATCCCCTCCTGTCTAGTTACACAGTTATCACCCAGGTTCAGACTTTTATCATCTCTCTCTTGGACTACAATGACAACTTTGCAATTGGTCTTCCTGCCTCTAGTCTTGCCTACTCCAGTCCATTCTCCACATAGCTGCCAAACTGACATTCCTAATTGCAGTTCTGACCGTGGCATTCCCCTACTTAAAAAATTTCTGTGGGTCTCTGTTGACTGTAGGATAAAATACAAGCTCCTTAGGCTTGGCATTTTAAAATCTTAGCTTTACTTTTGTCCAAATTTTCTTTCTTCTTTTTAAATTATAAATTTGACAACATGAACATTTCCATATAAAAAAACAGAAAAAAGATTATATCAACACTGCCCGGTTTTTCTCTGGCCCTTTCTGAGCTAACTTTTGTTCTCTACTGTGCATTTTAAATGCTTCATTGATACTCTTTGCCTTTTTTTTTGTCTTTCTATCAATACCTTCCCCACTGCTCCTATACAAGAGCAAAAACTTTCCCTTGCAACAAGAGTAGTAGCAAAAACAAATTCACCCATAATCATTTCTAAACACTTCTGGCTCATACTACACCTGTTCTTCATCACCTTTCTGTTAGGAGGTGGGAAATAGGTTTCATCGTCAGTCTTCTGGAGTTGCAATTGGTCATTGCATTGTTCAGCGTTCTTAAGGCTTTCAAAGTTGGTTTCCTTTACAATATTGCAGTCATTACGTACTAGAAATTGCTTTT
>CM053595.1:144693883-144754055 GCA_028646575.1 Pseudocheirus occidentalis | reverse complement strand
TGGAGAGCCGGATAGGAAGGAGGGAAATATTGTCAGTATTACACAATATTTCCTTTGTGGTGATGTTCTGCATAACTACACATATACAGCCTGCATTGAATTGCTTGTCTTTTCAGTGTGGGTCGGTGACAAGGGAGGAAGAGAAAGAATCTAGAATTTAAAGTTCTAAAATCAAATGTTAAAAATATATATAATTATTATTATTTACATTCAACTGGGAAATAAGACATATAGGCACTGGGGTAGGGAGATCCATCTTGCCTTGCTGGAAAGTCAAAAGGGTAATGGTTGAGGATATAGGAAAGAGCAGATTGGGGGAGGGGGTATACAATAGGTTCGTTGTTTTGGGGTGGTGGGTAGAGGAAAGACAGAGTGAAAATTTGTAACTCAAAATCTTGTGGAAATGAATGGTGCAAGCCAAAAATTAACAAAAGTTAATCTAAAAAACAAACAACAAACAAAATAAAAAGTCTGACAGAAAAGTTCCAAACAAGGGCAAGAAAATGGGAAATGTAGTCACTCAGAGAAGTCTGAGAGGAAGAAAGAAGAGGTTTGAGGAGGGCAGATCCAGTGGATGGTGGCCTGTGAGACTGGCCAAAAAGCCACAAGGTTCTCACATGCTAGAGTAAATAACAAACTCTGGAGCTTATTTTATGCATTGGGACTCAGGAATTAAAGGCAACTGGGAGAAAACAGGTTGTACTTATAATTGACAGATTTAGAGTTGGAAAAAGATCTCAGATGTCTCCCTGAGTCCAACTCTCATTGTTTTATATGTGGGAAAACAGAGGCCTAGAGGGTTAAAATAAATCACCCAAGGTCACACAGAGAGCAAGGGATAGGCTAGGAGAGGTGACACAGTGGACAGAGTGCCTGGTCTGGAGTCAGAAAGACTCACATTCCTGAATTCAAATCTAGCCTCAGATACTTACTAGCTGTGTGACCCTGGGCAAGTCACTTACCCCTGTTTCCCTCAGTTTCTCATCTGCAAAATGAGCTGGAGAAGGCAATGGCAAACTATTCTGGTATCTTTGCCCAGAAAACCCCAGAGGGGGTCACAAAGAGTTGGACATCACAGAAATGACTTAACAACAGCAACAACAGGCTAGGAGAGTCTGAAAGATCACTACAGTCAGAGTGCAGGGACTTAGGAGTGAAAAAAATATTTAAGGAGGAAACATCCCACAAATCTTGTCGGCTCCTTCCCTGACCCTTCCAATCATCCCCCGTCAATGATGTTTCTTACCTGTTTCAACTGGATTTCCTTTTGTCATATACTGCAAAAAAAAAGAAAAGAAAAGAAAAACAACTTCCTTACAAAAGATGATAGAAATTATTATGCCATATGCCATAATAAACTCAAGATGGATACCCATTCTGAATTTTAAAGAATAGAGGTGATCACTAACAAAATAATAGTTTCAATAATATGAATTTAAAAACTTTTCCACTTAGAAAATCAGTGTGATTAAGATAAGGATGTGGCCAACTGGGGGGGGGGGGAGGGAAATTCTTTGAATCAAAAATCTCTGATAAAGATCTAAGATACAAGATATATAATGAACACCTAATAAGAACACATAAGCACTAAAAGTCAGTCCCCAATGGATGTTCATAAAGGCTATGAACAAACAGTTCTCAAAAGTATAACAAATTATAAGCCACTCTGTGAAAGATTGTTCTAATTCAGTAATAATAAAAGAAATGAAAATCAAAATAACTTTGAAGCATCATCTCACACTTGGCAAATTAGCAAAGATGAGAAAAGATGTGAATGGTCAATGTCAGACCATATAGAAAGACAGATACACTAATACATTGTTAGTGCACCTGTAAATTGGTCCAATCATTCTGGAAAGCAATTTAGAATTCTGATAAGAAAGTAACTAAAACATCGATGCCCTTTAACCCAGAGACCTCACCCATAGTCATATATCCCAAATTACTCAACCTTTGTAGACTCAATTGCTTCACCTGGAGAATGGGGATAATTAATAGACTATTCTCTTGAGGTATGAACTCTAGTTCCTTTTTAGCTTTAAGATCTTTTATTTCTAAAGTAAAAACAATTTAGTAACTGAAGGGACTCTTGGGAGGAGTCTATAAAACACTATAAAATCATTACAACACAATTAGAGAAATTAAGATTAGGAGGTATCTGCCACACACTGAGACATACCCTGCTTCCTCCCCCAGAGCCAAATCAGCCACCAGTTTCCTTCCCACAACCCTCTGCTGCCCTCAGTGATCCCTGAGTGCAGCATACACATATATACCTTTTCTTCATCACTTGCTCGAAACAAAATTTTGAATGTTCGGGTCAGGTCCTCCTCCAGTTCAGCCTCTGCCACTCCCTGAAAAGATAATGGAGGCAAAGTGAAGAATGCTCCAATGGAAAGAGGGCCCCTCTGAGCCCTAGCTTTCCTGATGGAGGCCCAAGTGGGCCAAACAACTTGCTAGGCTGCCTTAGGCAAGCCATTTTCCTTGAAGGCTTCCATTTTCTAACCTGGAAAACAGTAAGAATCAGAGCAGTCATAGGAGACACTTTACAAAAGAAGGCATTGTGGTGCAGTAGAAAGAATACTGGTGCTGGAGTTGACGGTCTATTGCAGTCCCATTTCTATTGTGTATTACCTGTGTGATCTCAGCTAGATCATTCTACCTGGCCAGCATCTGCTTCTTCAACAGTAACATGAGGGGATTGGACCAGGTGGTTTCTGAGGGCCCTTCCAAATCTCGATCTGTACCCCTGTGTCCCCATATGAACCTTCCAACAGCCCTGGAAGGCAGGATCATAGAATTTTAAAGCCAGAAGGATACTTGGAGGTCATCAAATAGTACCACTGTATTTTACAGATGAGGAAATTGAAGCCAGGAGGGGTGTAGTAATATACTCAAGGTCACAGTTGCAGAGCTGGAATTTGAACTCAGGTCCTTTGATTCCAGATAAATCAAAAGCAAAAATTGACCTAATTCAAAGAGGTAAATGGGAAAACTGCATCTTGCTAAAAGGTACTGTGAAGTAATATCAGTACTAAACATATATACATCAAATGGTATAGCATTCAGATTCTTAAAGGAAATGTTAAATGAGTTACAGGAGGAAACAGACAATAAAACAATACTATTAAGGAACCTTAACTCTCCCCTTTTGGAACTAGATAAATCTAATTAAAGAAATAAAAAAAGAACTCAAGGAGATAAATAGAATTTTAGAAAAGTTAGATATGATAGACCTCTGGAGAAAACTGAAGGGAAGGTGGCTTAGCTTAAGCACCTTTTAAAAGCTGTTAAAGTGAATTGCGATGATGGTGCTGGTAATGTTTATAAATATTGGTTTAACCCTGTTACCTTTGTTTCCCTAGAAACAGAAGCTGCAGGCAGGGGCCCTTGGAGCCTGCTGAGGGGCAGGAGCTTGGAGTGGAGCAGTCTCCACGAGCTGAGATATGGAGCAGGAGCAGAGAGCTGCCTACCTGTCAATCCAGGCAAGAGTCAGGAGTGGTCAGCCCATGGGGAAAGAGTCAAGGTGTTTGGAAGTCAGCCTCAAGTCAAGATGTGAGAGGACTTTACTTGGAAACTGTGTATTGATTGAGGAGATTGAAACTTACTGTGATAGAGGGGTAGATGGTGTTTGCATTTTCTTCTATCCCTGAAGGATGTGTTGTGCTAGGGGAGACCCTAACCTGGGACCCCTCAATTGGATAAACAAGTATTTTGGGGAATGTTACTGAATGCAATGATATATCTATGTGCCATATGATATACTGAGTGCTATGATGTAGATACAGGTATAGATATAGATATATAATACATAGAGATATATGATATGTTTTGCTCAAGAATGTTGCTATGAATGTTATGCTTTATTAAACAATGTTTAGTTTATTGCTGAATAGAGAGTTCATTATACTATGCAATTATACCCTTAAAATTATTCACAGCAATAGTCCTCAGATTTGCTGCCATGACTGGCATTATAGTACTTTACAAATAAGGTGATCAAGGGGTCCTTACAATTCCAAGATTCTGGGGATACCATTTCAGCCTATAGAGATAATCTTGTGGAAAGACCAAACTGTTTGCTATATGAGACAGCTGTCTAGGTGGGGGAAGAGAAGGATACTGAGAGAAATTCCCATGATGTAACAAATAGCAACAAAAGACAGCAATAAAAAACTTACAAAAAAAGAAGACAATATAATTCTGTAGTGATAGGGAGATAAATGTACCTAACCCTGTTGTGCTTATAAATTTAGTGAGTTAAAAGCCTAGAAGAAAGAGTTCCCATTGTTCTTTAGAATAAGCACCTGGCCTTGAAAATTGAACTTATAACAATGTAAAGTCACAAGGAAAGAGAAAGAAGGAAAAGAGATGGTTTTCTATACTGAGGGAGTCCAGTTCCTCCCACCCTTCCTTAGAGTTAAATATTTATTTTTTCTTTCCAAGTTATTATTTTCTCTTTCCTACAATCTTTCTCCACTCTGTGCTGTTCTATTCAATTTAGAGGACTATGACATTCAGGAGGTGATGCCATGATATGCAATGAATTGAATTTAAATGAGGGAGAGCTGTGCAAAGTCACCAGCCTCACTTTCTCCTCTAGAACCATCTGGGTCCAGTGGTCAGATACAGATCAGGATGCAGTGGACAACTCTGGCCTTTTTAATCTAAGATCTTTAACAGTCTCAGTTTGATTGTGGCAATGCCCAATTAGCGATTAAGAGTAGGTAAGAAATGAGGCAGAGAATGGTCTCTTTTACCTAGTCAATAAAAAACAAAAATAATCTGGGAGGGGAAGACCCTCAGGGTTACTGGCACAAACAGAAACAATTTCTGTTTTTATTCACTCTGAGCCAATCAGGGCCCAGACAATGACCAAATGGAACTTAGCCTGGGACCTACTGTTGGCCATCTAGTGGATCAACTAGTGAGGCTCCTTTGTTTTGCAATGAAAAAAACTGAAGCCCAGAGCATTGGAGTACATTGCCTAAGGGCTAAATTAGATACTGCCAGACAGAGCTGGCATGAGAACTCCTAAATCCTAGTCTGATGTTGTTAATTGACTGTGGTTTTAATATGGTTTGTTACTACCTCTCTTTTCCCAGAAGTCAAATGAAGGCTGGAAGAGAATTGAGAACACTGGGGAATGGATAAATAAATATGGTGCAGGATTAGAAAAAACAAAGTCAGGGAAACATGGAGGATTTGCATGAACTGATGTGGATTGAAGAAAGCAGAAGCAGGATGACAATACACACCTTCACTAAGCAAGATGATGGAAAGTGAGCATTGAATAAAAAGAAGCTGAAATGGTATAATCAAAATAACCCATCTTGACCCCCTGAAGAGATACGGGAATGAGCCTCCCTCTTTTCCTTGCAGAGGTGTTAGTTATGGGGGTGCTATGCATGGGAAATATTGTATGCACTGTCAATATTTTAACTGTTTTTAGTTGCAAAGGAAGGGAGTGAAGGATGTGGAAGGCCAAGTGATACAAAGGAAAGCATGCCTGATTTGGAATCAGAAGTCATGAGTTCAAATGCTAGCTCTGATCCTTACTATCTGTATGACTTTAGGCATGTCACTTAACTTTTATAAGCCTTAGTCTCTTCATCTATAAAATGAGGTGGGTGTATTAGATGGCCTCTAAGGCCCTTTCCAGCTCTAAATATATGATTACATAATTTTATACAATATAGGGATCCATGTACTTTTATGATTCTTTTTAGTTTATACAAGTTAATATAGCATAATAAAACATAATAATAACAATTACTATTTCTCAATTCTAAAGATTCTTGTTATAATGTATATCGTGGCACCAGAACTGGTCAGAAGTCTTCTACTCTTTTCCCATTAATTCAAGGAATTCAGGAGATTCATAAATTTATCAGTTATTCCCTTGAAGTCAGGGAAAGCCTGTCTCTAATGAGATGCATCTCCATGCCTAGAATGTACCTCTCACCTTTGCCTTTAGGAACCCCTTATTTCCTTCAAAGCTCATCTTGAGGATCACCTCCTGTAAGAAGCCTATTCTGAAACCTCTGGTTGCTAGTGTTCTTTCCTCCAAGAAAATTAAAAAATTAAAACACACATATACACACATATATGTAAATTAGAAAGTATGTACATATATGTATATATGTTCATATACATATAGACACACATATATCATATACATATTTGTAATAAGGATTGATATATGTGTATCATGCATTAGTATGCTTGGTCAATATAATTTCCCCATGTGGAACAGACAAGGGAGTCTGTTTCTGGGAGAGTCTTGATAATGTGGTGTCAAAATGCCTTGTAGACTGTGGAGCATAGACAAGTGGTAACCACATGTTTAGGAGAAGGCTTTTTTAAGATAAGATCTTCTTTTCAAAGGCTTTAAAAATTGTATGGCTTGTACTGAAAGCATCTTCAAAAAGGCCCAAATTTCTTCCCTTATTCTTTCTGCTGGTCTCTGGGGGCTGGAGTCCATTAATGATGGTATTCAGTGAAAGACAAAGCTCTAAGGAAAAGAGATACTGAAGCCTTCTCCCCATAGAGGTCAGGTGGCCACCACTCCCTGGCCTACACATTTGTTCCTTTCCCTTCTAGGTAAAGGGATTGGAGCCTCCAAGCTTGTGACTTTTGAAAGGCCAGGAGAGTGAGTCCAGGCTTCCCAGGGTCAGGGTTTGATAAACTGCTCAGTACTGATGCTTAGAGGAGCAAAGAATGCCCTTGCAGCCTTAGCCCAGTGGTAGCTGAGATGATTCATCTGGAGGTCATGCTGTGCTTGCTGTGATATGAGCTTGATGGGACCAGTGAAATGTCAAAATTGAGCTAAGTTTGAGCCCAGGGTCCCCAGAGACATGGTGGGGGGTGGGGATAGAAGGGAGTATGCTCTGAAGTGTTAGGAAGAGATGCTTGTATCTTTGATATTGCTGTAGCTTCAAAATATAATTAAGTGGTTAAATGGAACCTGGGCTCTAGTCACAGGCACCTAACAGTGGAGAGGGGAAGAGAGAACAGAGAAGAGGCAGGAACAGAGAAGTGAGAACCCAAATACCTCGTGGCACCCTAGAACACTCAAGTGAAGGGGCAACCTGTCTATCTTTGGGAGAGTGAGTGATCCAGGGAATATGTCCTACATATACGATACTTAATTCTCTACCAGTCAATCAACAAACATTTATTAAGGACTTATTATGTGCCAAGTGACAAAGTCAAAAGCAAGGGCTGCTTCAGCTTTATCTTTATATCCCTATAACTTAACAGCATCTTGTACAAAGCAGCACCTGTGCAGCTAGTAGTAGGCACAATGGATAGAACATAACAAAGACCTGAGTTCAAATCTAGCCTCAGACACTTACTAGCTAAGTGACCCTGGGCAAATCAATTAACCCTGTTTACCTCAGTTTCCTCATATGTAAAATAAGATGGAGAAGGAAAGGGCAAACTACTCCAGTATCTTTGCCAGAAAACCCCAAATGGGATCACAAAGAGCTGGACATGATTGAAAAGCAACTGAACAATAGTCCTCTTGCACTGAATAGGAAAAAACAGAAGGTTCCCAAGTGGCCATTATTAATCAGCTTGGCCAGTATCTGATCACAGAATCACAAAAGCTGGGCCCATATTTCTAGATACTGAAGAAACTTTAAAAAAAATTCAAATTCTTCATGGTGCTATTGGGGCTCTGAAAATATATGTACAGCCACATACAGAAATCCAGGAGAAGTCCAGGAGGCATGGATGGGGCTGGAGTCCCAACCATTCTATCCTCAGGGCCTTGGAAATCACAGATTGCTCCTTAGATCTACAGGTCTAGAGTTTTCCAATTCATCAAAAAATTGCTGTGCTGACAAGAGGGCTTTACATGGGAGGAGGGAGTGTAATCTTCTAAGGCTTCCCGGGGAGCCAAAAGATTGACTGTCTTTCCAAATGCATCATTAAGTCTTCCTGTGTGTTTACGTTTTAGTTTTGCAAGGCTTCCTCCATGAGGCTTCTTTCTCTGTGAGCTCCTCCCAATACTTCTGATGGGTAAACTATGAACTGTAATAGATTTCAGGTATTTATTCTTAAGAACAAAATGATCCCAAGGGCTCATTTTTTAAAAAAGGATATTTCAAAGCCATCTGCTTCAATCAGTACCACATGGACTTGGATTTTTAAAAACATGATATTTCTTTAAGAAGTTTAAAAATCAGACATTTTCCCCAGTCTAGATGTCTTTAATTAAAGAAAATCTCTCTCCTAAGATGTCTCTGGGAATAGGGATCACTTGTTCAGTTGTGTCCAACTATTTGTGCCCCATTTGATATTTTCTTGGCAGAGATACTAGAGTGATTTGCCATTTCCTTCTCCATCTCCTTTTACAGATGAGGAAACTGAGGCAAACAGGGTTAAATGACTTGCCCAGGGTCACATAGCTAGTTAGTATCTGAGCCTGGATTTGCAGGAGGATGAATCTTGCTAACTCCAGGTCCAGCACTCTATCTACTGTACCACCTAGCTGTTCCCCAGAGCTACTTTAGGTATACTGTAAGTATAACCATTGATAATGGCTAAGGATCAGAAATTAATGAACAGACACAGAATAGGAGCAAAAAAACTTAGTCCTGGTGATGGCTAAAGGTCAGAGGGGATCGAAAGACAGGAGATGACTTTACAAATAGCCCAAGAAATACTTTGAGCACAAGAACAAGAAGACCTGGAAAAAATACCCTTCCCCAGGATCTACCCAAGTAGAGCTCTCTATACTGTAAAGCTCCCAGGAGGCATAAGAGTGGGTTTCTGTACTTCCCATTCCCTTTTTACCTTCTACTAACTTTAAAAATATTTAGTTTCTGCTCATTAACTGGGGAATAGCTAAACAAGCTATGGTATTTGATTATTGTGATGTAAGAAATGACGAGCAGGAAGATTTGAGAAGAACTTGGAAAGACTTATATGAAATGATGCAAAGTGAAGTGAGCAGAACCAGGAGAATGTTGTACACAGTAACAACAATATTGTACAATGAACTGTGAATGACAGTATTCTCAGCAATACAATGATCCAAGATAATCCCAAAGGATTAATGATGAAGCAAAATACCCCTCCATGTCCAGAGAAAGAAATTACTGTTTTTGAATACAGACTGAAGTATGCTATTTTTCAGTTTCTCTCTTTCATTCTTTTTCTTTTATTGGAGTCTTCTTGTACAAAATAATTATTAGGGAAATGATTGCACATGTATAACTTATACCCAATTGCTTACCATCTCAGAGGGGGGAGAGGGAAGGATAGAATCTGAAACTCAAAACTATTTTTAAAATGTTTTAAAAAAACTGTTTTAGCATGTCACCGGGGAAAAATAATACATATATATTAAAAAATATTTAGTTTAGCCCCATAAAAGTAATAGTAATTAAGTTCATTTGTATCAACATACCATTTGTATGTACACATCCTAATTGTGCATATCATTAAAATTACAACGAATTAACTCTGCTATGACCAAATATAACTTACAATGCTCAAATCTACTCATCCTACATTTTAATGTCATTTGAGATTTGGGATTCTAAGGGAAAGCATAAGGAAAGGCTACAATATGCTTTATTTGCCACTTATGGTGCCATGGGCAAGATCCTGTGGGAAAATATTTCATTATTTATCATTTATTAATATTATTTGAATCTAGCTTTATGTGGCTAGAAAACTGTTTAACCCCAAAGTTCATTGTAGAGTCAGGCTGACCTCAGAGTACTCTACAGAAGCCTGATGTCTGTAAGGGATGCTTCTATCCTACCAAGGGCTTTGTTTTATTTTGGGTTCCCCCAATTAGATTAATTTACTTGCTCAGATGTGTCTCAGACTACCCTTCTCTGAAGACGCCTTACTACTTAAGAGGCCCAGTAGGCAAATGCCCTTAAACCCCTGTCTGAACTCTCTATACTGTAAAGCTCCCAGAAACTGAAGAGGGAGACACAGCTTCCTACTCTCTTCTCTGACAAATGACCAAATACATTACTTTCTAAAACTATTTCAGACTTTGGGGTTTGTTCTTGTGACTAACAAATCCAAGGCGCAGGTGGTTTGGGACATGCTCATCTTCCTGATTTCAAGTCTGGCTTCAGATACTTACTTAGATGTGTGAGTCTGGGCAAGTCACTTAACCTTTTCTGCCTCAGTTTCTTCAACAACCAAAACAGCCCTGGTTTTGGAGAGAAAGGGAAGTCCTAGTGTAGGTTCCAGTGTACTCCTTGAATTCTGTGTTCCCTAAGGCATGGCTTGGGAGATAAGGGTGGCTGCTGAAGCCATCAGTTACAGCCCTAATCAATGGCTGATGCTTCTAGGGAGAAAACAGGTATGCTTGGAAGCAGAGCATCACAAAACAGATCATAATATCTAATTTATGTTGTACTTACAATTATTATCTCATTTGGTTCTCACAGCAACTCTGGAAAGTAGGTACTATTATTACCCCCATTTTACAGATAGAGAAACGGAAGCAAAAAGAGGTTAAGGACTTGCCCAGGGTCACAGGGCATAGTCAGCGTCTGGGGCAGGATTAGCAAATCCTGGGCAACTCACTCAAACCTGATTGCCTGATTTCCCTCATCTGTAAAATGAGCTGGAGAAGGAAACAACAAACCACTCCAGTATCTTTGCCAAGAGAACCCCAAATGGGGTCAACGACTGAACAAAAACTTCCTGAGTCCAGGCCAGGCATTCTGTCCACTGCTCCACAGAGCTGACCAGCACAACATCAGAGGAGGCAGAAAGAAAATGAAGCAAGTAAGCCTAGTGGAGGGGGAATACTGTCAATAACATGTCAGTCAGGGACATACATGGGTCCAGTCTGCTGGGGTGCTGGGGAGAATCAGGTGGGAAAAAATGGTAAAGCGGGGTGAATTTTAAGAGGTTTTGTCCAGTTTGAGCAGACGCTAGCACTAGGAGGAGAGAGGAGAGATCCCAGAGCTGGTTGTAGTGTGGGAAGTGGGAATGCCTGGGGCATTAGTGCCTGGACAATCAAATTCTCCACAGGCAGAAAAGAGGGTTTTCAGCTCTTTGCTGCAGGTCTAACTTGGACAGGGTTGAGGCTCCCTTGTGACTTGTTCAGGGTGGCTTGGGGACTTTGAGCCTCCCACGTGCAGGGCACTTGGCAGGCTATCCAAGCCCTTTTACCCTGTTTCTAACTTAAAAAAAAAATAAAGGAGAATACTGATCAATATGAGTCAAGCCCAGTTACTCATCACCTTCAGCCTAGATTTCTCCGACAGCCTTTCAGCTTGTATGTAGGCCTCCACTGTTTCCCATCTTCAATCCACACCCCTAATAATCCTAGGATGCCACTTTCATCATGTGAATTCTATACCCAAGTAATTCCCATTCAAGGCAAATTGGAATTGCACCTTAAAAAAGTGATTAAACTGTCCATAAACTTTGACCTAGAGTTCTCATGGCTAAGCACAGGTCTCAAGGAATTCAAAGGCAGGAAGAAATGTCCTCTATACACTGAAATATTTGAGCCAGAACTTGTTATGGAAGCAAAGAACTGAGAACCAAGTAGATGCCCAGAACCTGGGAAATTGCTAAAAGAAATGTGGTACATGAATGCAATAGGAAATGAATGTACCATAACAAATGAAAAATGTGAAGAATTCAGAGAAATGTGGAAAGATGTACAGGAGCTCTGTCTTCACCTGAGTCTGCCTCAAATTGCTCTTATAGGTAATCTTAGGCAAGTCACAAGAGTTCTGGGTCTCAGTTTCTTCATCTGTGAAATGGGAAGGTTGGCTGAGATGACCTTGAAGGTTCTTTCAAGCCCCCAAAGTGTGATCTTAGTGCAACAGGTATCCGGTCCCTGAACCAGCGGGAAGCAAAGAACACATGGCCAATGACCCCAGTTCTTACAAGCAGGTACAGAGGGCTTAGCTGATGCAACTCCCCTGTGGACTTTCAAAGACAAATAAAACATTCTCTAATTGCCTCTGTCTGCTAAACAGGTAAACGGGAGCATCTGGGATTGGCTGCAGTTTTATAGCCAGAAGCAGGCAGAGGCTGAGGGTGGGAATGGCATTGCAAAGGCCCCCTGCTGACCTCATCCCTTCTTTTCTCGGTTTGGCTTCTTGTAGTCTGATGGCATTCTGGTGTGAGACAATGCTACAAAGGGAGGGGTCACAGGGACCCTCCTCCTTGAAGCCAATGCGAACAGGAACCTTGGTTCTTTCGCCTTAGCAACTATTCTTCCATTTCAGGTGAAGACTGGAGGCGAGGGCCTCACCAGTTGTGAAAGGTCAGCTGAGTAGTTCATCAGTCCACTTAGGAATGGTGACCGTGCTGGTATTGTAGCCGGCCAATTCAAATTTGGGCCCCAGGTCAGTAGAAGCAGATACAAGGGCTCGTCCAGCAGCACTGGCTATGACTGAGACATGAACTTTATGGAACCAGTGCTATGCAGAAATTACGTTAAGTCTGTGTCAGCTCTTTCCAGAACTGAGCTGGTCTGGGGGAGATTGTACCCTGTAGTATTATAGGGAAACACTTATATTTCCCTTCTTACTATATCTTCAAAGTAAATAGCCTCTTTGGGGGGGGGGGGGGGAAGGGGAGGGAAAATGACTTGCCTAGAGTCAGAGAGCTGTAAGTGTTTGAGGCTGGATTTGAACTCAGGTCTTCCTGACTCCAGGGCTGATGCTCTATCCTCCATGCCACCCAGCTGCCCCAAATATCCTCTTGTAAAAGCTAACTGAAGTTAATTATTTAAATGAAACTGGGACATTTGTCACTGGATTCTATATCCTCTTTGGTTTACCCCTGGTACCCTTGCAGGAAATGGAGCAGGCAGGTCTGGATACTCTGGGGCACTAATAGCAGAATAATTCACCACACTATGATTCTATGAATTGACAAGGAACAAAACAAGCAAACCCGGGAAGCCCATAAATACACAAAAGCCCATCTCTGAATGTGTGTAATGACAGCGCTCAATAGAAGAGCTGAGGAAGTGCTTCGGTGTGGGAGACTGCACAGACTGGCAGGCGCCTGTGTGGTGCGCTGGTCACTTTTGCTGACTTGCTTTTCCCCCTTTCTTTTCAAATCATTGTTACAAGGCTTGGCTCCCAGGGTATAGGAGGGGAAAGAATTTATTTGGAAATGAAAGAGATATGAAAACAAAAGACATCAATAAAACAAAATTTTAAATTAAAAGCTATTCTTATTTTCCCATTCAAATACATATTAGGCAGTGACAAGAAGTCAACAAGAGAACATAGTACCTTGGCACAGCATTAATAAAATGCTTGTTCATTCATTCATTCATTCACTTATTCAGTATGTGAAATCACATTGAAGGAGGGTGAGGATACTCAGCAACAAAATAGGAGACTTCACAGCAGAGAAATGTTCTGAGCATAAGAAAAACAAGAGAGACAGAAGGCCGCCGGCCCTGGGGGAAAGCAAGATGGGATAAAAAAAAACACACGGGCCAGGACGGCAAACCTTGGTGAGCACCGCGGGCTCAGAGGGGCAAGGACAATGTCACTGAGACTCCTAGGGGTCCTTGGAGGTGAAGGTGTCGCACTTGGTCATCTTTGGGTCATCACCGCTCCCTGAGAAGGGAGCGCAGAGCAGGGTAAAGGAGCTTTCCCAAGGCCATTCAGTGGAAAAGGATTTGAACCCAAAGACCACTGCCTCTTAGGTCAGAGAGAAAGCCCCAAGCAGGCACTCAGCTGATTTAAGTCCTGTTCATTCCTCATCTGTAAAATGGGGATAATAATAGCACCTACCTACTAGGGTTATTGTGAAACTTGATTGAGATAATATTTGTAAAGCACTTAGCACAGTGCCTGGAACAAAGTGAGCACTATATGAATGATCATCTTCTCCCACTTACCCCCAGTAGTCACTGTCTACTAATACTGGCTTAAGTGGTTTCTATGGTACCCAGTTTGGGAATATTAAATGTCTAGAAGACACCCCATACCACCTGTCCCTAGAGCAATGTGAACTCATGGGACAATGCTCAACCCAAAGAAAAATCACTCTTGGTTCTGTAGCATAGAGATGCATAACCCTACAACCTTCACAGTTCCTAAGTATCATTTCAAGAGATCTGAGTGCAATACGTAATATTGTAATATCAGTCTCCTGTCACCTTAGAGCCACACCCCAATTCTCCACATGGCTGCCAAAGTGATATTCTTAAAGTCCAGGTCTGACCATGTCATTCACCTGCATAAGAAGCTTCACTGTCTCCCTATTTCCTATTGGATAAAATACAAATTCCTGTCTGGCATTTAAAACTCTTCCCTGAAGTGAAAGATGTTGGGGGGGTGGGATGTGAGAAAACTGAGACACTAATGCACTGTTGGTGAAGTTGTGAACTAATCCAACCATTCTGGAGAGCAATTTGGAACTATGCCCAAAGGGCTATAAAACTGTATATACCCTTTGATCCAGCAATACCATTACTAGGTCTGTATCCCAGAGAGAGTAAAAAAAAAAGAGAGAAAAATATTTATAGCAGCTCTTTGTATGGTGGCTAAGAACTGGAAATCAAGGTGGTGCCTCAGTTGGGGAATGGCTGAATAAGTTACGGAATATTATTGTAATGCGATATTATTGTGCCATAAGAAATGATGAGCAGGATGATTTCAGAAAAACCTAGAAAGACTTAACATGAACAGAGACAGAGTAAAGTGAACAGAACGAGGAGAACACTGTACAGAGTAACAGCAATATTGTACAATGATAAATTGTGAACTTAGGCTCCACAATACAATAATCTAAGACAGTGATGAAGGATTCATGATGAAAAATGCTAAATGCTATCTGCCTCCAGAGAAAGAACTGATGTCATCTCAATATAGGCCAAAGTGAACTTTCAATTTCTTTTCTTTCTTTCTTTCTTTCTTTTTCTTTTGTTTCTTTCTTGCTTTTTTTTCTTTTCTTCTTCTCCTTCCCTCCTTCCTTCATTCCCTCCTTCCTTCCTTTTCTTTCTTTCTTTTTTCTTCCACAAAATGACAAATATGCAAATGTTTTACATGATTGCACATTTATAACCTATATCAGATTGCTCACCATCTCAGGGAGAGAGAAAGGGATAGAATCTGGAGCTCAAAACTTATAAATATTAAAAATTGTCTTATATGTAATTGGAAAAAATAAAATAATATTACAAAAAAATCTTTTCCCCAATATGTCTCCAGTATATCTTTCCAGATTGATTTAACATATATATGTTATAATCCTTATATACTCATGTTTCAGCAAAACGGACCTACTTGCTATTCTCCATAAATGTCATTCTCTGACTCAGGATACATTCTCTCTTCATTTCCACTTTTTAGAATTCCAAGCTTTGTTCAAGGGTTGCCTTAGCTGCCACTTCCTACACAATGGCTTTTCTGATCCCCAAGTTATCAAAATCCCCACTCCCCCAATTACTTTGTATTTTCTTGTATGTGTTGACATCCCAATAGAATGTTGGCCCCCTTGAAGGCAGGGGCTATTTAATTCCAAGCACCCAGCACAATGCTTTAATGGACTACCTAAGCTCTAGATCTCAATATATCTGGGAGGAAGAGAAAACTCTCTATGACTCATGAAGCCAGAAAATAGTAGCAAACAAAAACATATGAAACACCTTGGCAGAGACTGGGGTAGAGTAAGAGAGGAAGAAAAATGGGGAGAAACAAGTGAGTATTATTGCTCCCAGGTCCTTCAACTTACTGGTTCTTGGAAGTAGAGTTGGTAATGAAAGACTGGGTTGGATTTGATCTTCTCTATAAAAGGTACAGCTGGATCTGCTGGATTGAAGGGTGTATTTAGACTGCTCACTGCCCTAGAAAACAAAATGGAGGGTCTTGGTGAACCCTAAGGTGATAATAATGCTAATAATAATACTAACACTAATAATGCTTGTAAAATAATCTCATAATGATAAATGTAATTTGAATTCAATAAGTCTAAAATATAAGGAAAAATTAGGCTAAGACTAAAGGTTTCAAGTCTGAATGTAGAGGTCATATTGAACCAAAAGATTGACAGAAATATCTAATGATACCTTGGTCTCCTCCAAGCAAGACACACCAGGTGGAAAAACACCAATGAGAAGACTGTGGCTGAATATGTAAGAGATTTGACACCCTGAAATCAAAGCTGAATTGGAAGAATATAAATTTAAGATTATAGATTTAGAGCTAAAAGGGATCTTAGAAGCCACTGACCAACCCGCTCATTTTACAGATGAGGAAACTGAGGCACAGAGATCTTAAATGATTTGCCTAGGATCATGTAGCTATTAAGCACCTGAGGAAGTATTTGAGTCCAGGTCTTTCTGACTCTAAGTCTGGTATCACAATACATTTAAAATAACTGATCCCTATCCAATGCTGGTTTTAATTGTATATCCTTGGAATTGTAAAATTAGATCATTACAGATTTGGGAGAATCCTAAGAAAAACCTGCCTGATATTAAGAAAACACAGGGCTTACTACCCAAAGGTAGTCATAAAAGATTAAAACTTTCATTTCCAAAAGGACTGACAGACATTCTTAGAATATGTAAAAAAAAAAAACCCAAAACCTATAGAAATATTCTTCTAATAAGCAGACATCACTTAACTGAGAAATAGCTGGTAATAGATACATCCCTTTAGATTGGTTAAATTCAACCCAAAATGGCTTACCTCTAGTTGGAACCCACTAAAGAACCAAGATTCAATTGTGGAATCAAAGGGCTCTCCACAGATGACATCCACATGAACTTAGCCAACAATATGGCGAAAATGAAGCCTCAAATATATGAATGGCAGCATGAAATTTGTTTTTGGAAAGGGTGGGGCTTAAGATGACAACTCAGGACCAGGTCATCACTACTGAAACTACAGGAAGGTTATCAGGACTCAGTAATCAGTGAAAATTATGACAGGAAATGGTGGTGATAGAGTAACACCAGTGTGAAACTTTAAGACCTACTAAGTATATTGGGTAGCTAGACAGCATAGTGGATAGAGCACTGGGCCTGGGGTCAGGAAGATCTAAGAGATCTGAGTTCAAACCTGGGCTCAGACCTTACTAGCTGTGTGACCCTGAGTAAGTCACTTAACCCCTATTTACTTCAGTTTCTCATCTATAAAATAGGAAAATGGCAAACCACTCCAGTATCTTTGCCAAGAACAACTGAACAACAACAAAACATCTAGAACAATATTGCCTTTGCCAAGAAAGCCCCAAATGGGGTCACAACGAGTCAGATATGACTGAAAAAATGACTATATAACACCAACAAATGAGGTACAAAAAATACTGAAAAAAGGAATTTTTATCAAAAGTGAAACTACATGACAAATTTTTTAAAAAATACAGTTATGAGTCCTTAGAAGTCATAGCATTTTATTTTCTCATAATATAGTTTAGGTCACAGGGTAGGGAAACCTGTGGCCTTGCGGCCATATGTGGCCTTAAGTGTAGCCTTTTGATTGAATCTGATTTGTTCTGTAAAATTTGGACTTAGTCAAAAGGCTGCACCTAAGGACCCGAGAAGGCCACCTGTGGCCTTAAGGTTGCAAGTTCTCCACCCTAGTTTAGGATATTGAGACCCAGAAAGAGGTGCTCTTTTTCCCAGAAATTATTTTAGTTTTCAACATTCATTTCCACAAGATTTTGAGTTCCAAATTTTCTCCCTATCTTTCCCCTACTCCCAGCCCAAGATAGCAAGCACACCGATCACTCCTTCCCCCAGTCTGCCCTTTCATATATTCCCCCTAATCGCTTCCCTTACCCTCTTCCCCCTTACTTTCTTGTAGGGTAAGATGAATTTCTATAAGAGGTGCTTTTTCCACCCCTGCTGGCTCCACCCCACCCCACTGTCTGTGTTCTGTAGTTACCTCAGTCTCTCTGGATAGAAGAGGGCCAAGCTCCACACCAGGAAACCACCCCAGTCGTGGCCAATAAACACTGCTTGAGAAATGCCCTGAAGAATAGAAACATGTATGAGATGAAGTCTGGAAAGGAGTATAGGTCAGCAAAGGGCCAGCTCCCAGTCCCTAAAGAATAAGAGTTCTTACTAAACGAGGTTCTAAAATAGAGCTTTGTCTCACTCTGCTACTAACCGATCTTTTTATTTCTCTCTCGTGGATTTCCTAAAATAATCCTCATCATAGCTATCCCAACATCCATTCTCCTCTAGTCCCAACTTAGATGAGATCCTTTATCTTCTCTCCTTCAAAACCTATCTGATGCTGTACCCACCCATTCTCTCTTCCATCCTATTTCAAAGGAAGCTATCCCAAACCTTTTCTAAAATGAACCCCGCTCCTGTCTCTTGTTCTTCTTTATTTTCACTTCTTCAAGAACTCTGCTCTCTCAATTTTCCACCCCCTGGTTGATCTCTCTGTCTCCATTGACTTGCTTTCACATTTGAAGGGTCTCTCAATTCCCAAGAGTTACCCTCTGATCATTCTAAATCACTATGGTTCACATCTAATTTCCCACCTTGCAAACTTTTTGAACAAGTGGCCAAAATTCACTGCCTTGTCTATGATACCTTAACATTCTTGGCTGAGCTCCTCAAGTAGAGGGATTATTTTTCTATGCCCAGAACAGTGCCTGGCACATAGCAGACACTTAACAAATGTCTGTAGATTGACTAATAGTTTGGCTTCATTCCAACCATCCTTCTGAAACTGTACTTCAGAAGACTACCAATAACCATGTAATAATCACCAAATCCAGCAGCTTTTTTTCAGTGTTCATTCTTCTTGACCTCTGATATCACTGAATACTCCCCACTCCCTATTGTACCCTTTGTGAATTCCTTCTGGTTTCGGGGAACCTGGGAAGACTTATAATGAACTGATGCAGTGTAAAGTGAGAAGAACCAGGAAAACAATTTCTACAATAACAATACTGTAAAGACAAACAACTTTGAAAGATTTAAGAATTCTAATTCTAATCAATGCAATGATTAACCATGATTCCAGAGAACCAATCAATGACAGAGTATGCTACCCATCTCCTGATGGAGGGACAATGGACTCAAGATGCAGGAGACACATAGTTTCATAATGGCCAATGTGGAAATCTGTTTTCCTGGACTTCACATATAGATTACAAAAGTTTTTCCTTTTTCTTCTTTTGGAGGGCAATTGGGGTAAAGTGAATTGCCCAAGGTCACATGGCTAGTTTTTGTGTTAAGTGTGCGAGGCTAGATTTGAACTCAGGTCCTCTTGACTCCAGGGCTGGTGCTCTATTCGCTGCACCACCAAGCCACCCCCTTTTTAATTGTTTTATCCAGTGGGTTGAGAAATATAAAAACTTGTTAACTTAAAGAATTAAAAAAAAAAAAAAGAAACTTTCTCTTTAGCTTCTATACTACATAGCCCTGATTTTCTTATCACTAGGACCACTGGTCTTTTTCTACCTAGTTTTGTTCTCATACCCTAACTGTACCCTAAAAGGCTCCTCAGATTTCTACTTTTCACTTCTCTTTCAACAATCTTTTTCTTGGAGTTTTCATCTGTTCTGATTACTTCAACTATAAGTAACATATAGTTAACTCTATATTTCCTAGCCCTGACCTGGAAATAGCATGGGAATTAGAATCAGAGGATCCTGGCTGGAATATCCATTCTGCTACTTACTGCCTGTGTGATCTTAGGTAAGTTATTCAACCTCACTGGAGCTCTGTGTCCTTATTTATAAAGTGAGATATTTGGACTCAATGATCTCCAAAATCCATTCCAGCTCTAAATCTATCACCCCATCACGTATTCCTTTCCCATCACTTCCCTACAGTATAACTTTCTCCTTTTTTTCTCTTCCCCTTAGAATTCGGGCTACCGTGCAAGGTCCACCTCAAATCCCACATTCCTTCCATGAATGCTTCACTGATTATTTCCACCCTAGAAAAACTGGCCCTAGTTTGGAGAATTTCTTACCAACTTATCCAGGAAAGTAATCATCTCCTAAGGAAGGAAAAACATAAGAAAAGTTAGAAATATCCCCTCAACGTCTCAACATGCTGATTCACCTTCATTCAAGTATCTAGTCTTAGAATCCTGATTTTGGAATCACTCTAGCTAGTAGATCTCAACCTTCCCAATCCCCGGACCCTTTAATACTAGTAGGTGGGATATCGACATGTGGGCAGACCCGCCTGGAGATGGATAGAGGAGCGGTGTCTTGGTTCCTAAGACCATCAGAAATTTGTGTTGTCCAATGGTCTTAGGCAACCCCTGTGACCCCTGTGAAAGGGTCGTTTGACCCCCAAAGGGGTCATGACCCACAGTGTGAGAACCACTGCTCTAGCCCTTCCTTTCTCTTTTTTCTGTAGGGATAACAATAACAGTAATGCAAATACTTTTATTCAACTGAAAAAAAGCAGTTCTTTTATCCACCTTGCAAGCGTCAATAGAAGATTGACTATAAAGGGATAATAGCAAGATGGCCACTTGTTTCAGGACCATTTCTATCTAAACACTGAAATAGATAAGAATGAGCTAAAGAAAAAAAATAGCTTCAAAGAGAAAATGCTAAATATGTCTTTCAGGTCTGCAAAGTAATTTACAGACAATTTCAGCATCATAAACAACCTGGTGGCCATCTCATCCAGCTCATACCTGAAAAAAGAATTCCCACTGCAACAAATGCAACAATTGGTCATCTAGTCTCTTCTGGAATACCTCTCGTAAGGGGAAATCCACAAACTGCTGAGACAGTTCTTTCTATTTTTGAATAACTCTAATTGTTCCAATTTATTTCCTGAATTCAAGGCTAAATTTGCTTCATTGCAACTTCACCCACCATTCCAGGTTCTGTCTTCTGGGGTCAAATAGAAAAAAAAATTAATCCCTTATCTGCATAGATGATCCTTCAAATACTTGAAGAGAGCTACCCTGCTCTACTAGGGTCTACTCTACTGTAGGCTAAACATCACTAGTTCCTTCAAATGATCCTGATGTGGTCATGATTTCAAGACCCTCACTTCTTACCTGCCTTCTTCTAGATATCTTCTGACTCAAGAATGTCAGTCCAAAAATTTATCCTCGGTATGGAACTCGTACTATAGATATGGCCTAATCAAGGTTGGTTGGTTGTCATCCTTTGTTCTTAAAGGGGACCAAATGACATCACTATATTGGAGTCAAGGTATAGTGTGCCTTACTGTGGCTGATCAGACCAATATGAGCTCAGAAGGTTCTACTACATGTTGGGCACAAATAGTCCACATGAACATTTAGAATGGAGATGTCTCTAAATATGTGCATCTCATGCTTCTTTTGAGCTACCACAATTCTATTTTGCTCACAAGGCACAGAGCCATCTTTGATGCAGGCACACCATGCTGGGCAGTCCTTTGGCAGTGTCTCCTATATCATATAATCTATTCCAAAGTCCTTCAGAGAGACCCTGAGAGAGTCCTTATATTCTGACCTCCAGGTGACCTGTCTTGTGTGAGTGCTACACCATAGATCTCTGCTCCATAAATAACCTTTAGGACTTTAAAAGCACTTTGGATTATTGCTATCAGTGTAAAACTTAATTTTATCTGCTTTCTTACTGAGCCAAGAATCCCACATCTCTCTAAGCTTCACTTCCATTTTATTTCTGATGGAGTTAAATGCTGCCTTCTTAGAAACAGATGAACCATCTGGCTGGTAACCTCTGTGAAGTTGTTTTTATTTAGCAGCCTGTGAATTTCCCCATAATTTTTGTCAAACCAACCTTGATGTTTGTGAATATTCTGGCCCAGATGAATAAATACAGTGCTATGCACCAAATCTCTGAAAGTTTCCCCACTCCTTTTCTGTTCCATTGTTGCTAACTATGAGTTGGTTCAACTTTCCCTCCAAGTTAGCAATGAAATGTTCCTACTCAGAGAGGCATGCTAATCTGTTGACATTAAGTCTTCTGCTGGTTGTTTTTCCTTGGGAGCACAGCTTTTGTTGAATGCAAATATTTAGCTTGGAGAGGATAAGTCTATGATCAGTCCAGCACTCTGTGCCACACATCACCTCTGTCACTCTAACATTCTGTCTGTTTCTTCTCCTTACAATGACATAGTCTATTAAATGCCAATGCTTGTTGCAGGGTGCATCCACAAATTTTGATTACATTTACATAAATGGAAGACAGTGGTGGTGATGAGGTCTTGAGATGCACACATCTTCAGCAGTAAGTGAACATTGTTGTTTCTGACTCCATTCTTTCCAAGGACTCCCTGCCATGTCCAGTAGTCTGTGCCTACTCTTATATTAATGTCACCCAGAATTATAAGCTTGTCCTCTTTTGGCATACTGATGATACTCTCTAGGCCTTCATAAAATTTTTCTTTGACCTCATCAAGGTTTGTTGTGATGGGAACACAGGCACTGATGACAGTGACATGGAGTTTTCCTGCAAGTCATAAGACTCCTTGCATTGTCATGAGCCTGTCATTCACTCCTTTTGGTAGGCACACAAGCTTGTTGACTATATTAGTTTTGATTGCAAAATCTATGCTAGTTTCATGGTACACTCTTTCACTGTGACCACTCCAGAAGAAATGTTCCAGCTTTGACTTTGGTGAATTGGCCTTTGTTTGCCAGCCTTGCTTCACTCAGAGCTGCTATTTGAATATGATATCTGCTAAGTTCTCTTGAAACAAAAGCTGTTTGTCTTTAAGGTCTACTGAATTTCATGCTGTCCATGAGTGAGTACACATTCTATGTGTTGATTGTGAATGGAATCATTATTGCAAAAGTTTGTGTAAATTTTTTTTCTGTTTTGACTGCAGGATAAGATCCCTACCTGTTGCAATAAGCAGTCCATGTTTGGGTGAAACAGACATTTTAGGACATCTTTTCTAGCCCCTTCTTCATGCCAGAAGGTGAAGGAGCCTTCAAAAAGGCTCCGCAGATACCTAGGAGATGCCAAATCCCACTGCTGCTTCAGTCCAGTGAGAAGATGAATCTGTGGTCTGGGCTTCCAGTATGCAGGGCTGTGACTACAGCTCCCAGTGTATCTGCACCTGCTGCTTTGTTACTTGTCTGCTGCCTCAGGACTTTGAAGTAGGCAAAAATGGTAAAATGGTGTGGCTGATGTCTTTTGATTCATGCATAACTTGGATTTAAGGGAGGCAGAGTTGCTCAAAGTCATCTGCCTCATTCTCTCTTCCAGAGTCATCAAAGTCCAGTGGCAAGACAAAAGTCAAGAGGACTAGTGATGGTGGCCCAGGATACAGTGGATGACCTTGATGTCTTTGATGTCTAACCAAGCTCTAAGTGTTCCACAGCACCTGTTTTAGCCACCTTTATGGACTTTGGGACAAATTGTTCTCATCTACCCATTCTGCTGGGTAAGTCTTCACATGGGTAGGGTAGACACCCTCTTAACTCACTGAAAGGTTTGAGACCTCTCAGTTACTCTCAACCTGGCTTAGACCACCTGCCAAAATGGTTTATTGCTATGGGGCCACTGTGAATGCTACAGCTTTCTGGAGCAACAGGGTGAATTAGGTGGATACCAAAGGTAGAAAGCAGCCCTGAAAGCAAAGGTACACAGACTATTCACCTCTAATAAGGGTAGAGTACAGAGATATGATCATTTTCCTAGTTCTGGACAATATGCAAACAAGGGGAAGAAGAGGAGCAGAGGGCTCAGATGAAACGAAATGGTATTTCCAACACTTAACTAGTACCTGTCCTTAAGGGGCTTACATTCAATAGAGAAACCAATTCTGAATCCAACTAGCCATTCTATTGACCAATCTATATCCCTCCATCTTTTTCACAAAAATAGTAGGAGATGCTTTATCAAATGCCTTGCAGAACTCCCCTAATCTATCAGTTTAGTAACCCTGACAAAAAAACAGAAGTAAGGTTAGTTTGGTATCACCCATTCCTGGTGAAGCCTTACTGGCTGTTAATAATCATGCCTTCTTTTTCAAGATGTCCACTAACCATCTCAGTAGTAGCAAATTCTAGAGTTTTACAGGAATCAAAGTCAAGTTCACAGGCCAGTGTGAGCACCTTTTCCTCCTTTCAGAAAAGTAGCACATTTGACCTTCTCCAATCCTTCTGTTCTCCCATTCTCCAGGCTCTTTCATATACCACTGACAGTGGCTTAACAATCACACGTGCCAATTCTCTCCTTGCCTAGTGATGCAGTATTTCATCTCAGGCAGGTGACTTATAGTCATCAAGAGCTGCTTAGAGTTCTCTCACCATCTCCTTATGTGTCAAGGTAGAGATTCCATATTATCCCTACCCAATTAGAAGGAGTGAAGGAACTTCCTTATTAATTCTGAATCTTGGAGGCTCCACTAGATCTCTCTGCATTTTCACTATTCAAATAACTTATCTAGATTGGAAGGTCGCAGGTTCAATAGACATTGCTAATTAGTTGCCCAACTGGCCAGCTGCTGAAGAAAAAGTCCAAATGAATTGATTCTTTGTACCTCTTGGTGAGTGGCAGAGAGGCAATTTCCATATTTCAACATTATACTGAGAAAACAGCTTAGATAATCAGAGGGAAGAAAGACTAAGTGGAGAGAAACTTGGTAAAGCATGTGACTCATTCTAACTTTCTAAGAGAGGATTCAATTAGTCTTCAGAGGGCAGTCTGCATTAGTGAAATAAAATTGAAAAAATATTTCCATAACCCTCCTTACCTTACATAAGACTTCCATGGAATATTCTTTTATTTCTGAAAAAAAGAAAGAAAGAAATGAATTTCTATTGTGTAACTTATTAAAACCTCTCCTGAACTTCCTGGATGCTCATGTTTCAGGTTCCTCTCTTGACCTACAGCAAAGGCAGTGATAGCTGCCCAGTCTTCATAGCAACATAGAGGGAGCAACCAAATGCTAGCAACAATAGCAACAAGTAAGATTTATAGAGTGCTTTAAAGGTCTGCAAAGTGCTTCACACATATTATCTCATTTGATACTGACAATAACCCTGCAAGGTGATACTGCTATTACCCCCACTTTAGATAGGAAGAAACTAAGTAGGGAATGATCTTATCCATGGTCAGGTGGCTTCAAATCAAAGGCAGGGAGGCCTATAACTCAATGGGAAGCATGCTCTTGAAAAAGAAGTGGATTGATAATAGTTCAGCTGTACACTGCGGGATCCATGGAGAGAGGGGTCTTTGGGATACAAGTACATTTGCTGATACAAGGTTACACTGACAGCAAGCATCAGAATCAGGACTCAAACCCAGATCCTTTGATTCAAGAGCCAGTGTTGTTCCCATAGCACCAAGTTGCTTGGCATTAGGATTTGAAAGGCTTAAAGAGACCCTAGAGACCAACTTTTGTTGATGTTATTGAGTCATTTCATTCGAGTCTGATTCTTTGTGACCCAATTTGGAGTTTTCTTGGCAAAGATACTAGAATTGTTTGACATTTTCTTCTCCAGCTCATTTTCCAAATGAGAACACTGAGGCAAGCAGGGATAAGCGACTTTCCCAGGATCACATAGCTATTAAGTGTCTGAGGCTGGATTTGATCTCATGAAGATGAGTCTTCCTGATTCTAAGCCCAGTGCTCTAAACATTGAGTTACCTAGTTGCCCTAAGGGTCAAGTAGTTTGACCCTTAAGATTGAGAAGTGAAGACAGTGAGGCTCAGAGAAGGTGAGATGATTTACCTTCAGGCCATTCTTCGAGCAAATGATGGAACCCTTCTTGAAACCTAGACCCCTGACTTCTAGTTCTGCTTAGGGCTTAGCCCAGGACAGGTCAGGAAGGCTGGAAAATACTTAAGATGAGTAAAGGATTTACTTAGGAGGAAGAAAAGAAGAGGATAAACTTTTAGTAAGTGCCTATTATATGCCAAGCACTATGCTAAGAATTTTACAAATGTTATCTCATTTTGATAAACCTTTTTTAAAAAAATAAACTCACCGTAGGGGGCAGAAGAATCACCATATCCTTTCATATCTGGAACAATAACCCGGTAGCCTGCTTCTGCTAGAGCAGGGATCTAAAGAATGAGATAAAGTTTTTAGTCTTAATTAGCCTGGTTTAGGTCGCTCTGGCCTCTCCCTATGAACTTGAAGTAATTAAAAAGAAATTCAAAGAAACTTGCACGGCGCTGGATTCTAGCCTAGCTGTTTCTTTTTGTTTGTTTGCTTTTGAAGAAGGGTGTGTATCTGTGTGTTTGTGTGTATATGTGTTGAGACCTGTGATTTCAATAGTAAAGAGAACTCCCAGTATATAAACTCCCTCCACTTATCCAGGTCTCTGTCACTTATTTTTTCAGAGAGTTATTGGACTATTCAGTCAGTCAGTTAATAAGCATTTATGAAGTGTTTACTCTGTACCAGATACTGAGAGCAACAATGTAGACATAAAGAAAGGCTAAAGGAGCTTGCTTGGCAGCAGAATATGGGATTAAATATTTTCTTATGGATCAGATATGAAGACGGAGCATTCCATTTGCACCAGGTCCAACCCCAAAGATTTAGATTTCATCACTTCAGACACACCCCATGTGTCAGCACAAATCCCAGCCTACCTGGAATTTAAGAGACAGTCTTAGGCAGCTGCCTGAGGCTAAGAGAAGTTAACCGTGATAAATGATTATTTCTCATATATTCGGAACTAGTTATTGTATTGGAACCAAGGTTTTTACCTTTTTCTACCTCCTCATCCAGAAACCACTCAGTGTGGAAAATATTTCTAAAAGTCCTACCCAGCCAGGATGGCTGAGATCTAATCAAAGACAGTAAAAGAAATTCTTAAGTCTGGAGTAATGGGTACATTCCACATTGTGTTTGCTCGGACAGGTCTGGGAAAATGTTGATTCTCCCTTCTTTGTCAGACAGGTGATACAGAAATTATTAATTTTGTTTGATCAAGATTTGGGTAATCCAGTCATTTACCCAAGACCATTAGTGTAATATAGCCCACCCTCTCATTGTAATATTAATTTTCTCACTAATTATTAGCCAATCAGAATTGACTGCCACCCTCAGGAACACCTGCATATAACAAGGAACAAGGGTATATAAACTGTGAATCCATCCCTATGAGGGGTCTTCAGTCTGAGAGAGATGGCCAAATGACCACCCTTTTATTAATAAACATGCTGGCATTGTTAATAAAGTGATTAAATTATCCAGAAATTATGTCTCTCAAGCTTTCCAGGTACTCCATAAATAAGTTGGCCATGATCCTCTAGTTAGCACGTGCCCAAGGCAAGGTTTGAAGCCAAGTCTACCTGACTTGGGCATCAGATATCAATCCACTACACCATGCTACCATAGATCAGTGCCAACGCCCAGAAGGACTTCAAAATATTCCAAGGGTTATCCAACTCTAACCTCCAAAAGAAGCACTCTTTCAATGTCCCACTTTAGGACAGAGGAGATCTTGGGTTCTCTAAGACAATACTGCAGGGCTCATGCCCTAGAAATCCTACTAAGTTGGAAAAGTTTCAAGTATAGACCCAGTGATAGATTATCCTCTTGGGTTAATTACCCAGTAGAGCTTCCTGATGAAATGTCATGTATACATTCCTATCCACGCTTGATTTTTAGATCATATTGGGTGGTCCAGAGGTAAATTATGAGGGTGATTAGAGAACCCACGGGCCACAGCTGGTATGAGTCCAGATGCCCAAATTCCTACCTAACTCCCTAGTGTGAGGATAGACGGGACCAGAAGGGACACCAGAGACAGCATCCTCAGACTCCTCAACAGAAGCTTCACCCAGGCTGCAGTCCCTCAGTTTCCCAGATCCTATGTCCTGAAATCCCTTCTTTTCCTTCTGCCTCCTCTGACGTGGCTTGAGATCATTGTTCCTTACATGCCCTGATCAATCTGCACTCCGGCAGGTTAACAGCAAAGGGACTAGGAGAACATCCAGGGGGAAAAAAAGACAGAAGCTAGGGCCATACACGATGCTTTCTTCCTGAGACAGATTTCGACTAGGTTGATGGAAAGTCTAACCATGGTGGGATCTAGAGTTTTGAATGAAGACAACACTACAAGTAAGGGGCAGGTTTAAGGTTGAAGGGCATCTCTGAACACCATTATCAACAAAGTAGAGATCAATGCCCCTCCTATCCAACATGCTCATCACTCTCTCTACTACTCCACATCCTGGGTCAGATCACATGCTTTTCTCCTCAACTCACTGCCACAAAAATGTAGTAAACCTGGATTGAGATTTACCTGATACCTCCAAGAGAACCAGCTTTCAGGAAAGCCATGGCAGAGACACACAACAGGGCCAGACCCCATCTCCACGAAATGCAGCTTGACACCAGGCTGTGTGAAAGATAGGAAGGCTGTGACTAACACCAAGCTCTTGGGCAGGATGACAGATGCTCACTGAAGGCACAGCCCCTAAATTCTCAGATCACAGCTGGACCTCAGTTGGTTGCTGGCCATCCATGTGTTCTAGCAGGAGGAGAAGAAGAAGGAGGAGGAGGAGGAGGAGGAAGAGGAGGAGGAGGAGGAGGAAAAGAAGAAGAAGAAGAAGAAGAAGAAGAAGAAGAAGAAGAAGAAGAAGGAAGAAGGAAGAAGAAGAAGAAGAAGAAGGAAGAAGAAGAAGAAAGAAGAAGAAGAAAGAGGAGATAAGGGGGAGAGAGAAAAAAGAGAGAAGGAAATAGAGTGGGAGGGGGAGGGAAAAGAGAGGGACCTTGGAGACCACATAGTTCAACCTTTCATTTTATAAGATATTAAGGCCCAGGGAGTGAAATGACTTGTTCAGGGTCCAATGAGGAGTAAGTGACCAGGAGAACCTGAATCCAGCTCTTCTAACTCCAAATCCAGTGCTCTTTCTATCTTAAGGTTAATAGCTAGCATCTGATGTGCTGCTTTAAGTTTTACTAAGTGCTTTCCAAATACGATCTCACTTTATTGTGACAACAGTCCTGAGAGGTAGGTAACAACAATAACAACAACAACAATAACAGTACCACACACAGCACTTGCTATGTGCCAGGCACTCTGCTCAGCTACAATTATTGTCTCATCTGATCTCACAACAACAGCAGGAGATAGGTGCTATTACTATTCCCATTTTATAGTCAAGGAAATTGAGGCAAAAGAAGGTGGGGATGCCTCTGCATGTTTCATGTCTGTGAGGTAAGGTATGCTAAGCACCCAAGAATCCAAAATGGTGATTACCCTACTCCCTTTCTTCTGATGATCATTCTTGTTTGTACACAGTTATTTGCATGTTTGTTGTTTTCTCCATTAGACTATGAGCACCTTGAGATCAGGAACCATATCCCCGAACTTAGCTTAAAGTCTGACACATAATAGGTGTCTAATTAATGCTTGTTGGTTACTCACCAGGCAAAGGAGAGACACGTAACAGGGCACACACGGGCTACAGTATGGATTACAGCAAGGGAGTATAAAAGACGTCATTGAAACGTATGTATGAAAAAAAAGGGCCAGTCATGTGGCGATGAGAAGGGATAACTAACTTATTTATAACGTCAAGAGAAGAAGAGATTGGGGCAGGCCCCCACCATGCTGGGTAGACCCCCTCTGGAGGATGCAGACAAGAGTCACCCGAGACATCAGTCTGAGTGGGTGGCCACATACACCACCAGCTCAGATGCCCACACTGACCATGTTACAGCTCCCCTGAGTCCATGATGGGACATTTCACTCTCTAGCTTTAAGAGCTCCTTTCGCCCATCCAAGGACGTTATAGCAAGATCTTGTTACTCGACGAACATGTCTAGAAGAAAGCACCTAAGGACAAATGACTGGAAATGTGCCAAACAAGAAACCTTTCGTGCAACCTGGTTGTCAAGTTAAAAAAAAATTAGACTGGGAGCTCCTTGAGGGCAGAGATTGCTTTTGTCCTTTTTATCTTCAAATCTGGCCTTAGATACTCAGTAGCTGTGTGATCCTGGGTAAGTCACTTAATCTCTACCTCAGTTTCCTCATTTTTAAAGTGAGGGTAATAATAGCACCTACCTCACAGGGTTGTTGTGAAGATCCAATACCACTTGTAAAAACCCTTTGTAAAATTTAAGGCACTATAAAAATGCTAGCTATCATCACTGTCATCACTATCACTGTTGCTGTTGTTAATATGCTATGTTGCCAATTAATGACATGCTTGAATATTAGACCATGATAAATGAGTGAAATCCTCAAGCAAAAATTCTACACCTCTAATTTGTGCAGAAGGGTGCTATGGCCACATTTTGGCCTCTCTTCGTATTCCCTACCCTAGATTATAGGCTTTAAGGTCTCCTGGACATTGACAGTACCAGTCATATCTGAGAGTATCTGAAGATGTGACCATATTAGCCACATCCTATTTTTATATGGTGACCAGTGGCTCTATAGAAAACTTTACTCCCTGAAATGCCACAACAGGCTGAACAAACACTCACATTTCTCACTCTTGGCCACATAGTTTGGGAAGTTTGCTCAGCCCTTCATTCACAAATAATTGGTCCTTACCTTGATTTCGACATATCCATGGGCAACATTGCTTGGTTGGATAGCGACAGGCTTCATCACATCATCATGGAGAAACTGAAAACATAAAATGTATGATGAAAGAGAAGCCTCTAGTCTCCTTCCATAAGCTTTCTCAGTGTTTTATAGGGTAGTGAGATTGGTAAAGAAATCCCTAAACCATGGAAAGGGCAACTAGGATAGTGAAGGACCTTGAGATCATGTCACATAAGAATTAGCCAAAGGAACCCATAATGTTTAGCTTGGATAAGACTTCAACAAAGGGCTTCCAACCTGGGGTACACATACCACCCCAAAGGGAGTATGCAAGAAATCTATCAAGGAAATATGAAAAATGTTTGGCAAAGAAATATTATCATATTGAAATACACTAAAATTAGTAGAGTTAGTAAAAAAAAGTGAATTGCAGAAGGAATAAAGGAATAAAGAGGAAGCAGGGAAAAGTGTAGAAAAGGGAAGAAGTATTATATTGCACCTGAAAAATCTGAGATAGTGAGTTGAAGGAACAATTCCTACTGACTAAAATAAAATGAATAAGGTTTGAATATTTAAAAACCCTTTTTAGAAAGATGGAGCCAAGAGGGTGGAAAAAAGACAGGGACTTGCCTGAGCTCTCTCAAATTCCTAAATCATGCCTCAAAATTAAATATGGAACAGGAAAACCCACAAAAGGATGAGGTGAAACCATTTTCCAATCCAAGATAAGTTAGAAGGACTGCAGGAGAGAGCTATTTTACTCAGGTAAAGATGGAGCACAGTCTTGTGCAGGAAATATCTAGGCAACCCAGTGGGACTCTCCTAGCCTCAGCACAGGTTAGTAACCAAGGCCTTTTGACCCTGGTGCAACAGAGCAATAACACAGTAGGCCAGTTGTGAGGCCTCCAGCCTCCAGCACAGAAGACCAGCAGCCTGGCCTAGCAGGTCTGATGGCTCTGGCCCAGCAGGCAATCAGCCAGGTCCTGTGGCTCAGTGCAAGAAGCTTAGAACAGTTTCCCATGTGCCCCAGGAGTAAAGTTCAACTTTAAAAGTCATGAAAAAGGCTAGAAAATGATTCCCTCCCCCAGAATCCAAAAACCTCCCAACAACCACAAACTCTGATGATAGAAAGCTACCATGGCCACAGGAAAGATCAAAACATAAATTCAAAAGAGGACAACAATGTCAAAATGCCTACATGTGAAGCTTTAAAGAGAAATACTAATTGGTCTCAGGCCAAAAAGGACTCCTAGAAGAGTTCAAAAACTATTTTAAAAATCAGATAAGAGAGGTAGAAGAAAATTAGAAAAGGAAATGAGAATTATGCAAAAAGAATCATAAAAAAAGAGTCAACATCTTGGTAAAAGAAGCACAAAAAATGGAAAAAGACATACGAAAATTCACTGAAGAAAAAACTCCTTAAAAATGGAATTGGCCAAATGGAAAAGGAGGTACAAAAAAACCACTGAAGAAGACAAGTCCTTAAAATTAGTATTGGGGAGGATGGAGCCAAGACAGTGGAGAAAAGGCAAGAACTTGCCTGAGCTCTCCCAAACTTTTCTCCAAATAACTTTAAATCACACCTCAAAATGAATTCTGGAGTGGCAAAACCCACAAAAGGATGGGGGCAAAACAATTTTTCAGCCCAAGATAATTTAGACAGACTCCAGGAAAGGTCTGTCTCACTCAGGGAAAAGGGGAGCACAGCTCAGTACAGGCAGTACCTAGGCAAGTCAGCAGGTGGCCCCACACCCCAGCACAGATCAACAACCAAGACCTTGCCAGCAATACAGTAAGATAGCTATAAGGCCTCCAGCCCACAGCAGTGCAGGCAAAAGGCCAGGCCCAGCAGGCATGGCAGGCCTAAAGTCCCTGGCCCAGCAGGTGAGTGGCCAAATGACCCTGGCACAGCAAGCAAGCAAGGTCTAGAAACCCCAGGAATGCAAACCAGTAGCCAGATCCCTTGGCTCCAGTGCATTAAGCTTGGGACAGGGCCCCTTGTACCCGAAGAGCAGAGCTCAACTTTAAAAGTAACTAAAGGGGCTGGAAAATGAGCAAACAACAACCCTAAACAGAGAAAGCTATTATGCTGACGGGGAAGAACTAAACAAAAACTCAGAAGAAGACAATAATGTCAAAATGCCATTGTGTTTGAAGTTTTAAGAGCTCAAAAGGGATTTTAAAAATCAATAAGAGAGGTGAAAGAAAAATCAGGAAAAGGAAGTAAAAGTTATATAAGAGAATAATGAAAAAAGAGTTAACAGTTTGGTAATAGAAACACAAAAAATGGAAAAAGATTCTCTGATGAAAACGTCTTAGAAAACAGAATTGGTCAAATGAAAAGGGAAGTACAAAAGCTAATTGAGGAAAATGATTTCTTAAAAATTAGAATTGGATAAGTGGAAGCTAATGACTGTGAGATATCAAGAAGCAATCAAACAAAATCAAAAGAATGAAAAACTAGAAGAAAATGTGAACTATCTCATTAGAAAAAGCAACTGACCTGGAAAAGAGATCTAGGAGAGATAATTCAAAAATGATTGAACTACCTGAAGGCCATGATTAAAAAAAACCTGGAAAGCATCTTTCAAGAAATTATATAAGAAAACTGCCCTGATACCCTAGAACTAGAAGGTAAAATAGCAATTGAAAGAATCTACCAATCACCTCCTGAAAGAGATATCAAAATGAAAATTCCCAGGAATAGCATAGCCAAATTCCAGAACTCTCAGGTCAAGGAGAAAATACTCTTAATCAGTCAGAAAGAAACAATTCAAATACTGAAAAGCTGTAGTCAGGATAATAGGATATATTAAAAAATCAGAGAGCTTAGAATATGATATTCTGGAAAGCAAAGGAGCTCAGATTACAACCAAGAATCACTACCCAGCAAAACTGAGCATAACCCTTCAGGGGAAAAAATGGATATTCAATGAAATATAGGACTTTCAAGTATTCCTGATAAAAAGGCTGGAGCTAAGCAGAAAAAAAATGATTTTCAACACTAAAGAGAAGCATAAAAAGGTAAACAGGAAAGAGAAAACATATGGGATTCAATAAGTTAAACTGTTTACATATATATGGGGAAGATGATATTTGTAACACTTAAGAATTGTATGACTATTATGGTAGTTAGAAGGAGTATACATAGATAGACGGTATGGATATAGGTTGACTTTGATAAGATGATATTAAAAAATTAAGGGGTAAGAAAGAGGATTGCACTAGGAGAAGAGGAAAGGGAGAAGTAGAATGGGGTAAATTATCTCACATGAAGAGGTGTAAAAGATCTGTTATAATGGAGAGAAAGATGGGAGGGAGGTAAGCACCACTTGAACTTTACTCCCATTTGGCTCAAAGACAGAATAACATATACATTCAGTTACTTATATAAATCTATCTTACTTTCTAGAGAAGCAGGAGGGAAGACAGACAAGAATGTGAGTGAGGGGATGGTGCTGGTAGAATGCAGGGCAGATTGAGGGAGGCAGTTGTCTTAAGGAAAACACTGTTGAGGAGGGAAAGGATGAAAGGGGGAAGAGAGAGGAGGAATGAGGAAAATAAGATGGTGGGAAGCAATATTATTAATTAAAAGTTAGTAATCATAACTGTGAATGTGAATGGAATGAACTCATTCATAAAACAGAAGAAGACAGCAGAGTGGATTAAAAACTAGAATCCAAAAATATGTTGTTTATGAGAAACACAATCAGGGCAGCTAGGTAGCACAGTGAATAGAGCACCAGCCCTGGAGTCAGGAGAACTTGAGTTCAAATCTGATCTCAGACACTTAACATTTACTAGCTGTGTGACCTTGGACAAGTCATGTAACCCCAACTGTCCTGCCTTTCTCCCTTCCTCCCCCCAAAAAGAAACACAATTGAAGCAGAGATATATGCATAGAGTAAAGGCTGGAGCCGAATCTATTATGTTTTAGGTGAAGTAAAAAAAAAAAGTAGGGGTAGCAATCACAATTTCAGACAAAGCAAAAGTAAAAATAGACCTAATTAATTAAAAGAGATAAAAAACAAAATTACCTCTTGGTAAAAAGGTACCATAGACAATTAAATAATATCAATAGTAAACATTTATGCACCAAATGGTATACCATCCAAATTGCTAAAGGAGAGGTTAAATGAGTTACAGAAGGAAATAGACAGTAAAACTATATTAGTTGGGGACCTCAGCTTTCCCCTTTCAGAATTAGATAAATCTAACCACAAAATAAATGAAAAAGAAGTTAAGGAGGTGAACAGAATTTTAGAAAAGTTAGATATGATAGACCTCTGGAAAAAAATAAAGGGAAACAGAAAGGAATATACCTTTTCCTCAGTGTTACAAACTAGACAAAAAATGACCATCGATTAGGGCATAAAAATCTCAGAATCAAAAGCAGAAAAGCAGAAATATTGAATGCCTCCTGTTCAGATCATGTTTCAATAAAAATTCTGAGTAGCAAACTAGAAGTGGTGAATTTTCCCCAGAAATATTTTCAAGTATATTAAGTCTTTTTGCTGAGAAGTTAGGGAGTGGGCCTCTCACATTTGGAGACTACTCAAAATACTACTTGCAAACACATTATACACATTTTCTACCTAATGCAGTTAAGCCACATCTTTGAAGATACCTTGTTAAGTGAAACAATGTGGGAGGTGGCATTAATTTCATAAAAGTATTGCTAATCAACCAATCATCCAATCAATGAATATTTGTTAATTGCTTACTACATGCCAGGCACTTGTTCTAAATTCTAGGAATACAAAATAAAAGCAAAAATTGTCCCTGCTCTAAAAGATCTTACATTCTAATGCGTGAGACATATGCAAAAATGGGTATACATACAGTACATTAAGAACTGATGAAGATAGCTTTAGAGAGAAAGATACCAGCAACTTGAGAGACCTGGGAAAGGCCTATAGGGGATAGCACTTGAGCAGAAGCCAGACACGCTCTAGGAAAATCACTTTGGTAGCATTGTGAAGGCCTAGATGGGTGAGACACTTGGAGCAGATAGGGAGTTCCCTCTGAAGACTAATCCAACAGTTTCATGCAAGAGACGGTGAGGGCCTAAATTGGGGTATTGATTGTGTAAAAAAAGAGAAGGGGATATATGCAAAGGAGTCATAGAGAAATAAGTTATATAATGTAACAATTATTGGATATGTGGAGGGAGTGAAAATTAGGAGTCCAGGTTAACCTCAAGCTTGCAAAATTCTGTGACTAGAAGGACAATAGTGTCTTCAACAGACACTAGAAAGTGGGGTAGGTTTGGGTGGGGGCAGGAAAATAAGATTTCTTTTGTACAGGTTGAGTTTGAGACACTGGGTTTGAAATGTCTCTGAAGCATTTGATAATGTAGTACTTGAATGCAAGAAATATGCTAGGGATGGATCTGCAGACACAGGAAGCATCTGTATAACTATGATAACTGAACTCTTAGAGATTATCTAGCCTCTTTTTACAGATAAAAACCCATGGAGATTAAGTCACTTCAGTTCAATAAATACTACACTTACTTTGTGTTAAATTCTGGGGATACAAAAAGAGTTAAAAGGTAGTTTCTGCCTCAAGGAGACAAAATACAAACAAATATGTACAAAGAAAATATATACAAGATAAACAGGAGACAACATACAAATAGGACATAGGACAATAGGCAAATAAGAGGCAACATAAAACAAATATATGCAAAGCAAGCTGCATATAGGATAAATAGGAAATAATTAACAGGGGGAAAGCACTAGAATTAAGAGGAGCTGGGCAGGGCTTCCTGTAGAAGGGGGGACTTTAGTTGGGACTTAAAAGAAGCCAGGGAGGTCTGTAGTAAAGCAAAGGAAGGAAAGCATTGCAGTCATGAGGGAAAGCCAGAGAAAATGCCAGAGCTGAGGGATGGCATGTCTTGTTCGTGGAATAGCCCCTAGGTTAATGTCACTGGATCAAAGAGTACATGTCAGAGACTAAGCTGTAAGAAGATTATAAAGGAGAGGGCTAGATTATGGAGGGCTTTAAATGCCAAGAAAGAAAGCTGATATTCAAAGCTGTGGTCCTTCTACTCCAAATCCAGCATTCTTTCCATTGTACCACATTGCGTGCACATGCATGCACACACACACACACACACACACACACACGGGACTTGACTGATTAACAACAACTAAGTGGCATGACAGCTTTAAGCTCATAATTACCTTTATGCCAGTTGATTTTTCCAATTCCTTCAAGGCCACGTCGTTATCTTGGGCAAGGATGGTGACCATTCCTAGTTCACGAGCTTTCTTGAGATTGGCCCCAATGTCATCTAAGAAAACAGCCTGAGATAAGAAGAGAGAAGGTTAAAATATGGCATAAAAAGTTTTAGGACAGAGGCAGCTAGGTGGAGCAGTGAATAGAGCACTGGCCCTGGAATCAGGAGGACCTGAGTTCAAATCAGGCCTCAGACACCTAACACTTACTAGCTGTGTGTCCTTGGCCTAGTCACTTAACTCCAACTGCCCTCCCCGCCTCCAAAAAAAAAGCAAAAAAAGGTTTTAGGACAAAAGCACTTATTAAACATTATTCAAAGATATATAAGAAAGACAATGGACAATCAACCTAAATCTAACTCCTACAGTAAACTGAATCAAAAATCAACTTAAGCCTACCTCCTACAGTTCCAGCACCCAGCCCAGTCTGAGGCCTGCAGTGAATAACCAGGAAGTCCACACCAAAGGGGAGCCTGCTGTTCTGTGGCTCTGAACCTGCAGAGTTTTATAGCTGACTAACAGTGGCTGAGCTCAGCAGCAATCTATTGGAATTTCCAAGCAGGGATTAGCCAATAAGAATATTTCACAGACTCAAAACCAGGTCAGGAACTTACAGAGTCCAGACGAGGAAGGTAGTGATTGGATTTTGCCTTAGATCACACCATTTTGGGAACACTGAAAGCTTGCAGGTTTTATCAATCAAGGATAGTGGGGAATGCACTGATCTTAGTACTTAAGAAAGTAAAACTTGTAGGCAAATGTCTGTTATGTCTTTGTGATCCCCACTTTGAGATATTATCTGAAATAAACTCTACATAGTTAATTATTACTTTTCTAAACAATAGATAAGAGAGGAAGTAGTCTTATTGCTTTTATTTATGTCAATAATGAAGAGACCATTAAGCTTTTTTTCCAATACCTGCTGAAGGTACCATGGAAACCTATGGGGAAGGGAGAGAAGAAGAGAAGAAATAAAGCATTGTCATTAAAAAGTACTGAAAACCTTCTCAAGATTTAACTAGTCCAGGGAACTAAAGCATTGATGAAGCTTCCTGATGGCCTAACTACCTGGAATTAGGAGGTTCTCCCTTACGGTTCTGACCAGTGAACCAACATGGCCTACGCAGAAACAGGGAAGCTTTTGAATCGATGCTGTATCCTTCTCGAATACTTTCTGCCTCCTACTAGTAAGTAAACTTTGTTAGGAGGTCTACGATGTTTTTTGTCATCACAAACCTGAAATACAAGCCCAGGCAGAATCACGCCTGGACTATAAGACTGTTTTTATCCTCCACTGCTTCTCTTTGCTTTATGAGAACATGTTGCCCATGATCATCCATTATCTTTCATCAGATTTTACAAATGAATCTATATAGTTAGTTTTGACTTTGGCAGCCATTTCCCTCCATCTAGCAATTAAGTCAGAGAGCCTTGTGGGCTCTTTTAGTCTCCATATTGTGGCAATTTATTTGCATTGCTTGGATTTTTGCATCAAATTATTGTAATGTTTGGATATAATTTCTGTGCTTATTTCCCCTTTTGATTGACAATTATTTACTTAACTCCAACTTCAATAGCTTTTCCTAGACTATAAATACTACTACTTTCTCTTTAAGATGTTGTGGAACTTTGAACTGAGAAACAATTTGGAACTATCCCCAGAGGGCTATCAAACTGTGCATACCCTTTGGCCCAGTAGTACACTACTGGGTCTATATCCCAAAGAGATCAAAGAAAAAGTAAGAGGAACTAGAATTATAGTAGCTCTTTTGGTGGTGGCAAAGAGCTGGAAATTGAAGGGATGCCTGTCAGCTGGGGAATGACTGAACAAGTTTTGTGCTATAAGAAATGACAAGCCGGATGGTTTCAGAAAAACCCGGGAAGACTCATGTGAAGTGATACAAAGTGAAGTGAGGAAAACCAAGAGAAATTGTACACAGTAAAAGCAATATTGTAATGAAGATCAACTATGAAAGATACCTACTCTGATCAATACTGTGATCCAAGACAAATCTGAAGGACTCCTGATGAAAAATGAAAAATGCTATCTACCTCCAGAGAGAGAACTAATAAACTCTGAAGGCCAAACTCTTAAGCATAGTTTTTTTCACTTTCTTTTTTTGCAACATGGTTAACATGGAAATATGTTTTTCGGGACTTCACATGTATAACTGATATGACATTGGTGGCTTTCTCAATGGGTGGGGAAGGAAGTAGAGTGGGAGAGAGAATTCAGAACTCAGAATTTTTTTAATGTTAAAAAATAATAATAAATTCATTTTTTTTAAAGATGTTATGGAGGGTGCAGCTAGGTGGTGCAGTGAATAGAGCACTGGCCCTGGAGTCAGAAGGACCTGAGTTCAAATACAGAGAAAATGTGTTTAACTTCCATATCAATAACAAGTCTTGCCTGTTAATGAAAATATCATCTCCGTGTACATGTATGCATATGTACAGAAATACAAAATATATACATGCATATACATATATCGACAATAAAATATATCTGTGTATAAATATATATCCATGCATACATAATGCATGCATATATAAGTATATGCATATATATACATATGTATGTATATATACATATATAAGTATACATGCATATACATATATATGCGCACAGAAATGTATAGACACAAATATGGCTATAGATATAGATATGCAGATATGATATCATTTGGTCCCCACCATGTCCAGGGTCTACCTCATAAACCGTCCCCACGTTTCCCATCTCCCTTTCTTTCCTTTTCTCCTCCCCCTAATAACCCCCAACAGCAGCACAGCAGCAGAAGAGAGATCTTACAGTAACCCTGGCCTCTCTATGTCAGCCATGTGAACTTCTAGATTTGTCTTTTCCCAACCATCCACGAAAGTCATTCTCTTAAGTAGGCCTCTAACACAGGATCAAATATGTACTTGCTTCTGACAACGATCTTGGAAGTTTAAAAAGCTCTCTGCTTACAGCAGATATTGTTTTCCAAGAGGATAATAATCATAAGATCAAAGATTCCAACCAGGAAGGGCCCCCCAAAGCCATCTAATCCAACTCTCTCTTTACAAAATAGGAAACCAAAGGAGCAAAAGGAAAAATGACTGACGTGATTTGCCCAAGGCCACACAGACAGTAAACACAGAGCTGGGATGTAAAACCAAGTACTCCAACTCCAAATGCATCAATCTTTTCAACACACTACACTACCTCCAGTACCTCTTCCAGGACAAAATACAATTCAGAAGGAGCTGTAACAGCATTGGCATGGGAAGCTCCCACTTACAGGGATGCCCTCCATCCGCAAATGCAGGCCTCGTCTTGTCTATAACTCAGTAAGTCCCATCATTATACTCTGGGTCGCTAGGTAGCATAGCGGATAGAGTGCCAGGTCTGGAGTCAGTCCCTCTACCCAAGCATATCTGTCAACTCCTCTTTAAATGGTAGTTTTAGCGATTTGCCTGGAACATTTAAGGGTTAAGTGACTTGCCCATGACAACACAGCTAAAATAGGTCATATTTAGGACACAAGCTCAGGTCTTCTTGACTCCAAGGCTGGTGCTCTAATAAATGCACCCCATTACCTCTCTCCCCGACTTCTCACTCAACTATGCTGCCTGAAGATCAATAAGAACCAGTTTTTGCCTAAGACGGCTGTTTGAACAGAAGCAGCAGCCTGACTCCCATGTACCTACTTTGGCAAGAGTCTAAAAATAACCCCAGAGTGAATAGTGATCAAGAAATCTAATTTTAAAAACTACAGTAAATAGTATATTTGGTATATAGTATATACCCTGAGAAATGCACAAAAAGATAAGCCTACAGCATGGTAAAGGGGGGGGAGGGCACCAAAAGAGCTAGCATCAGAATGAATACTCTATACCACATGCTAAGACAATCTCCAAACAGGCATTTGCGTCAGACATAAAGAGTGACCTAATAACAATCTGGAGGAGCGAAGAAGAAATTTTCTTTCAGATCTATGGACGGGGCGGCAGTTCATGACTAAACAAGGGAAAGGGAAGATTATAAAAGATGAAGTAGAAAATTTTAATCTCACAAAAGGAAACTTTTGCACAAGCAAATCCAATATAGCTAAAAGAGAAATGGTTAATAATAAGAAGAAAAATCTTTATAGCCTGTTGTTCCACAGCCCCTCCAACAATGGCCATTTTCCATTTTTGCCATCTTTTCCAATATCATATGAGTTCAACATTATTTTTCTTTTCTTTTTTAAGAGGATAATTTAAAATTTTTAAAAATTTTTAAATGCATTATTTTTTAGCATTTTAAAAAAAATATTGAGTTCCAAATACTCTCTCCCTCAGCCACACCCTTTAGAAGGCAAGAAATATGTCAACTCCATTTTTCAAAATTACTTTACTTTTCCTTAGTTTTCAACTTTGATTTCAATTAGCAATCAACCCCTAAGACCTTCTAACATCCAGCTGCTCCACCTCTCCCACTCTGTGTCCCTCAGGGTAGGAGCAAAGTCTTCTGGGAAGGTCTTCCTCTCTTTCTGTTACTCTACTTCTATCTCTTGCCTTCCTTCTCTATTCTCCTTCCCAACCTTCCCCTCCCAACCTTCCTTAAACTTCCCTAAGCTTTCTACATTGCTGGTTATTATTCACTTTCTCCCTGAAATTAAGACATTCTTGATAGGGGAACTTCAACTCACCTCATGTGGTGCCACCTTCAACACCTCCAGGGCAAACTTATAAATCTCTGGGTCTGGCTTGGCCATTCCAATTCGGCATGATTCTATCATTAGGTCAAAGTGTTTACTTAGGCTATGTGACAACTGGGCAATAATGTGTCTTTGAGGACTATCATCCAACCAGTTGTTGGTAAGGATGCAAGTTTTATATCCTAAGAGAGAAAAAGTTACACACAGGAAATGATTTGTCACCAATCAGCACCTTTCTTTGAAAAGATCAAAACTACGTATAGGGATGCTGCCATCTGATTTACAAGAAAAGAACCAAATAGAGGTGCACTGGGATAGCAAATGTAGCCTCCCCTTTACGACAATTTCCTTTCTGTGACTTTGTTTCCAGATCTTTAGTTCTCAGAACCACAATCTAGGTTTGAAGATGGCCTTGTGACAATCTAGAGTTCTCTCCCCTGATTTCCTTCTAAGTCACAGGTAAGAAAATGAGTTAAATCTCATTATGTGTTTAAGTGAAGTACATTGCACTCTACCATAACTACCGGGTATCAAACTTCCTTATAAAACTTTTTCTGGAATTCAAGAATTGCTTCTCTCATTTTGTAGCTGCGGAAACTGAGAGGTGTCTCCTGGATGTAGGCAGCCAACAAAGCTAGTCAATTCTTGAAGTGAGAGGAAAACAATGAATGCAGTTATTTCTGTATTGTTCTGAGAGAGAAAATAAGAAAGTGGGGTTGTATATTTGCGTCCTGCTGCCCGAAAAGTAGTGGAGTGGTTTTAGGCTTCCATATACCTAAACGCAAGAGCATTTTACCTTATCTCATCCCATTCAAAAATCTGAAAGATGAAATTTGAAGTTGGTGTAGTAGATTAAATGCTTGAATCTTTAGTCAGGAAGATCTGGGTTCAAATCCCACATTGCCACTTATTAGCTATGTGACCAAGTCATTTAATCTCGCAGAGCTTTGGAAGACTATAGGACAATGAACTAATATGCTGGTTATGATATGCATCAGTGGAGAGAGTTGCTACATGCATGAAATCATCAGTTTTTGGCATATCAATGTTACTTTTTGCATTTACTCTTTATTAAGGCTTAGTATGGTCCATAAACTGCTTCTAGAGCTTCTTCACATCTTCGGTTTGTTATATCAAGGAGCATTTTGTTCCATTTTGGACTAAACACCTCTAAGTATTTATGGTGACCCTCAGACAAAAAGTGTAAAGCATTTGGCTCTTACCCTTATTTCTCAAAGTGATAGCAGCCTGAAGGAGAGGGTAATTGATCTCTCCTTTTGAAATCACATCTTCGAAGATTTTCTTTACAGAGAATTGCTCTGGGAGGCAGAAATCAGAGGCTGCAGAAAGCTTCCTGCAATCTTCTTCCATGAGAGGAATCCACTACAAAAATAAATGAATAAGCCAATGTTGGAGAGGAAAAACAGGCACAGTAATATACTTGCTCGTGGAAAACTGGTCTAACCATTCTGGAATACAACTGGCACGTTCATACTCTTTAACCCAGCAATCCCACTATTGAGTATCTACCCCAAGGAAGTCTTACCTGTGAAAATGTGATCTCCCCTCTCATGAGGCGCTGGAAGTTGCTCTCAAGGCCTCCCTCAGCAATGACTTTATTTAAAAAGCCCCTAGACATTTCAAGCAAACAACGAAAAAGGTGAATGAATATTTAATGTTAAAATCACATCTAGTTCATCCTGTTGGATAGTGAGTGTGGCATAACAGAAGTGGTACTGTGCTGGAAGTGCAGGACACCTGGTTTCCAATGCCTGCTCTTTCAAAAACTCTTTGTATGGCCATGGAGTGTTTTCTTCTCTCTTTGCCTAAATTTCCTCCATTAAATTAAATTGAACAAGCATTTACCAAGTGCCTACTGTGTGCCAAGCACTGTGTAAGACATTGAAAATCCAAAAGATTATACCTCACTGACTCCAACTACGTTTTGAAAGAGCTGGAGGCCTCCACTGGTTAAAAGTGCTTTAAAAAGATTTACAGGAATGGAGATTTAGAGTTAGAGAAGTCAAACAGAAGTTAAGTGACATGCCCAGGCCGTTTCCCTTAGTCTACTGGAAAAGGAAATGGCAAACCGCTCCAAATGCATCTCTAATGCTAAATCTTTTCTTAAAAGAAAAATATCAATATGCCAAGAACCTATGATTTTGTCCACACGGGAATCCTCTCCACTGATGGAGCTCATAACATTTCTCTAGTTTGTAGCCTCTGAGTTGTCTGAGGCACAGAGAAATGAGATGACTGGCCAATGTCACATAGCTAGGAAGCAGAGGCCCCTAAGGTACTTTGCAAATATTTTGTAAACCTTAAGAAGCTTTCTACATGTCAGCTCATTACTATTACCATTACTGCTGTTATCTTGTCCTTTTGTTGGTTTGACAAAGTTCAGAAAAAAGGAGTCTTAATGTTCACAAGTATTGGGAGGTAGACTCACTCTTTGAAGGCTCACTAAAAATATCTTTGGAACAATTCCGGGAGCAAATATATTTTATCCCATCCCCACATTTTAAAATTTCTTCTGTTAGCACTTAATAGTTCTAAAACTTTCATTCCACATAGCTAGGAGATGAGTATTTAGTGAGGTGACATATAAAAAAAAACATTTGTTTTTGAACATTTAGAAGCATCTGGGTAGCACTGAGCCTTGAGTCAGAAAGACTTGAGTTCAGATCCTTCCTCAGATACTATCTATGTGACTCTGGACAAGTCACACACCATGACCTCCATTCAATTTCTTGACCTTCCCCCTCCCCCAGTTCTCTCTTAGGTTGTTGCCCCTGGACCTGTTACCCTCTCCTTCTTTCCACATCTTGACCCCTTGGGTAACCAGATCAACTCTGTACTGTTGTCTTCTCTTGAGTCCCTTGTCCCCTTACCATATATGGCTGATTGTACCCTGCCAAATCTCAGCTGTGGATCACTCTCACCTTTAATTCTAAACCATAATTTCCTAAACTTATTTGGCCTACTGCTCCCTTTTAAAAAAATTACTCAGTGCCCCCTGGAAATCTTACAAACTAGGAAAGACATCTCAGATTAAGTGTTCAATTACACCCAGGGCTAGTACTGCCCCCTTGGATCGTTCCAGCATTATCACACAAACAGCCTGACTGGACTCACTACAAATTTATGTTACACAACCTTCATTGGTCCGTCACTGCTGCCAAGCAACCCTTTTACATCTCCTTAATTAACTCATTAAACCACTCACTGCAGATGTCATCCCTCCTTAAATCTTCCACATCTCTCTCTACCCCAACTTTCTTAGATGAGAATCTTGCTGCTCATTCTCAAATTCGTTTATCCAATGCTAACCTCTATCTCTAACTGCCTATTAGATGTTTTCAACTGTACATACATTCAATAAGTTCAAAACTGAACTCATTATCTTCCAAATTTCCCTCTTAATATTGAGGCTACCATCATTCTTCCCAGTCCCCTAGGCTCACAACCTAGCCGTCATCCTCAACTCCTCACTATCTCTCACTCTTCTCCCCAGTATCTAATCTGCTACCAATGCCTATTCACTTTTGTAACATATCCCTAATACTCCCCATTCTTTCTTCTAATACTGTACCCTCCTCATCTCCTCCTATTATAATAGCCTGATGGTTGAACTGCCTGCCACAAGTCTCTCCCTACTCAGTTGCCAGAGAAATTTTTCTCAAGTGTAGGTTTGGCCTCGTCACCTTCTACTCAATAAACTCCATTGGTTCCCTATCACTCTCCAGGATCAAATGAAAAATCCTCTGTTTGGCATTCAAAGCCCATCATAACCTAGTTGTTTGTCACCTTCCTACCCTGACCCAAGCCCCCCCACACACACACAAACACTTTTCCAATATTTTTATACCCAACATGCCCGCCTTCCCCCTACCATTCATACTGTGATCCTATGAAGATGATCTCTTTCCTATTCTTCTCCCAAGATGCTCCATTTCCCAACTGGGCATTTTCACCAGATGTCCCCCAATATCTGTAATGCTTTCTCTCCTCATCTCTGCCTCCTCACTTCCCTGTTTCCTTAATATCCTAGCTTTCTACAGGATCCCACCTTCTACAGGAAACCCTTCCCAACCTCTTAATTCTAGTGTTAGTCCTGTGTTATTTTCTTTATCCTGTACATTGCTTGTGTATACTATCAACCTGAAAGTTTTGTTAAAGAAGGCAAGCAGGCTAGGTGATATATAAATTTATATTGTTTATTTCCTTAAAGCTAGCAGATACATGCTGCACGGAACCAAAACATAACTTCTGACCATTTGATAAAAGAATGAACAGCTTTGAATACGTTTTAGGACAATCATAAGTCAGGATATTTGTGTCCCTCAGATTTATGGTCTCTGTACATATTATACCATCTCTATAGTTACACCATGAGAAAGGAAGTTTCTTAGTTGAATAAGTTGTAAATACACATTGACAAGACAATTAACAAAGTAGTGTCAGCTGGAAATGACAATCTCAGGATATCTGAGTTTCCTCCATATAGCACATGTCCTTAGGATACCAAGATAAGAGAAATCAATCTTATCTAGTCTTTGATTGAAGTTGCTGACACAGAAAAGGGCATTTTTAGAGCAAAGCAAAGCAGTGTGATTGATTAGTTCAGGCTTTGGCCCTTAGTGGGGTTCAAATGATCTGAAATGATTTATCAATACACAGTTTACATGTTGTCTCTCCCTTTTAACTCTAAGCTCCCTGAAGGCAAGCACTATCTTTTGCCTTTCTTTGTACCCCAGTACTTATCACAGGCTTGGCACATAGTAGGTGCTTAATAAATGTTTATTGACTGACAATTTCTGTCTAACTCAGCTTTCTCACTTGTAAAGTGGAGATAATAATAGTCCCCAGATCCCAGGGTTGTTGTGAAGATAAAACAAGACAATATTTTTGCAAAGTGCTTTGCAAACCTTAAAGAACTATATGAATCCTACCTATTGTTCTTCATAATTTTTTTGTGTATCGATATTATCACTGGGAAGTTGTGTGCAACAATTTTGTCTGTGATAATGTTCCTGTTCTAATATAGTTTATTTGTTGAACTCTATGGGATATTTTGAGATCTGTATTTGAAGTAGGGGGATTCAGCTTTTAGTGTATGATACTGACTACTAGGTTGCATCTTATTGGGTAGTAAGTAGGTGCTAATTTTTGCTGCATGATATGATATATTACACAATCTCTACCATTTTTTCCATATAATATGAATTGATCAATAAATCCAGGCCTTGGATAACCTTTCTGTACTTTAAGCTGGAGATTATTTGTTCTTAAATTGCTTTGACAAGCCCTCCTATAAACAAATCCACAAGATTCAGTCATTGTTTTTTCACCACTGTATTAACATAGTTCTGGTTGGGTTCATGTGGGCATTGGCCTCTGAGACCTTCTCAATTCCATTCTTGGACTGTGACCCATTCTTAGATGCCATCTGCAGGTGAGCCAGACTCAGTCACATTCTAAAAGTCCAGTGGCATGGATTAAGTTTTTACTTTTGTTCTCTGAAGTGATATACTTTTGGTCTAGAAGTATGACTGAAAGTTTCTAACTTGTTTATTGTGTAACATGAAAATGAGTGAATAAAAAAAGCATTTATTAAGTATTTGCTTTAGAGAGAGAGACAGAGGAGTCTTCTAGATGACAACTAGCTAGCTATACAATCTTCCTAGAGCTGCTGAACAAATGATTAAAGCCCTCTAACTCTGGGCAAAAGTCCATGGGAAAAGTTGATTCCTCCTCCCCATCAGGGACACCCCAAGGATTCCCCAGAAAAAACTGATAGTCTTACATGGGCTTTCCTTGGTTTGCCCTTGTCCTTTCCATACCAGTTTCATAAAGAGAAAAAAAAATCTAGGATTTGAATAATCTTTTGTACATGACTAACTAAATTGCATGAGTTCTCTTTCTCCCTCTATGTGTGTCTCTCTCTTCTATCTCTCTTTTTGTCTACCTCTATCTCTCTTTGTCTCTTTTTCTGTATCTCTCTGTCTCTGTCTGTCTCTTTATTTCTTTTTCCCTTGACCCCCCCCAGTTTCCTTTAAGAGGGCAATATTTATCTCTTATCCCTTTATGGGAATCTACTATAACATACTAGACATCAGCCAGCCTCAGCTCAAAGATCTCCAATGAACTACCTCAAGGTAGTTCATTCCACTTGGAGATATTCCTAATTGTTAAGAAGTTTTTCCTAATACCAAACCTCAATTTGCCTCTTGGCAACTTCCATTCAATATTCCTGGCTCTTTCCTCTGGACCAAAGATAACAAATCTATTCCCTTCCCAATATGACAGTCCTTCACACACCAGAACACATCATACCCTGCCCCCCCTCCCAAACTCAAGTCTTCTCTTCCTGGGCAAAACCCTCCAAGGTTCTTCAATTGTTTTGAAAAAAAAAAACAGCAGAGATCCCTAGGGTTCTCCACTGGAGATCTCCTGATATGTTAATACTGAACCATTAACAATCATACTTTGGGTCTGCTTATTCAATCATCTCTAAATCCATATTATCATCACCATAGCCAGATTACCACCTAATCTTTTTTCTTCAAAAGAATAGTGTATGTTATCACAAGTCTCGATGAAATCTAGAGAAAAGAAAGCCACAACATTCCCTTTATCTATAGTTAAATAATCCTGTCAAAGAAGGAAATAGTTAGTCTGAATGATCTGCTCTTGATGATGCCATACTGGTTCTTTTAACTGCCATTTCTCCATCTAGATCTTTGTCAAATATCTCTAGATTTTTCTCAGGGTTCAAAGTCAAGCTTATTGACAAGAGTTTGCAGACTTTGTTCTCTTTCCTTTTTTTCAGTGGGTTAGAGGGGTCCCAAACTGAACGTTTCTTCTCCAATCTTGTGGTACTTCTGCTTTCCATGATCTTTCCCATATGACTAATAGTGGCTTGACTGTCAACTATTTTGTTGTTTTTGTTGTCCAGTTGGGTACCATTTTTCATGACCCCATTTGGGGTTTTCCTAGCAAGGATACTAGAATAATCTGCCATTTCCTTCTCCAGCTCATTTTACAAATGAGGAAACTGAGGCAAACAGGATGAAGTGACCTGCGCAGGGTCACACAGTTAGTAAATATCAGAGGCCAGATTAGAACTCATGAAGATGAGCCTTTCTGATTCCATGCCCAGTGCACTATCCATCGCACCACCTGGCTACAATCACATCTACCAGTTCTTACAGGACCTGAGCATATAGTTCAGTTGCAGCAGGTCTCTTGAATTCATTCATTAAGGGTAGATAAGTACTCTCTTACTATTTCCTTATTTATCTTGGGTATCAACTCCCTCTTATTCATTTTTGTTCTGTCATTTCCAGTATAAAGGCATTCTCCTTTGCAAAGAAAACAGGAACAAAATTGGACTTGAACAGCAATGCCGTCTCTCTGTTGTTATAGTTATGACATCCACCCCAAGTAGAGATCCTGTACCCCTCACCCAATCATTTAGTAACTAAGTAGGCTCAAGGCTGATAGCCTTCAAATTTTTACAGCAAGATTTCAAATAGCTTAGACATGAAATTAAATAGTTAAGGAAACCCAAACTCCCCAATGCCAGCAGCTTAGCCCAGTAGCTAAGAAGAGTTATTGGAAAAACCAGGAAGAGAAGGGACCAACTGGCAAATGAGAAAGAATATGGCTTCACCCTAGAAGGACTAAGAGGATGAGGAGGAAAGAGAGAAGATAGAGTTAACTGGGCTGTGTTCCTCACTGGCCCCAAAGCCTGTTGTTTGTTTACTGCCTGGGTCTTCTTGATTTGTGTCTCATCATCACTTTGTCCCATTCAACTTACAATTTCCTCTGGTCTGTACCTTTTCCCCCATCTTGTCTCCTCCAAGTCTCAGCATCAAACCTTTACCTGAGTCCATTAAATTGTAAATAGTCCCTCTTGGACCATCTCAGATGCAGCCTCAGATGAGGCTCCCTCGTGAACCTGAGTATCTCCGGTATGGTTATCCCAACTCAGCCACCCTCCTGCTAATTTGTAAACAAGATTAAAACAGTCTCCCACCTCTACTCACCCCAACCCCATTGATTTTTTTTCTCAGAAGCCTATTTAAGATCAAAAGCAAAACCACTTGGAACCTCAGAAACCCTGGGTACTCTGATCACCAGAGTTAATACATTTCCATGATAATTAATATATTTAGAGGGGAATAGTGAGTCCCAGCTGGGTCTCATTTATTATTATTATTATTATTTACTGTAACTAGACCCACCTCCAAAGTTACCCAGCCTTTATTCTGTGATAAATTAGACAGATGTGAATCAATACTCCTCTCCCCACTGCACATCTTTTGCTTGCCTCATTAGCTATATTTCCTGGTTTGTGATTTGTGGTCATAGACTCTAGAAAAGGCTAACATTCTTGCTTTCCTGTATCTTAGTGGATAGTACTGGGTTTATTGGCTTCCCAATCAAGAAGTTGATACATACAGCTACTCCTAAGGAAATCTGTGGGCGCTGGAACCAAAGATCTGTCTCAAAACTGGCTTAAAGCTACCCTGTCTGACAACCACTTCCAGATGTTAGAACCTGGCCTCAGGACACAAAAGTCAACGTCTGTAAATCAGAATGTACTAAGCAACTACTTACCAGGTGCTACGTTCAGCACTGGTTACAACCAATGGTACTTTTGTGTTCACAAAATCACACAATCAAATACAAAAGGAAAGATTTCCCCAGTGGCCACAGACTATTTTCAAATATCTCAATAATTGACCTTGAATACACTTTGCCATATTCACACTGACTTCTCTACTAATGATAACACAGTCAATGGCCCCCAAAACAAACAAACAAAAACATAATTCTGGATGCTTGGATATAAATCTATAAGAATTAAATCCCATTTATCTTATCAAAGATATTTTATTTAATATTTCTAAATGTCAATTGTGCTGTTGGTTGGCTCTTGTCCTTCTTTGTCAAAGAGAACCAAATTGACAGCACTTATACTGGGGTCAAGGTACAAAGTGTCCAACTGCAGCTGATCAGACCAATACGAGATTGGAGTTTCTACCATGGGTCAGGCACAAATAATCCATACAATTATGTAATTGTGCAGCTGATGCATGACAGCAAAGGTTGATTTCTCAATTATGTATTATTTATAAATACAATACTTTACCAGTCCAAAACTCGTTAGTATTTTGGTATGGAGCTATTTGAAAGTGTACATGGTACACAGGCTTATTATTGCCACATTTGATTGGTGCCTCAGGGATCTGATCATTCAGGACATGAACTCCTTATCTTCCTTCTTAAATCTATTTCTCTTCTTAATCCCACTATTTCTATCACAGTTATAAACATCCTTCCAGTTATACAGTCTTCCCAGACTCTTCACTTTCCCGTATCACCCATATTCAATCAGTTGCCAATTCTTGTTAATTCTACCTCCACAACATCTTTTTGTTTCCTTCTTTCTACTCACACAGCCTGAATTCAGCCCCTGTCACTTCCTGCCTGGCCCTTGGTGGTAGCTTTCTAATTGGTCTTCTGGACTCTAGTGAAGGGGTGGAGACTAGGCCCTTAAGTGCAGCCTTTTGTTTGAATCCAAATTTTACAGAACAAATTTTATTTTATTCATAAATTTATTAATTAAATCACTAATCAGATCACTAAAAATAAATTAAATTAACAAATAATTTTAAATAAATAAGCAGCAAATAAATAATAAAAATTCTTTTTATTAAAAGGATTTGTTCTGTAAAATTTGGATTCTGTCAAAAGGCTGCACTTCAGTACCTAGAAGGTCACAGGTCCCCCACCCCTGCTCTAGTACCTCCTCTCTTCAATCTGTCTTCTACACAGCTGCCAAAATGATTTTTCCTAAATTACAGGTTTGACCATGTCAACCCGCCCCCCCCCAATCCTTTCTCCCCACCCCAGCTTAATATACGCTGGTGTCTCTTTAAGGTCAAATACAAATTCTTCCCTTTGGCCTTTTAAACTCTTCATAACCTGGCTCCAACCTACCTTTCTAGAATTACCATACATTACTCCTCTTGATGCATCCCAGTTGGCTTTCTTGCTATTGCTCACCAGTGACTCTATATCTTCTGTCTCCATCCCCTTGCTCAGGCTCTCTCAAGTGCCCAGAATGTACTCACTCCTCACTTTCACGTCTTAAAATCCTTTGTTTCCTTTAAGTTCAGCTCAAATATGGCCTGCTACAGGAGGCCCTTCCTGATCCCCCAACTGCTAATGTCTTTCCCCATGAATTACCACGTATTTATTTGGTACATATTTTGTATCTATAGCAATTATGTGCGTATATGCTATCTCCCCATACAGAATATAAGTCCCATGAGAGCAAGGCTATTTAATTCTTATTTTTGTATTCATAAGGCCTAGCGTAACTCTTGGCACCTAGTAGGTGTTTAATGCCTGTTGGGAATGATAAAGGTATGTTGTAGTTGGCAAAAATCTTGTTTTTCTAGCCTATTCTTTCTCTAAGAAGCTATCTTTTCCCCAGGCATGTCCCCCCTCTCCTGCCTGCTAACCATTTTTTTAAAATCTTATCTGTCTGCTCTCTGGACCCTTCCTTTCTCTGGAAACTTTTATACTTGGAGCCTTCCAAGTTCAAAATGTCCAACTTTCTAGATGTCTAAAAGTTACTGTCCTGTGATGTCTGGGGCAGGAAAACCAATCCCTCCTCAATGACCAGCAAACATACCAAGGAAAGACCCCTTCCTATTGTTTGGTAGATGCTAGGCTCAGTCCTACTGGAAGACTAATGGGCTACCCTAGTTTGAAAGCATTAGGGCTCCTTGAGCTGCCCCTTGCCATCTTGAATGTTTCCAATTAAACCCACTGATTTCTCTTTCAGGCCCTTGCATGTTTACATGCCAAATTAAAGAGCCTATGGTTTGCAGCATTAACTGGCTCATGTGATTCTTCTACAAAGCCCCTAACAAGGCTCCTACTCTCTCCAGATGCTGTCAGCCTCTGTTACTATGGTAACTGCCATTTCAATAGCCAGAAATCCAGGGATATCCCCAAGAACACCTATATGTAGAACTCCACTGCTGGTTAGCACACAGATAATAAGGTCAAGGTCATGAAAAATTCTCCCTCAGGGTTACTGGTTTTTGCTGTGCTCTATCAAGAGACATCTATAATCTTAAATTAAGTCAGAAAAGCCCTTAGTTACAAGAGTAATTGATGAGTTAGGACAACAATGGAAACACAAGTTAAAGTCAATGCCCATCTAATGGTGAATTAATGGTCACTGGTATAATGAAGTGCAGAGTCAAAGATCACTGTTCTTGCAGCACATACAAAGGAAGGTGACTGGGATGGAGAAGGGACTGAAAACGGTCCCCAAAGGGAAATAGTTAAGGGAAGTAGAAATGATAACCTGAAGAACAGAAGGTTGAGTGGGGAGAGGGATGAGACATACACAAGTACCATCCTTGGGTATTTGAAGGACTGCCATACGCAAGAAGGAACAGGCATGTTTTTCTTGACCCCCCCAAAGCTAGGTTGGCACAGTAGATAGAGTGCCCGGGCTGGCGTCAAGAAGACTTGTCTTCCTGAGTTCAAATCTGACCTCAGACACTTACTAGCTGTGAGACTCTGGACACATCACTTTATCCTGTTTGCCTCAGTTCCCTTAACTGTAAAATGAGCCAGAGAAGGAAATGGCAAGCCACTCTAGTATCTTTGCCAAGAAAACCCCAAATGGGATCTCACAGAGCTGGACATAGCTGAAAAATGACTGAACACACAGGGTAGAACTCCATTTAAGGAAGGCATCCAAGTCACCATTTCTTTATCTCCAACCCAATCGCCATACTCTAAAGTTAATCATGCCCCATCAAGTATCTCATCTTCCTGCATGATCATATCAATCCTGGAACTCCTGTCTCATCTGTACCCTCTGTTCCTGGAAGCCCTTCCTTCCCTCTAACTCGAACTCCCCTTTTTAGTTTCCTTTTATATATCATGTCCCCCATTAAACTGTAAGCTCCTCAAGGTCAGGGACTATTGTTTGCCTCTTTGTATGCCCAGCCCTTAGCACAGTGCTTGGCACATAATAGGAACTTAATAAAATGCTTACTAATGTAAAGAGTTGGGGACTCAGAGTGACATACCTATTTAAGTCTCAGCTATGCCACTTACTAACTGGGGAGTTTGGGGCATGTCATTTCACCTCTCTCTCAGCCACAATTTACTCACTTGTAAAACAAAGGAGTTCCACGGATTGGGGAAGGATAAACTCGTAGAGTGTGAATGTAATAGAATATTATGGTGCTCAAATAATGAATATTAAAAATTTGGGGAAAAAAACGTTGGAAGACTTACATGAACTGATACAGAATGAAGCAGACCCAGGAAAATACTACACACCAGGACTACAACAGTATAAATGGAAGATCAACATCAAAACCTAGCAGTATGTAATTACCAAACTTTGCCCCAAAGAAAACATATGAGAAGGCACTTCCTTCTATTTCTTTGCAGAGATGAAAGTTTATGTGCAGAATAATATATAAGATGGTAGATCTTTTTCAATATGTTGATTTTTGTTTTGATGAATAGTTCTGTCTTTTTTGTCCTTTTTGGGGGGTTATGGGATCCCCCCCAAATTAAGCATTTACTATATGTCAGGCATTGTGCTATGCACTTTATAAATATTATCTTGTTTGTCAGAAGGGATAATAATAATATTCATATAGTACTTTAGAATTTGCAAGGCACTTTACAAATATTATTTTATCCTCATACTAACCCTGGGAGGTAGGTGATATTATTATTACCGTTTTATAGATGAAGAAATTGAGGCAGACAGAAGTTAAGGGATCTTCCCAGAGTCACCCAGCTACTAAGTATCTCAGACCAGACTTGAACTCAGGTCTTCCTGACTCCCAAGTCCTGTGCTCTATCCCCTGCACATTGGGCTGCCTCTTGTTATAGAAGGATGGGATGAAGGAACTAGCTATAAAAACTTAACTATTTTAGCCTGGAGAAGAGAAGGGTCAGGGAGCAACATGATAGCAGCCTTCAAGTATTTGAAGGAATGCCATGTGAAAGAGGAGTTAGATTTATTTAGCAATAGGTATAAGTTCCAAGGAGGAAAGGGTAGTATTGAAGTCAGGAAAAATTTCCTAATAATTAGAGCTATTCAAAAGTGGAAAGAACTGCTGAGATAGGTCTGGTAGGTTATATAACTATAGTAGGGATACTATCCATGTATGTGTTGGATTGTGAAGTTCCACCCAGTTTTGAAATTCGGTGATTCTGGAAGCAGAAATTTACAAGTATTCCAACCCTACATCCTAACCGAACTGGGTTGCCTGAACTTAGTAGTTACTTTACAATCAATAATTCAATCAACAAACATTTAAGGCCTTATGCTGTATATGATACAGAATCAAAAAGTGAAATTGTCCCTATCCTCAAGCTTACATTCTGGCAGGGGATACATCTCATACCAAAAAAAAAAAAAAAAAAAAAACCCCACAATGGGGGGTGGGATACTAAAAGTTAGGGAAGCCAGAAAAGAACTCCCGTAGGAGAGTCAATTTGAACCGAACTTGGAAGAAAAGGAGGCATGCTGAGAAGTGAAAAGCCAAATGGTCAACGTGGGCAAAGGCACGTTTGGAGGTGGCAGCTGCAATGTATGAAGAACTGTAAGACCAGTTTGTCTTTATTTATTGAGAAGTTTTAGGTTCCTTGTCCTTAACCTAAAATAAAGAGGAATCTGTGTTCTAAAATCTTGCTTTTAAAAAAGCAAACTTCTTAAGAGTATAATTTAACTTCGAGGTGGCTGTCGACTGATTTTCAGGGCCGGGGTCTTTAAGACAGAAATAAAATTGCCACCCCCTTGCTAGACTATTGGGGCAAACAGAAAAGGTTAAGTTCAGAGGCGCACGGCGCAGACTCCGGAGTAGTCTGGAGCCCGGGCGCGGGGCTCCAAAGGCCGGCCCGCTCCCAGAACCAGTCAGAGAACGAGTCGTCCACTCTTTACCTGGGCAGGGCCAAGGCTTCCTCCGCCTGGCTGAAGATGACGTTCGGGGAGGGACGCACCAGCACGCCGCCGAGGTCGAACAGAGCAGCGCGGAGCCCCATGGCTGCTGCTCAGCCAAGCCCGGAGCCCCTGCGTTGGGTACAGGTCCTGCCTCCCTCTCCGCTTAGCTGCTCCGCTCGCTTTTCTGCTCGCACCCCCTCCCGGGGCCGTCCATTATTACACGGCCTTTGCACCAGCTCCGCCCCCTGGAGGCCAGCCATCTGGGTCAAGTCAAGCCCAGGCCCTTTCCCGTATTTTAAGAGAAAGGTTTTTCTCTCTCTCTGAAACTTCCTTACGGTAATCTCCCATCCTGTCTCAACTCCTAAAGATGAGATGAACAAGTTTTGCGGCCTTTCCTTTCCTGGCACAACCTAGTTTACAGAAGCATTTTCTTTTCTTTATTTATTTTACTTTCTCCTTAGTTTCCAAGCAGGCCAGGATGCAAATGGGCCCCCCCCCCCCAGGCACGCTCCTACCAGTGGTCTATAAAACAGACACATTTCTAGGAGCATTCCGAAGGCTTGTAAATAGTTAATGAGAATAATTAGACAGGGCTGGATCTGTATTGAAGACAACTTGTCTTCCTTAGACCAGTTGATTCATCTATGATTTTGTTGTGATAAGAAGTTCCTTGGAAGAGGCTTATTCATTTTCCAGTCATGTCTGATACTTCCTGACCCCATTTGAAGTTTTCTTGGCAAAGATACTGTTGCCAGTCCCTTCTTCAGTTTATTTTACAGATAAGGAAACTGAGGCAAACAGGGTTAAATGACTTGTCCAGGGTCACACAGCTAGTGTCTGAAGCTGGATTTGACATCAGGACGCTGAGTCTTCCTGACTTCAGGCCAGATTCTCCACCATTCCACCAAGCTGTCCAAAATTTAGAGTCTTAGAAGATTGCTTAGACCCTGAAAAGTGGAGTGACTTGCCCAGAGTCACACAGCCCATTTGTATCAGTAGTAGAACTTGAATCTGTATTCCTGGCTTCCAGACTGTCTTTCTGCTGCCTCTAGGATGGGTGGATGGGCTGGGGGAGGGGTTAAGGGGTTTAGTTAGAAATTATTTCAGGCCCTTTTCTGAGGGAGCTTTTGAATTACTCAGAGATTAGCGCATGATGCACACATACAAATAAAATGCAAGGCAGAATCTGATAAAGGCAAAGGAGCAATCCAGACTAAGCACCTTTATTTATTTATTTTTCTGTTATTGGTTTTTGTGAAATTCCTGCTTGGTGTAGCCCGGTGAAATCTGTGGAGAGTAAGCTCAGGTGTCTGCAGCCCACTCTCCACAGACCTGCCAAAGTGATATTACTAAAGCACAGTTCCAGCTCCCTTTTGCCTCTAGGATGAAATGCAAACTCCTGTTTGCCATTGCAAGTCCAAATTTGGATTTGAGCTTACCTTTCCCAACTCTGGTACCATTTCCATTCATGTTTAGCCAAATTGACCTACTAGGCTATTCCTCAACTAGGAAGTCCTCAGTCCCTTCTCCAGGCCTTCAGACAACATTGAGAGCTTCTCTCTACCCCTTTGAAGAGGCACACCATCATCAGAGGTAGGAGGCTAAACCTCTTGGGAGAGGCATACCTATCATGAGAGGGAAGGCTACTGGGGGACGGGGATGGGGTCAAACATAGAAGGCCAGGAAAAGTAAAGAAATTTATTAACATGCTAAGGAATCTGCCCCTCCTAAGAGCAAATTCAGACTTCTGGGGTACAGTTTGGTTTTTAATAAACTTTTGGGCCCAGTTAGCACACACAGCCAATCAGCAGCATTCCACAGCAATTTAGGATAGAAAAGGAAAACATTTCATAGGAGAAAGAGGGACATCAGTCAAGGAAGAAAAAGGGGGTGCTAGGATTGCATGTGGCAGGATTTATAATCAGAATAATAAAACATTCCCTATTCAAGGGCAGGAGATAAGAAGGAAGAAACGAAATATGGTTACAATTGTGAAAGCAGTCCTGGTAGATAATAAAACTGCAAGGTCCCTTATGCAAGAACAGCAAGTAATTATTGCCACAATGGATGAGACTATCTACTGTGGCCTTTCATAGGGATTGGGGACTTTCTAATGTTGGGGAATTTCAGTGTTGTTAGTCTACCAGGAGAGCACGAAATGATTGTGTCCTATTTCCCCCTGCATTCCTCCCTTTGATATTTCTTCAGAAGTATCTTTAGATTTGGATTATTCTGTGGCTATGTTTGTTAAGTTTTTAAGGTCCTCTTCTTCCTCTTGTCTTCTGGCAATTGCTTTAATCATCAGCATTTTTTCTTGGGAGTCAGTGATAAAGGTCTTTTGGGTTTTTTAACCTCCGTATTACCATAAGGCAGTTGATTGTACAGCAAAATAGGAACTTTATTTCAGTGAGGTCGATAGAAGTGATAAACAAAAAAACCAAAAATGGATTACAAGTCATACAAAACCCAAAACATTCTCTTACAGACTAAATAACAATCATACTGCAATAAATCAGAAAGGGAATAAAGAAGGCAAACTTAAACAAATCTCTTGGCAAAATGAAGCACTAATAAGTAAAAAAAATTAGTCTTTACCCACATACCTTTTGGAACTGTTGTTTTGAATAATAGTAGTGTTTGACAAAAAAATCCCTACTTAGAAACATGAATTCAAGGGTAGCATTTTTCTGTAGGCCATTATTACCACTAATTTTACAAAGAACTAAGACAGAGGGGACCTGGATTTTAACTTCTTTTGTCTTCAATTTGGCTCCTAGGTACCTTTCCAAAAGGCTCAGAGCAGTATAAGGAATAATAGATAATCAATATAACTATATAATTGGGAAGACAAAAGGAACCTGCGGAGTATTTCAATATCCATTTAGACCTTATGTATCTTGTTCTGTGGGCAGCTAGATAGCACAGTGGATAGAGCAGGGGTGGGAATCCTTTTTCATGTTGGAAAGCTGCATAAATATTTAGCTGTAATCAGATAAGGCTTCATTCAAGAAACTTCAATTGCATATTCAATTGCATATCCTTAAAAATGTACGTTATTTTGTAAAAATCTAACTAGTGTGTATTTAATTTCAAAAAAAATGAAAAATTTGCTCATTTTAAAGTTAACCTTTTAATGACTTTGTTGTATCTGCTTGTTGTTGGAAAGCATTTGAATATTTGGTTGCAGCCTGGAGATCCTATATAGTTGATCCTATAGACAGCTATCAGTCATTTGTGACCTTCATGATTTGGGATGGGTGGGAGAATGTAGATTCACAAAAATATGTAATCTAAAAGCAAGAAAGCATTTTGGGGGGGCATGTTGCTGAAAGCATGAGTATTCTACTGCATTTCCACATATTTAATTGAATTTTTGTTTGATGGTAACATCCAATAATGACTTTAAAATGTCAGCTACTGAAAGCTCAATCAATTCCAGCTGTAGTTTTTTAGCTGCCTTGGTGATATCAACTAGGTGAGGCTAATATGCTCATTTTAGTGTGATGTCATGATTCTCAAAGTCAGTGAACCTTTCATTGTATTCTCCATTTAATAAGTCTGTAAGGGTGGCATATTCTTCCAACGATTTGCACATTTCATCCTGCATATCAATGACCTTTGCTAACTTGGGAAAATGTTCATCCAGAATTTCCTTTTGAAGAAGAACTATTTTGAAAATGATAGCAGTTTGGAAATGCTTGAATTTTTTTTGTCACATATCATATATAGCTTTACTTTGCAAAGAAATATTTGAGTCTTTTTTATTTGAGATGATATCACACAGAAATGAAGCATTCCTATAGAAATCCTTTCAATAATTCACATCTCTGATTCTGTTCTTCATAAAATTTAGCTATTTGTTCTCACAGATATTAGAACCATACTTAGTCTAGGAATGAACAATACCCATTGGATGGTCAAGAAGGTTTTTATTACCTTTATTTTGCACAAAGAATCAGACAAATGCAAGCCATTTTATGCTGCTTCCATTTGAATTTCCTGCCCTCTTTGTCTCTTCAGAACTAGGATTGATTCCAGCTCTTCTGGGTTACAATCTTTCTGACCTGCCCATTATATATTTACTCCTTTGTATGTTCCCTCCTCCCATACATGGGCTAACATGGGGTGCATGATCAGATAATGAGACTCTAATTCTATGTGGGATGTGTCAGCTAATGTGTATGAAGATAGTTAAGGTATGCATGTTAATGAAAAGTTGTTGACCATCCTTTGACCATAGCCAGTTTGAACCAGCTTAGCACAGGAGCCTTCAAGGGTAAACTTACAGATTTCTTCCAGCTATATGTTTGGATAAGGTCACTGCCTTTCCTCCTTTCATCCTGATTTATACCTTCCTGCATGTCCTGTGTAACATCTGCATTTGGAAATCCATTGTTCCTATAGAATTTGTAGGAACCAAACCTCTAGCGTTTCTCACACAGAGATAAAATTTTGGCTAACACCTGTCCTTGCAATAACCAATGCACTTTAGAATGATACAGCAAATCACTCATCCTTCAGCTTTAACATGTTTCAGAACTGACAATGCTATGTTGCATTTGCATGAATATAGTTAACAATACTTATAACTTGTTATAAAATGTCACTTAAAATAGTATCTTTAGCACAGAGATTTTGCTGATGGAAGGTACATTGAAAAGAAATAAAAGAGGGGGGTGGAGCCAAGATGGCGGCGTAAAAGCAGCAAAGCACCGCAGCTCCCTCACAAACACGCTAAAAAACTCATAAAATGGTACTCTAAACAGATTTTCAAGCTCCAAAACTCTCCAAAAGACAGAAAGCACATCTGTTGCTACAAGCAGCGCAGCAGGCGGGGCTCTT
>CM053595.1:144677965-144693383 GCA_028646575.1 Pseudocheirus occidentalis | reverse complement strand
AGAAAATAAGAGAGCAGAGCAGGGGAGGGGCTTTACAGTGAGATTGCTGTTTTAGGGTTTGGACAGGGGCAAGACGGGGAAAAAATGTGTAATTCAAAAATGTAATGAAAATGAATAATGTAAACAAGAAAACAAATAAAAAAAGAAAAAAATATCATTTTCCCTTCCAAATTTTTGTTCATGTGCTCTCTACTAAAGCCTCATTCTCCCCAAATTCCTATAATTCACTTTTGGGGGGGCATGGTGGAGGGTTAAGGAGGAAACTAACCTTGTGCTTTTGTTGATATAGGGGGCAAACTCCCTTTACCTATGCATGTCAACACCTGCTCTATAATATATAGATCATAGAGAGTTGCATGAGGAAACTGGGAGGTTAAATACCTTGTCTTGGGTTACCCAAAGAATATGCACCAGACAGTGTTTAATCTAGACTACAAGGTCTGCTCTCTATCCACCACTTACGATTGCCTCCCATCACTCAATAGAAGCTCATAATTCCTAATTCCACTTCAATATTAAAGACCTCATGTGCCCACGAAATGCTTCTACTGTCCTAAATAAAGAAAGGCATCAGCAGCCAGGTTGCATTCCTATGAAGGGATGATACCGTTTTCATACCAAGCACCAAAGTACCACTGTGATTTTCACCTGTCTTGGGAGCCACTGACCTCACAAGTATTGATCTCTCCCATCCCATCTACAGATATGGAAACAGCCTTCATTCCAAACTTGCTTCCAAAGCCTGCAATCAGTCAATCAATTAATCACTCATTGAGCATTTAGCAAGTCTTCCTGGCATCAGGCATTTGCTTCCATCTTATTGTAATATATAAGCAGAATCAGTGTCTGTATATTCCTTTTGCTCATCTCTCCAGAGCTATTCTCCAAAAATACCAACCTGGGACTACTTCCCAGTGTACCAAATAACCACCTACAGTTTAACCTGCTTCCCCTGAAACCTCTGGGGACACAACTGTTTTTCCTTTTTTTTCCTCTTTGACTACAGGGTCTGAAGTTCTTGAGTATCTCATAAAGGTCACAGAACAGCAAGGTGATGGAGGTTAGGGAAGTAGGGATGCTTTTTTACCCACATAGACATCTCCTTACCTTAGACCTATCTCTTCATTTTTCTCCCATATCTCTCACCTCTCTCCTCACTCCCCAACATGTACAGTCATTTGTTTCTACAAGCAAGTCATTTATTCGGTCCACTCAAAGAATTTCTTATCTACTTCAGAAAGGAGGCTCTGCCTCACCAACCACTCAGTTGAGGCTTATAATAAGTGCGAATCCTTCCATTTCTCTTTATCAACCTGGTATAATTTGATATGCACAATTTCTGTTATCATGAATGAATTAAAAATTTTATTAAGTCAAGCACTATGTTGGTGACACATATAGCAAATTGAAACAATCTGTGATCTTAAGGAACTGATGCTCTAATTGGGGGACATATTTGCTCCTATGGTCCCTATGGTGCATGTAGACACTAAGGGCCAGTGGACCTTTATCTTACCAGAATATTGTAGCTGGCGACTCCCACTTCATAGAAGCTGTGTGTGGCTATGTGTAGTGGCAACTACACTGGCATACCCCAGGTTCTTAAATCTGCTTTACTGGAAAAGATAGGTGTTTAAGGGGTCAGCAATCTTCTTAAATTACATTCTCTAGTTTAAGGGGAAAGTCAGCACCCTGAACTTCAGAGAAAATACAAGCAGAGAAATAAAAGCCAAGAGACAGTGCTCTGACTACCTGTATCAATTATACACTTTACATACATCCCTGGATCGAGAGAGCCTTTACATCTGAGCAGTTGGGGAGCTCTGAACATATGGTCACTCAGAATCTTGATCAGGAAATGACAAGACCCTTGTCATAAGCAATTCCCCAAAGCAAAATACCAACTCAGAGTATGTGTGTGTGTGTGTGTGTGTGTGTATATGTGTGTGTATATATATATATGTATGTGTGTATATATATATATATGTATATATATATACTTCTCAGAGCCAGAAGGCATCACAATCCTCATGACTCAGTGCCTAATTAGAAATTAGTAAAAGGTGTAAAAGCCTTCCTACAAACCAGCCTCCCCTAAGCAAGCTTCCCTTAATGGGCTCCATGTAAGGTCTATTAATAAGCAAGGAAGATCTTAAATCCCATTAACATTACACCACATCAGCCTCAAAGCTAGGTTCCTGAAGGAGCCCATCTATCACCACTGGGAAGGGCAAGTCAGCATAAAATCTCATCAGGAGGTAGACTGGGCATTGTGGGGCCTCTTTTGTGGCTTGGTAGGGACCTATAATACATGAGGATGATGTCTCCAGTTAGGGCCTGGTAGGGTTTATCTTTATCATCCAAGCAATTAATAAAAAGGCCATTGTTAGAGAGCCATAGGATGCCACATCTCCAATTTTTTCACTAGTGAATAGAGCACTGGGCTGGGAATAAGAAAGGCTCATCATTCTGAGTTCAGAGACAGCCTCAGACACTTAGCTGTGTGACCCTGAACAAGTCACTATACCCTGTCTGCCTCGGGTCATTATCTGTAAGATAAACTGGAGAAGGAAACAGCAAACTGAGTCAGTATCTCTGCCAAGGAAACCCCAAATAGGGTCACAAAGAGTCAGGCATGTCTGAGATGACCAAACAACAGCAACAAAACTACCATTTAGCTCACATTTCATGGTTTTATCTACAAGCCTATTATGGGAGCTTGGCAGATATTTTGCTGAGCTCAAGATGTCTGTAATATTCCCCTGAGTTATCTTTTTTGGGGGTGTTTAGGAATATATCTGTTAATCTATTGTTGCAGGTAGATACTGCAAATCAGCAACTTGGCTGTGACTTACAGTCTTAGAGAAATACTTAGGGAATAAGAGCTGATGTAACCTGCTCTTGGTTATGTGAACAGTACATAGGACTTGAATCTCATTATTCCTGACTCTTAGGTAGACTTTCTATGTATTCCCCTTGCTCTTCCTCACTAATATATAGATTTATTGGAGATGGAAATGAGGCCATTTTGTCATTGATGTCAAACTGGATAGTAAGTCTATCTTCTGAATCTCTTTTACTCTTTTAATGTAGAAATTCATACAACTTCAGTCTCTTATAAATTCTTTTGTTCTCCATGATTTCAGAAAGATAGTCACATCAATTAACTGACAAAATACACAATATTTTCCATCCCCTAGCCTAGTCCCTTGTCTCTGCAAAAAAAGAAGAGAGGGAAATACATTTTTCTCAACTTTTCCATTGGATCAAACTTGCTTATTATAAGTAGACAGCCTTCAGTTTTAGTTTTTTCAATCTTTAAATTCAGTTTTAGTTTTTTCATTTTGGTAATTACTGTATATATTGTTTTTCTAATTTCGCTTATTTCATTCTGCATAAATTCATGTAATTTTCCCCTGTGTTTATCGCATTCATCATTATTATTCATGTACCACAGTTTGGTTAATCATTCCCCCATTAATGGGCATTTTCTTTTGCTCCCACAAAAGAGTAAAGTGATGAAACTGATGTAATGGAATAAGCAAAATCAGAAAAATAATATACACAATTACTACCACAATGAAGCAACTAGGAATCATGCAATTAAAGTGACTAAAATGTGCATGCGTTTTGACCCAGAGATGCAATCACTAGGATTATATACCAAGAAGACCATTTATAAGAAGAAAGTCCCCATCTACACCAAAATATTTATAGCAATACTTTTTGTGAAAGCAAAGAACTGGAAACAAAACAGAGGTTAATTGATTGAGGAATGGCTTAACAAATTGTGGTACCTGGATGTAATAGAATATTTCTGTGCTGTGAGAAATTATAAATGTGATGAAAACACAGACACGAGGAAAGATCGACCTGAAATAATGCAGAGATTAGGAGCAGAATAGATTTGGGAAAGTATATGTCTATATATCTATAGATATAGAGAAACATATCTAAACTTTATTATAGCCTTCTGCGGGGAGGAAGAAAGAATAAAGTAAAAAGCACACAGCAGAGAACAAAAGAAAACTCACATGGAAGCAAACAAAAGATGGACAATTCCCAACCCGAGTCATATAGGCTTTCTTGAAAAGAAAATTTATTGTTACATATTTTGAATCCTCTCATATGTTCTGCTATGCACATGGCATGCATTTTGTTTCTTTCTAGCTTTGTATTTAAGTTCCAATATTTAAGTTTATGATATGTTTTGTTTCTTTTCTCTATTTTGTATTTGTGTTCTGGAGTTTGAGTCTAAAATAAAATTTTTGAAAAAAATTGCAGAGTGAAGTAAGCAGAATCAAGAAAATATTCACAATGGCTACAACAATGCAAATAGGAAAAAATAAGAAAAAATTAAAAGAATTCAAAATTTTCGAAAGAATTCACTTTTACCCTACCCCTTTGCGAGATGGGAGGTCCACACATATTTTCAAACTTTTTCAGTACATTGATCAATTGTGCTGATTTTTTTCCTTTAAAAGAAAACTATTTTTCACCTGGCATGGCTTTCTGGGAGGGTGAGGGAAAGACATACTGGAGGAAACTATGATGATGATGTAAAAAACAAAAGACATTCATAAAAACTTATTTCCAGGAAGTTCCTATGTGCCCAAGAGCACAGCTTTATTTCAGCAAGATCTGCAAAGCTCTCTCAATCATAATCATGTCAGCAAACTTTCCTAATTGCAATGCCCTTGAAATTAATAAGGAGGGAAGGAGTCTCAGTTCTGCCACTCACTGATGAACTGACCCTAAGGTCTTCTTCCCACTTGGTTCCTGTAAATCCTTCCAACAATAGCCAACAAGATAGGATGTGACCCAGAGTTCTGGGCTCTGGACCAGCCTGCATCCCACTACACACCTACATCACTGACTGCACTTGCTGAAGAACTGGGGAATCACACATTTGTATGTCCACAAGTGTTAGAATGCTTGATTAGTGATCCTTGAGAGCTTGTTTTCTTTCTAGGTGATTTATCCATCATCTCTTCACAGTGGAATCATAATAAACACGTGGCACCCCTTATAGGGCCGCTAGGTGTTCTTGAGTTCAAATCTGGCCTCAGACACTAGCTCTGTGACCCTGGGCACACAGCAGGCTGCTACTCAGCTCGCTTATGGGGCTCAATTGCTATAAGGCTAGATTCTTTGCCACTTTGTCCTCTCTCTAAACCTGGTGATGCCAACAAGGTTGCTGCTAGGTCATCTCTCAACTCCTAAGCTACAATTATAAACTCTGCTGGACTCTGTTACTGACTCTGATCACCAGTGAGGACTCACAAGGTCACTTTCTGAGAATCTGCCACAGAATACTCATTTGTCTGATATCAGGAAAGAATAAAGACAGCAAGAAACATGTGCTCACAAACACATGACAACTTGGTGAAAGGCTGTGACCACTGTCCCTCTTCTACCCAACAGCTCATAGTAGCCCTGCTCATTTGAAATCACCAAGAGAAAAGACTGAGAGACTGGTGGAACATGTTCTTTGTAGGAACACTCAGTTTCAACTCAGGACATCCTGGGCCCCTAGTTCTTCCAATTTCATGGATGATTGGAAGACTTTTTGTCATTACATAGTACCCACTTATGGCCAGAAATAGGCTCATCAAAGATTCCCTGTGATTGAATGTGAAGCAGGCAAATATCCACTCATGTTTTAAGAACTGAAACCAAAGGAGACTATGTCTGTGTATGTTTCAATGACTGGCCCCTATTGGTCAATCCCTCCATTACACACATAAATATATATGACATAGATGAATGGAGTGACAAACAGCTTGGGAAATCAGAAATAGGTCTCATGTGGGAGGTAAAGCTTGTGTTCATCTTTGAAGGAAAACTAAGAGTTCTGAGAGAAGGAGATGAAGAAATAACAGAAATAATTAAATTGGGACTAGGGTTGGATTTAAGGAGAAAGGTAATGAAGTGAGCTTTGGACACATTGAGTTTGAGATGTCTCTGGGATATCTAGATCAGACTGCCCAGTAGACAATTGGTAATGGAGAGAGGTTAGCTTTGAAAGTTAGATCTGGGGGTCATTATCGTGGAAATTATAATCATACTCAAGAGAATTGATTAGAACACCAAGTAGCTGTAGAGTGAAAAGGGAAAGTACTTTCGGGTACACTCGCAGTTATCAAGTCTGATATCCCTGATGTCAGGATCCTCTTTGAGAACAAAGAACAAACAACATGTCTAATACAGATAGTGATCTAGAGAAGGAGACAGAGGAACCTTCAGTCAGATAGAGGAAAGTAATTAGTTAAGTTCTACCTTAGACACAAATTGTATGACTCCTGAGTCACTCAACATACCTTATTAACTCCAGTGACTTCCTATTCCCTCTAATACAGGGGTGGGGAACCTATGGCCCTATGGGCCATATGGGCCCTTTAGGATTTGTTCAGTAAAACTTGGACTCAGTCAAAAGTTTGTTTATATCTGATACTAGACTCGTGTGGCCTTCTAAGTCCTTGGGTGTGGCCCTTTGACCAAGTCCAAGTTTTACGGAGCAAATACTTTTATTAAGGGGATTGGTTCTGAGAAGTTTGGATTCAGTCTAAGGGCCATACTTGAGGATCTAGAGGTCACATGTGACCTTGAAGCCACATTGAGTCTAGTATCAAATATAAACAAACTCCTCTAGAGTTTAAAGTTCTTCACAATCTGGCCCCTTCCTTCCCCTCCAGTCATCCTAATGCATTGTTCCCCTCCATGCATACTACTCTCCAGCCATACTGCCTCCTTGCTATGCCATCCTGTCCCCATGCTTGTGCATTCATAGTTACCCATGCCTGCAATGGTCTTCTTCTGCTTATCTGCTACTTGGGGTGTCTGGTTTCCTTCAAGACTCAGATCAAGAGCCACCTTCTTCAGGGACCTTTCCTGGTCTGCTCAGTTCCTGCAAGCCTCCCTGTCCAAGGTCACTTTGTGTCAAGTTTCTATATACTTATATACCTACATTTCATCTCCCCTCCCACACCCCTTAGAGTGTAAGTTCCTTGAGGGCAGTAACTATTCTACTTTTGTCTTTGTACTCCTATCACTAAACGTAATGCCTGACATATAGTAGATACTTAATAAATCCTTGTTATTCAATTGCTCAGTTGATTGATTGTTCCTAGATATTTTGAGTCCAGGCTCTGGCTAACACATAATAAAGGGTGACATTTGTGAAAAGGAGGGAGCACAGCTTATTAAATCCTGAAATGCTAGGTTCTTCTTTCATAGGGAAATCTATTATCTGTTGAACTGGAAGCAACTCTGCCCTCCCTCTCCATTTGCTAACTGGCTCCCACAGACCCAATAGCCACAGTGGCTCCTCCTCCTCCTCCTCCTCCTCCTCCTCCTCCTCTTTCTCCTCCTCCTCCTCCTCTTCCTTCTTCTCCTCCTCCACCCTATCCTGGGATGCTAGTGGAAGAGAGGGAGGGAGGGAGATAAAAGAAAAAGAGAGAAAGATGACCAAAGAGAATGCATGGGTTAGGAGACATCTTCCAGTGAGAACAGCCAGCTTTTCATTCTAACTTCTGGAAGTAGATGAATAAACATCTGTAACATCTGGAAAGAAGCTTCTCATGAACTCTGCAGGCCCTGGGCAGTCATAGGAAAATTGATCTCCTTATGAAACTTCACTGGTCATTCTGGATGCTGAGAAGAGCATCCATTAGATTTGAGAAAAAGAGCAGCAGACCTTCGGATTTGACTAATTCTAGTGCCTCCTAACTTGCTTCTTCCACTCCCACCCCCCAGCCCTGCGGCTTTTGGGGAGGGAGAGATCTTCCTCCAGACATCTGCCTCTTAGAAGAACTTTCAGCAGCAGCAGTAGCAGCAGCCTGGAAGGCTCCTGCCAGCCAGATCACTGACATTCTCTGAATGGCCAACCCCCTTTGATGTTCCCAGGTAGGTCCCTTTTCCTGTTGGAAACAGATGGAATCTGGTATCAATGGGATACTCATAGTTCTCCAGCTTCTAGCTGGTGAGGAGGGAGAGGATGTCAGCTGAGGTTTGGTGTTAGAGAGAGAGCAGCCGTGCTCTGGCCTCTAGCTAGGTGGGAGGTGCGGTGCTGGGGGAGGGATAGAAGCCAGCTCCAAGCTGTCTGCTCCTATCACAATGTCAGAGAGCCTGTATGATGATCCTTTTCTTATGGCCAAGCTGGACTGTTCAGCTTCAGGGACCGTGTCTCCACTGCACTTTTGTCTTTTAATTAATTAATTAGTCTTTTAATTGATATTTTCCACATGTACCTTAATGAAAGCAAATAGATGTTGGCCAATCAACTGAATGTGATTGGGGCATAGATGTAGAACTGAAAGGGCCCTTAGAGATCAAATACTCTTATTTTACAGATGAGGAAACCGAGGCCATAGGAAATAAAATAATATGATCCAGATCACATAGCTAAGAAGTGGAAGAGACAGGATTTGAACACAACACCTCTGACTCTAGATCAAGCGGTCTTTCCTTGACACCACACTGCTTCTTCCTTGTCCCCAAGGTGTTAATAGAACAAAACGAGACAGAATTTTTTTCCCCATCCTGAGGGGATGACTTTTGGTTTCTACAGCAGCATGGAAACTGGGGGAGAACTGAGTTAAATCACAGTCTGACTGAGGCTGACATTACTGACTTACCCTTCACTTTAAGCAGGCTTCTTGGGGGAAATGGAATTGGGGGGCAGTGTTAAATCAAAGGAGAATGTGGCTCAGCAATGCAGTGGGAAGGAAGAAAAGAAGGGAAGGAAAAAGTATTTTTAAAGCACCTACTGTGTGCCCGGCATTGTGATAAGCCCTTTACAAATCCCTCATTTGATCCTCACAACAACCCCGGGGAGGTAAGGTCTATTATGATCTCCGTTGTACAATTGAAGAAACTGGGGCAGACAAAGACTTGCCCAGGGTCACACAACTAGTAAGTATCTGAGGCCAGGTTTGAACTTAGGCCTTCCTGGCATTTATAGTTAGCATTTCTGTATGGCCTATTATGTATCACTATGCTAAGTGCTTTACAAATATTAACCCTTCGATTTGCACAGCAGTCCAGGGAGATAGGTGCTTTTAATTATTATGCTATTATTATTCCTGATTAAAGGCTCAGAGCTCTATCCATTGTACTATTCTAGCGAGACTTAATGTAGAGCCAAAGGACCTGGGTTCAAATCCAGACACTGCCACTTATTACAATAACACCTTTGAGAAAATTACTTTGCTTTCTTGGGCCCATTTCCTCATCTATAAGATGAGGATGGGAGTGGGGTTGTAAGGCTGAACTAGGTGACTCCTGAGGTCCCTTCTAATTCTGAATCTGTGGTCCCATGAAGAAGTGAAGACTATATTGCCATACAGACCAAAAGGTTAGAACAAAAGCAAACTAGGAATCAAAAGGAAAATAACTTGACTAGCAGGAAGCCAGGAGGCCAGAGTGATGGCCTGGGAGGGTGGGGTGGAGATCATTGAAACCCAAGTGTGGAAGGTATGGTCTGAAAAAACATCCACTCTCAGTAAAGACCTTCCTTTACTCATATAAAGTACTATGTCCTGGCAACCACATTCCCCATCCGGATATGTGCAGAAACCAGCCAGTTAAGGGTCTCTTCTTGAAGCATCAAAGGAAAGTGTCCTTTCCCTCCTCATATTTTTCTCGCATTTAGGTAAAGGGCAACTCTAATTATTGCCAAAGATCTGGAACAACTTCCTCTTTTGGTTTCCGGTTATAAAGGAATGAATTTGCCCCCACAGATTAATCATTTGAGATGGGAGAGGGAGAAGATTTAACCAATGTGTCTCACATACGCTTCAGCTTCCTTGTTTGTAAGAGGAGGAGCTTCGATTGGGTGGTTTCTACGGTTCCTCACAGCTCTGTTCTAAGATCCTGGGAGTCCACAATTTTCAGACTGAAATTGCTCTTGTGTGAAGAGAAGCTGGGTTTTTTATTAACCCTCTTGAAGTGCCTGGACTTCTTACCTTTGCTGCTTCCATTTGGAGAGTAATTTACTTATTTGACTCTTTTTGACTCCTCATCTAACCCCACCCTTTCCAGACAAGCTCTCCCCACCCTGCTGCCCTCATACAGAAATGGAAGGAAATTGACATTCTAATATAGCTTGCCTAGAAGTCAGATGAAGTTCCCAGGCTTAGCACCAATACAGCTGTTGTGCTGCTGTGTGACCCTGAGCAAGTCATTTCCTCAGTTTCATAATCTTGAGGGTGAGGGTGGAGAGAGGTAGATTAGATGAATCTAAGGTATCTGATCTAGCCCTGACAGACTATAAGTCTGGAATTCTATGAGTTCAGAGTCTTCTGAATGATATTCAGGGGTGAAGAGACCTTAGAGGTCACATAGAACAAAGAAATTATATGACTTGCCCAATGTCACTCAAATGGTAGAGCTGAAGTTATCACCCTTGTACTTCTGTGACTTTCTGTGAACCTCCCCAGCTGATCATAGCTTGGGGGGGTAGAAGGGACCCTAAAGGTCATGTAATCCATCCTCATTTTACAGACGAGTACATCGAGACCCAGGGAGGTAAAGCAGCTTACCCAAGGGCACACAGGCTATAAGTTGCAGAAGTGGGATTCAAACTCAGGTCCCAGCAGAGTCAAACCTCATTATATAGAGGGAGGACATATCTCCTCTTTTCTTACTATCCCATTCTTAGCATGGTACATCCCCTGTCCTCTTCTTTATTGTGCTCAATGAGAATAGCAACACATGCTATGAACTGTAAAGCAGGCTTAAGAAAATGAGCGGTCTGCAGAATTACTTTCCCTGTTGATGGCATCCTATAGACTTAAGGAAGCTGCATCTCTGCAGGGTACACGTCATGTGAAGGACTTTTGTAGTCAGCTTGAAAAGAGATCCTGGAATCTCTTTCCTCCAAAGCAACTAAAGGAACAGGTCACTAGCTCCATTTTCAAGGAGAAAATAAGAGATAAGAGGGGAGGAGAGAAGAGAAGAGGGGAGAGGAGAGGAGAATGGAGGGAGAGGGAAAGGAGTGGAAAGGGTTAGAGAGAAAAGGAGGAGAAAGGAAAAGAGAAGAGGAGGGAGAGGGGAGATGAGAGGAAAAGAGAGCAGAGGAGAGAAAGAGAATAGGAAAGAAGAAGGGGAAAGGAGAGGACAAGAGAGGGGGAGGGGAGAGGAAAAAACAGGAGAGGGAGGGAGAGCAAGGGAAGGGAGTAGAGAGGGAGGAAAGGAATGGAGAAAAGGGGAGGGATGGAGAGAGAAGGGAAGGGAGAGGAAAGGAGAGGAAATGGGAGGAGAGGCGAGAGGAGGGGAAAGGATTAGAGAAGAAGGGAGTGGAGATGAGGAGAAAGGACAAGAGAAGAGGAAAGAGGGGAAGGGAGGGGAAAGGAGAGGAAAGAAGAGAAGGGGAAGGGAGAGGCCAGGAGAGGAAGGCAGAGGAGGGGAAGAAAGGGGAGAGAGAGAGAAGGGAATGGAGAGATGAAGAGAGAGGAGGAGAGGAGAGCTTTCATATCTGAGAACTTTCAGGCAATCCATCAGCTATTTATTCATCCATCTATCCTCTGATTGATCAATACATTCCAGGCACAGTATTGCATACTGGGGAGACAAAGATGAAATAAAGTTGTCTTTGCCCTTAAGGAGTTTCACAATCTATTATCAGCAAATTTTTCTTCAGCAGCTGTTAAATGCTATTCTAGGCATTCAATGGTACTGTTCTTGTCCTCTAGAAGCTTACTATCTAGTTAGGGAGAAAGGATCTATTCCTGTGAAAAGATAACTAACCACACCGAATGATTTATGGGAAGATGCCAAATGAATGTTGAAAACTAAAAATAAATAAATAAATAAATTCAAAAGAGTGGTGCTACCCAGAGAGTGGGGCTGCCTTGGGTCAGAAGGCCTCATGGAGTAGGAAGGACTTCAGTTGAGCTTTGGAGGACCGGTAGGAATTGACCAGGCAGACAGCAGAGTGATGACAAAGGGCACTTCAGCATAGGGCAAATGATATAAGCAAAGGCTTGAAGGAAGGAATGCATACAGAACTTAGAAGAAGAAAACTAAAATCTATACTATTCTATTGATACCTCTTATCCTGTTCCAAGAGTCCTCTGAGGAAAAAGAGTCAGTCTGCCATTTTCCATTCTTCCATTTCCTGCCATTTCAGCACCTCCAGTTTGGAGCTGCAGTTAGTGGACCTGGGTTAAGGTTCCATCTCTACCTCTTCTCACCTGTGTAATCTAGACAAGACTTGATGGTCCCTTCTCTCCTTCATAGTTCTAAACCTCTGGTCCCATTATAAGGAAGTTCTTCCTTATGTCTAACCTCACTTTGTCTGAAAACCTGTCAAATTAAAGACTTGTTCCTTAAACAAAAAGTGGAGAAGATGTAGATTTCATAGATGGAGAAATGGAAAAAGGCCTTAGAGGTCAACTAGTCCAACCTCCTTATTTTTGAGTTAAGAAAGCTGAGGCCGAGGAGGGCTATGATTCGCCCAATATAACAACAGTGGTAGTCGGTGTAAGAGGTGGGATTTGAATTTAGGTTGTCTCTACAACCAGGTGTATACTTGTGTCTTGCAGACTTGGCTGTGTACTGGCAGGTGAACTGAGAGACTGTGACTTTGCAGGCCGTTTTCTTCCCAATCTGAATTTTCTTGCCTTCTGGGAAAACAGGTGAGAAATATGGCAACTGTTTTTTGGTTTTTCTTTTGCTTTTGTAAATGTTGTGGTCAAAGCCTTGAGGATTAGGGCAATTATCCTACAGGATGCTGTCAAATTGCCAAGCAGGAACTTGAAGGTCTTCCTCTTCTTCCTCTGGGAATTTTACTCTCCCTGCACATAAGTACCCTGTTTGCCTCAGTTTCCTCATTTGTAAAATGAGCTGGAGAAGGAAATGGCAAACCACTGCAGTATCTTTGCCAAGAAAACCTCAAATGGACTCGTGAGGAGTTAGAAACATCTAAAAAAATGACTTTAACAACAACAAAATCACTTTGAACCTCTTGTAAATTCAGAGCTGAGGGTGGGGGGGTCTCCTAAGTGGTGCCATATCCTCAATCATACTGTATTCATAGGGAGTTCCTGAGAAAAATTAACAAAAACCCCAGTTTCTCAGGGGCACCCCTAGAACTCTGAGAGGAGTAGTAGTCATTGATTTCTGAGGACCTGACCTACCAGTGGTTGTGGGAATTGGAAGAGTGATCCAAGAGGAAGGCACAGCCCTAGTAATCTCTGTCCTCCCAGTCCGACATTCTTTCCACTGTACCCCGTGGTCTCAGTCTTTTGGAGACAACTCCTTCTTCAGTTAGGAGTCAGGCCCTCAGAGATCTCTTCTAGCTCTGAGATGCTGGGATTCTACGAGTTTCTTCATTTCCTGGGTTGAAAGAACCTGGTATGAATTCTTAAGGCAACTTGAGATCTCCCTGGAAATCTTTGGAAGTAAGGAAGGGTTGGGTGAAATACTACCTCCTAGCAAGGAGAAGGATTAAGTGATTAGAACTGAGAATTTAGGAAGTACCTTGCCAAGAATATTCTTTCTCAATGTCCTACTACTTCTCCTGTTTTGTTTCTCAGCAGTTTTGTTTTGCTTCTTCCTCTAGAAGAGGCATCTTGGTGCAAATAGAATTTCTCTGCTACGGTCACATCCTCATTTGCTCCCAAATTAGAACTTGGCATGTGACATCAGGATCCTGGTTAGAGTTTCCCCAAGAAGAGGTGTAATAATTAGCCAGCATTTGTATCATTTTTAAGACTTGGAAAGCACTTAAAAGGATCAGACATTTAGAGGTGGAAAAGGTCTCAGAGGTCATTGAATCCATGTTCTCTCATTTTGTAGTTGAGGAAACTGAGGCCCAAAGGTATAAAATAACTTGATCCCGCACGTAGTAAGCACTAAGTGTTGGGATTTAATTGGATATGGAGAACACAAAAATATACTTAAGGTGTAAATTCTATAGTCATAAGCCCATAGACTCCTAACTTGATATTACCTAAAAGATTTAGCATGGGCAGCTAGATGGCACAGTGAGTAGAGTACTGGGCCTGGAGTCAGAAAGATCTGAGCTCAAATCTGGCCTCAGACACTTAATAGCTATGTGATCCTAGGCAAGTCACTTAACTTGCCTCCATTTCTTCATCTGTAAAAAAAGATAGAGAAGGAAATGGCAAACTCCTATGGTATCTTTGCCAAATTAAGATCACAAAGAGTTGGACACAACTGAGAAGTGACTTAACGAGAATAAAATTATTTTGAACTAGTCTATCCCTTTCTTAGAAATTCAGAGCTGAGGGGGTATGGATCCCCTAAGTTGTGTCATGTGCTCAATCATACTGTAGGGAGGCAGAGTGGTACAGTGGAGAGAGCCTTGACTCTGGAGTCAGAGAATCTGAATTTATGTCCTGTCCCTATTGCTTTATACCTGTGTGTTTGTGAACAAACCTCTTAACTCTGGGCCTCAGTTTCTCCATCTGTAAAATGAGAGATAGGTTTGGATCCGATGGCCTACAAGGTCCCTTCTAGCCCTAGATCTCTGAGCATATGCTTTCCCCTCTCCTGATTCACCATGTTTTATCTCCCTCTCTTTTCTCTAAAAGCTCCCCTTTGTGGTTTTTATCTTTATGTGCCCTGCATTACCTACCAGCAGGTATGGATGGCATGGAGGTAATTTTCACATCTTCAGCTTTCATCATCTTCTAAATTCAAACAGAATCTTAGAGGGGGGAGACATCCACAGTTTACAAATTATCATTCACGTCCATGCAGACAAGAATGGTCTCAACTTCATATCTGGTAGAGGGGCAGGAGGTTGGTGTAGAGAAAAGCTTAGTGTCTTCTGTTGCCTTAGCTAGCCATTTATGTAGAATGGCCATCAAAATATATTCAATTCAACTCAACTTAACAATTACTTATTAAATGCTTTCTCTGTGCTATGTTACAAAACCAAAAAGATTTTCTGCACTCAAAGAGCTTACATTCTATTGGGAAGAAATAACATTTAGACACATAATTCAAAACAGAATAGATACAAAATTAAAAACAAAGTAATGGGTGACTATTGGGGGTGGAGCCAAGATGACAGCGTAGAAGCAGCAGCGTCCCACAGTTCCCACACAGCCACCCTAAACACCCATAAAAATATGACACTGGACAAATTCTAGGACTCTCAAACTCAAAAAATACAGAAAACACATCTCTCGCGGAAGGCAGCTCAGCAGCAGGGGATCATTGGGGCAGGACGCGAGCCAAGGCTGGCCAGGCTTGAAAGCACAACCGTTGCCAGGCCCCAGAATGGTAGGAAGGAGCCAAGTCGAGCTGCAGCCAGTCTACAAGAGAGAAGAGCTACAGCCCCCAGCAACTCCACATCTACCAAGGTGTGAAAAATAGGGATTAGATAAAGGCAGCTGGTCCCAGGCCGGGAGCTGAGACTGGCCTAGCCTGAAACTGCCATGTGGCC
>CM053595.1:144649815-144677465 GCA_028646575.1 Pseudocheirus occidentalis | reverse complement strand
GAGTCTGCAGGCCAGAGGCTCTGAAGCAGCCCTGTGGGGGGCCACCTCCGGTTCCAGCAGTTCCCCTTCCCCACTGCTTCCTTGCCCCGGGGGGGCAGATTGGCCAAACTGCTTTTCCTCCCCCAAATTAATTTTCAAAGTTTCACTTTCACTTCCACTGACCGTCTAATCCTGGTTTGGTGGATGTGAGGATTCCCTCAGGTGCAATAGATCTTCTCTGAAGTAGATTCAAGCTGTGGCTTGTGAGTCTTGGCTCCTCCTGACTGCCCTGGGGCCTGGCCTGGCCTTGGCTGTGGTTTTGGGCTGTGCCGGTATCTGCTCCATCCCGAGCTGCCCCTCTCCCGTCCCCGTTCCTCACTGCCTTGGCAGATGTGGAGGTGCTGGAGGCTGTAGATCCTCTCCTCTGAAGACTGGCTGCGGCACGGCTCGGCTCAGCTCAGCCCGGCTCCTTCCCACCGCCCCAGTCCTGTCCATGGTCTCGGCTTCAGGCTGGGCCTGCCTCTGCTCCCGGCCACCGCGATGAGCCCCTGCTGCCGAGCTGCCTTCAGCGAGAAATGTGTTTTCTGTATTTTTGTGAGTCTGAGAGTCCTAGACTCTGTCTGGGCACTTATTTTATGGGTGTTTAGGGTGGCGGTGTGGGAGCTGCGGTACCTTGCTGCTTCTACACCACCATCTTGGCTCTGCCCCCCTGGACCAATTTCTGCTTGGCAGAAATCTGACCTACTAGGAGAGCCCTAGCCATACTTCATTTTACTGCCCCCTCATGCTCCCCAATCATTTTTTTACCAGCCTCGGGCATAACTGTCTCCTGATCACCTCCATCCTCTTTCAGAGGTACCCCAGGGAGGTTAGGGAAGGGAGTGAGGGGTATTATATAGGTTCCCTTTACCAATGGATGTCTGAAATATTTCTATGACCTAAAAGCCTCCCAGAATTGCCTGGTGCATTAAGACATTATAAGTGATTTGTCCAAGATCACAGCCAATGTATTAGAAGTGGTCTTGAACCTACATCTGTGTCTCTCTGTTCTTGACTTCCTGACCAGATATTTATCTGTTACTCCAGATCATCTTTCTCTGGAGCCATAATGAAACAAATAATGTCAGTGGTACTGGAAAGGACATATCTGTCAGTATACTTCCTCATGGCTCCACTCACAATCCCAGTAAATTTCCAAACAAAAATATCTTTCCACAGCCACCACAATGTTTCTTGAGGGTCAAGAATGTCTCTTTGCAAACGTATTTGTATTTCCAGTATCTGACACAATGCTTGGCACATTATAAACACTTATTAAATGCTTCCTTCATTCTAGACTCTTAAATCCTTACATTTCTCCCTCCACTGCCTCCTATCCCCTCCCTCCATCCATCCTAACCTCCCACCTTCAAACATCTCTACCTTGAAAAAACACATTTCTTGTTCCTTCTGTTTTGCTTGACATCCTATTTCTTCCTTCATTTCATGGCCAAATTTTCCAATGAGTGTTCTCCACCTGCTGACTCCATTGCTTCATTCTTCACTCCCTCCTGCATTCCCTCTGAGATACGGTTCATAAATATTCATTGATTGGATTGGATTAAATTTTCTACCATTCTGCTGAAACTACAAGAGTGAAAGTCACCAGTGACCTCCTTGCCAAATCCTTTGGCCTTTTCTCAGGCCTCTTTCTCCTTGACCTCTTTTTATTTCAAACGGGTCCCATCACTTCTTAAAATTCTTTCCTCCCTTTCTTCCAGTGGTAGAGCACTATCCTGTGATCTCAAAGGTTTTCTCACCATTTGAATCATTCTTCTGCCTCTGCCAGGCCAGGGAGTATTCCACAGAACAATACAATTTCACTATTTCTATGATCAAGCTTGTGTAGCTGACTCTCCAATCTCTTCTTAGCTGTGGAAACTTGTTCAATTAGTCAATAAACATTTATTAAGTGCCTACTATCTACCAGTCACTGTACTACGTGCTAGGGATAAAAAAAGGGCAAACCCAAAAGTTCTCACCCTTGAGGAGCTCACAGTCTTAACAAGAGCGACAAAATGGAAATAAATATGAACAAAGAGACTATATATACAGGATAGATTGGAGATAATCAACAGAGAGAAGGTCCTAGCATTAAGGGGGATAAGGAAAGGCTTCTCCTAGAAGATGGGCTTTTGACTTGGACTTGAAACAAGCCAGAAGGCAGAGGTAAGGAGGAAGAGCATTCCAGGGATAGGGGAAAGCTAGTGAAAATCCTTCGAGTCTTGTGAAAGGATCACCTGTCAAACTGATTCCCAAAGCATACACCTGACCATGTCGCTCATCTGCTACAGAAGTTTCATTGGCTCCCTATGGCCACTGGAATAAAATGCATTCTCCTCTGTTTAGTGCTGATAGCTCTTCACATTCTGGCTCCTGTTCATGTTTCTGGGCTGATTTCACTTTATTCCTCCCTCACATAATCTATATTAAAGCCAAACTGGTTTATGTGACGTTGCCTATTCATGACACTTCCATCTGTAGTCCTGCTGCTAAATCTTCCTTGTCCTCATCTCCTCTTCTTGACATCCCTTCAAAGCCCAACACCAGGGCTGTTTCTTACAGTTTTTCCTGATTGTCCCTCTTATGAAGACTTCCTTCCTACCACCAAAATTACTTTATTGTTATTCAGTCATGCCTGACTCCCCATTTGAGGTTTTCTTGGCAAGGGTGAAGTGACTTGCCCAGGGTTACACAGCTAATAAGTGTCTGAAGTCGGATTTGAACTCAGGTCTGCCACTCTATTCACTGCATCACCTGGCAGCCCAAAATTACTTTAAATGTATTTTATGTAGCGATTTTACATTCATTTTCTTTTGCATACATTGTTCCCTTTTCCCATTAGAATGTAAGCTCCTGAAGGACAGAAACTTCTCATTTTTGTCTTTGCATTCCCAGAACCTAGCATAGTGCTTGCCACAAAGCAGGGGCTTAAGAAATGTTTGTTAAATTGAAGTGGATTAAATTCACACACACACACACACACACACACACACTCCCTCTCTCTCTCTCTTCTCTCTTTCTTCTCTCTCCCTCTCTCTGTCTCTCTGTCCCTCTGTCTCTGTCTCTCTTTATCTCTCTCTGTCTCTCTTTATCTCTCTCTGTCTCTCTCTCCCTCTCTCTGTCTCTCTGTCCCTCTGTCTCTGTCTCTGTCTCTCTTTATCTCTCTGTCTCCCTCTCTCTGTCTCTGTGTCTCTGCCTCTGTCTCTCTTCTTTCTCTCTATCTCTGTGTCTCTCTCTGTGTCTCTCTTTCTCCCTCTCTATCTTCTCTCTCTCTCTGTCTCTCTCTGTCTGTCTCTGTCTTTCTGTCTCTGTCTCTCTGTCTCTGTTTCTCCCTCTCTCCCTCTCCCTCTCCCCCTCTCCCTCTCTCTCTCTCTGTCTCTCTCTCTGTCTCTCTCTGTCTCTCTGTCTCTGTCTCTGTCTCTGTCTCTCTCTCTCTCTCTCTCTCTCTCTCCCTTGTCTCTCTCTCTCTCACATGCACCCTTGTACTCTGCTCATTCATGATGCTGCTGCCTTTGAACTGGAGCTTGTCAACAGCAGTGGCCTTGACCAGCAGCAGGGTCATTGGACAGGAGATGATAATAAAATTCCTGACTGATATCAGTTCAGAACTTAGTGGTCCTAACCCACACTGACCCTGGGTGTATCTGACAGACCACACAATTCCAGTTATCTTATAGGAACAGAGCCAGAAAAAAAAGCCATGCAATAGCCAAAGCAAGAGCTCACAATACAAATAAACACTCAGAATTCTTCTGGTAACCTCTTCTTTCTCGTGAGGCATGAAGGCCACATCCAAGTCAGTTCCTCCTAACACAACCCCTCCCCAAATTCCCCTAGGCTAAAGGTTTCTACTACAATCTAGAAGCAACCTTCTCCAATTGACAGAATAAGCACGGCTCCTTTGGATCTCCCTCCAAGAAGGAATTCTTGCATACACTGTCTCTGACAGACTTTGAAAGTGCAGAGTATAGAGGTTTTTCTTCTGTCTTAAAATCAAATGAAACTTACCCCAAAAATGAATTGGACATACTCTGGACATGAATAGTGAAAAAGAGAATCAATGACTAGGGTAAATGCAGACAAATCTTCAAAGGAAAGTGCTAGACTTGGAATCAGAAGACCCGAGTTCGAATTCCACTTCGGGTACTTACTCCCTATGTCAACATGGGATTTAATCTTTTCAAGCCTAAGTTTCTTCACCTATAAAATGTAGGGACTGAGCAAGATGACTCTGAATCTTATGGTCCTAATCCATTTTTTCCCCCAGGAATACGAATGGAAATTCTGCTAACTTGATGTTGCAGAATACAGCCTTTCCAGACAGAGTAACAAGGGTGTGTTAGTAATGCCTGAATTTCTTTTGTCTCTCAGGAGCTCCAATCTCACAATAGTTACTGCTTGTTGGACATTTGAAAGTGGATGTTCCATAGACATCTCAAACCCAGTATGTCCAAAACAGAACTACTACCTTTCCTGCCAAACCCACCCCTGAATTTCCATGTTGCCAAGCAGGAAAAGCATCCTCACCCTCTGAGTCACAACCCTGGTGGCTTCCCAGTTCTCACTTTCATTCACCTCATGCATCCAATCAGTAGATGTATCTTGCTTCTATCTTCACAATGTGGTTTGTACGGGCACTTCCCCACCCCCACATTCACGTAGCCTCTTCAGTCCTCTTCCCCTCTTTACCTGTTCTGATGCAATAGTCTGCTCTCCTTGCCTACCTTGGCTCTCTCCTCACTCCAGTCCATTCTTTACACAGCTGCTAAAGTGATTTTTGTTTGTTATTCAGTCCTGTCTGACTCTTCATGGTTATCACCTGGGGTTTTCTTGTCAGAGGTATTGGAGTGGTTTGCCATGTTTTTTTCTAGCTCATTTTTGTTTATTGTTGTTAAGTAGTTTTCAGTTGTGTCTGACTCCTCTTGATCCCATAGCTTAGCAAAGATGCTGGAGTGATGTGTCATTTCCTTCTCCAGTTCATTTTATAGATGAGGAAACTGAGGCAGACAGGTTTAAGTGAGTTGTCCAGGGTCACAGCTAGTGATGAGGTCAGATTTGAACTCTTGGAGATGAGTCTTCCTGATCACATTGGCACTCTACCCATTGTGCCTTTAGCTGTCCCACCCCGAAGTGATATCATTTTGAAGTACAATGTAAAATATATTTTACACTGTACAATGTAGGTCTGCCCTTGTCACCCTCCAACTCAATAAACACCAGTGGCTCCCGATTACCTCCAGGATCAAATGTAAAGTCCTTTGTTTGGCATTTAAAATTCTTCAGAACTTGGTCTTTTCCTAATTTTGAAGTCTTTGTATACTTTACACCACTCCATATACTCTACAAACCGACCATATTGGTCTTCCTTCATCTCCTCACACACTGTCACAAAGCAGTATGTAAAGATTAACTATTATTATCATTATGATCATGCCATGCAGCTTTTCACATAGTAAGAGTTTAATAAATACTTCTTGAGGTTGTCTGAGAACTCCACTTAATGGAGATATCTTAAAGGGTTGTCGCAGGCTCAGAGAATGTATGAAACTTGCCCATAATCCCCTACTTGGTATCAATACCAAAGGCAGGACTTGAACACGCATCTTGATTCTACGTCCAGTACCCCATCTTCACTGCCATGATGGCTCTTGTGAAGGTAATGCCCACTTTACAGGTTAATGATACCTATGGATATCCAGATTTTAATTATTGGCTCCTCCCCACCCTTAGTTATTGAGCACATGGTAATTAGTCATACCTAATAAGTTCTAGTGCTTATTTTAATTATTATAATTAACATGATTTTTACAATTACAAATAAAATGTTTAGGATTTTTTTTGATTGGTGCTTCAGAGTCTCTGACCAGCATGCATGTTGACAGTTTTATCAGTTAACGTTGATAATTATTCTTTAAAAGGCAAATGTCTTGGACTGGGTTTCCCCTATTTCCCCACTCATGAGCAGGAGATATTATTAAATTTTCTTCCTCCTTAACAGGAAAAGCTAGAGCCCTGGAGGTTGTTGTATTCTAGGCAGTGACTAATAGATTGATGTAATCATAAGGGAAGGAGTAAGACGCCACCCAAGAGCAATGCCTCTGGATGGGGGAGAGGACAGAATGAATATGGTACCTAGATCCACAGCATCTTGGAGTCTTGGGCCAGGAGGGGAGAGTGTGGATCATAGTGGAGGAGACAAACCTCAGAAGTCATCAAGGTCGTAGAGCCTGTACTGTGGCAGGATGGGCTTTGGGGCCTGGACCTTTGTTTTGGAACACCAGACACAGATTCCAATCCCCAAGAGTTCTGGAGATCAGACATCCCATAGCTCAGACTCTGAAACATGTTTGTGGTACAGTGAGAAGAGTACCCCTCCAGGAGACATAAGAAAGGCTTGGATTCTAAGGTTGGACTTGGGATTCAGAAAGAATGGAATTCAAATCCTGCCTTATACACTTGCTGTGGGATCCTGGACAGATCACTTGGTTTCAGTTTCCTCATCTGCAAAATGGGTTTAATAATATCCACAACCTCACAGGATTGTTGGGAGAATCAAATGAGAGAGCACTGAAGGACTTTGTAAACCTTTTGTTCAGTCATTTCAGTCATGCCAACTCTCTGTAACCCCATTTGGGGTTCTCTCGGTGGAGATCCTGGAGTGCTTTGCCATTTCCTTTTCCAAATCATTTAACAGATTAGGAAAATGAGGCAAACAGGGTTAAGTGACTTGCCCAGGGTCAAACTCAGGTCTTCGTGACTCTAGGTGCAAAGCTCTATCCACTGTGTCACCTGGCTGCCCTTGTAAATAAATACTAGTTATTATTACTAGGACTAACTTCACCCCTACTTGGCTTTGTCACCTGGGACAGGTTATTTACCCCTTTGGACCTTATCCTTCCCATTTATCAAATGACAAGTTTGAATTAGATCTCAGGTTCTTAACCTGAGCCCACGGAAGAGTCTGTAACCTGTTTCCTGTCTCTGGAAAATGGTTTTTAAATGTATAAAACAAAATATGTTGGATTACCAGGTAGTTTGCATTTGTATTCAATTATAATAATAGTTGGTATTGCCAAGGTCAGGACCCTGGAACTGGGTACTAGCTGGTCTGGGAAAAAAAAACCCAAAACAACCCAGCTCCAAGTGTGTACTTGTTACTAGTGTGACCTTAGACAAATCACTTTGCTGGGTCTCGGTTTCCTCATATTGAAATCTCATCCCACCCTAGATCTGTGATCCCGTGATCCATCCATTGATGGAGTTGGCTCAGATGATCCCCAAAGTCCCTTCCAGTCCTAAACCTATGCCACTTCCAGGGGAAAGCACAGAGGGGTTGGGAAGGGGCTGAAAGCAGGGCATTATTTTTTTCCAACAGGGTAGTGTTGTTGAACAATGATGATCCTCACATTCCGTTTCCCACCCACTTTTCTCTTTTGACATGACCCTTGAGATGCCCCATTCCATAATCCATGCTCCTCTAAGGCTGGAGGAGCTAGATCAGAATAGATGGCAAGCAGTCAGTCAACAAGCAATATTAGCTATTTATTCTGTGCTAAGTGCTGGAGATACAAAAACAGTGTCTGCCCTCAAGTTCACTTCCACTCAATAAACATTGATTAAGTGCCTACTATGTGCCAGGAACTGTGTACAAAAAGAGGCAAAAGCCCTCAGGGAGCTTACAATCTAATGGAGGGAGGAGGGGTGAGAAGAAAGAACAACATACACATAAATATATACAAAGCAAGCTACATACAGGATAAATAGGAAATAATTAAAAGAAGGGAGGCAGTGGAATTAAGAGAGATTAGGGAAGGCTTCCTGTAGAAGCTGGGAGCTTACATTCTAATGAAAGAAAGAGAGAAAGACTCTTCTGGCTGCACCAAGTCCCAAAGGCAGATGAGGTTTGCCTTTCTAGAGCAAGGCATAGAAATGAATGGTGTTAGAAACACAAACACAGTTGATACCAAAATCTGGACATCAAAAGAAGCTTATTGTGTAGTTCAGAGGAATTGAACACCTCTGGCCAGAAGCTAACTCTGTCCTTCTTTAGGAAGGAGGAGTCCTGAATACAAAATTGAGAAGAGCTTTATGCTGTTAGTCCAGTGTGGATACTTCGTTTCAGAGGACAAAATGATTTGTTCTCTTCAAGGTTTCAATTTTCCCCATACACCTATTACATATTACTCTTACACATGACCCCCTCCCTTTATCATACATTATCACTCATCCCATGTTCTATTAATAAAGCTCTCATTTTATGCGGAGCGTGTCGCACAACATGCATGAGATTTATTAAGCAAGCCCAGCGGTAGTTTTGGAATATTCAGTCATTGACCCTCACTGGTTAAAACCAAATCGGTCCTTATCATGGTCTGAAGGTCTCTCAAGGTCTTTATCTGCCTTTTGATTGGTCAGATCCACCTGCTGTCTGCTCACTCCCTTTACCTTACTTTAGTAATGTCTAGCAATTCTGTGGAAACTTTACTCCTTGCTGTTTCTCACAATGAGAACTAAACAGCTTCTTCATGCGTTTCCCCAGGTCACAGGCCCCCGTTCCTCCATAGCCACCATCCCCCAAGACTTGTTGTTTCCAAAGGCCATAGTTGTCCAGAGGTACTTCTTGTGTCTCCACATTGTCCCCTGGAGGGTCAGGAAGCAGAGCCCAGTGACTTGAACCCACAGTGGTCTGTGCCTGATAAAATCCCTCATCCTTCTCCATGGTCTCTGGGGGAGACCTCACTTCAACAGAACTGAGAAAAGAAAGAGAAGGTTGAACTCTATCAGCTGCCCTCCCAGCTCTGGACCACATAGCACTTGACCCTTCATCATCTTCTTAGAGGTGCTTCTACTATGGAGTTCCAACTTGCTCAGACTCGTTGCTCCCCTCACCCTCACCCTCCCTTGCCTGACAGGGAAGACATTTCTAGTGAATTCTTCAAGCCCTTCCTTACTGGAGCAGAGTACCACCTGTTTCTGCTTAGGCTCACATTATAGGGAAAGAGAGGCCACATCAAAGGAGCAGGAGATCGAGGGCACCAAAGGTAAACTATTTACTATTCCTTGCCACACTGGAAATGGGGAAGTCAGGTAATTTTGTCCCTGAAGGATCAATATCTTTTCCAGTGATGTAGCAGGAAGACTGATCATAGGATCGACTGGGCAGTGGCCCATTTCCATAACACCCCTTTCTCACTTTTCTGTTGTTCCTTTTGCCCTCTCCTTCCCCAAAGCTCTGCTCTCCACTTCACCCTACCTTTAGGTGGCAATGCAGGTATTTCTCTACCTTCTCTCCAGAGTAGACAGGTAGATGACTCAGTAGATAGGATACTGAGCAAGGAAGAAGACCTGAGTTCAAATCCACCTTCTGGCACTTACTAGCTGTGTGCCCTTGGCAAGTCCCTTAATTCCTGCCTTAATCCACCAGAGAAGGAAATGGCAAACCACTCCAGTATCTTTGCCAAGAAGTCGCCACGTACAGTATGGTCCATGGGGTCTTAAAGAACTGGACACAACCAAGTAACAACAACAATGTCTCCAGGTGGTTGTGTTCTTCATTTTGATTTTTTATCCTTGGGGTTGAGAGTTTGAGGGGAAAGGTGGAAAAGTACTTTATAATAATGATGACTAGTATTTCCCACTCTCCCATCTCTTTCTCATGTTATTGTGGTTGTTGTTGTCATTGAATCTTCCAGGACTGACTGAAAAGGACCTAAAAAGGACCTTAAAAGGGAGAGGCCCATTTTGTGTTATCCAAGTATTCCACTGCAACTAAAGTCAACCTACACATACCACTGCCTAGGCATCTGCTCAAGTCAGATCAAGTCAAGTCAGGTTGAATCAATAAGCATTGTGGGCCAGGCAGTACACTACGTCCTGGGTATACAAAGAATGACCAAAAAAAAACCCCCCAACAACAACAACAAACCCAACAACAACAACAAAACCAGTCCCTTCCCTCAAGGAGCTTACATTCTAAAGGGGAAGGTAACTCAAAGACAAATAATACAAAAAGGAAACATACAGGATAAATTGGAGATAATCTGAGAGGAATTTCTACTATTTCCCTTTTTTTCCTCTTCCCTCTTTTTTATCTCTTCTTTCTTTCTCTTCTCTTCTCCCCTCCTTTCCTTTCACCCTTCTTATCTCTTTTCTCGTTCCCTCTTCCATACATACAACTGGCCCCTGATCACTTTACTCACATACCGAAAGCCAAACATCATACTATTTATTCATTTTCTCTCTAACTTAGCCATTCTTCAATTGATAGACATGCCTTTAGCTTCTAATTTTTTTTGCCACCACATAAAAAGTTTTCATGAATATTTTTTACATATAAAACTTCTTCCTATTTCTTTGATCTTTTTTTTAACGTAATAGCATGGCTAGGTCAAAGGGCATGCATGCACTGTTTAATAACTTTTTGTGTAAAATTCCAAATAATTTTTCAGAATGTTTGTATTCATTAGCAGGTCCTATTTTCCCACAGCCCTTCTGATTGATCATTTTCTTTTTTTGTCGCTATGATGAGTGTGAGAAGGAATCTCAAAATTTATTTAATTTGCATTTCTCTAATTAGTAGTGATTTGGAACATTTTTATATGGCTATAGATAGCCTGGGTTTCTTCCTATGAGAACTGCCTGTTCATATCCTTAAACAATTTATCAGCCAGGGAATGGCTCTTATTTTTATAAATGTGAATCAGTTTCTTATGTAATCTTAGAAATGAGACCATTATTGGAGAAACTTGCTGTAAATATTTTTCCCAATTAATTGTTTCTCTTTTCATCTTAGCTACATTGGATGTGTGTGTGTGTGCATGTAAAATCTTTAAAATTTCTTTTGTCCAAGTCATTTATTTTATCTTCTGTCATCCCCTTTATCCCTTGTTTGGTTATACAGTTTATTTTTCTCCATAGATCTTGTAGGAATGTCCCCCCATGTTTTCCTTTGGATAGCTCTGGGCTAGCCTACTCCCTTTAGGAACAAATGTGAATCCAGTGAAGTCTGAAGGAACCTAGAGCCTTATGGTGGGTCATTTTCTTCCCTGTTGTTCAGGACAGGTTGCCCAGGGTACCGTTCAGGTAACTTACTAGGAGCACTTTGGCTGGGGGTGCTCTATGGCTTAAATTACCAGGGATATTATCCTTTGTACATACCAACAGTAGGACAGTGAAAAAAAATGCTGAACTAAAGGTAGATATAATGGGGCAGAAGGAGCAAGAACTGCATTAGCCATCAGAAGACTTGTCTTTACAAGCCATGTGACCCTGGACAAGTTGCTTAACATATCTGGGGGATGGAGTATCTCCAGTTGTCTTGATCTTTATATCTTGCTAGTGATGATGATGCCCAGATGGCTCCAGAGGAGAAAGTGAGGTTGGTGACTTTGCAAAGATCTCACTCAATTAAATCCAGTCCACTTGCAAGTCATGGCATCATGTTCCTGATGTCATGGTTCTCTTCCAGAAAAACAGCAACAAGACAAAAATGATCTTAGTCACAAAGCTATGAAGCCCAGGAGCATTCTTGCTCCCTGAGCCCTAAACCCCCAGGCTTAATCTGGGGATGATGTATATTTAGAAGAACTCACCTCCCTCTCTCCCAGCCTCCCAGACCCTCACACCAAAGAAGGCTTTGGGGATTGGGAAAAGTGACCTGAAAGGTCCTACAAACTCTAAATTCTATGATCTTGAGGTCTACACAGTAATTCCCTCCCCGCAAACCACAGTGCCCTGGGCTGCAGCCCATAATCTCATCTCTCGTGATGGGGAAAGGGGTCAGTTACATATTACCTAGCCCAAAACCCCCAGAGCTGAATCAGCAGCTGAGGCGGGGCTCTTAAAACCAGAGAGGGTTCCTTGCTCCTCTTCTGAAAATCAGCTTTCCTTTGAGCTCTCTGCCCACAACCCTCATTTCCAGAGCGAGATAGAAACAGACCAGGAGCAACTGGATAGCTGGATATGATGGTAAGAAATCTCCTATGATAAAATTGGCATAGGTCAGTTGTGGAAGTTTGACTTAAGTCTGGGACCCTCCAGAGATTCAGGGGTGCTGGGCAAAAGGGTGGTGGGCAGGAGACCCATTCTACAGTCTGAGAACTTGCTATTTATGCATGTGCTGGAATTTTTAGGCATTGCATTTAGAACACAAGGATGGGATGCCTTCATGGGGCATTATGATTTCTGATATGGGACTAGACTCCATTAGTAATGGTATGAGGAACTGCCTGATCAAGAAACTTCCTCCATTAATGTAGCTCAGCACCTTCTCAGCCACTTAGAGAGTTGTCTAGAGCATCAGTGTCAAATTCAAATAGAAACTCTGGTCACTAAACCTTACCTAAGGATCCCTACTGGCAGCATATTGTTTTAGAAAACTACATACTAACATGTCTACTTTCTTTTAAAGTTTTATTTATTTTGTCAAGTATTTACCAAGGCTATGCACTTGACACCTCTGACCTAAGGCACTAAGGGGTTAGTGACTTGCCCAGGGTCACACAGCCTGGGCTTCAGAGTTGGGACTTAAACTCAGATCTTTCTGACCCTGAGGCTAGCTCTCTATCCTCAGCTTCATGTCTCTTAATAATAATAGCTAAATTGTGCTTCAAGATTTGCAAAGTGCTTGATGCATCCTATCATATTTGATACAGAGTATGATATCATTTGATCAGTCAGGACAGCAGTACAATACAGCGGGATGAGCATTAACTCTGGAATCAGAGGTTGTGTTTGTTTCCAGTCTTTTTTCAGTAGTATCTAACTCTTCATGACCCCATTTGGGATTTTTTTTGGCAAAGATACTGGAGTGGCTTGCCATTTCCTTCTCCAGCTTAATTTACAGATGAGGAAACTGAGGCAGAGTTAAGTGACTTGCCCAGGGTAAAGTATCTGAGGCCAGATTTGAACTCAGGAAGATGGGTCTTCCTGACTCCAGACCTGGCACTTTATCCATGGAACCACCTAGCTGCTCTGGAATCCAGAGAAGTCAACTTCAAATCCTGCCTCTGATACTAACAATCTTCCCAAATACTCTACAATCTTCCCAAACCCATGCTTTTCTTTCCTCACTAACTTTTTGTCAATTACAACATTGTGTTCTCCCCTTCCCACTCATGAGCTCTGTCAGAAGATACTTTCCCCCCTTCCTGGTAAGGGGGAACGCAGAGAGAGCCCTCTGGCCAGTTCTAAATCTTCCTTAATCTGACTGTCTTCAGGCAAAGCTGAATTTAGGGAGCCCTCTTCCAGAAAGTCCTAACCTAACCTAGAAAGGGCTTTATATCTGGCTTCCAAAAGATGGTCCCTATGAGAGTGTAGGAAATCTTTGTTCTCTTCCAGGTGGTTGCTGATTTGGGTAAAACATTGTCTCTGTGTTTTGTGGTACAGCGGAGAGAGCGCTAGATTTTGGGTCAGGATCTGGATTCAAATCCTGCCTGTTACTATGCCTGTGACTTTACACAACTGGCCCTCAGTTTCTTCACCTGGGGAGGTTGGATCAAATGGAATTCGAGGTTCCTTCTAGCTCTAAATTTATGATCCTATAAAGCACAAAATGAAAACGACCTTTCAATACCCTTATCCATCTGTCAGGGTAGGGTTGGAGAGTGGAGAGAGGCAGGGGTGGAGTGGGTTGGGATCAGTTCTGGAAAGCAAAGGTGGTTTCTTGAGAGTTTGAAGCCGTGTCATCTAAGTGGTTCATCTCACTTTGTTCACAACTCAGGTGCACGGTCACAAAGGATTCAAGTTCCAGAACTGGGCAAAGACCTATGGCTGCTCCCCGGAGATGTACTTTCAGCCCACATGTGTGGAGGAGGTCAGACAGGTGAGTGGTACTGCCAACAATGGGAGGCATAGCCCAAAACTCCCTCAGGGACCACCTACAGCTCTTTCTGACTCCATCTGTAGAGAAGCAACATGATATGAAGGACGGAATGCAGCCCTGGGTTCCAATTCTGCATCTGATTCCTACTACCAATATAACCTTGGACAAGTCACTTATTCTGCCTGAGATTTAATTTCCTCTTCTGTAAAATGAAAGGTTTGAAATAAAATGCCTCTGATGTCCTTTTTAAACCTAGCTCTGTGAGAATGAGTCAAAGCAATTTCACCCCACACAGGTCCCCTATAGCAGAGACCCAGGAGATTGCCTTTACTAGACCCAGAAAAGTCCAAAGTTTCATGGCAAGAAATGAGCTAGCTGAATTCACTCTCTGAGCCATGGCTGTCTGCATTTCTTCCTGCCTGGATATGCAAAGGGGGAGAATATCCTTTGTGGGAACTCTGTAACTCAAGACTTTAGGTGACCCTCTGGGTCTAAGTAAGGTCAGTTTTGCTATAAGCTTGTTTTCAAAACATAAATCTGTTCCAATTTGACTGATATATTAGAGAACAATTTGAGCATAAAATGAATTTTGAGTTTGTTTGCACTCAATTTCTTCCTTGAGAAACAGCAAGAATGCAAAAAGACTGCCCAGTTGAATTGAACCTTGCAAAGCATTCCAAAGTCATACCTTCCAATGTCTACCAGCTACCTCAGTTCCCTTCATGTGTTATTCTACAAAGTTCAGTTTTACTATTCTTTGACATTTGTGAACTTTTCTATAACAAAATTCATTCAACATCCTAAATATGCCTAAGTGCCATATTTATTGTATAAGCTATCTTCTGGTACAGTTGGAAATGTGGGTAGAGAAGGGCTGGTTCTCACCCATATAATCCATTCCCTCTCCCTACCTCAGTTCCAGAATTGCCCAGACAGAGCAGCACTTGCCACTGTTTATTGTCATATTTATGTATTTGTTAACCATTTAATATGTATAAAACTGTGCTGCCATTTTTATTACCTTCCTGTCTTTTTTAGTGGTTAAGTGAAGTTTCTGAATGTTTGTACCCTGACCCAATATTTCCCATAAGCCTTGTTGATTTTTACTGCTCAATTTTGCACAGAACAATGATCTTTAGGAATGTATATGTCAAATTATAGCAGAACTGTCTGTAGTTAAGACCAAGGGGCTTGCTGTTCTCAGTCACAAAACTAGCAGTGTCAGAGGAAGGTTTGGAACACCAAGCGCGACACTCTACCCATTAAGCCACACTGCTTTTATTTCTCTTCAGCCCGGGTCCATCTTCCCCACCCTCCAGCCATCTCTTTATTTCCTCTTTCTAGATTTAGCCTGCTTTTGACTTCCTTCACTCCTCTCTTCACATCCTTCCAGGAAAAAGCTTCCTACTAGCATGATGATTTCTTGGCTTTTATCCATAGTTTCTTCCTAGTAGAGGAGGTCACTCTCTTTACAGAGGTGGGGGTGGGGCAGCTAGGTGGCACAGTAAATAGAGCACCGGCCCTGGAGTCAGGAGGACCTGAGTTCAAATCCTGCCTCAGACAACTGACACACTTACTAGCCATGTGACTTTGGGCAAGTCACTTAACCCCAATTGCCCTCCAAAAAAGCAAAAAACAAAACCAGAGGTGGGGAACTATGAATGTGGGGCGCTATATTGGACTGTGTTGGACTCTGTGTTGGTTAGTTCTGCTGAACTACTTTTTTGTCTTTTTAAAATTCTTTATTATAAGGGATGACTTATAAGGGTTGGGGAGGGTGCATGTATAGGGAAATGGAAGTTGTGTAAAAACAAAAGACACAGATAACATTTTTTTTTTTAAAGAAACTTGGTTAACGGGAATGGATTGGATTCACTTTTCGTATGTTGATATGCAGCATTGTTCCTATCCTGGTTTTCTGAATGTTGTGAAATGTAGAGAGAAATGCTGATAAAGGGAGAGAGGGAAGGAGAGAGAGAGAAAAGGAAGAAGGTATGAAAGGAAGAAAGGAGAGAGGAAGGATGGAAGAGAAGGAAGGAGGGAGAGAGGAAGGGAATAAAGGAAAGAAGGAAGAAAGAAAGAAAAAGGAAAGAAGGAAAGGAGGAAGGAAAGGAGAAAGGTAGGATGGAAGAAGGAAGTAAAGGAAAGAGGTATAAAAGGAGGAAAGAGGAAGAGAAAAAGAGAAGGAGGGAGGAAAAAAGGGAGGGAAGGAAGGAAGGAAGGAAGGAAGGAAGGAAGGAAGGGAAAGAAGAAGAAAGGGAGTGAGGGAAAGAGGGTCCTGAGTCTGGTCTTGATGTCTCTACAGGTGTTGGACCTAGCCAGGCAGCAAAACAAACGTGTGAAGGCAATTGGGGGAGGCCATTCACCCTCAGATATCGCCTGCACTGATGGTTTCATGATCCATATGGGAAAGATGAACCGAATCCTCAAGGTAATTCCAAACCATTAGAGTTCTAAACTTTTGAGACCCCTAAAGTCTAACAAACCCTGCTCTACACCCCAGGAGCCTGATGCTGAGGTCAGACACCCTGGAGGAGGTAGAGATGGGGAACCACTGCTAGTGCCCTTATCGCTGTAAGGATCCCTTAAGTTCATGTCTCTAAGCTTTCCCACAGTGTGAGCGTGTGCAAGTTCCTGTCTTAGTCTCAGCTCCTGTGTGCTTTGCTGAAAAAAAAAGAGCCTCAATTCAGGATCAGAATCTAATAATGCAGAACCTGGAAGGGATCTCACCTTAGAGGCCATCTAGTCCAACCCCCTCATTTTACAGATGAGGGCATTGAGGCCCAGGGAGGCCACCAAGCTTGTTAATAGCAGAGTCAGGGTTCAAGTCCAGGGGTTCTGGATACTCTTAGCCTAGTGCTCTTCCCACTACACCATAGACCCCCACAGAGGATTCTTAAGAATATCTGCTGAGGGTGGCTAGGTGGTGCAGTGAATAGAGCACCAGTCCTGGAGTCAGGAGGACCTGAGTTCAAATCCAGCCTCAGACACTTAACACAAAACCAGCCATGCAACCTTAGGCAAGTCACTTAACCCCAGTTGCCCTAACTTTCTCCCTCCAAAAAAAAAGGGAAAAAAAAAGAATACCTTCTGGTTGTGATTTTTGGCAGAACTAGTCTTAAACTAGTTATCTTAAACCAACTGCACACTCCTTATCAGCCTCTAAGAAAGAATGCAGTATTTGAAGTCAGAGGACCTGCATCCTCATCTCAGCTCTGCCCCTCACCTGTGTGTCATTCATTCATCAGTAAACTATAACCAGCCTTTAGTAAGCAGGTGCTTCTTGTTAGTAGGTGCCAGGCACCTTGCTAAGTGCTGAGGATACAAAGAAAAGCAAAGGATGGTTCCTGCTCTCAAGAAGCTTACAGTCTAATAGGAGAAACAACTAACTACAAACAAGCTATTTACAGAATAAATTAAATATAATCAACAGAGGGAAGATCTTAGCATTGAGGAAGATCAGGAAAGGGCCCTACCTTCTTGCATAAAGTAAGACTTTAACTGAGGCTTGAGGAAAGCTGGAGGAGCCAGGATAGAGATGAGTTAGGGGAGAGTGCCAGGGAGAGGGAGGAGTCAGTGAAAATGCTGAGAGTCAGGAGAGGGTTGTGTTTGAAGGACAGCCAGGAGGTCAGTGTTACCAGACTGAATAGCATGAAAGGTGGGAGTAGGAGTATTGGAAAGGTTGAGAGAGAGAGTCAGTTTCCTTCTTTGAGACTCAGTTTCCTCATCTGTAAAATTAGAAGGTTCTGAGGATGACCTTGAAAGTTCTTTTCTGATCTAAATCCACTTGTTACCATCTAGGCCCATTGGTGTTAGCCTCTTCCTGAAAATTCTATCAAGAAATCAGTCATGGCAGTAATTAAGGGTGACTGAATTAGCAGAATTACGCTAATTGATTTCCCTAAAGTAGCTGCTGGAGCATCTAGTTGCCCCTTTTTCCTGTACAGCTTTTCTCCTGCTGCTTCATTAATTAAAAAAAAAACACAGTATAGTTTGGGAAGAAGGCAAAGGGAGTTCTGGTGAGACTGAGGACCCCCAGCAGCTGTTGGAAGCCGCCAGATCATTGACCTAATAGTTGCCCAGAGGGACCTGGACATGCAGGATAATAGGTGCCATTGCCTGCACATGCCTACATAAAGAGTCCTGCTTGGACCAGGGGCCAGAAGACCCAGAGTCTAATTGCTCCAGGCCTCTGATCCTAAATTAGTCATCTCCTGGGTCACCTTTTTCTCTCTAGTTCTTTTCTAAACCTCTCCACTTAGCTACACTTAGCCCTTAGTTTTCTAGTGGAGAAGTTCAGTTAGATGGGAAGGGCATGGGGTAGAGAGGAATATTTAAAAGTTGAGTGACTTAAATAGGGTCACAAACCTAGTAAGTGTGAAGTGGGATCTGAATTCAGGTTTTCTTGACTGCAAACTCTATGAACTGTGACACCTAACTGCCTTTGCCTTCTAGGGGAAAGGATAGCTCAGTTTACCATGACTGGCAAGGGCTTCTCTGGAGTGCAGAGTTGCTCCCCAGTCAAGATCTCTTCCTTTGCAGGTAGACAAGGAAACGCGTCAAGTCACAGTGGAAGCTGGCATCCTCCTGAAGGACTTGAATGTGGAGCTGAGCAAGCATGGCCTGGCACTGTCCAAGTGAGCAAGACCTTCCTCTCTTAGTGGTGACTTCTTGCCTCAAGAGGAGAGACTGATTTATTGGTTCTCTCTTATCCCTAAGTCATAGCATCATAGATTTCAGAGTTGGAAGGGAACTTAAACATCATCAGCTCCAATCTTTTCTTTTTACAGATGAGGAAACTTGAGGCTCAGAAAGGGGACATCACTTGAGGGCAGGATCTGTTCCTCTTTTATCTTTGTTTGACAGGATCTGGTAGGCCCTTATTTGATTGACCAAGGTCACACCGAGAAATGAGTGACACAGCTGGGATTGGAACCCAGATCCTCTGACTCTGAGGCAGCTGGGTGCCGCCATAGTGCACAGAGTGCCAGGCCTGCCCTCCAGAAGACACATCTTCATGAGCTCAAATCTGGCCTCAGAAACAACTAGCTGCGTGACTCTGGGCAAGACACTTAACCCAGTTTCATCATCTATAAAATGAGCTAGAGAAAGAAATAACAAACTACTCCAATGTATTTGCCAAGAAAATACCAAATGGGGTCAAAAAAGGTCAAATATGACAGAACAGCAAAAACATCTGACTTGAAAATCCAGCTTATTCTCTTTGACCCTGCCATGTTGTCCAGTTGGATTCTTAGATTTCTGAAATGAACTACTAGAGTAGTCCTCATCCTGGTGGGGAGGTTGACCTTGGGTCCTCAAAGGTTATGCCAGCAGAGCAGGTTATGGCAGCAGGTAGGTCCTACCAACCTGCTAAGGCTTTGAATTTAGACCTGAAACCTGACAAAGTTTGTGTTCTGAGGACAATGATGGGGTTTGGTCACAACAGCCCATGAAGACTATCAATGAAGGCACAGAATGAGAGTTATATTTCAGCATCCTTTAGGACAGAGTGATAACAAGAACTCATTTGTACCTGGTGTGTTCAGGGTTCCAAAAAGTTTTCCTAATAATGGTCCTATTGGATAGGAAGTAGTGGAAGTATTAGCATCTCCCCTTTACAGATGAGGAAACTGAGGTTCAGAGAGGTGTGTTGAATCATAAGATGGTAGATTTAGAACTGGAAATCACCTTAGAGGCCAGCTAGTCCAACTTCTCATTTACAGAGAAGGAACCAAGTCTCAAAAGAAAACCTGTTCAAGTTCACACAGGTAGCAAGTTGCAGAGCTGAGATTTGAACCCAGATCTTTTGTGACTTCAAATCTAGCACACTTTCCAGGTTATGTGACTTTCCCATAGTTACACTGCTAGAGAGTGTGGTACATTGGAGAAGAATCAGAAGACCTGTCTTCATACCTTAGCCTTGCTACTTGGGTGACCTTCAGCTTTGATTTCCTGACATGTAAAATGAGAAAACTGGACTGGATGACCTTAAAAAAACCCTTTCAGCTATAGACCCACAGCCCTCTAAGTGGCGGAATGAGGATACAAGCCCAGGATCTTCTGCATTCTTTCTTTCCAAGCCACCCACGCTGGTTACAACTCAGCTCTTTTGAAATAGGGGCGTATAAACAAGCTAGTCATGTGTTCTGCCTGGAAGAGCCTAGGAAAAGATGAAATTTTGCCCTGTGAAAGCAGAGATGATAAGGCTTTTGGCTCTCCCAGAGCATCGGCATTTTTGTGGCGACCAAAATTAAACCAAAGAAATGAATCTGTTTGTGGAATTTTCAGTACAAGTTTGGATAATTATTTTGGTTCTGCGGCCCTGAAAAGATACACTATTGATAGCTATCTGTTCTATCAATAGCTCAAGGTCAGGGTTTTAGGTCTCTGCTCACTGGCTCTCAGTAACCATTAACATCCCAAGGATGTGGTCCCTAAACAGGAAGGGAGAGGCTGTTGAGTTCTTCTGATCTCTGTAGGAACTTTTCACACCAGAGCCTGTGACCGATGACGACAGGAAGAAATTTGTCCTTATTAATCATGAGCATTAATTTCTGGAGCATTAGAATTTCTCTCACCCTGTTCATGATGAGAATGTGGTCATGGTCTCTCTCCTAGGGGAGTTCACATGCCCTGTCATATTCTTAAAAAACCATTTTGTTCCAGTCTGGTGGGCTCCCCTTCCCTTTTTTAAGGCAGCTCAGGATTGAGGGTAGGGGTTAATGAGATGAACACCAGCTCTACTTTCGCCACTCACTAGCTCTGTGACTTTGGGGAAATCAGTTAACCTCCCTGAGTTTTAGTTATTCTAATCTGAATTTTTTATATAATATATATAAATATAACAGTTATTATATATCATATCATACACAATATAATATATTATAAATGTTATGATATATTATATTGTATATAATACAATATATATTTGAGTGTCCTGTTGTGTTATATAGTACCTGAGCTTGGGGCAATTCAGGTTTATAACTCTGCCAATGTCTTTCTCCCCCTTTTCCCTCCCTTAGAACAAATTATCATGAGTCTAATTTTTTTAAAAAGGATAACTGTGTCAATATCATTGATTTCCTTTATGAATCTATGTATTTTTTTGCATTTAAAATCATTCTTCTGATATGAGGAACCTAGGCTGTTTCACCAGACTGCCAAAGGGGTCTAAGACACACAAAAAAGTTAAGAACCTTCACTTCAGAATCCCAGCATTTCAAACTCCAAGGACCCTTCAACCTCATCTTTTCCAACCCTCTAATTTTACAGTGGATTCAATTAACCAAGAAGGCCAACACTAATTAGCAGAACCAGTAGCCTTGGATTTGGAGTCCATAGATCTGAAGATGGAAGGGATCCCAGAAGCCATCTAGTCTAATCCTATCATTTTATGCATGAGGAAAGTAGAGCCCAGAAACGCTGTCCAAGGTCACACCTGTAGTACAAAGCAAAGTGCCACTTTCATAATCAGTCAGTGAGTATTAGTCAAAGATCTGCTGCTGACAAGGAATTGTGTGGGAAAGAGGGGAGAGGAAGCAGTTATAAGTCCATCAGGCACAAAGATTCTGGGTGCCAACAAGTCACTCCCCTGCTCAATAAACTCTAGGTCCTCCCTGTTTATTCTGAGATCTAATACAGACCTCACTGTTTGGCATTTAAGGTCTTTTACAGCCAGACTCCAACCTGTATTTCCAGCTTTATCATTTCTTACTCACCTCCATTCACTCTGCAGTCCAGCCAAACTGGTCCTTCTGTTGTTCATCACATACAGCACTCCATCTCCCATCTTGATGCCTTTGTATTCCGGTGCCTAGAATGCTCTCCCTCCTTTGTGGTTATTGTTCAGTCATGTCTGACTCTTCATGATCCCATGGACCATATTGTCCATGGGACTTCCTTGGCAAAGATATTGGAGTGGTTTGCCATTTCCTTCTCCAGTGAATTAAAGCAAACAGAGGTTAAATGACTTGCCCAAGGTCACTAGTAATTGACTGAGGCTGGATTTGGATTCAGGCCTTCCTGACTCCCCAAACCTTCTAAACTCAGCCCAAGCACTGCCTTCTATCAGAGGCCTTTCCTCATTTTCCCTCAGTTGCTAGTGCTTCCCCTCCAATAATTACCTTCTATTTACTTGTCTATTGTAATATATGCACATGCTGTCTGTCCCAATAGAATGAAAGCTCTTTGAGGGCAGGGACTTCTATCTCCATATCCCCAGCCCCTGGCCCAATGCCTGACACAGAGTAGTTGCTTAAAAAAGATGCTTGTTGACTGATCACAGGGTTTAGAGCTGTAAAGGACCTAAGAAAACATCTAGTCCACCCTTACTCCCTTATTTAAAGAAGACAGTGACATACATCTAGGGACATGAAGTGATTTGCCTGAGGTCATCAGGGAGTAAATAAGTCAAAGAGTGAGGATTTGAACCCATACTCTGACTTCAAATCTAGGATTTTTCTCAGAACTCCTATCCTAGGATTTGAACCCTGACCTCTCCAGGGCTTGGGATAAACATGTTGCTTTGAAAGGAGAACCAGGATGTTAAAATTGGAAGGGAAGAGGATAAAACATGGCAGCCAGGCTAAGACTAGAGTCCAGTATTCTGATCTAGAGCTGGTCTGCACTCTCCTGTCTATTTCATGGAAAAGTAATCTATCCTCCAGAGGAAATTTAACCACTTCTTCTGCCCTTTCTCTCTTTACGCTTCCTTGTCTGGTGGGCACAGCTTGGGCGCCGTGTCAGATGTCACTGCTGCTGGTGTGATTGGGACAGGAACCCACAACACAGGAATCAAACATGGCATTTTGCCCACTCAGGTGAGATTGGCGTTCCGTGCCAGTATCCCATGCTAAAGGCAGGTAATTCACAAAATCATGGGCTCAGGGAGAGGAGGGAAAGTGGGAAAGGCATCATTCTTATTTCCAGGAGAGCCAACTCTTCCTATGAGAGGGTAGAGCTCTGGGGTCGGGTGCAAAGTTTCAGTTCCATGACTGAAATCTGTCAAGGATGAAGGCTGCCACCCTGGGCCAGGGTTTCCTAAGGATCCTTTTTCTTTCCTAAGATGTTAATTTGCTATGAGACCTCAAGGAGTTGAAATTAATCCTCAATGCCATGGTTACCTTAAAAAAAGATGAATTTGTGATAGAATCAAAACATAATTAGCACTTCATCAGTGAGGGCAGAGTGCTGGTTATAGGGTAGGGAAGACCTGAGTTCAAATCCATCCCACCTCTGACACTAGCTATATGACCTTGGTTAAATTCTGTCCCCCCCGAACCTCAATTTCCTAATTTTTCAATTGGGAATAATATTCTCTGTAATACACACCTCACAGGACTGTAGTGAGACTCAAATGAGATAATATATACAATGCACTCAGCAAACCTTAAATCCCTATACAAGTTATTGTTGCTATCATTATCATTAACAATGTTGTTACTATTATCATAATGAATGAAAAAACCCACTTATTAGGTACCTACTATGTGCCAGATGGTGTACTAAGTACTGGGGATACAAATAGCAGGCGGGTGTCTGCCCTCTCTGAGCTTACACCCTAATAATTCTAATAATAACTGTGTGTAGGAGCGTGGTAGCCAGGGAAGAGTGTTTTGGATAGAGAAGTCACAGGGATACTGAGGGGAATCACAGAACGATTAATTGACACATCGTTTCCTGGCATGGTAGTATTGATCTGATTACTGTCCCCAGAGCTAGAGATCCAAAGGGGTGGGAGGAAGGGAAGCTCACATGCACTATGACATGACAGGAAGGTGCTTGGGCACAGCAGGTGTGGGGTAAATCTGGGTCAGGCTACAGTGGTCAGGTCTCATCGGTCAGAAGGCCAAGCTGCTATAGAGCAGACTCACTAGACAACACGTACTCTTTGGGAAACTAATCCTTCAGGGATACTACTGTTCTCAGGGTTAATCAGTAATAGATTGGGTACTTTGCAAAGTCCTGGATTCTCCCATAGCAAAGCTGGATAATCAGCCTTCGTGGGTGGCATATTACTACATAGGGTAGGAGACTGAACTAGATGGCCCTAAGTTCTCATCCACCTCTGAGGCACAGTAGACAGAATGGAAACACTGTTGATCTTCAAGTCAGGAGTCCTGGCTCTGACCCTCCCAAAGCTGTTTGAACATGGATAAGTCCATCAACTTCTCTAGGTCAGTTTCCTCATCTGTAAAATGGTCATTCATCCAATAAGCATTTTTAAGCATCCTACTGTGTGCTAGGCACTGGGGATATGATGACAAAAAATATTTCCTGCCCTAAAAATACTTAATGTTCTATCGGGGAGAGGGGGTGGGGTGCAACATTTGCTCTAAAAACTTAATATAAGGTATATAAAAAGTAGCACAAAGAACTTTTAGTGGAGGGATGGGAGATTAGCAGCTAGGGCAATCAGGATAGGTTTCCTCTAGGAAGTAGTCCTTGAGCTGAGTCTTACAAGAAGCTAAGGATTCTCCAAAGCCAAAGTGAAGACCAATTGGTTGCCAAGGTCTGTCGATTTCACCTTTGTGAAACCTCTCAAGTACACCCTTTCCACTCCTCTGGTGCTGCCAACGCTCTGGTTCAGGCCTTTGTCACCTGGAGCCTTGATTATTGTGATAGCCTGCTGGTGGGTCTGCTGGCCCCCTCCCACCCATCCTCCATTCAAAACCAAAGTGGTTTTGCTAAAGTGAAGGTCCAAATGTGCCACACATGCACACATGTGCACACGCACGTACACACACACACACACACACACACACACACACACACACACCATCCCCACTCCATAAACTCAGACCCAATCATTTTACTCCACTCAATGAACTCCCATGGCTCCCTATTGCCCCCAGGAGAAAATACAAAATGTTTTGTTTGGAATTTAAAGCCCTTTATGACTTAGCCCCTCCTCCCTTTCCAGTTCTCTTGCATCTTATTCTCCACAGGTACCCCAATCCGGTGACACTGGCCTCCCTGCTTTCCCACAAACAAGACACTCCATCTCTTGGCTCTGGGCATTTTCTCCGACTGTCTCCCATACCTAGAACGCTCTCCCTCCTTAACTCTGCCTCCTGGCTTCCTTTAAGGCTCAACCAAAAATCCCATTTTCTACAGGAAGCCTTTGTTAACCACTCTTAATTCTAGTGTCTTTCTTCTGTGACCTATTTCTTATTGATCCTGTACATAGTTGGGTTGTATGTATTGTTTGTTGGCTGTCTCCCCTAGTGAACTGTGAGTTCCTTGAGGGTGGGGATTGTCTTTTTTTTATCTCCAGCATGTAGCACTATGACCAGCACATAGTAGGCTCTTGTTGTTTTTCAGTTGTTTTAGTTTGTTCAGTTCTTCATGATCCTATTTGGAGTTTTCTTGGCAAAGACACTAGAGTGGCTTGCCATTTTCTTCTCCAGCTCATTGTACAGATGAGGAAATTGAGACAACTAGGGTTAAGTGACTTGCCCAGGGTCACACAGCTAGTAAATGTCTGAGGCCAGATTTGTACTTAGGAAGGACAGTCTTCCCAACTCCAGGCCTGGCACTCTATCTACTGCACCATCCAGCTACCTGTAGGTGCTTAATAAATGTTTATTGATTGATCATCTGAAGAGAGAGAACATTCTGGACATCAGGGACAACCTAGGAGTTAGAATACTGTGTCTACAGGCTCCTTGTAGAACAGCAATGTGCCTCAGTGGACAGAGTACTGAGTTAGAAAGAACTAAGTTCGAATCTGGTCTCGGACACTTACTGGCTGTGTGACCCTGGCCAAGTCACTTAACCCTATTTGCCTCAGTTCCTCATTTGTAAAATGAGCTAGAGAAGGGAATGGCAAAACCACTCTGGTATCTCTACCAAGAAAACTCCAAACGGAGCCATGAACAGTTGGACATGACTGAAGTGACTGATCAACAAGCCTCCTGACTCTAAGTCTGATACTGTACCCAATAGGTACCCAATACTGTACCCTTAGGTACCTCATAGTCTAAGGTTCAGTTGGGTTCCTGAACTCCAGAGCTAGAATGGGACACCACAATTCATTTATTTTCTATGTGAAATCTCAACTTTTTAAAAAAGCCTTTTCTGGATGGTTCCTACACCCAGCTGGTAAGAGGCCTCATTCTACCCCACAAGCTTGGACTATGATTAATCAGAAATTAGTTCAGCATTATCTGTTCTTTCACCCGGGGCACAACGGCACTAGCCAAACTTGTCAAAAGCAATTTTCCTCCAAATCAGCAGGTAACAAAGTGTGGAGGAACATTGGAAGGGGGGAACAAGAGAGAGTTCTAATTTGGAAACGCAGGCCAAAGGGGAAGCTATGGTTAATTTCCCAAGTGCCACCTGCTGTCCTAGGCTCCCTGCCTTGTTCCCAAAGCAAAGAGAAGTCTAGAAATGAGTGGAGCTGAGCCCGGATTTTCCAGCCTACTCTGACATCAACGGCATAGTAACTGATATTATTTAAGGAATCTTAGGGTCCATCAAGTCCAACCTTGTTATTTGATAGATGAAGAAACTGAGGCTCAAAAAAGTAGAGGGACTTGCTCTAGGTCACAGAGGTAGTTACTGTAAGAGGTGGGATAATAACACATAGCTCAAAGACCCTTTGTCCAATACCTTCCTCCCATTTTACAGATGAGGAAACTCATGCCCAGGGAGATAAAGTAATTTGCCACAGTCCCACAGGTAGTGAGCCTCTCAAGACAGATTTTAACCCAGGTCATCCAATTCCAGATCTGATGTTCTTTATAATGCACTTTTCATTTTGCAAAGTTAACCTTCATGAGCTCATTTAATCCTCATGATAACCTTGTGAAGCAGGTGCTAGGCTAGGAAGGCTACTGGAATTCATCTAGTCCATTTTTAAAATTTATTAAATTTATTTATTTGATTTAATTTGATTTAATTTATTTCAATTTATTTATTTCATGCTGCAAAAAGTTCAAATAGTTTTTCTCCTTTTCTTGGTTTGGCTTAAATTTTTTTTCAATGAACATAAATCCACTTTCTTTTCCTCTTACCTGTCCTCCCACTCTCTTTGAAAAAGAAAGAAAAACAAAATCTTTATAATGAATAGGCAGAGTCTCTCATTTTACATATGAGGAGACCCGGGGACTCAGAGGGGTCAGGTGACTTGTGGTCTTGTTGTCCAGTCATATCCGACTCTTCGTGACCCCATTTGGGGTTTTCTTGACAGAGATCCTGGAGTGGTTTGCCATTTCCCTCTCCAGTGGATTAAGGTAAACAGGGTTAAGTGACTTGCCCAGGGTCACACAGCTAGTAAATATCTGAGGCCAAATTTGAAGTCAGGAAAACTAAAGGTCTTGACCACCTAGTTGCCCTGTGACTTATATTCAAGGTCAAAGAGGGACTAAGTTCAAGTCCCCAGTCCCCTAGAGCACCTATGTGGCCAAGTAAATAAAGGCTAGACCAGTAATCTGGAAGACCTGAATTCAAGACCTTGATCTCAGACACTTAGCTGTGTGATCTTAGGCAAGTCACTTAACCTCTTTTCACCTCAATTTCCTCAACTTTAAAATAGGGATAATAACAGCACCTCCTGGCTTGTTGTGAAGATCTAATGAAATAATATTTGTAAAGTACTTAGCACCATACCTGGAATACACTAGGTGTCTAATAAATGTGTGTTTCCTTCCTTCCTTCTTCCCTCCCTCCTTTGCCCCCTTCAAAATCAGAAATATCTCTCATCCAAGAAGTGTCCTCTTAATATTTTATAACAATCCTAAAAGAAAAGACAAACTTCCACAACCACACAAGATGAAGGTACTTTATTTTATTTTATTTTTTT
>CM053595.1:144623618-144649315 GCA_028646575.1 Pseudocheirus occidentalis | reverse complement strand
CTACCCCAGCCCAAAGCCAATCACTCATTAAGCTCTTTATCCTAGGACCACGTCCAGAGGCACAAATAGGGTGTTACAATCAAGACTTGCAAATTAACTCAGTACTTTCTTTAGATATTCATGAAACCAATGAGAGCATCCACGGGACAAAATTATACTTTCCTTGCATATCTGCCTAATGACCTTTGTAGAACTGGGGAGCTAATGTGGCCAAGGACCCTGAAAGTCTTGGCCTACAACAGGAGATCATGCCTGGCATGGGGTATGTAGGAAGGGGGCGGGGCTTAGCCTCTGCCAAGGCACAGAGATGGAAGATATGACCTTGTGCAGGTGGCAGTGTGGACAGAGCACCAGGCATAGAGTCAGGAAGACCTGAGTTCAAATATGACATCACATACTTCCTAACTGTGTAACCCTGGGCAAGTCACTCAACCCTGTTTGCCACAATTGCCTCATCTGTAAAATGACCTGGAGAAGGAATTAGCAAACCTCTCCAGTATCTCTGCCAAGAAAATTCCAAATGGAGTCTTAAGAAACTCAATGGCTTCTTGGACAACTGGTCTAATTATTATCCCCACTGTGTTAAAAGGGGGAACTGAAGCCAAGCAGAGGTAGGCATGACTTATCTTAGGATGGAATCCTGAATGAGTAAGAAAATGCTCAAACAGAAACTCCATCCAGATTATCAAGATCATTAGGTTCCTAGAGCTAGAGCTGGAAGAGCCCCCAGAAGTCATCTCTTTGGATTCCACAGATAATGAAACCCAGGCCCAGAGAGGGTACATGGTTTGCCCCACTCACTTCCTTGTTCAAGAAGCTTCAGTGATCATCTGTTAACTCCAAGACAAAATTATAATTCTTCTGACTGGCATTTAAAGCAGTTTATAATCTGGCGCCAACTAATCTTTCCAAGTGGATTTTATACATTAGTTCCCCTTACACTCCAGTCATGCCTCGTCAGCCACTTTTCAGTCGTGTCTGACTCTTCATGACCCCTTTTGGGGATTTCTTGGCAAAGATGCCAGAGTGGTTTGCCATTTTCTTTCCCAGCTCATTTGACAGATGAGGAAACTGAGGCAAACAGAGTGAGGTGACTTGCCCAGGGTCACATACCCACTTAGTTTCTGAGGCCAGATTTGAACTCACAAAGATGAGTCTTCCTGACTGTATGCCCAGAGCTCTGTCCACTGTACCACAAAGCTGTCCTCCTAGAGTTAGAAAGGACCTCAGATCACACCAGCTCATTTTTTACAAATGGGGAGACTGAGGTCTAGGGAGAGTAAATAACTTGCCCCAGGCCACATAGCTAATTAACTTCAGAGACTGACAAAGCCTTTGACCCTGAGATTGCCAAATTTACTTCGTCTACTGATGCTAAGGAAAGCACATCTGACAATAAGATCACCAAATCCAAAGCCAAGGGAACAAGTCAGACTATAAAATCAGCAAATCCAGTGATTCCAAGGTTCACTGATCCCAAGGCAACCAAACCCAGTCTTGCCAATGCTAAAACTTCTAGGACCTAAGCTACTAATCCCAATTCTTCAAAACAGATGCTGCAAGAAAGAAAAACTTGCTTCAACTTGAAATTTTCTCAGCCAAGGAATCAATGTTCATTATTTTGAAATAATTAAAATTATGAGTCACAAGGAAAAAAATAAATTAAATAAAAACCTGGGTAATTACTGGGCCTCCCAGCTATGATATTCCTTGAGGTCAGGGCTTGCCCACTAGCCCTCCCTTCATTTGAAGACTACTACCTTAGATTATTGGAGAAGAAAGTGGGAAGCCACTCTAGTATCTTTGCCAAGAGAACCTCAGACAGGGTCAGGACGAGCAGGACCCGACTGATACAACTGAACAACAACAAACCTTCCATTACAAAATTTCTTCTCACTATGACTCCTGTTCCAAATCGAGAATGGTTTTCCTTTCTTCTCTGTTAGTCTCAGTCTTTATGACCTTTTGAGATTCAGCTAAAATCCTAATCTTCCCTGAAAAAGTATCCTTTCCCTTGCCCCTTTTGTAATGTTAATAGGAATCTGAAGACCTTCCCTGCCCCTTAATAAGCTGCAGTGAATTTGAGGGCCTTTCCCGATTTGAAAATATACTCTGTCCCCTAATAGGCTGTGGGTGCTCACATGGAGCCTGTGGTAGGAGGTTTGTTTTTCAGGAAGGCACAGCTTTTGTTACTTAGTAGTCACTTGGTCACGAGGGTTGTGATGTTCTCTGACCCAGGAGAAGGCTATATGTACTCTGAGGTGAGGTTTTGCTTTGGGGCTCACTTGGGAAGAGTTGTGTGATTTGACCAGATGAGACTCTGGGCAGCCACTGAGCCCCTGGCTTTGAAAACCCAGATGTTGGTGCTTCTCTCTCTGGTGACTGACTAGGTATGGATGTGATGGTCAAATAGTTCAAAGCCCTATCTATTGGTTTGCTGAATTGTGTTATTTTCTCTTTCTGTGTTTTGTTTAGTTTTGGTCTGCTTGTAACTTCTGTTTGTATTCTCTGAAGTTCAGGGTGCTGACTTTTTCCCCTGAACTAAGTAAATGATATATGTTTGATTAAAGTAAGATTGTTAACTCTTTTTGAGTTGCTTTGTTTTAGAAAAGCAGTTCAAAGAACCTGGGCCGGCAGCCACCCTGGGTGTACTAGGGTGCCTAGCGCTACACCTTCCTGCCATTCCTTAGTGAAAGGACCTGTTTTGGTAACCTCCTCTAGTATTTATCACCTATACCCTTGGTTGACTACTTAGTTATTTATCTTTGTATTATTAATGATTTTTTCCCTGTAGCCATCTTATCTCTCCAACTAGACATAAATGCCCAAGGGCAGGACTCAGATGATTATTGGTTTCATGATCCTATGATCATATCCTATAGGTAACAGGAAGCCCTAGAAGGATTTTAAGGGGGCAGAGTAGGAGCCAGAGGGAGAGTAACAAGCTTAAAAGAGTGTTTTACTTGCTTTACAACAGTTGGCATGAGTATCTCTCTTCCTTTGGCTTCCATGACATGCTACCATTTCCTGGTTCCCTTCCTCTGATTGTAATCAATTCCTAACTTTTCTCTCACTTTCCATTCTCCCCCCTCTCCAATCACATCTTCATATGACTTCATATCATGCCTAATTACTGCTTTGTTCACACTGCTCCTCTATTCAAAACTCTTCATTGGTTTCCCATTGATGACCAAATAAATTATAGACTCCTTATCAAGGCATTCAAGGCTCTTTGTAAAATAATTCCAACTTACCCTTACAGATTTCTCAGTCCCCTTCCTCCACCCTCTGCATATGCCATCCTTAGACAAATTGCTTAACTGTGGATCTCATTGCCTATAAAATCAGGGGATTGGATTAAATGATGTCTAAGTTCCCTTTCAGTTTCTAGGAATTCACTGAACATCTTATCCCACCTTTGCATCCTCAGCAGGTAGACCAGTGTCTTCCTTCCTCATAGACAGGACTTAGGATTTCATTCCCAGTACAGATCAATGTTTCTTCTTCAACCTAGAGACTTAGAGAATTGCTTGGACCACTAAGAGGGTCAGTGATTTGCCCAGGGTCTCTTGAAAAGTATGCATCAGCAGCAGGATATAAATTCAAGTCTTTGTGACTCCAATGCTCACACCCTGCTTCTTCTCACACTGTCCATAGTGAGGAGTTAACAAATGATTGTTGAATTGGGGAAAGAGGGATATGTTTTTGTTAGGTTTACCCTTTGTCCTTTAATGAGAAGAGATAAAGCCAGAAAACTGTTTGCACTCCCAATGCACAAACAGAATTGATTCTGTCCCACACACCAGGAATATTGACAGACTGCTCTGAATTCCACTACTGCCTGTTGCTCCTTTGGGTCCAGCAAATGATTGCCCATTGTTTCTTGCTGACCTTCTGCCACAGGAGATAGTGGCCCCTTATCAGGGAATGGGGTCCTTTGATGTAGTGAGCCATCTGACCCTGAATCTCCTTGTGCTCCTCGGGAACAAACCTACCTTCCAGCCAAACTGGACTGCTGGCAGTCAGGCACACAATCTTATCCACCTGAGGATTCCTGCTTTCATGTATTTACATAGGTCACTCTTCCTCTTGGGAATAGATGCCCTCCCTGTCCTTGTCTAAGGGCAGCTAGATAAAAGTGCAATGGATAGAGTGCCTGACCTGGAGCCAGGAAGACTCATCTTCCTAAGTTCAAATCTGGCCTAAAACACTTACTGACCGTGTGACCCTCAGCAAGTTACTTAACCCTGTTTGCCTCAGTTTCCTCATCTGTGAAATGAACTGGAGAAGGAAATGGTGAACCATTCCAAAGATAACTTTGCCAAGAAAATACCAAATGGGGTCCCAAAGAGTCGGGCACAACCGAGAATGATTCAGCAACAACAATAGAACATTCTTGTCTGTTGAAGATCAAACTGAGCTCTCGCTGTTGCACCATCCCCACCCTACCCCTTATCCCATGAAAGCAATTTCTCAGTCTTCAAATTTCTCTTGGCATTCTACCTTGATTCTTTGCATTCACAATACTCTACTGGTATCATGCCTGGTTTTTTTTTTAATACTTTGTTAATTTCTTCTGTTTTCATATCATCCTCCCTTCTGAATTCTTCCATGTCTTCCCACCTTCCCTTATAATAATGAAGAAAAAGGAGCTCATTAAACTAACGAATGATCACTTCAGCCAGACAGTATGTGTACCCATAGTCCCTCAGCACTGCAAAGAAGGCAGAGCTGCATTCTCATCCCTTCTTGAGGTCAGACTTGGTCATCATCATTATACAGCATTTGGTTTCCAGTTTGTAGCTGGTGGTGACGGTCCTTCTGTTTACGTTGTTTTGTTTTACATGTCTCTTTTTTTAAATGACAAATTTAGCAAGTAAACATTTCAATATACAAAAGAACAGAAAAAAGAGAATTACATGTGAAATCATGAATCAATTCTATGAACAGCCTCTTTTTAATATATATAGTATAAATATTTATATATTTTTAAAGAATATATTCAAAACAGTATATAGTAAGCTATATATTGCAGTAAATAGCACAAAGTACTCAGACACTTAACACAAAAAAAAAACCTAGCTGTGTGACCTTGGGCAAGTCACTTAACCCCAACTGCCCTCCAAAAAAAAAAAGAAGGGGTAGCTAGGTGGCGCAGTGAGTAGAGCACTGGCCCTCGAGTCAGGAGGACCTGAGTTCAAATCCAGCCTCAGGCACTTGACATACGTACTAGCCATGTGACTTTGGGCAAGTCACTTAACCCCAATTGCCCTCCAAAGAGCAAAAAAATAAAATAAAAAATAAGCATGGCAAAAAAAAATAGCACAAAGTAGACACCATTAAATTACAACACTGCCCTTCTTGTCTGTCCCCTTCTCAACTTTATTCTGCTCTCTTTTGTGTATTTTTATCCATTCTCTTTTCTTTCTTTTCTTTTGGCTCATCATTCTCACTCCCTCCCTATTCCTCCTCCACAACTCTTCTTCCCCCTTCCCCAGACAAATGCCCTCTATTGCAATAAATATATTTTGTCAAGTCAAACAAATTCCCCCATTGGCTATATCTGAAAATGCATATCTCATTCTGCACCTCTGCTTCATCACCTCTCTTCCAAGAGACATGCTTCATCCATAAAGTGATCAGCGTGCATTATGTTAATCAATGTTATTAAGTCTTTCAGAGTTATTTTCCTTTAGATCATTAAGAGTCATTATAGATATTATATTCATGATGTGTTTTACCTCACTCTGCTTCTCTGAATTCTTAATATTCATCATTTCTTACGGCATATTATACAGTATTTGTGCACCCATGTTTCATATGCCTGCTCCATTAGACTGCAAGTTTCTAAAGGACAGGGTTTGTCCATTTCATCCTTGTATTGAATCTGAGCCTTGAATTGAATCTGAGAGGGAGCTCAAGGGTTGGACTGGCTGGAATGACTGCCTGGAATTCCCCCAAACCTACTAATTGGTGGCTTCAAGCTCCCAGAAATTTAAGGTCATCTCTGGTTATCCTGATCAATATCTCGTCACTGCTCCAGATGACTCTGGAGGAGAAAGTCAGGCTTATGACCTTGCATAGCCCTCCCTCATTCAAATCAAAGTCAACTACAAATCTTGTCATCATTTCCCTGATGCCATGGCCCTCTTCAAAAATGAAGGACACACCCAGCAATTTAAGGTGAATGTGACAAAGATCTCCTTATATTTACTCTCAAGCCTTTTTTTCTGTTCATCCTCTAATTACTTTAGAATGATCTCTTTTTCCCCTTAAACAAGGGGGAAAACCTCAAAGGGATCTTGGGTCCTTTAATGAATGAATTTTGGCTTTCAGTTTGGCCCATGTCCCTCTCCTAGACAGTCACTGTAATGAAGGCACTGTAATACAAGCACTGGCTTCTTTCTCATAGAAATCCTTTTACTTTCCAGCTTACGGAGGGTCATGTGCCTTTCCTGACATTTCTGGTTGGGATTCTAGGATTCAAACTCTGCTGTAGCCTTCCCCCTCCTAGGCACCTAGTGATTTTAGTAAGTAGGGCAAATAGCATGAAATCAGCTTCAACCAGGACTCCTGAAGAGCCATTGCCAAATGATGGAGAAGAGGGGAAAGGGAAGAAGAAAGGGTCCAGGCTAGAGAAGAGCTCTCCAGGTATGACTGTGAGAAGCATATCATCTACTAATTTCATAGTAGTTTTGGTTTGTTTTTTTTTAAGCAAGTGGCACAGAGAAGGTGGGGAGGTATATTCTGTAAGATGGAGAGTTATGAAGACTGAGTTCAAATACTGCCTCAGGCACTTACTAGTTATAACCATGGGCAAGTCACTTAAACCTGTCCCAGCCTTAGTTTTCCCATCTGTAAAATGGGGATAATAAGAATAATAGTACCTATCTCACAGAATTTTTGAGATGATCCCATCAGATAACATATGCAAAGAGCTTTGGAAACCTTAAAGCACTATAAAAATGTTAGATCTTATTATTTTACTAATTCTTCTTGCTAACTAGGTACTGAGGCTTGTTGTTTCCTTGCTACCAAGGAATTATGAAATTTGATGCCCTGGAACAAAGTTCTAGTTACCTTACCTTAGTTACAGCTCTGGTCATCTTGACAACCAAGCTCTAGCTCAGTAGGATGAGTGCTTCAGTCTCTTCTTCATTGGTCTCCTGGTCTCAACCTCTACTCCCTTCCTATTAACAATAAACATTAAAACTAAAATTCATTCTCTGAGTTCATCATTATGACTACGTTAATTAACCATCTCGTTTGAACCCAGTGATGGCTCTTGATGACAGCTGTATGTGTGTTGTAGCTGGTGCCTTTGAAGCAATAAGCATTTATTGAGGTGCCTATCCTGTTGTTGCTCTTCATTAAATGCAAAATGAAAGAAAAAGGGGCAATTTGGGGGCATCTCTGGGTATGACATGATGGAGAGATGAACAGATTCTGGGGTTGCCTTCAAAGAGGTAGTTGTCAAGATAATATAATGTTCTTACTCTATTACCATCTCATCCCACTGGAAAGCTGGACTTCATCTGTGGGTCCTCAGCTCCAGTAGGTGAACTTTTGACCTTATCTTGCCCTGAACCAGGTCGCTATGCCATGGTCACTTCCTATATATGTTCTGGGTGGATATTCTTTCCCCAAGTCACCTCTCCTTTCTAGCACTCCTTTACATGATGTCTTTCTTCTTTATAATGTAAGATACTTGAAGAGAACATAGGCAGAGATTGCCTAGTCTGTGATGTTTATATCTCTAACACTTCACACAGTAAGCACTTAATAAAGGCTTCATCTGTTCATCTAGTATATAGAAAAATATTTGCTTTAAGATTTTGTCCTTTTAAAAAATTAATTTCACTTAAAAATTTTGAATTCTGAAATTCTCTCCCTTTGGTCTCTCCCCCATCTATTGACAGGGCAAGCAATATGATGACCTATTATACATGTGAAGTCATGCAAAACATATTTCCATATTAGTTATTTTGCAAAAATATAAAAGAAAAATTAAGTGAAAAAATATGCTTCAATCAGCACTCAAGAGTTCATGAGTTCTCTTTCTAGACATGGATACCATTTTTTGTATGAGTCCTTTGAATTGTCATGGATTCTTGTACTATCCAAGTAGTTAAATCTTTCACGATTCATGGTCATTGCAATGTTGCTGTTGTGACAGTGTTTTCTTGTTTTGCTCACTTCACTTTCCATCAGTTCATGTTAAGTCTTCATAGGTTTTTCTGAACTCGTGTCTTTCATAATTTCTTACGGAAAAATAATGTTTCATTGCGTATATACCACAACTTGTTTAGCCATTCCCCAGTTGATGGGCATCCTCTCAATTCCCTTCTCAAAGATTCCTTCTCTCTCCAACCTAATTGTAGGACCCTCTAAATGCAGTAGGGGTGAGAGAAAGGAGAGATCATCAGGGACTAGAATACAGTGAAAGGGAACAAGGGAAAACTCAGGAGAAGGGCTTCAAAGGAGTATCTGGGAGTGGGAGTGGGATCTGTACAAGGACAGCATGGACCAAAGGCATATACTTGACACTGTATTGGAGTGAAATGTGGGTCAGCAGCATCATCGTTGTCCAACCATAGAATTTACGTTGTTATTTAAGTTTTACTAAGCACTTTGTAAATATTACTTCATGTGATCCTCACAATGACCTTGGGAGACAAGTGCTATTATTATCTCCATTTTACAGCTGAGGAAACTGAGGCAGACAGAAGTTAAGTGATTTGCCCAAAGCCAGTGAGCTAGTAAGTGTCTAAGGCTGCTTTGAAGTCAGGTACACTTATGTACCAAGCAATGCTTTTCTGCATTATCTATATGTTGCTTCAGTGCTGACTTTGCATGTTTTCTCTCTTTCCATTTATGTACATGCTGTTTCTCCCTTTAGAGTGTAAACATCTTAAGGAAAAGGACTGCTTGTGTTTTTTCTTTGTATCTTTAGCATTAGCCCAGCACCCGGCACATTGTAAATGTTTAATCAATGCTTGTTGATCAGTGGATTGATGGAGATGATTAGTTTGGAGGGGCTGTTGTTAATAGGTAGGCTATCAAAATCAGTATCATCTTCTCCATCCTCATACAATTATTTTTGCAGATAGGGAGAACCTGGGGCATGGATGGAACCTTGTGACTTTCAGTATCCTATTAAAGAAGCCGCCAGATTAAACCATACTTTCCCCTTTCTTTCCTTCATCTCTCTTAGGTTCTTGACAATTTAGACAGCCATCTCAAGAAATCTGAATATTTCCGATTCCTTTGGTTTCCCCACAGTGAGAATGTCAGTGTTATCTACCAAGACCACACCAACAAGGTACCTGTATGCTTCATTTTTTTAAAGTAATTTTTGTTATGAACTTGGTGATGCCCAAATATGGAAACACATGCAGGATCTGGGATTTTGTTGGTGTAGGAAGGAATATTGCTAGTGTAGAAAACTCCCTCCATCAACATAGATCGCAGTCTATCTATGGCAGTGGTTCTCAACCTGTGGCTCGTGACCCCTTTGGGGGGGTCGAATGACTCTTTCACAGGAGTCACAAGGGTCGCCTAAGACCATAGGAAAACACATATTTCCGATGGTCTTAGGAACCGAGACACCCCTTCCCTACCCATCTCCAGGCAGGTCCACTCATATGGTGATACACCCACATATTAAAGGGTTGTGGTGTTAGGAAGGTTGAGAACCATTGATCTATGGGCTTAATAGAGAAGTCAGTATGGCTCAGTGGAAAGAATATTGGTTCTGGAATCAGAGAAAGTGACCTCAGATCCCATCTGTGATGATGAGGACCTGTATGATTTTGGGTAAATCACTTCAATTTGAAGGTCCCAGTTTCCTCAGAATCCTGCTACTGAACATAAACATTCATTCAATAAGGCTTTATTAAGCACTTTCTCTATGCTGGGCACTGTTCCAGGCACCAGGACTAGAGGGGAAAAATGAAATTAGAGTCTCTTCCCTCAAATGAATTTATATTCTATTCAGGGAAAACAACACATATCCAGATAGGTAAATACAAAATCTGTAAGAATGACAATAATAAGTTATAGCTAGCATCTACATAGTGCTCTATTTGCAGAGCACTTTATAAGTTTATCTCATTTGACCTTCTCAGTAACTCTGTGAAAAGGGATTATTATCCCAATTTTACAGGCTAAGAAACTGAGGCAGAGAGACATTAAGCAACTTGAGCAGGGTAACACAGCCAAGTGTCTGAGCCCAGATTTGAACCTAGGTCTTCATCGTTTCCAGTCCAACATTCTATCCACTGAACCACCTAACTCTCTCTCTCTCTCTCTCTCTCTCTCTCTAACAACAACAACAACAACAACAACAGTAATAATAGCTGACATCTACATAGTACTTGCTCCACGCCAGGCACTTTACAGTTACTATATCATTTGATCCTTTTATAGCACCCTTGAAAGGTAGGTGATACTATAATCCCTATTTTATAGATGTGGAAACTGAGGCAAATAGAGGTTAAGTGACTTGCCCAGGGTCACACAATGCCTGAGACTAGATTTGAACTCAAGGCTTCCTGACTATAGGCCCAGCACATTCTATCCACTATGCCACCTAGATGCCCAAAGTAAATATAAAGTTTTTCAGAGGGAAGAGTACTAGCACCTGGGGAAGGAGGAGGGGGATCAGGAAGTCTAACAAACTATAAGCAATTATTAAGTACTTACTATTTGCCAACCACTGTTAGGTGTTGGGGATACTGAGGCAAAAAAGAAATGTGCCCTACCCTCAGGGAGCTTCCTAGTACAGGAGCCAGTGCTTGAATTTGCTTCAAAGCATGCCAGGGAGTCTCAGGTAAAGGTGAGGATTTGGGGTTTGTAAAGAAAAAAAAGTGATCTTCAGATAGATGGAGCAGACATTCCGAGGGACCTCCATGGCAGAGGTACCGGTCTTCTTCCAAGTGTAAAAGAAAAGCAACAAGAAAGAAAGAAAAGGAGGGGGAGAATCTTGTTAGGAACCAGCACACTCCCAAGGCCTTTCCCCACATTCTAAAGAACCACAGCACAGCCATCTTGGACCTAGGGAGCGGTGAAGGGTCTCCATCTAAGCAATAAGAGAGCTCCCCACCCCCAGATTCACAGAAGGACAAGGTCTCTTCTCTGTTAGGGTATGGGACCACCCAGGTCAGTAGATTGATTACCTTGCTCTGCTCCTTCTTGACTGCCATTCTCTTTCTCTAGCCACCCTCCTCAGCCGCCAGCTGGTTTTGGGACTATGCCATTGGATTCTACCTTCTGGAGTTCCTGCTCTGGGTCAGGTAGGACTGAGATTATTCCTGTTTGAAGAGCCTGTCATTTCTGCCAGGAATAGAGGGTCTCAAAGGCCCAGCTCTGTTTCACCCCACTTCTTCCTCTCTGGTCATCTCCTGCACAGTCCCCCTTGGCAGCTGCCTGATCACCCACACCAGATACTCTCCTTCCCATCCTCCCCAATTCCCAGGCCATCCCCTGTGTCTTGTTCTAGAATCTAGAACCATGAACCATGAGTAAATCTACTGTGTCATTGTTCTAGGATGGGGTGGACTGCGTCCATATACTTCCCAATAGCCAAATTCACCTTTACTTTTAAGACCAAAGTGCCCCTCCCTGGTCACTACCTTTCTAGGTGTGTTATTTCTCTGGTTAGAATATAAACTTCTTTCAACTGGGTGTCCTTTTTATTTTTATATCCCCAGTATTTAACACCACATAGACCACACTATCCACGGGATTTCCTTGGCAAAGATACTAGAATGGTTTGCCATTTCCTTCTGCAGTGGATTAAGGCAAACTGAGGTTAAGTGACTTGCCCAGGGTCACACAGCTAATAAATGTCTAAGGTCAGATTTGAACTCATGAAGAAGAATCTTGTTCATTCCAAGCCCAGTGCTCTATCCACAATGCTAAACTCACTGTTCCATTTTCTTTCTCCTTTGGAAAAATGAGACTCGAGATTTGGCTTTTCACAAAAGAACTTTACTACCATCTAAAGCAGGGTTTCTGTCAATCTTTGGGCATCTGGGAAAGTCTATGGACCTCCTCTCAGAATAATTTTCTTATATTCATAATCAAAAGAAATGCTAAGTTTTAATTAGAAGCAACTGAAAATAAAGATGTATTTTTCTCCCAGTCCCCCTGAAATCTATATGTGGACGGCAAGATCTTAAGTAAAGGGAGAGAAGAACAAATAAAACAAACTTTCAGAGAACAAGGGTTTTTTCCCCAAATTTCAGAGCATGAGATTCTTGTCTAAAATGCTCCTAGTCCAGCCTTGTTCCTGGGGTATAAACTCCTGTGGCTGATCAACACCCAGGATTATTTCAAAGAACACATTACTATTCACGTATTTTAGGATCATACAATGAGACTTGACTTATGATAAGCTCTTTCCCCTCTGATTTTTACAAGAGAGAAGAGAGGAAGAGAGTAAGCATTTATTAAATGCCTACTATATTCCAGGCACTGTACCAAGCACTTTACAAATCTCTCATTGGACAAGAGAATGTGTTTGAGTTCCATGGCCTGATGTGGCCCTTGTGGGTCATAACCACCTTGGGAGAGAGGGAGGGGCTATTATATCATCCCCTTTGCGCAGATGGCAAAGCTGAGGCAAACAGGGGGAAGTGACTTGCCCAGGGTCACGCAGCTAGTAAGTGTCTGAGGCTAGATTTGAACTCAGGTCCTCCTGACTCCAGAGCTGGTGCTCTATCCACTGTGCCTTTGAGCTATCCCATATTGTCCATCTTTCCAACTCTTTTTCTCCTGTTGCTGCTGGTAGCCCCTCAGTCATAGATGATAGATTTGGAGTTTAGGACTCTTTCAATTACCTCATTTTATGATTGAGGAAATTAAGTCATGGTTTAAAACTTCTCTTAGGTCCCTGTGGTATCCCTTGGTTTCTAATCTGGGTCCCTTTCAAATTAGTGACTTGCCCAGGGTCCTAAAACTGTTAAGTTTCCGAGGCAGAATTTTAATTCAGGTGCCCCTGACTCCAGGGCTGGTGCTGTATCCACTGTGCAGCCTAAACGCCTTCCAATCCTACTGAGGATCGCCTTAGCAAAACCGCAGAGAAAAAGAGTGGAACTGGAGTGAAAAAAGTCCTGCCACCTCAGCCTACCCACTCCAGCTTCATTACCTTGGTTGTCCTGAAAATCAGCCTAAGCAAAAATAAAAAATCTCGGGGGTAATAAATGGAACTGGGGGCCTTTGTCTTACTTTCTACTAGCAACTAAAATCTGTGCTCCCTACCCTCACAAAGTACTGGGCCTTAAAATGTACCTCCATTTCGAATAGAGGTCACTCAGGGCGCCCAGATTATAGATTGTAAAAAAAGGGTGGAAAATGCCACATCAGAGTCTTTCTTCATGGCCACGAATTTCATTACTAGCAACATGACAGCTTTATGTGTTTGTGTCAGTGGAGTTAATGTCCAGGGAATAAATTAAGCCCTAAATCAAAGCTGCAGCCTTTCTATTACTGCCTTTCTGCTGAATGCAGTCCTTCTTTGTCTGCCAACCAATCAACTAGCTGCCTGAGCAAAACTCTTCAAACCACCACCCCCCTTTAAGAAATCAGGAATGTGCTAATCCTGTCCTTTCATTTCATCTCATTTTTATTGATATCTTTTGATTTTTAAATCACCTTTATTTCTAAATATATCCCTTTTCCCATAATTATTTAAATTAATATTAACATTAGTAATTATGGTCACAATTAACAATATTAATAGAACATTAATTATTCATTGAAATTACCATGACAGCAATTAGTATAATTAATGATATTAATATTAATTAGTTAAATTAGTATGTATTTTTAAAGCATTATCAGCAAAACTAACCTAAAAATCAACTGTCTGAGAGTACATACAATATTCCGCACCCATGGCCCCCCACTTCTGCAAAGAAGGGAGAAAGGGACATTTTTTCATGTCTTCTCTAGGGCCAGGCTTGGTCATAATAATTACAAAGTGTTCAGTTTGGGAGTTTTGTTCTTTCTATTTATATAATTAAATCATTGTGTATGTTTTTTCCTGGTTCTGCTTCTTTCTCCATTGGTTTATATAAGTCTTATTTAGCAAGACTTATTGCAGTACTAGATACATGGTGGGTGCTTAATAAATGATTATTGAATACATCTCTGAATTCTTCACATTGACTTCTTTAAACAACAAAGTGATGTTTCATCACATTCGTGTACCCCAACTTATTTCCAGACTACCCAATCAATAGGCACTTAACTTTGCTTCCAATTTTTTGCTATCCAAAAAAGTGGTCCAAGGTCCTTTAATAAAGTCTAACTGAGGACAAAGTGGGTTAAAGACTTGCTTTCTCCTAGCTCAGAATGGGGTGGGGGGATTATAGGATCACAGACTGACTGCTGGATGGATCCTTAGTCTTATAAAGTGGAAAGGAAGGTCCACAGAAGCTCCATTAATTTTCTCTACCTGAACAATAACCCTGTGGGGTAAGTCATAAAGCTGTGGAAGATAAAAGCCTGTTCCATCTTTAGTTAGCAAGTCCTATTGATTCTCCTGTTATCACATCCATGTGCTGTCTCTCTGTTACTACTATATGGCTGAGTAGGTTCCTGTAGTTATTGAAACAGAACTGGAATGTGGTGATACCCAGAAAGAAGGTTTACCCAGAGTAGTCTTTCAATCATAACATTGTGTTGAAGGTTCCTCCATTCCTTGCTAGTTTTCTGATACCTTTACAACCAAATGTCAGTTTGTTATGGGAAGGAATATGGGAGGGAAGGGAAAGTGTAGAGGTGGGGGGGGAGGGAGTATGAGAAGGGAGTGGGAGGGTGGGGGTATGGGGGTGGGGGTGTGGGAGGGGGTGTATGTGTGTAAGCTCCCAGGGGACCAGGACCCTTTTTTTGGATCCACCATAGCAACTAACACTGAACTGAATTCACTACAAACACTAAAAAGTCTTTGTTGTATATGTAAACTGATATTTTATAGACAGTAGGTAGATAGAGCAGTGAGCCTAGAGTCAGGAAGATTCCTCTTCATGAGTTTAAATCTGGCCTCAGATACTTAACTAGCTGTATGACCCTGGGTAAGCATTTTAACCTTGTTTGCCTCAGTTTCCTTATCTGTAAAATGAGCTGGAGAAGGAAATGCCAAACCATTCCCATATCTTTGCCAAGAAAACCCCAAATGGGATCACAGAGAATTGGACACAACAGCAAAATTCTTCCTCTTTGCCTATCAGTAAATTAATGATGAGGTGATTGTTAGGGAAGAGACAATAGGAGAGATCCAACATATTATAAGAGGAGGGCCTGATCAATTTGATGAGTTCTCCCAGTGAATTTGAGAAGATCAGAGGACAGGAGGCTTTTATTTTAATGCATCTGAGGGGTACCTCTGCCCTCATGGATTGTGACAATACCCTCTGGTTCTATTGGCTCCTTACTTAGGGTGGTAATTTACTTCTGTGGGGTCTCCCAGTTCCTTTGGGATATCGTGAAAGGCAGTGTGGTCTATTGGACAGAGTGCTAGACTTGAGAGTTTGTAAGACCAGAGTTGGAGTCTTAACTCTGAGACAACCTGCCGTGTGATTAACAACAAATCTGTAGAATGGGGTAATATCGGCCATAGCACTCCCTCACTGTTGTAGGGAGGTTCACATGAGAACCTTACATTAGTATATAAGCGCTGTATAATGTCCAGAAATGAGTCTCATGGTGATGCATCCTGACGGTGATGCCTTTTTGTTCCCAGCACCTTCCTGCCGTGCCTCGTGCACTGGATCAATCGCTTTTTCTTCTGGCTTCTGTTCACCAGCAAAGTGGAGAGCAGTGACATCAGCTACAAGATCCTCAACTATGAGTGTCGCTTCAAGCAGTACGTCCAGGACTGGGCCATTCCCATGTAGGTTGCCTCTTCAGGATCATTGCATTCAGTAGAAGTAACAAGGCTTATTATGTTTAATGCAGAAGCTGGAGGTTTGCCTTCCAGGGCTGAGGCATTGACACCAGGGATGGCTGGCAGTGGGTAGGAATGTTCCCTCACCCTGTTAAATATCCTCACGCACTGACAAACTGTTGGAAGGGGAGATGGGACAAATCCCAGCAATGAAATAAGAAACGATGAATGTAGTGCCCACAGAAGGATCTCTCCTTTCTTTCCTCTTAGTTTCAGATTTTCACTTGCAAAAATATCTCTGAATTACTTCTTTGATTCTTAACTTGGTGCCTAATCACTCCTAACTTATTACATTCCCTGCTTATTGAAGAGGTGTGTAAGTTTGAGTGTCTGAGGGATTTCGTATAATTCCTGTTGGGTTCTTGTCTGGAAAAGAATTTCAATAGGACCCAAGCTGTCTTTAGTAAAGTTATAAAGTTTATTGATATACTGGTTTAGTAGCTGGCAGGAGAAAGGGGGATCTGCAAAGAGCAGGGATCTAGGGTAAAGTTATAAAGTTTTACCCTCTGCAGGGGGCAGGAAAAGGTTAAGAGACCTGCAAAGAGTTTAGGCTTGAAGGACAGGATTTATAACCCTAAAACTGTCAGTCAAAGGCTAATTATGCTAACTAAGTGGGCAAAGGTGGAGTTAGGGAGGAGTTGGGGAGTGGTCTAGGAGTGGTCAATGCTTAAAGAGACAAGTACTTTTTTATCAACAGCACATACAAATTTCCCATGATTCACTGGTAAATTCCTGAGGTTGGGGCCAGAGAGAGGTGTGGTTTTGAGCTTGACACATCCCTAGGCCATTTATGGTCAAGGACGAATGACAGATGTTCAATATGCCTGTTGGGAGGATAGTTTTGATTGTTTCCAAGTCTGGGAACTAGACTGATTAGGGTTTCAGGAGGTACCATATTGAGACAGAGTTATCTCCTGATAAAGTTGCTCAAGACTTTTGGGTGCAGTTGGACACTTAGAACAAAGGGGCTATGCATTTCCTTAAGGGTTTGTTTATAGAAACTTTTGAGACTTTCTCAGGGGCTTGTCTCTAGGCAGATTTTCTGGCTAAGGGAAGACTTTCAGGCCGAGGAAGGGGAAAAGCAGGGTTTATGCCTTTATGGCAGGGGGAAAGTGTGACTTTTACAACTAAATTACACAGGCGTGTTACAAACTGATGTTACATACATAGGTACCCAAGTATAAGGAAGATTTTTTACAAATTGGGGTTACAAACAAAAGCATCCCAAAATGCATCACTTATCACTTTGAGCTGGCTACAGTAGCTGAATAATCAAAAAAAGCTTGTGATTGCCCACAGGAGAAATCATTCCTTTGACCTTTTTTCATTCACATTTCCACATTCACATTCCCTAGTGCTGGGAATGCTTCCTGCCTTTATCTGAATTTCTCTATTTCCCCACTATAATTGACATTCAACTGACAACATTATGGGTCACTAATTTTTCACTCTTACATCAGGAATAACAGTAGGAGGAAAAGGACAGAGAGTAAAAGGGGAAAGGGGAGTGGCTTGAAAGGCTGATGGATCCAGGTTATGGTGAATCATAGCAGCTGGTGAAAATGATTCAGGTGGCAGAAGTTTGCTCAGGCTCTTTCTGCCTCACTGGGAGGAAGGCAAGCTGATTTTGGATGAATAGTTCAGTCCAAGTGGCATGGAAGAAGGGCAGAGTTCATCTCACCCGGTGGCACTCAGGCTGAGGCCTTGTCAGGTGTTTAGTACAGCAAGGACCCTGCCTGATGCTGCAGGGATGTTGGCTCCAAGCAGCAGGTGGGGTCTTTTTGAGAATGACTCTACAAAGTCCCCATGGTATAAAGATGGAGTCTGATCTCTCAACTCAGCTTCCTTTCTCTGTTCACAAATTCCTTGTTGACACATCCAGACACCCACCAGTTTCATGTCAGTGACATCTGGGATCCTAGAAAAGCATCTTCACAGCCAGATTCCAATAATAAGTGGGAGTAGGAGGAGGCAAGAATAAGAATTCATATAAGCACCTACTATGCGCTAACCATTGTGCAAGTGCTTTATAAATTTTTACACAAAACTATCATTATTATATATTAATATAAATGATGATTTCATTTTATCCTCACAACAATCCTGAAAGTATTGCCTTCATTTTATAGACAAGACAAACTAAGACAAACAGAGGTTAAATAATTTGCTCAGGGTCACACAGCTAGTAAATACCTGAATCTGGATTTGAACTCAGGTCTTCCTGACTCCAAACCCAGCACTCTATCCACTGCACCACTTAGCTGCCCCTCCTATATCAAGCAGAAACCTCAGTAGACCAATCAATCAATGAATATTTATTAAGCACCTATTATGTGCAAGGAACATCTGGATAAGACAGATGTTACAGACTGAGGAGTCCAGGTATACTTCCTCAGCTTTACTTTGCCCTCCTCCCCTGTCTCTCATAAAATAAAATAACCAGCCAGATTTTGCCACAAAGCCACCCCTGACTAACATCTCTCTTGTAACTAAAAGTTTGCATTCAGGCGTCTCAGATTTGATTATTGTTAATATTGATATGTTATCATTAACAATATCTCACTTCTCTATAGCATTTTGTGGTTCTATTTGCATATGTGCTAATCACTTTGCTTTATCATCACACCATCCCTGTGATGGTACCTGTGGGCTATATAGTACACAGATTTATTTTTTTAACAGGAGGCAGCATGGTACAATGGGGCACCTAGATAGCTCAGTGCATAAAAGTACTAGACCTGAGTTCCAATTTGACTTCAGACATTTACTAGCTGTGTGACCTTGGGCAAGTCACTTAACTGTTTGCCTATGAGACATCTAGATAGCTCAGTAGAGAGAGTGCTGAGCCTGGAATCAGTATAGACCTAAGTTCAAATCTGGTCTCAGACACTCACTAGCTATATGACTCTGGACAAGTCATTTAACCTTTGCTTGTCTTAATCTTTGGGAGAGATAAATGGCAAAGCACTCCAGTATCCTTGCCAAGAAAACCTCAAGGGCAGTAGGGTCCATATGGTCACAGAGTCAGACTCAACTGAACAATAACAACTTGTTTCGGTGGATGGTGCTGGCACCAGAATGTCGCCTCTGCAGCAATGTGAGAGAGGTGGGGGTCAGGCTTCAGGGTTAGACAGAAACATAACACACCCTAATCTCGTTCTATTTATTCACATGGCCTGGATACAGTGAAAAAACAGCGGAGGCCTTGCTGGAGCTGAAGGCCATGCTTGAGAACAATCCCAATGTGGTGGCCCATTTCCCTGTGGAAGTACGGTTTGCGAAAGGAGATAACATCCTGCTCAGTCCATGTTTCCAGAAGGATAGCTGCTACATGAACATCATCATGTACAGGTACAGGGTGATGTGTCTGCAAACTCCCCCTGCCCAATTCAGGTAGGGGTGAGGAGCCAGAATTGGATCCTCGATTTTCTCAACTGGATGAAGGAAGAAACTGAGGAGGGAGGTTGCTGCCAGTCCATCTACTTTTCTAGCAAATTTTAAACTGAGCCCTGACATTCTGACAGTGAAGGAATCTGGTTCTTCTTAATTTGGCATGTTTGCCTTCTGTAAAACCTTTGGGTTGTATAGGCTTCTTCCCTGGGGCTGTCAGGCTCCAAACTCTAGACAGCCTGTAAAGCTCTGTCTTAGTTTCCAGTCCTTGCCACAAAGAGCTGTTATAAGTATTTTTGAATGCTGAATAATTATTCTCTTTCTTTGAGCCTTTTGAAGGATAAACCCAGTAATGGCATCATTGGCTCAAAGGGTGAGCATCACTGGGGTATAATGCCAAGGCGATTTCCAGAATGGTTAGACCAATTCATGGCTCCATTAGCACTGATGTGTGCTCAGCAAGTATTTATTAAGCACCAACTTTGACTAGGTTCTGTGTATACAAAGACAAAAATGAAACAGTCCTTGTCCTTAGGAAGATTACATTCTATCAAGGACAATTATGAATATATGAGTGTATATATATACACATATATAAAACATATGAGTATATATAATATATAATGAGTAAACAAATAATAAACAAAGTAAGTGAAGGCAATATCAGGGCCTCACAGAAGATATAGTACTTGAACTCAGCTTTTTAAAAAAATTAATAGTACTTCATTTTCTTCCAATTACATATAAAGATAATTTTCAACATTCATTTTAAAAAAGATTTTTAGTTCTAATTTTTCTCTCTTTTCCCTACCCCATCCGCTTCCCCCAAATGGCAAGCAATCTGACATAGCTTATACATGTACAATCATGTTGTGAAAAAAAGAAACAGAACGAAAGGAAAAAAAGCGTGAAAAAACGTGAAAATAATATGCTCCCATCTGCATTCAGACTCCATAGTTCTTTCTCTAATGTGGATAGCATTTTCCATCATGAATCCTTTGAAATTGTCTTGGATCATTGCATTACTGAGAAGAGCTAAGTCAATCATGATTGGTCATCACACAATGGTGCTGTTGCAGTGTATAATTCTCCTGGTTCTGCTCACTTCATTCAGTATCAGTTCATGTAAGTCTTTTCATGTTTTTCTAAAATCCGCCTGCACAATAATATTCCATTACATTTATATATAACAACTTGTTCAACCATTCCCCAACTGATGGGCATCCCCTCAATTTCCAATTCTTTGCCACCACAAAAAGAGTTGCTATAAATGTTTGTACATGGGGGTCCTACCCCCTTTTTTATGATCTCTTTGGGATACATAAGTAGTTCCAAATTGCTATACAGAACAGTTGGATCAACTGAACCCAACTTTGAAGGAAGCTGGGAATTCAAAGGCACAGAGGGTAGAGGGAGAACATAAATTCTTCTCATTACTTGTTATTACTCCAAAAATGGACTCTTTTTGTTGCAAACCACCATAATTTCAATCTTGAAGTTAATATTGAAGGGGAACTCTTTTTCTATCAGGTAATTAGCCAGCAAGGTAAGAATTTGAGTTTTTATATACTCTCTGTCTCTCCCTATCCAAATCTTTCCTTATGACCTCCATACCAGATTTAAAATTAATATATCATTACAATCAATTCCCTTCCTGGACATCATTATAGATTTCAAATGTTTTCCCTTTTTTTCATTTTTCTCTTTAGCATTTTTGGCATAAAGAAACTTTCAGTACAAAGCCAATTCTCATGATGTCTTTGTAAAGGAGCTCACAGGTTTTGATTTATTTATAGTTAATACATCCTTTACATATGAAAGACCACCCAGCTAAGTGACCACCAGGGCTTCCTTTCTTTCCCAAGTGCCTCCTCTTGGAATTTCCTTTTCCCTCCATCCCTTCCCATTTAAAGCATGTAAGGAAGATATAATAGCTACTTCCAAATATTTGAAGGGCTATTTCTACTTAGTCTCAAAAGGGAGAACCACATAGGATATCACCAAATTGTGGAGGGCCCTGAATGCCAGACAGAGAGGTGAATTTTTCTCAGTAGGAAGTAAGATGCCACTGAAGCATGACAGTGGATTGTTCAGAACTATATCTTCCTGGCAGACTTGTGAAGGATGGACTGGAAGGCAGAGAGAATAGAGATGAGAAGACCTGCAGAAATCCAAGAAGAAAGCAATGAGAGCTCACCTATAACAAGACGATAGTGGAAATAGAAAGGTCCCAGAAGAGATGATATGGAAGTGAAATTTCCAGGATTTGGTGCATGAAAAAGAAGAAATAACTCCTAAGATTTCAAGCATAGAAGACAGGAAGATTGGTGGTGCCATAGATGGGAATTTTAAAGTCAGAAGAACAGGTTTAAAATGGAAGATCCCATATCCCATTGGGATGTTGAACCTGGGGTGTCAGGGAAAGAGATCATGGAAGACACTGAGATACAGGTCCAGAACTCAGAAGAGTGGTCAGAACTGCAGATAATAAGTTTTAGAGTAGGCTGCCTAGAGATAGGAATTGAAACTTAGTTGAAGCTAAATGAAATTGCCAAGGGAGGGAGTGCAAGGAAAGAGCAGACTCTTAGAGAACACACACATTAAGGAGTAGAGGAGGTTTTTTAAAAAGAAGAGATGAAAAAAATTTGTTAAAAAGATAGGAAAACCAGGAGTATGAGTGTGCACTTTACAAATATTATCTCCCATTTGTCACAACAATCCTGGGAGGCAGGTGCTATTGTGATCCCCATTTTACAGATGAGGAAAAGGTAGAAAAACCATGATACCTCTGACTAAAGTCAAGGCAGGAGGAAGTATTAAATATCCAAGGAGATGAAGACTGAAAAACAATGTGACACAAGCCCCAATATGGGGCCCTTTTGATTGTATGCTGCCTTCCATAAGCCTATAGGAAGACAGTGTGTGTTTTTAATTATCCAACAAAGGACTTTAGTTAGTTGAGTGCAATGTCTAAATTACCCACCAGGTGGCGCTCTACTCGAACCATCAGCCTTTGTCAGTTACAGTCTCTAAGAGCCTTATCCTAAGAGGTTGCAATGTCCCAGTTAGCCACGAGGAGGCACTTGTCTGAAAGGGCCCATGCTGCTCCTTCCCACGGACCTAGCATTTCAGAAGCAGCTTTGCTGGCCATATTCCAATTTAATTTAAGAGATGCAATGGACTAGCGCTCAAAATATAAAAATATGGAATCTGTTGACTATAACTAGCTCTGAGGTCCCATCCCACAGTGCATTCCACTCTCTCCACGTACTTCTCAATGCATTTATAAATTCAGAAACTTAGCATGTTGTACTCATATACATAAAAATACTTGGAAAGGAAACTAGATCCCAAACTCCCATATGGAGACAGTTGTCTCCAACCATCTCCCTCATTCATTCCCCCCTTCCCCTCCCAGTCTTTTGATGTGGACTATACACATTATAAAGTAGAGGAACATTTGTTCCCCATCTTATGATGGTGGATAAAAAAAAGTGGGATAAGAGTGAGAAGTTTCCATTCCCCATCTCAGGATCCCAGATTAAAAAGGGGAAAGCAGCTTGAGAAATGAAAAATCATAATGTCTGCCCTTTTCCCTGCCTCTGGATCTCTTTCCTCCTTAAGGCACCCAGTCACCATCTCTGCTCCAAGGCCTGAAGCTTTGCTTGTAGTCCTGGTTTTCCTTCTGTTTGCCTCATTTCTGATGGATGTCATGGTTGCCTCTCCCTGAGCAGTAGTCCAGAAAAGTGCAACTTTCCAAATTATCTCTGCTTACAACAAGCCTCTCCCATCTCTCTGCTCTCCCAGAAATCCAAATGGCAAGGTCATAGGAAAGAAGAGAGGAAGTGAAAACAGAATGCTGCCAAGTGTAGACAGCTTCCATCCAGCCTGTCCTATGACTTTTGGTCTCAGTATAAATGAGAGTCTGCCCATTCTTCTCTTTGGAGGCAACATATCTGAGAGACGGAGCAAGGCTGTTGATCTGTGACTGTTTTTTTTTGGCCATAGCACAGTGCCCAGAGTTATAGCAATGGACTTAGCAGCGTTTAATATTCACATGGGAACAATGGAGACATACTTCAGACAGCCAGCACTGACAGCCCCCTAACTCAAAAGAGCCAACTGTTTAAATACTTGCAGATGCACACATAAACATTTACACATCACAGAACCTTAAGTGGGGCTGAATGACTGGGACTTTCCCCTAGAGTGCTTAAGTCAGAAGACATTGAAAGTACTTGCAGTTCTTTAGGAGGGGAAAGAGAAAGTGCATTTATTCAGTGCCTACAGTGTACCAGGCACTGCTAGCATTTTACAAATACTATCTCCCATTTATCACAACAATCCTGGGAGGCAGGTGCTGTTGTGATCCCCATTTTACAGATGAGGAAATGGAAGCAGACAGCAGTTAAGTGACTTGCCTGGGGGGCACAGCTAGCATGTAGCTAACACCAGATCTGAATTGAGGTCTTCCTGGCTCCAGCTCAGCATTCTATACATTGCACTACATAGCTGTCACACAATAGCCAGTATTTATATGGCACTTTAAAGTTTTCCAAGTGTTACATAATCTGAATTAGGCACTTACTATGGCAAGGCAATCCTTTTTCACCTTCCTAATTAACTTACTATGCCAAACTAGAGCAGCTTCTCCAGACTGTCTTCCAAACTCCCACGGTTCCCCTTCCCCTACCCTCTCAGTAGAGAGTCCTTTGCCTTGTACTTCACTAAAGAAGCTGAGGCCATTCTCTGAGAACCTCCTCTTCTCCCCTCTTTCTCATCTCATATTACTCTGTGACTTCCACCACTATTACTCCATCACCCTTTTCTTACATGAGGAGCTGACTCTTCTTGCCAAAATGGCCCCTCATCATGTACAAGTGAACCCACTCCATCTGGTCTTGTCAAGCTAACTGATCCTTCTGTGCTCACTAAGGTCATTAATCGTCAGTCACTCCCTCCTGGTTTCTTCTCCATTGCTTACAAACATCTATGTGTCTTCGCCATCCTCAGAAAAGCCTATCACCTCACCCATCCATCCTTGCTAATATCCTGTACCTCTCTTCTCTTCTCATGACTAAGCTCCTTTTGGCCTTTTATAATCAGTACCTCCAAGTCAAGTCAATAAATACTTATTAAGGACCCACTCTGTTCCAAGAACTGTACTAAGCTCCAGGGAGCTTTTGTTCCCATGTGCCAGGAAATACATTTTTGTTCTCCCTGACTCAAACCTCTTTCCACTCCAAGCTGTTTTCCATGCACCCACTAATGTGATTTTTCTAAAGCTCAGCTCTGATCAGTTTACAAATCCCCCAACTTCAGGGGTTCCCTAGTACTCCTAGGTTCGGATATAAACTCTTCTGTTTACATATTGTTTTCTTCACAACTTGGCCCCCTCTTATGTTTTCAGTCTTCTTACACTTTCCTCCTTTCCTCAAAATCTTTGTTTCAGCTTCACTGGTCCACTTACTGTCTTGTACACATTGTGCTCGCTTCTGCACCTGCCTGGCCTCCTGCCATCTTTCTTTCCTGAAATGTGATCTCTCTTTACTTCTGCCTCTTACATGCCCCTCAGGACTCATCTCAATTGCCACCTGTTTCAAGAAACTTTTCCTGACTCATCACCTGCTAGTCCATATTGGGGTATAGGTTGTGCTTAGGGAAGACTAGTACCTCTGGCTGCTTTCCACCTTTGATATCCACCTGATTCACCCAACTCTCACCTGTGACTCCAAGAAACTGTATCATGTCCAGTGGCCTCACCCTGGTCAACTGTCTTGGCAGATGGGCTAAACCAGTTTGAGGGTAACCAAGGAGTCTCAAACTCATCAGTGAGTTGAGGGGGTGTCTACCCTAAGAAGACATCCCCTGGCAGAATGGGTAGATGATAACAATTTGTTCCAAGGGCTATGAAATAGACGGAAGTGAGTACTATGGAGATTTTACAGCTTGGTTATATCTAACCATCCCCGTGAGACATCCACTGCATCCCAGGTCATTGCCAGTTATCCCAACTTTTGTCTTGCACTGGACTTTGATGACAGTGGAAGAGAGGATGAGGCTGATGGCTTTGAGCAACTCTGCCTCGCTTAAATCCAATCTATGTGTGAATAAAGATATCATGCATAGTACTGTACCATTTTTATCTACCTCAAAGTCCTGTGGCAACAGGCAAATGATGAAGCAGCACGTGCAGATACACTGGGATCTGTAGTCATTGCCCTGCACACAGGTGGCCCAGATCATATGGTCATCTTCTCACTGATCTGAAGATGTAGTGGGTTTCAGCGGCCCCTTGAATATCTAAGAAGCCTCTTTGAAGGACCATACCACTCACTTCCTAGTATTAGGAAGG
>CM053595.1:144600442-144623518 GCA_028646575.1 Pseudocheirus occidentalis | reverse complement strand
GAGATGCAGTTTTCATAACCATAAAACTGTCAGTCAAAGGTTAAATATGCTAACTAAGTGGGTAAAAGTGGAGTTAGGGAGGAGTTTGGGAGGAGTTTAGGAGTGGTCAGTGCTTAAAGGGACATGAACTTTTTATATCAATTGCACAAGCAGTTTGCCCGTAATTCACTGGGACATCCCCTTAGGGGGGTTATCTGGAGGTGTGGTTTTTGGCTTGAAAAATCACTAGATTACTTTTTGGTCAAGGATGAGGGGATGTGGCCCATATTCTGTTGGGAGGATAGGCTTGATTGTTTCCAAGTCTGGGAACTACACTGATTAGGGATTCAGGAGGTACCATATTGGGACAGAGCTATCTCTCTGATTATGTTGTTCAAGGCTTTTGGGTGCAGCTGGCCACTTAGAACAAAGGGGCTATGCATTTCTCTAAGGGTTTGTTTATAGAATGCTATTGAAGGATTCATAGGTCTCTAGGCAGACTTGCTAGCTCAGGGAAAAGACTTTCAGGCTGGGGGAAGGGGAGAGGCAGAGCTAATGCTTTTATGGCTGGGGGAAAGTGTGACTTCTACAACTTAATTGCACAGGCTTATTACAAACTGATGTTACAAACATAGGTACCCAAACACAAGTGAGATTTTACAAACTGAGGTTATAGACAAAAGCATCCCAGACTGCATCATCATGACAATGTGATTGCCACTTGCAGTATCATTAGTGTGTGTGTTCCCATGACAAACCCTGATAAAGTCAAAGAAAACTTCTATGAAGACTGGAGACCATAATCATCAGTGTGCCAAAGAAAATAAGCTTATAATTCTGGGTGACCCTAGTGCCAGAGTAGGCACAGGCTATCAGACATGGTAGGGAATCCTTAGAAGGAATGGAATTGGAAACAGCAACAACAATGGTTACTTACTAATGAAGATTTGCATCTCATAACCTTCTCATCACCAACACTGTCTTATGTTTACCTAAATGCAATAAAACTTTGTAGATGTATCCTGGCAACAAGTATTGGCCTTTAGCAGACTGTGTCATTGTAAGGAGAAGAGACAGACAGGATATAAGAGTGATGAAGGCACTGTATGGTGAAAAGAGTTGGACTGATCATAGACTTGTCTTGTCCAAGCTACATATTTGAAGTTCCCAAGGCAAGTCAACCACTAGAAGACAACGTCAACAGAGTAGATGCTTCTCTAAGCAAGAACAGTTTGTCACTAACTTGGAAGGAAAGCTGAACCAACACACAGTCAGCAACAGTGGAACAGAAATGGAGTGCGCAGCTTTCAGAGATTTACTCTGCATTTACTCATCAGGGCTCAAGCACTGGCAAGCATCATAAAAATGATGAGGAAGTTCAGGAGCTGTTAAACAACAACAAAAGCAAAAACAACCCAAGAACTCCACAGGGTTTATCAGCCGGATGGTTCATCGATCTCCAAGAAAGCAGTGTTTAACTCCATCAAAAGTAGATTGCAAGCAAAGATTAGAGAGATCCAGAATTCTTGGCTCAGTAAAAAGTCAGATGAAATTTAGTTTTACATTGATGGTAACAATCCAAAAGACTTTTATGATGCCATGAAGCATATTTATGGACCAGAGACCTATGGTGTATCTCAACTATTCAGTGCTGATGGAGCCGCATTGATTAATGATAAGGACGTGGTCCTATTGAGATGGATTGAACTCTCCCATAGTGTTCAACAGACCATCATCAATCAATGATGAAGCCACTGACTGTATATCTCAGATTGAAGTCAATCCCTCTCTAGCTGAACTTCCAACTGAAGAAAAGATTTTGAATACCATTAAACATCTCAACTGTGGCAAAGCACTTGGTGCTGGTTCTATTCTAACTGAGATTTCCAAGGCAGGGGGTCCGTTGTTCATATAAAAACTGACTGAAATTTTCCAGGTTATATGGCAAGAGGACGTTATCCTCCAGGGGTTCAAGGATGCCTCCGTTGTCCATCTCTATAAAGGTAAAGAAAACAGACTGTCCTGTGACAATCAGGGCAGGCGGGGGGTTCCTCTCTCTTAGTCATTGCTGGCAAGATTCTTGCCAGAATCCTCCTTAATAGGCTGATCCTTCACGTGGAAGAAGGTTATCTAACTGAGAATCAGTGTGGCTTTAGAAAGGGCCAAGGGACAATCAATATGGTGTTTGCCATCAGACAACTCCAGGAGAAATGTCAGGAGCAGAACAGAAGTCTGTACACAATGTTCATTGATATGACCAAAGCCTTTAATACTGTCAGTTGTGAGGGCTTGTGGAAAATTATGGCAAAATTTGGTGAAGTTCATCAGTGCTGTATGTCAGTTTCATGATCACATGCTTGGCCAGATTCTGGATAATGGATGATGCTCTCAAATTTTCCCAGTCACCAATGGAGGGAAGCAGGGCTGTGTGCTTGCTCTCTTGCTTTTTTTTTTTTTAGCATGGTGTTTTCAGTAATGTTTTCAGACACATTCAATGAGGATGAAAATGACATCCAGGTTAGCTACTGCACTGACAGTAAATTATTTAACTTGAAAAGGTTACAAAGCAAGACTAAAATGGAGGGAGAATTGGTACACATTTTTTTGTTTGTAGATGATCATGCACTCAGTGCAGCCTATGAGACTTAGATGAAACAAAGTATGGATTGATTCTCTGCTGCTTGTGATAATTTTGACCTAACAATTAACACCAAGAAAACACAGGTTCTCCACTAGCCAGCACTGTACCATCCATATGTGGAACCATCAATTACAGCATATGGAGAAATACTGAATTCTGTGGATAAGTTCACTTGCCTTGGCAATATACTTTCCAGGGACGTACATATTGATAATAAGGTTGATGCATGCATTGACAGAGCTAGCTCAGTGTTTGGGAGACTGTGAAGGAAAGTGTGGGAAAGAAGAGGTATTAGACTTTCTACCAAACTGAAGGGCTACAGAACCATTGTGCTGACCTCATTGTTTTATACCTATGAAATCTGGACAGTCTTCCAGCCCCGTGCCAGGAAACTGAATCACTTCCATTTGAACTCTCTTAGGAAGATTCTAAAGCATCTGGCAAGGACAGTGAGGTCCTCTCTTCAGCTAAATTGTCAAGCACTCAAATTCTACTGCAGAGTACAACTCCAATGGGCTGGCCATTTTGAATGCCATTTAGACATTTGCCTAAAAGACTATTTTACAGAGAGCTCACATAAGGAAAGCACACATGTGGAGATCAGTAGAAGTGATACAAGGACATTCTCAAGGTCTTTCTGAAGAACTTTGGAATAGATTGCATGACACAAGAGACACTGGCAAAGGACCACCCAGCATGGCATGCCACCATCAAGGAAGGCAAAGTGCTCTGTGAGTGAAGCAGAATTAGTAGCTCAAAAGAAATGTTATATGCACAGATTTAGAGACATCTCCACTCCAAATGTTCCTGTGGACTATTTATGCCCAATCTGTGGTAGAACCTTCTGAGCTTGTATTGGTCTGATCAACCACAGACACACTGTACCTTGTCTCCAACATAGTGATATCATTTTGGTCCTTTTTGATAACAAAGGACAACAATCAATTAACCAACCAACCATATCAAAACCTTGTATTAATTTTATCTCCTATATATACTCATGTGCTTACAGCTTGTTCATGCCCCTGACTTTCAAATATCCCTAGACTCTCTCTTGGTAGGGAGGGGCTGGCTCACTTTCCATCCCTGTGGCTCCACCCATCAGCAGTTTGAAGTGGTTCTGCACACAGGCACACAAATGTGGCTGCTACTCTAAGTGGCCAGGTCCTGGGGTAATCCTTATCATTGATTGTTCCCACCTTAGCTTATGAACCTCTACTGTACTATCACCCATTAAGAAGTCAATCACTAAACACTCAAATTAGTTGTCACCAAAACATTCACTGAATGCAAAGCAAACATAATATTTACGTTACATTCACCCATACATCTCAGTTATATTCTCCCACCAGCATATGCAGTGTCAGGGGGAGAGTGAGAAACACATTCAAAGTCTCAGGATAGTAAAACATGTGTAGGAAACACATGTGACAAGGACAACTCACAACTTTGAAACTACAAATTTTGGTGCCTTCTTTCTATTTCGCAAGTATTCATAAAAGTTCCCTTATGAGCATAGTTTCGGTGACAGATATTTGCATCGCTAAACTGAGATGATACACATTGTGCTTAAACATCTCACTTAATGAGGTTCACAGTATCTCAGCCAGTCCAGTTAATCCAATGGGCTGTTTCTTTTACACTCTGCTTCCATGCTGTTATTCTGTTTAATCAGGCTTAATCCTTAACAGCAGCTATAGTATCTATCCCTTATAATTTTAGATTTAGCTGATGCCTTCAGCTGAGGAAGCACAATCCTCTTTTTAGAAAAAAAGCTATAACCTTTATTCTAAAGTGAGAAAAAGTCTCTCCAAGTCTACTCCTTTGTAGGATTCTTCTCCACAACAGGCGGCAATGTAGAGAAGTATTTTCTGTGTGCTCTATTCTCCTCTACCTCTCAGCGACAACATATAACAGTACAATAATATATCATCTGTCTCTTCTCTTTTCTTCTCGTCTTTTCTCAGCACCAAATCATAATAAAAAGCAGAATATATTCTCTCTATTTCTTATGATAAGCAGTAAGTCATAATAGAGGAGAGAGTATATTTTTTCAATTTCTTCTCAGCAATAGGCAATAGTAGAGAATAATCCAGCCTTTCATTGGCCATCCTATGTGCCTGAAAACAAGTAACAGTGGAGAGGGAATTATGGTCTATTTTTATAATTCTGAAATTTTACGTAATTCTGAAATATAATTTTGAAAATTATTTTACTTCTCTCCTCTTTTTGTTACCTTTCTTGGTGCAACAGTAGTGTTCTCTCTACAAAAGATAATGCTTTAATTTATAGTTAGTAATCAAATTCTTATCATCTGTCTATAATCATATAAAATATTCTTTTCTCATAATCCCAGAAGAGTTCTGGTGTCCATATTTCTCTAGTCATAAAGCTTTAGTTCTCCTTATTCTCTAGTTATAAACCTTTAGTTCCCCAATTATTAAATTCTCCATAAGGAAATCACTGAAGTCAATTGTATTTTCCATTCACTCCAAATTTCAACAGCCTGTAAATGAGCAAGTGCTGTCTCAAAATAGAACTCCATGCCAGACATGATTTAGAACCCTGAGTCAGGCTTATGCCCCCAGACTAATGAACTGTCAAATCGGACAACTCATCAACTATTTTTTTCTCTTCAAGTGAACTCTCAGAGATCACCTCCTCACATGTACATGTTGTCTCTCCAATTAGAATTTAAGCTTCTTGAGCTGAGGGACTGTTCTTGCTTTTGTCTTTGTATCCCCAGGGATTAGTCCTGGGGCCTGCACAAAATATGAGCTTAATAAGTGGTAGTTGGTTCATTGACTCATTGATTTAACACAAAATCAGCTGGATAATTATGAAAATGCTAATACTATCAGAAGATTGATGGAAGGCTGTGTAATTGGAGGAAGGGGCTAGATAAGAAAAAGAAGCTTTCATCAGAGAGTAGGTGAGGGGATGAAATGATCAGGCACAATAATAATGTGCTAGCTAAAAGATAATTATCAGGAGCTCAACCCACAAATTCTGCCCTAGAGCTAGAGTTGCCTCAGCAATACTAAGCTGTCCAGGTGCATCACAAAAATAGTAATGCCCTGATCCCTCAAAATCTTGAGAATGTATATGTTACAGAATATAGATTATAACTCCAGGAAATTGAAGTTCACAGTATATCAGCAAGAGTGAAAATCTGCAGAATTTTTTAAAAATTTTTTTAAATTTTTAATTTTTAAAAATTTTTTAAAATCTCATTAAGTGAGATGTCTAAAAGAGGTCTTTAATAGCCTGTGATTTGGAAAGCATTTTTCTATAACCAAGTCCTAAACAGTTCCTCTTGGTTGCGACAAAGGGATTTTTAAAAAGTGTTTATTCTCCTGGTTCTACTGAATGCCAACAAGATTAAGAGCTGGGGTGTGTGCTCACTGACCTCAATGTGTTTTGTAGGCCCTATGGAAAGGATGTTCCCCGCCTAGACTACTGGCTGGCCTATGAGCGCATCATGAAGAAGGTTGGAGGGAGGCCCCACTGGGCCAAGGTATGGACACAGGGCTGACCAAACAACTCAGGACCTGAAAGCACTTCCTGGAAAGCTTTCTGGCCCCAAGCAAAATGTGGTTTTGCTTCAATGAAAAGCAACTAAAAATATTAACTAAGTTTAAGGATGTCCCTTTGATCTCTACTCAAACAAAAACAAAACCCAAAACAACACATTTACAATAGCAAAATATGCCAAAAGGCAGGAAAATCTGTTTTTAAGACTCAATTTCCCTTAACCATGGAACCCACATGCACCATCAAGACAGGGAAGACAGGAAACATTTAATGCACGATTTAAGACTTTATTCTTTGTTTTATTCCTTAAGAAGCCCTCTTCTTTGGAGGTAAGTAGAGTATTGGACTTAGAGTCAGAAAGATTTGGTTCCAGTCCTACCTCAGATGTGCACTAACTCTGTGACTCTAGATATAGTAATTAACTTCTCCCACCTCAGTCTTCTCATTCAGAAAATGGAGATAATAATGCCCACTTAGCCTACCCAAGTAGGATGGTTGTGAGGCTTGAATGAGATCTTCTGTCAACCTGCTTTCCAAACTTTAAACCATTTTGTAAATGTCAGTTTAAGAGGAGGCAATGCTGCTTAATGGAGAGAGGTAGACCCTGGAGTCAGTAGGATCTGGGTTCAAGTCCTCTGACATTTAGGGAGAGAATCACTTGAGTTCTCAACACCCCCAAGCAATTCTCCAAGACTCAGATGACCACTAGTCAGTGGAGAGTTTCCCAAGAGGGAGCCCTCTCGTACCAATGAAATCACAGATTCTGAATCTCCTCCTCACTATGTGTTCAGCTTGCTCCTGCTGCTTCTGTGGTTCCTGCTTTTACCTCTTACTGGGGAATTCTCAAACAGGAGGAATAGGATGTCTTGGGTGAAGTATACCCACCAGTGTGGGGTCTGATGACTCAAAGATAGGAGGCCAAACCAAAAGAAAAGACATTTGTTGGCATGCTAGAGAAGATTGCTAGCTTGATAATAGCAACATCAGCTTTCTAGGGTATGAACTTAGTTTTTACAACCTTTAAGATGCATTTTAAAAGTACTTTTTTCCAATTGAATGTAAAGATAATTTTCACCATTCATTTTTGTAAGATTTTGAGTTCCAAATTTTCTCCCTCCCTTCCTTCCCTCGCCCTCCCTGAGACAGCAAGCAATCTGATATGGGCTAGATGCGTACACTCATGTTAACATATTTTGACATTGGTCATGTTGTGAAAGAGGAATCAGAACAAAAGGGGAAAACAACAAGAAAGAAAAAGCAAAAAAAAGTGAAAATAGTATTCTTACGTTTGTATTCAGACTCCATCAATTCTTTCTCTGAATGCGGATAGCATTTTCTATCATCAAACTTTTGGAATTATCTTGGATCACTGTATTGCTGAGAAAAGCTAAGTCTATCATAGTTCATCATCACACAATGTTACTGTCACTGTGTACAATGTTCAGACCCACTTTAGGGTACATAGCCAATCAGTTGCATTGTATGGCAATTTAGGATAGATAAAGCATTTCGTGGAAGAAGGAGGGTAGGGAAAAAGAGGGAACAGCAAAAAGAGAAAGGGGGGATTATTTGGAATGCAGTTGGAAGGATTTATTATAGGTAAACATCCCCTGTTCAAGGGCAAAGACATGGAGAAATGACAAAGTACTTTTACAGTTGTGAAAGAAGTCCTTTTAGACAAAATTGTGGATCTCTTATCCAAGGACAATAAACAGTCGTTAAAAAGTGGATGAGAGCTTTATCAGGTCCTTTCATAGTTTATTATATTTTATTCCTCTTTCAATAGGAAGGTTGAGGACTTTCTAATATTAGGCCACTGGGTGGTTGGGAGGTTTTTATATTGTTAGCCCATCAAGATGTCTCAAATAAGATAAAGTGTTTGCAAGCTACTGCCATATATTTACATTACACTATTAGTCATGTATTATTTGGTGAGACCTAACACATTCATGCAGATGTGTAAGCATGTATATGTATATCACTGCTGCAACTCTATCTGCTGCTGATGTCTCTTTGGCTCCCCTCACCTTTCTAGGCACACACCTGTACTCGGAAAGACTTTGAGGAGATGTATCCATCATTTCAGAAATTCTGTGCAATCCGGGAAAAATTGGACCCTACTGGAATGTTCATGAATGCATACTTGGAGAAAGTGTTTTATTAAGATAAGGGAGAAAATGTCAAGTAAATCTGGCTGCTTGCTCTAAGATACCCCAACTTTCCACTTCCACCATCTCCTTCTCCCCCAGGTATAGCACAGACCAAATCTCAGATCCACAAAATTTCAGATGTTATCAGTTCCCTTCTATAGCATCTCCCAAAACTGTCTACTTTATCCATCTTCTACCTGACAGCCTCCAGGGATGGGTCCAGAGGATGCCCATTCCATTTTTGGACATTTCTAACTGTTAGGAAGTTTTTCCTTCTATTGAATAGAAGTCTGCATTTCTGCAGCTTCCACTGATTGTTCATCATTCTGCCTGCAAGCAGAAAAGGTTTTCCATTTTCTACATGACAGTTCTTCAAATACTTGAAGACAGTCTTCATGTCCTCTCCACCCCTTAAACATGAAGTCTGCTCTTCTCCCTGGTCCTAAGCATGGGATTAGGGATTTAGATTTGGAAGGGACTTGAGAGGTCTTGTAGCCTGATCTCATACATCATTTTACAGATGAGGAAACTGAAGCCCAAGGAGCTTAAAATGACTTGCCCAAGGTTATACAGGTAGAATGTTACAAAGACAGAACTGGAAAACGGGTTTCCCTTTCTAAATCCAATGTTCTTACTGCTGCAACAAGCTGCCTCCCATCCCCAGTTTCTTTAAATGGACTGACGAGGGTTTGAACTCCAGTTCCTTCACCCACCAGGTTGCCCTCTAACTTGTCAATATCCATTCCTAAGATATGGCACCCCAGAATCTAGCATAAGAAGCTCGCTCTGCTGGTTCTAGTGCCCCTAAAAGTCAATAGACAAAGATCTCACACCCAATGTGAACTTCTCTTCTGTGCACATACACCATATGTTTCTATACCAACCAGGCCAGAATTACTGTAGTATCAGACTTGTATTACTAGCAATGACCTCATTTCTTTTTATTATTGATGATATAAATCACTGTTTCAGATGACTTTCTTCCCCCCACCCCCACTCCACCAGAGTGAAAGTTCCCTGGGGGCAGGACAGGAATTACTATTTCTCCTCCTTTTTCTCCTCCTCCTTATTCTTCTTATTTCTCCTAATTTCTTCTCCTTCTCCTTATTCTCCCCCTTCACCTCCTCTTCCTCCTCTATCTCCTTCTCTTCCTTGTCCTCCTTCTGCTCTTGTTCCTTCTTGCTCCACCACTTCCTCCTGATTTGCCCCTTCTTCTTCTTCCTCCTCCTTTTTTCTTCTTTCTTATTTTTTTTGTATCCCCTAGCACAGCGCCTGGTGCTTTATAATGGCTTGTTGAAGGAATGAACAAATAAGAATAAGCATCACACACTTTAGACCATACCGCTTTCTCCAATCCTATACTCATCAGCCTATCTTCTTCCGTTGAACTTATTGTTTTTTGCTATCTTTTAATAGAATGCTTTATTGATGTCTTTCTTGTCTCTACATCATTCTTCCCCATACCAGTTCCCTTCAGATTGAACCCTCCCCTGCATTAAAGAAAAACAATTAAGCAAAAACATTGAATGCGGACACTGTCTGACAAGGCATGTAATGCTCTATCCTACTCATCCCATGACTTTTTGCCAAATGAGAGAATGTATGTTTCATTATCTGTTCTCCAAAGTATTTACTAGTTTTTCTGTTATTCAGGATTCCACTTCCTTCCAGGGATTTCTTTTTCATTTTTACAGTTTTCCTTATTGTATATGTATGTTTATATATATATATATATATATATATGTATATGTATATGTGTGTGTGTACTATAGACATTCATATCTGTACATATTTGTATATGCGTATGTGTGTATATGTATATGTATGTTTGTATATGCATATGTATATGCAGATATATGTGTATGTGTATATGCATGATGGCATGTCTTAAAAATAGGGACTCTAAGATCCCTATGATCCTCCAGTGCACTATACTGTATTGGAATAAGGATGAAAAGCAGTGAAGGGAGTGGGGGGATGATAGGGGAGAGGGATAAATGTGGTTGTACTGGAGACAAACCCCAGGACTGGCTAACTCATCTTCTAACCCTACTATTGGTTGATCACATAGAAGAGTGTTAGATGGGAAGGGAAATTAACATCACACAACTTTTAGAACTAGAAAGAATCTTGGAGCAGTTGTCTCCAGAGTGAGGACTAGGGTACCCTGGAGGGCCCAGTCTGATTCCCAGGTATATATGACAAACCAATTAAAAAGTAGGAAGATGGGGTGCATCCCACCCTCCTAGCAACAGCCAATCCTTAGACTTGTCTCTAATGCAACCAAACCTGTCCTTATCTATCTATCTATCTATCTATCTATCTATCTATCTATCTATCTATCTATCTATCTATCTATCATTCCATGCCTTCCACTCTGCAAGTTTCCAGCTTCTCCAGTTCTGACCTGGCTGTTGGACTATCAAACCTAACAATTACCTGTGCACCCACAATGGGAGCTGCTCAGGTGTCTTTGGGAAAACATCCTGCCTCCCAGCATCACCAGCCCTGTGAGAGGGGCTGAACCAGGCATCTTCGGAGGATAGGCTCCGATAGGGATATGTGACTAAGGGAAATGTGACTAAGAACCCCCTCCTCTTCATTCTTGGTGACAACAAATCTCCCAGAATGAGCTGACATTGGGAAAGGTCATGATTTGCACCTCAGATCTCATTATGTTATCTTCCCATCCCACTCCTCACATCCCCCTCTTCTTCCAAACCTCTTTGTTTCTATTGCGGGTACCAGGAACATCCCCATCCCCTGGGTTCACCAATGTCTGTGTTATCCTGGACTCCTCGCTCTCACCCCACATATCCAATCAGTCTCTGGATCACCTGCTTTTAATCTCCCCACCATCTTTGCACCTGTCCCCTCTCTCTTCACACAGATACCACCCTACCTCCATCTCTTACCTCCTCTTGCCCAAGCTATTACAATAGCATTCTAATTGGTCTCTCCAAATCCTGGCTGTCCTCTCTCCAATACATTCTCTGCATAGATCTCAAAGTGATTTCCCAAAAACTCAGTGACCCCCTTCCTCTACTCCACATATTCTTCTGGCTTCCTCTTGACTTCAGGATACAAGATCATTTTATCCTTTTAAAATTTATGTTTTTCTGTAATTTTTATATTTACATAATAATTAGTATAGTAGTACATGTATGTGGGACATGTGGCACAGTGGGTAGAGTATTGGGTTTGGACAGGAAGACATATTCATGAGTTCAAATCTGGCCTCTGACACTTACTAAGTATGTGGCCCTGAGAAAGTCACAACCCTGTATGCTTCAGTTTCCTTCTCTATAAAAAGGGCTAGAGAAGGAAATGGCAAACCATTCAACTGTCTCCGCCAAGAAAAACTCAAAACAGTGTCACAAAGAACCAGACAAGACTGAACAACAACATGTCAATGATTTACAAGTAAAATACACTTATCAGGAGGATGTGCTTCAAAATTCTTTTAACTAATAAGGGTGAATGATCAAAAAACTTTCCAGAGCTTAGAGAAATGCTGAAATTGGTGTTCAAGCAGATACTATTAATTCCAGAAGAGCTGCTTGCATAGGATAACAGAAGATCTTTAAGGCCACATAAAACATTTCATTCCTCCAGCAAGGTTTTATCTAAGTAGTACTAGATTAGAAGAGAAAGAGTTAGATCCTAGGCAGGATTCAAAGATGTTTATGACGAGGGGTTATTTATGTATAATGCTTCTTTCAGATCTAAAATACATAGAGAACCATTTATAAAAGTTTCCTGAGATTCCAAGGGGTCATAATTTTCCAAGTGTCAGAAATGAGCTTTGAATTGAGCTCTTTCTGACCCAACCTGACCCCTTCCTACCTTTTCAGGCTTCTTAAGCCTTATTGACCCACCCCTTATCACCCCTTTATGATAATCTATGATCCAGTGACACTAGACCCTTTACCATTCCACAAACAACATACTCCTCCCAACTCTGGGCGTTTTCTCTGGCTGTCCCTCATACCTAGAACTGTCTCTTTCCCATCTCTATCTCTTGCCATCTCTGGTTTCCTTCAAACCCCAGCTAGAATGCTATCTTCTATAAGCTTTTCCTGATTCACTTTCATACCAGGGTCTTTCCTCTGTTGATTACCTCCAATTTATCCTGTATGTATCGCATCTTTCATAATTGTTTGCATGTTGTCTTCTCTGTTATATTGTGAGCTCACTGAGTGCATTGACTGTCTTTTTCCTTCCTTGGTATCCCCAGCAATGTCTGACACATAGTAGGTACCTGATAAATACATATTGACTGGACAGTTGACTCCAAGGCTAGCACTTGGTCCCTTCTACCATTCTGCCCCCACTAAATTTTCACTTGCTGAAAATGACACTTGAGGGTCCATTATGTGGATGACCAAAAGAGAATGGAGAGCAAGCTAGTGGCAGAACAAAAGAATCCAGTCTTAAACCACCCAGCTGCTTCCTTATTTCTTTCCTTACGTATAACTTTGCTCAATTAGCTTCTGAACTGAAGCTCTGTTTATTTTACAATCAACAATGGGCGAGTAAATATTTTCTAGCTAACCTATGATGCTCTGCAGTTGTTTTCTGATTCCTCCAGGGCTAGGGAAAAAAAAGAAAATGAGTTGAAATGTCATGGAGGGAAATTTGTCTGACTTATAGAAGAATTTCTGGATGGAGCAAATTTAAAACTACAACAGGTGAACAAGGGCTATTGTGGTCTTTCCATCACTCAAGATGTATGCATGTATATATGTGCACATACATGTATATACATGTGTACACATACATGTATGTACACATGTGTATAGACATGTGAGAAGTTAGGAGCTGTGCGTGTGTATCTGCATAGACAGACAGTTGGATAAATTAAGTCTAGATAAAAACAAGTACCATGGAACTTAGCTCATTTTCTTTTTTGATAGGATGACTAAACCAGTAGATGAGGGGAATTCTGCCAAAGTAATTTAATTTAGATTTTAGCATCACTTACAATAAAGTATTTCCAACTAGAATATGGATTAGATATGAACTACATGATTGCAATTCAGATGAATTCATATATAGATATTTACCGTCTGTATAGATAGTATCCATATATACTAATTGGCTGACCAGACTCCAAAAGCAATTGATAATGGTTCATTGCCCATGTGACAAGAAGTGACTCACAGGTTTGTGCTCGGCCCTGTGATGTCTAGCATTTGGATCAATATCTTGAATAAAAGCATAGATGGTAGGTTTGTTAATTTGTAGATAACACAAAGCTGGGAGGAATAGCAAATACATTGGAAGATAGAGTCAGATCCAAAAAGGATCCAGTGTTGGGCTAAATCTAATAGGATGAAATTCAGTAGAAATAAATGTTCGATCTTGTCCTTGGATATAAAAAATCAGCACCACAAACATAAGATGGAGGAAGCATGAGTAGACAACAATTGTTTGGGAAAATATCTGGGAGTTTAGTGGATTGGTAGCTCAAGATGAATCCACACTGTGTTGTGGCAACCAACAAAGCAAAGACCATCTTGGGTTAAGAGTAGCTGGGCGCAGCCTTCAGGAATTAGGAGATGATACTCCCATTGTGGGCAACTAGGTGTCTGGAGTCAATAAGATCAAAATTCAAATCCAGCCCCAGACACTTACTAGCTGTGTGACCCTGGACAAGATACTTAACCCTGTTTGCCTCAGTTTCCTCATTCGTAAAATGAGAGAGAAACAAATAGCAAACCACTTCAGTATCTTTGCCAAGAAAATCCCATGTGGGATCACAAAGAGTGGGACCTGACTGAAAATGCCTGGACAATAGTACTTTGTCCTCATTCAACTTCATTTGAAGTATTGTTCTCAGTTTGGGGCACCATGGTTTAAAAAAAAGACATTGAGAAACTGGAGAGTATCCAAAGGAGGGCACCAGGATGGTCGTGGGCCTTAACTTCAGGAGTATCAGCGGAAGGAACTGGGTATGTTTAGCCTGAGGACAAGAAGACTCCAGGGGCAAATGAGAGCTGTCTTCAGTTATCAGAAGGATTATCATTCTGAAAAAGGATTAACCTCATTCAGTTCTGCTCTGGCATAGACTCAGTAGCAATCAGTGGAAATTGCAGAGAGACCAATTTAGGCTTAACGTAAGGGGAAAATATGCTTCCTCGCATTGATTAAGTGCCTCAAAGTAGAATGGGCCACTTTGTGAGATGGTGAATTCCTCCTCCTTAAAGGTCTGTAAGTGAAGACTGAATAATCACTCATCAAGTATGGTATAATGGAGATTCTTTCTGTGAATTAGTTGGACTGGGTGTTCATGGAGGTCCTTTCTAACTCTGATGTCCTAGGATTCTAGGATCTTTTGATTTTGTCCACATGACGGCCTCCAAATAAACCAAAAGGGAGTTCAATATAACGATAGAAAGTAAAGCAGACTAGTCAGAAGAAGGAACCACACCCCACAGAGGACGGACCCACAGACTGAAGCGATACAAGATTAAACATCAGGGATCACTGGAGAAAGGTTGTTCATGCATTAACCTGGGCAAGGTTTACTGAGTAATGTTATGCTGCCCCTGTGAATTACTGTATGTGGAGCTTTTGAAATTCCATTATACTTTTAATAAAGTTTGGCTGTACATCTGAACAGACTTCATATATGTGAGTGAAGTGGACCAGATGCAAGAAAGGACCTGTGCTTGAGACATGAGAGTGGGGAAACACCAGGAGTCTTTGATAGGAATGATGATTAAATAAGGTCATCTACCAAGTGCATGTAGAGTCAACAAGACCTGAGTTCGAAACCTGACTCATGCAAGATATGACCTGGCCAAGTCACTTAATCCCTCTCAGTCTTAGTTTCTTCATCTGTAAAACGGGGGTAATGGAGAGCACCTTATGTTGTAAGGATCAAATGGGATAGATAACATATGTAGAACACTTTATAAACTTTAAAGTGTTATTATATAAATGTTATCAGCCTCATCATCCAGGTCAACTCTACCATTTTGCATATGGGGAAAATGAAATCCAGAGAGGTAGAAGAAGCAAAACATTCCCATGTTTTGCTTAGGGAATTACAGCCTCTCAAACTCAGAAGGTGCCTTAAAGGTCATCTACCAGATCATACACACTGAGCCTTGAATAACACTAGGGATTCCAAGAATCAGAGTTAGGAAGGAGAACATGGCAGGCATGGGGAAGAGCTCACACAAAGGCACAAAGGCAGAAGATGGAATATTGCACATGGGGAACAGCAATTAGGGAAATTTAGAATTTAGGATGTGTGTGGGGAGGAGCAACATGTAATTAACTGGGAAAGATAGGTTAGAACCAGATTGAAAAGAGTTTTAAAATAGTGAACAAAACAGTTTGTATTTTATCTGTTGCAATTACAATTTAACAAAAAGGTAAACAGAGGCAGATCTACAGGCAAGATAACATTTATTAGCAGGAGAATGCTACCTGTCAATAAATGGCTTGCCTCCATTTTTACCAAAGACCAGTTCTATTTATGTAGGCTTTGGGGAGTGCAGAACAAAGAACAGAACAGGGTAGATGATGTCATAGACTGTAAGTGAACAGGGCTGAGATGAGGGGAACAACATAATTAGTTGGAAGTTTGGTAACGGGGGCCAACAACAGCTCCCTTCTTCTCTCATGAGACTAAAAAATGTTAGTTATTTGAGTCCAGGTGCAAGATAGCAGCAGCCCAGACTTTTGGACAGCAAACCAGACATCCTTAAGGATAGCTCTGTGGAATAAAGATATCAGACCTGACTCTCTTTCACACACATTCCCCAAGATCAGCAAAATGTCCTGAGGCAAAAAGGGCTGAATGTTTACATTTAACCTATTGCAGGCCAGTTGAACTCTTAAGTTCAAAGACAAAGAACTATGACATAAGCAGTTATAGGACCATTCAATTAATTGTAAATATGATTAATAACAAAATGATACTGGTTCATTCTTAATCTTTGTATATCCTAGAGGCAATAGGGAGTCATCAAAACTTCTTGATCAGAAGAGTTACATGATCAGGCCTATGCTTTAGTAATATCAGTCTGGCAGTTATAGAGAATGGACAAAAGGATGGAATGATGGAGGATGGAGTTGTAGAAAAGGGAGAGACTGGATAAAAAGACACTAGTTAGGAGGTTTCTTCAAAAGTGCAGGTGAGAACTGCTGAAGGCCTGAACTTGTATAAACAGAAGGAAGGTGACAGCTCGAGAGATGCTGTAGAAGTAAAATCAGCAAAACTTGACACCTGGATTTAGGGGAAAGATGGGGGAGGGAGGAGTTGAAGATGGCTTCGAGGTTATAGGCCAAGGTATTGGGAAGATTGATGGTACCCTCAACAGAAATAAGAAAGTTAGAAGAAGAGTGGTTTTCAGGGGAAATATGATGGGTTCTTTCTGAAAAATGTTGAATTTGAAATGCATCTGGAATATCTAGGTGGAGATGCCTGGCAGACAATTGGTGAAGTGTCATAGGACGGCAGAAAGAGCTATGGCTTTAGAGTCAGAGGACACGGGTTTGAATCCCAGCTTTGCTGCTTACCATCTGTATGGTCTTGAGTAAATGACTCCCATTGGGCCTCAGTTCTTATAAATGAGAAGGTTGCACCCTATGACCACCAAGGTCCCTTCCATGTCTATGATCATGACTATGGTTTGGGAACTATAGTTGAGGAAAGATGGTGGCTGAACATGTAGATTTAGGAGCCATCTGTATAGAGGTGATAGTGGAACCCTCAGGAGCTGATGCTTTCACCAAAAAGAGAGTGACTACAGAAAGAGAAAAGGATCCAGGAGAGAGTCTTGGGCCAGGGCATGGATAACAGATCCACAAAGATGACTGAGGATTGGTCAGACAGAATGGAGTCATGAAAGCCAAAGGAAGAGAGAATATTCAGAAGGAAGGTTTGGTCGGTGATTTCAACAGCATCAGACACTGGAATGAGGTCAAGAAGGATGTTGACCAAGATTTCATTTTTGGTATTGTCTTCTGATCCTGGCTTACTTCCTCTCCCATCTGGAGTTGAATCTGATGCAAGGTTCTTTAGAAGTTTTCCAGACCATGAGTACATTTTCACAAGCTAACATATATCAAGGTGCATTTAAATGGCATATGATTGGGCCAGGCATCCAGGTCTCTGTGACCAAATCTGTTCATTATAATTGCAGCATTCATATTTTTTGTTTATATGACAATTACAGTTCAGTGGACAGGTCAGAGTGGAAAGTTCCAACAAAAAGTGATCCACTGGAGAAGGAAATGGCAAACCGTTCCAGTATCTCTGCCAAGAAAACCCCAAATGGAGTCATGAAGAGTCAGGCACAACTGAAAATGATTGAACAACAGGAAATGTATACTTTCTTTGATTTCTGTTTTACCATTGACTCAGACAAACGAGTTTCTTGGCTAAGTGTTCTGAGTGTTTGTTGTGGAACTGGTATTTGGCAGGAAGAGTCAAGCCCTGGGTATAAAGCTTAGAATTCTACGTCCCCCAAAAGTTAACAGTGATCAGAAGTTTAACTTGAACCTGAAAACCATATTCCCCTAGTCTAATAATCATTAAAGGAGTAGATACATATAATTCTAGCCTGGTGGCCCTTCACTCCATTGAGAACAGTATGGCAGCCACCTTTTAGCTCCAAGCTTCTGCTTCCTCTCCCAACAGGAAATAACATTTCCTCCCATACCAACTGGCTTTGGGACTCAGATTACATTGAAAATGTGGTTTGTTGTATAACTTTGAATGAATGAATGAAAATTTATTAAGTTCTTACTATATGAAAAACACTCTGCTAATTAAGCATTGAAGATACAAAAAGAAAAGCAGAAACAGCGCTGGCTCTCAAGGAGTTTAACATTCTAATGGCTAAAGCAACTTAAATAAGAAATTTCAACTACAAGTTAGAACTGAGGCATTTCCAGGAGGGTTTATACTCTGACAGATCCTACCACTATAGAAAGGCTCCAACTACAGACCAAGTGAAGGACTATGTACATCTGTTCACTAAGGTCTGGTCCTATAGACATTGCAGCTTTCAAAGATCATCAGGACACCAGGAATCACTTTGATCTTTCTCCTGTGAAGGTGATGCCCACATTGATGGAATGTGGGCATCCCAGAGGAAATGGAGTGGGCTTATGTTTCCAATTAGGATCAATAGATTCCAGGTGGGAAGGGACCTCTGCCATTACACTAGGCCAACCCCTTCATTTTCCAAATGATAAAACTGCTGCTCGGAGGAGGTAAGTAACTGACCTACAGACAGTAAACAGGTTTCAAATGCAGGTTCTCTGATTCCAAATTCAATTATAGTAATTTCCATGACTGTCCTCTATTTATATTTAATCACCATAAGGCATAAAAGTTGTAGGACCTTAGGTCTCCCCTCACACATGGGACCCCACAAAACTACTCCAGGTTTTGACACACAGGTCAACAGCATCCTCTCAAACCTATAATTCATGAACCCGCAGCAATGCAGTGATTCTCAACTTGTGGGTTATGTTCAGTTTGTAACAATGAAAATACATCCTGCATATCAGATATTTACATTACGATTTATAACAGTAGCAAAATTTCAGTTATGAAGTAGCAACAAAAGTACTTTTATGGCTGGGCATCACCACAACGTGAGGAACTGTATTAAAGGGTAGCGGCATTAGGAAGCTTGAGTACCACCGGTCTAGTTCAAAGCAAAAGACATTCAATCTAATTTAGTTATTGTTCAGTTGGGTCTGACTCTTTGTGACCCCTTTTGGGGTTTTCTTAACAAAGATACTGTAGTAGTTTGCCATTTCCTTTTTAGTTCATTTTACAGGTGAGGAAACTGAGGCAAAGAGGGTTAAGGGACTTGCCCAGGTCCACAGCTAGTAAGTTTTTGAGGCCAGATTTGAACTCAGGAAGCAGAATCTTCCTGACTCCAGTTCCAGCACTCTATCCCCTGCACCACCTAGCTGCCCTTTTAATCTAACAGCACAGCAAAATAAGTGGCAGAAATGTTCTCTTCCTATCCCGCCCACAAAAAATGAGAAACTTTCCCACAGATCACCAAATGACCAATGGGAGAGGCACACATCTACGGAACATGCCCAATTAAGTAACATGCACACAGAAGGACACTCAGACACGTGGCCATTGCTAGCTAGTTCTTGCTTCTGATGGTGCAGAGCTGCAGAAGTACTGATAGGATGCATCTCCAGTGAGCTACTATCTTTTAGGCATCTCCTTCTTTGGGGGAACAGCTTACCTGAGTCTACGCTGCTCTCTGCTGCCACCTGCTGGTATTAAGCTGTATTGTGCCTTTCCCACGGGAAGGACCAACCAGCTTGTAAAACGTAGGTTTTAATTTCAGTGAAACCTTAGGTCTCTTTGATAAAGACCTCAACCGGCTAGTTCTAGAAACACATAAGCATTTTAATCCATTTTATTTCTATTCTATTTTTATTTTTCTCCTGCTACCGCTTCTAATGTTTAAATGCTTGTTTGACTTCAGGTGAGAAAATCTTTTCACCTTCAGCTGTTAAGGGTGGGGAAGTTAGAAGGGGCCGGCAATTATTATCCTACTCCCCCTCCCCCAGCCAAATCACTTCTACGCTCCCTATGCTTTCTGTATGCCATGAAATGTATATAGAATTAGCTTTGTTGCAACTGTTAAATAAAATAACCCTAAACTCTGTTCATTCAACTTCAGCCTCAGTTGGTCTTACAGGGTGGCAAGCTATTCTTTGTTTGTAAAAATTAAATGGAATTTTGACCTTCAATCGTCTATTATATGGCCTAGTGGTTTCAATGTAAGCTTTGTAAGACAAAACTTAATTCTGTGTAACTACAATGACCAAGCTTGGTCCTAGAAAAGAGAGAAGAAAATGCAGGCTCTTCCTTTCTGATGAGTGGGGAAGGGAGAACATGGGTGTGGAACAGTACAGATATTCTCAGATTTGGTTGGCTGGCTTGGACACCTTTTTCTCCCTTTTTTTGTTACAAGTTGTTGTTGTTGTTCTTCGTCCTTCCTTTTGGACCAAAGGAGAGGATAGATGACATTATGAGGGTGATGTCTTGACTTGCACATGAATTGCATTTGAGTGGGGTAGAGCTGTACAAAATCATCAGCCTCACTCTCCTCCAGAGTCATCCAAATCCAGTGGTAAAACACAGATTAAGATGACTGGCAATGGACCAGGATGCGGTGGGTAACCTTGGCCTTTCTAAATCTTAATTTAGATTAGTCTTTCCCAAGTCTCAGTTTGTCTGAGTCCATACCTTGTCAATAGGAAGAGGTGAGAGGTAGATTCAGAAATCAAGGTGACATAAAGACGAAAGATTTAAAATATATTTAGGCCTTGCTACAAATATGTGGGCTCTGTACAGATGTTTCTCCTGCTTTAAAAAATGTTTTTTGCTTTTTTGGATGAGTCAGTCAACAAGCATTTATTAAGCATTTATTGGATACAAAGAAAGGCAAAATAAATTAACAAAATCCAGTCGTTGCTCCCAAAGAACTCACCATTTAATGGCGAAGACAACAGGCAAACAAGCATACACATCATGATATATACGGGATAAACTGGGGGATATAAGTTTGAGGGAAGTTTCTAAAACTAGGGAGCCTGAGAAAGGCTTTTGAAGAAGGTGGAATTTTAGCTGGGACTTGAAGGATGCTAGAGAAGCCAGGAGCTAGAGATGAGGAAGGAGAGAATCCCAGGCATGGGGGCCAGCCAGTGAAAATATTCACAACTGGGAGATGGAATATCTTGTGTAAGGAACAGAAAGGAGGGTGGTGTTACTGGATCTCGATGTGCATGGAGGGAATAAGCAGAGAGAAGACTGAAAAGGCAGGAAGAGGCTAGGTTAAGAAGGGCTTTGAATGCCTGAGGGTTTCATATTTGATCCTAGAGGGTATTGGGAGCCACTGAAATATTATCACTAAGTAGGGCATGGTGGAGCAACCTGATCAGATCTGAGTTTTGGGAAAATGACTTTGGTGACTGAATGGAGGTTGAACTGGAGTAGAGATTTTAGAAAGGCAGACCCACCAGAAGACTGTCTTAATAGGAGGTGATTAGGGGCAGCACCAGCACGGTTGCAGCATCAGAAGAGAGAAGAGGGAGTGTCCGAAAGATGTCATGATAGGACTTGACAACTGATCAGAGGGGGCATGTGAGGGACATCATGTGAGGAACTCCAGGTGTAGAGATTCCCTTTACTACTATCGCCACACATCTGTAATTTACAATCCCAGAACTTCCTGGGACACTAGCTGATTGACTTAGCCAGTGACCACATTCCTAGGAAATGTCTGATGCAGGCCAGCCCTCTACCTCCTTATGCTTAATATGCAAACTTGGGTACTCTGTAGAAGTGATAAGACAAGAAGCATTGAACCCTGTAGATCAGGAATGGGCTCTGAAGGACATATTCAAGAGCACTACCCCTGGGCAACATGTGTCAGCCCAACTCTATTAAACATTATAAATACTGAGGTCAAGAAAATAAAAATTCCTGGAAACAAATGAATGTGGAACCAAGGGTATACAGGTACAGGAAAAATTCACAGTGTGCCAGTGGGCGCGGGAACCTCCATGTTTACTTGCTTAACCAGCCCCTAACTTTCTCTGCAACATCCGTAACAGCAGTCATCTTGTCAGCCTCCCCTTGACCTCTGGGGATAGGGGACAAGGGAAGAAATACACTCCACTCACATGTTATTCCTATACATGAGAACACTTTTGTGCTTTTTATCAATAAGCTAATGAAATGATGAGATTCATTTTTTCATGAAGTTACTTTGATATAAACTTGTCCTATAATGCATCTCTACCATAAAGCAAGTGCTGGACTTGGAGCTTGGAGGATTGAGTTCAAATCCTGTCTCAGACACCTACTAGCTATGCAACCCTGGGCAAATCACTTCATCTCTCTTAGCCTCAGTTTCCTCAGCTGTAAAAACAAGGGTTGGGACTGCTGGGTGGTGCAGTGAATAGAGCATTGGCCCTGGAGTCAGGAGGGCCTGAGTTCAAATCTGACCTCAGACACTTAACACTTACTAGCTTTGTGACCTTAGGCAAGTCACTTAACCCCAATTGCCCTGCCTTCCCCCCTCCAAAACACAAAACAGACAAACCAAGAGTAATAATAATACCTACCTCATGGGATTATTGTGGGGATCAAATGTGGTCATACATGTGTAGAAGTGTGAAGGTTGACTGTGTCAATCAATTACTCCACCCAACTTAGCCCTCTGCAAACCGGAAGGCATTGCATAAAGCTAGCTATTACTTTCCAGTGGAGAAGCATTGAAATCAGAGAATTTTAGAGTCAGAAGGGACCTTAGCTACTCCCTGTCTTCCCATGACCCTCAATTTACTTCATTTTGATAGCTCCTATTTTCTGTGATGTTCGTTTGCATTGAAGGTTAGCTTTGTTCTCAATGAGCATAACTGCTCCCCATCTGTTGGGTCTCTTGCTGGTAATGGGTTGAACTGGTCCTCAGCTAACAGGAGGCCCGTGATCACCTGGGAGCAGAATGCAAAGGTTGCACCTGTTTGCGATAAGCAGGATTATCTCTCCGCCTTCGGGGTGATGCATGATTGGCTCATTGGCTCGCTGTGGCGAGGGCAAGGCCAGGGGAGGGGCCCTAAGGGGCCCTGGAGAAAGGACTTAAATACAGGCTACCCGGAGGCAGAAGGAAGTCCAGCCATGCCAAGTTTAGAGAATGTAGCTAGAGGCAAGTGTTGTGTTCTGAAGAAGAGTTCCAGTCCCATGCCAAGCTTAGAGAATGA
>CM053595.1:144569892-144599942 GCA_028646575.1 Pseudocheirus occidentalis | reverse complement strand
TATACAGCATGACCCCCCAAAACTGTAACACCCATCCCCACCCCCACCCCCAAAAAGAAAAAATATGAAATAAACCCAGATCATCCATGTCAGGTTTATTATTGAGTTAGTTGTTCAGGGAGGGAGGTATCTCCCTACAGCAGCAAAGTACAGGTGTTAACAGTGTGAAGTCTGGAAGTGCGGACAGATGTGGGGTGTGAGAGGGGCTTCTACTGAGCCAAAGTCTCCTTTACACCCCCACCTGACCTTGGTGATAGGCAGCATGCAGGAACCTCCCGGAGAAGCTGTGGGAGCTGGGTTCTGTCAGCCAAATGGCGGGCAAACTCCATTCATACAATTTGATTGTCTCTGAGAAAAGAGAGAGAGAGAAAATGTTCCTTGAGACAGTACTGATGAGTTCTCCAATAGCCCTACAGATAATTAACTTCCTTTACCTGGGGAGAAGCAAGTAAGTTCCAATAGGCAACATAGGGTTCTGCTAATTGGGAAAGTGCTAAGCAATTTATGGCACCACAACAGTGGTGGAATATTAGTGCTCCATAAAAATGGATCAATAGGAAGAATTTGGGGACTCATGGAAATGCATATGAACTGCCATGGAGTGAAATAAGTGACAGACACAATGATTCTAAAACCCCAACTGAACAAAGCTAATTAGAATGACCAAGGTTGGCCCGACAGAGAGGAGAAAATGTATTTAACCTTCCTTCTTTGCAGGTACATAATATTACATGGCTTTTAGGCTTACTGAGGGGTCTATTAGCTTTACTAACCTTCCTTTCCACCCCTGCCTTTTATACCCTATTCTTTGCTGCAGGAGATGACTTTCTGGGGGGAGTTGGGGAGTGGGAAGAACTCATTTGGAAGTGAAGGTACTGTAAACATTAATATATGTAATATCTATTATTAATAAAGCATTTTAAAGAAAAATTATTATTAATAAAACATTTTAGAGAAAATTACATTGAAAAAGAAAAGTCTCTTTATGACTTTAGCTAGCAAGTAAAAGGGAAAAGTATGGTAAATTTTTCTTGGTTTCTGGATGGAGCTAAGGGACCTTCAGAGAACACCAAATCTGTAATTTTGTACAGTAATTACTGTACAAAGTACAGTAGGGGGCAAGGGGGATATTCCACTTTTGTTTGAGATGGCACAGTGGAGAGGAAAGAGCACTGGATTTGGAATCAGAGGTCCTGAGTTCAAATCTCAGTCCTTACTACCTGTTTTGCTTTAGGCAAATCACTTTTTGATTCCATTTCCTCATCTAGAAAATGAAGGGATCAGATGAAGTGACCTCTTTCAACTCTAAATAGATGGTCCTATGATTCAGACTAGTAACAATGACCACCAGAAATGGCCACAGGCATCCTTTGACCACTTGACTCACAGATTCTTCTTTTTGTATTGCTTAAGGGCTTCCTCCGCTACTATCTCCATGAACTTGGGGTCATCCCAGGAGATCTCTGCAGGCACCGTCAGTGTGATAGGGTCGGAGTCAAAGAGCTGCACGACCACTTCTGTGTCGGAGGGTTTGGATGGATCCTCTGGGTTTGAAGATCTGGAGTACACCTAGGGAGAGAGAGAGAGAGTCTAAGAGAGAGCACTGGAAGCTTTTCATTTCTAAGGACAGGAGGATTTCCTAGAAGATCTCTGATCTGAAAGGGGCCTTAGAGGTTATCTGGTCCAGCCTCTGCTGAAAGTATTCACTTTCTCTGCAACATCCGTGAAGATAGTTCTCTAACAAGGCTCCCCTTGACCTCTAGTGATAGGAGGAGGGAAGAAAATAAGCATTGATATTATACCTACTATGTGCCAAGCACTGTGCTGAGCACTTGACCAATATGATCTCATTTACTAATTCTCTACCTCTGGAAGCAGCTCCTTTTATTTGTGGGGCAGCTCTAATCATTCAGAAGCTCTATCACTGAGTCAAAATCTGCTGCCCCAAATAATTTCTAGCCTCTGATCTTCTGGGACTAAGCAGAGTAAGTTTCTTCCAGATAACAGCACTTCAAATACTTGAAGACAGTAATCAAGCCCCTATTAAAACATTTAGGTAATTAGATGACTGGCATGAAGGGCTTGGAGTCAGGAGGTCCTGAGTTCCAACACTGCCTCAGACACTCCATACCTGTGTGACTTCAGGCAAGTCACTTAATCTCTCTGTGCTCCAGGGTTATTGCGGGTATCAGATGAGTAAACAAATTAAGAGAAATTATTTCTCTCTTATATTAATAATCAATTATTGAATTAGGGCAAGGATGTTTTCAGATGCCTGTAGGTTATTCAGTCTCTGAAGGACATTGTTAATGGATGAGATTGCCAAAATCCTCAAGGTACATGCCTTTCAATCCTGAGTGGGAGATCCCACTCAACTAGAGAAGCTTTCAAAGAATTTAATCTAATCTTGGCTAAATCTGACCCATTGTGTTCTAGTCAGACAGTTCTGAGTGATCAAAGTCACATTGCCTATGCCCTTGTTGGAATGGGTCCACCTCTCACTACAACATTCATTCTCTTATTACCTGTTAAACAGAGTCAAATGCCACCCTGAGGAACACCCACTCTTCCAAGGACATATAAGCACTGAGTTGGTTCCATGAGAGGTCTTGGGCATTTGAAAGTGCCACTGACACATTTTTGTTAATTATCTGTTAGCATAATTAATGAAATGAATAATTACCCTGAAACTGTCTCTTGAACTTTTTAAATGTCTCAATACATAAAGTACTTTGCAAACCTTAAAATACTACATAAATGCTAGCTATATCAATATCAATAATTATATCTAAATTATATATTAAATATGTCTAATAATTCTGCCTATATAATTATTAATTAGAGAGTTTTCTTGTTAAAAAAAATAAGATCTTAGACTAGTACCATGGATAGAGTTAGCCTTGGAATGAGAGCCTTGCTACTGACACACTGACTGTGTGACCCTGGTAAGTCACAAAACCTCTCCGGGTCTCAGGCAACTTTCTTTGATTATTAAGTTGCATGGCAGTTTTTGTTGTTGTTTAGGTGTTTTTCAGTCATAGCTGATTTTTCATGACTCCATTTGGAGTTTTCTTGGCAATGATACTGGAATGGTTTGCCATTTTCTTCTCCAGCTCATTTTACAGATGAGGGAACTGAGGCAAACAGGGTTAAGCAACTTGCCCAGGGTCGCAGAGATGGTGTCTCAGGCTGGATTTGAAGTCAGGTCACTAAGCCACCTAGCAACCCGTGCACAATAGCTACTTGTTTGCATTTATAGAGGGAGTTCCTAGTAGTAATGAAATCAGACATCCAATCCAAAAAGAGGACATCCAGTCCAGGAAGAGGAAGAGGAGGTAAAGAAGAAGGAGAAGAAGGAGGAGAAGGAGGAGGAGAAGGAGAAGAAAGAGGAAAAGGAGGAGGAAGGGGATGGGGACGAGGACGAGGAGGATGAAGACGAGGAATAATTTCTTCATCATTACACTTTCTCTTATTATTACCAAGCATTTTGATGAAATATGAAAGCTGTCAGATCTATCAGGTGTGATAGATTTGTGAGTAGTTTGGGGAAAGGGAAGTTGTTTTCATCTTAATTATATCTATGTTGGGGCACCAAATCCTTTATATTTCTAGAAATTGTAGTGTTCAAGCAGACATTGAGCAGTTGTTGTCCAGGATATTATATGAGAAATTCCTCTATTGGTAGGGAGTTGGACCAGATGAAATCAAAGGTCTCTTCTGACTCCACTGTTCTAAGATTCTTTTCTCCTCCAAACTAAACCTCCCCAGCTTACATCTAAAGAGTCCTCTTCATCATCTTAACTCTTTCTCTGTACATATTTCAGCTTGTCAGTGGACCTCATGAAATATGGCCCTAGGAATGAAGCCAATGCTCCAGATTGAGGCAGCCTGAGGCAATTATTCAATGCATTGCTCTGACTACTTTATCCCTCTCCAGGATGCATTCCTGACTCATTTCCACAGGACTTTCTCTACTAAGCCACAGAAAACTCTTGACCCTACAAGCTCATTCACTCTACTCCTGGACTGCATCTCATATTGGACTCAGCAAGACTCATCTTCCAGAGTTCAAATATGGTCTCAGACACTAGCTCCATGACCCTGGACAAATGGTCTCAGACACTTACTACCTCCATGACCCTGGACAAATCACTTAACCCTGTCTGCCTCAGTTTCCTCATCTGTAAAATGAGTTGGAAAATGAAATGGCAAACAACTCCAGTATCTTTGCCAAGAAAACCCCAAATGGGATTGTAAAGAGTTGGACACAACTGAAATGACCAAACAACAACAGCAACTGTGCTGACTGACCATTGGGAGTTCTCCTGAGGGCACCTAGCATCAGCACCAGAAATATGTTTTATACCAGCAAATCCTCCACTGCCACCCCAAATTTAACTGGAGTGCAGAAAAATCTAGAAAGGGGAGTAAGGTGAATCACAGTCTAAGGAAAGGCTTAAAATGTTCATCCTTTTCATTTGGGGAAGCCAAGGCTTAAGAAAAAGGATCAAATGCTATTAAACTGACAAAATCATAACTAGGGTAAACCTGATCTTATTTACTAAATCCTAGAACTAAGATGGTACCACCTTGAAATTGGAAAGAAACACATTTAGGATGATCCCAGCTCTGTCACTTGCTCTACATGTGGCCTTGGGTAGATTAATTAGACTCCTGAGTAAACCACTTAACCTCCCTGGGTCTCAGTTTCCTCCTCTGTTAAAAAATGAGGGCATTGGACTAAAAGACTTCTAAGGTCCTCTTGAGCTCAAGATCTGAGCATGATATTTAATCATTATTGATCTAGAACTAGAAGAGTTCTTAGTCCAACCCCCTCATTTTATAGTGAAAGAAATAAAATCCTACAACAAATCTCAGTAAACAATCTATAAGTTTAGACCAGGCTGCCTATAGAAAGAGTGTCACAAAAGGTTCTATTAAATACACAGAAGACACCCTAAATGGGCTCTCCAGAAAAACCAATATACTTGGAAAATATCCTCAAAGTTGTCATTAAAAAACACTAACAGCAAAAAACTACCTCTGCCCTTCTACATCCTGGGTTGGGTGGAATACTGTCAATTTCTTAGTCAATGACATGTCCATTTAGAGATCTCTCCCAATCCAGTGACAACTCTGGGTATTACAGATGTACAGATTAGCATATTGGAAAAATAGGCAAAAATATGGAGAACTCATCTAGTCTGAGGACCCAAGTCTAGGGCATGTGGCAAACACCTGATCTGTTTCGTTTGCTCATGAAGAAGGAACGTACAGTGGAGACCTGAAGAAAGTCGCCATTCTTGCTCTGGGTGAGGTTGGCCAGCCGGGACACCCAGCCAAACTGCTGGTTCAGTTGGTCAAGGAGGGAGGAGGTGTTCAGCATCTTCAGCTGGTACATCTGGAGGAGGTCTTCATATTCTCGGTCAAACTTTTCTACTATCCGAAGAGCGTCTTCATACTTTTCTCTCAGCTGGCTCTGGCTTGGATCTGTGTCAGAGCAATCTTTCCACAATGAAGAGAAAAGTAGAGAATAGAAGCATGAGGTGAATAGAAAGGAATGGAAACTTGGGCTTCCATTGAACTAAAGGCTATTGGGTTATTCAGGCTAGGCTGGATGACATAGTGGCAAAAGCATTGGATTTCAAAAGACCAGGGGTCAAGTTCTGATCCTGACATTTACTAATTGTATGACTTTATGACTTCAGGCAAATTAATGAAATTCTCAGTCTCCTCTTCTTCATTTGTAAAATGATAATACCTGCACTACCTACTTCATAGCATTCTTGTGTAGAAAGCACTTTGCAAGCTGTGTTCATGTATCTGGGAAGTATTACTGTCATGATTTTTATTGCTACTCATTACTACTATTTCAGAAGCTAGGTAGTCCACTGGATAGAACACTGGTTCGAATCAGGAAGATTCCTATTCATGAATTCAAATCTGGCTTCAGGCACTTACTAGCTGTGTGACCTTGGGCAAGTCACTTAATTTTGCTTCAGTTTTCTCATCTGTAAAATGAACCAGAGAACAAAATGGCAAACCGCTTCAGCGCCCTTGCAAAGAAAACCTCTAAGGGGTCATGAAGAGTCAGACTCAACAACAAAGAGCAATAATTCACTTCTTATTGAAAAGTCCTTGAAATAGCCTGAAAATTGACTATTCTCTCTAATCTCTTGAGTTTATACAAATGGTCCAGGGTTTTTTCTCCACACCTGATCTTTGGGTATCAGAATCAGGGGTAGGCTTTCCTACTTAGGTTAGCCATAGGGTAGTCCTTCAGTCAATACAGCAGTAAAAAGCACACAGGAGGGGCAGCTAAGTGGTGCAGTGAATAGACCACCGGCCCTGGAGTCAGGAGTACCTGAGTTCAAATCTGGCCTCAGACACTTAACACAAAAAACTAGCCCTTAACCCCAACTGCCCTTAAATAAAAGAGTAAAAAAAAAAGCACACAGGATATTCTATTCTTTCATTGATCAGTTGATGTCCTTTGTCTACTCCCTTTTGACGAGTAACACGATATGCAAGAGAGCGATAAGAAGGATATGGATTTCGAGCACTCTCCTACCAGCGAATGTGAACTCCTGACTAGTAATGTCTTGCGGAACAGAATCACCATAAAACTCTGTTTTATGAGGGCACCATTTTGTTCCATGTGTCTTAAACTGCTCAGAACAATAAAATACTCTGGGTCTTTTTATGAAACGTCTGGCAAGAAACTGGGTTTAAAAAAATGTTTTCTAAATCCCATTGGGAGTAGTTAAGCTAAGCTTTTGTTTTGGTACAGAAAGGAAATGAAGCAAACACAGGGTAGTCGAGAATGCTGCCAAGAACAGGGAATGACTGCCCTCATAAAGAGGTAGTTCTTTATACTGAAAAGAAACTAAAGAGATTTTTTTTTTTAAATCATGGAGGCAACAAAGAGCTGTGCTAAAGAAGTGAATTAATACCATCTTTTGGAAAATATACGCTATCATTTACCCCTAAAAACACCACATTGTCATTGACTCATTTCAATCATGTCTGACTCTTTGTGACCCCCTTTGGGATTTTCTTGGCAAAGACACTGTGGTGGTTTGTCTTTTTCTTCTTTAACTCATTTTACACATGAGGAAACTGAGGCAAAAAGGGTCAACTGACTTGCCCAGCGTCACAGAGCTAGTAACTTTTTCAAGCTGCCTTTGAACGCTGGTCCTCCTGATGTTAGGGCTGGCGCTCTATCCACTGCACCACCTGGCTACTCTTAAACGCACAAGTAAACCCCAAACCCCGTACATATAAGAAAATGAAGTGCTTTCCTTGAAGCACTGGTTTAGTTACTTAGTGACTAATAACGGGTGAGTTAGTTGGCAAAGGTCTTTGCCTGGGTGTTTGTATGTCTTTAAATCTTACTTGAGCACACATCACTTTCTCATATTTCAGTTCTACCAGGAGTTGTAATTTCAACAGTTTAGGGACTTCTCCCACCCACGAGGGCTATAATCTCTTCACATCTTCACTCCCTGTACAAACAGAAAGGCTAAAGACCTCTCACTGGATGGTCTTCACGAGTTGTTACGGCCAAAATAATAATTCACTATCCAGTGGCCAATGTTTTTCTGGCAATAAGCCACTTCAAAATGAATTAAGTTGGTCCTTTAACAGCAGACACAGTTCATTCCTAGGTTCACACTCAAACCTTTCCAGCAACCTCAAAGCTCTCACCACTCTTCCTCCCCATCCCCCAGTCGTTTCATGCCAGCTACTAGAATTGCAGGTGTGATATCTAAGAGTAACCTGTTACAATAGGGCTAATTGTACAAAATCTAAACCAATGAAGTTGTATGTCAGTCACTGAACTGACAGAGCTTGGAAAAGCCTTGGGCACCACTAAAAAGACTACTATTTCAAGATTATTTACACAATGGGAAGAGGAAGAAAGGCAAGACTCCTGATGGACTCTGCAGCACCCATGAACAGAAAAACATTTCTTTTGCCTTTACAAAGAAAAAAGTGAGCGTGTACTGATATGTTATTTAAAGTGGCATTCTGACCCTAGAAGCCAATGATTGTCATACCTTATGATTATTGACCTAAGCTTTCTGTATCTGTAAAGGAGAGAGAAAAACAGAACATGCTCTCCGTCCTTAACTCATAGAATCTCAAGTTTTGATTTGTCACGATCCCCATGCCAAGACCACCTCTCTCTTTTTACTCCTCTTTGCCAAGACCACCCCTCTCTTTTTACTCCTCTCTGTTTACTATTAGGAGATACCCTGTTTTCCAGAGCTAAGGCCCAGCAAGCAAACTGCCCTGAGCTAGGCATAACAACAATCCTTTGCACTCGCCCTCTGGATGATCTCAGCCACAGCAAAATCACAGAATTGTTTCATTCCAGTCCCAAGTAGTCCCTGAACTTGGACCAGCGGTGGCAGCGCCCATGGCCCAGTCATGAAGTTTTGCTCAGAATCAAACTTGTCTCATTGTTGCTGTTACCCCTCAATATCAGGGCTACAGCTCACCAAATAGAGATGGGTATTATAAGTATTGAGATTTGCCCACACTAAAGTGGGTCTCCTACACGAGGGGGCACATGTGACTAGTTTCCCTCCTTCAACAGAATATAGAAAGCTTTTTGCTTATGACCACTGTTGTCTCTTTGGTTTTATTTTTGTTTTGGTTTATTTTATTTTTTTAGAGTTAACTGTGTTTTTGATAACATGTGTGAGCTCTTTGGCATTTTTAGAGTTAGCAGCAGTTGCAGAGCTCCTGTCACTCTTCAGTCATTTGTTATTAGGGATGACAGAGTCGAAGTCTAGTTTAAGTATTGCTGAGGTCTTTCCTAACCCATCAGCTTACTTTCTATGTTTTCTATTTACTTATCTGTGTATATGCTGTTTCCCCCAAGTAGAATGGAAACTCCTTGAGGGCAGAAAGGAAGCATGAACCAAAGCTGCATGTGGAGCAGGGAGACCCATTCTTGGACTGAACCACTGCCTTCTTTGAAAAAAAAAAACAACTTCCCTGCTTGTTTGGAAGCCCTAGCAGCTCAGACCAGGCCCTACCTAAACAAGCAGGTTCATTAAAACTGTGACATAATGCAGAAGCACTAAGAGAAAAAAGGTGTGGATCTGGGTAAATAAATAGGGTTTATGTGAATGGTCATAGGATTGTAAATTTAGAACTGGAAGAGGCCTTACGAGTCATATTGTCTAGTTCTCTCGTTTTACAAATAAGAAAACTGAAGACCAGTTAGGTTAGGTGACTTGTCCAAGGAAGTAAATGACAGAGCTGGGATGTGGACCTAGGTCTTCTGGTTCTAATTTCAGTGTTTCCTCCATGGTACTACTGGTACAATGAATGGTATAAAAGGATACACATGCTCTTTGGGCAATGAGTCATTAAGAATAATGTTGTACCTATGAAAAATATTTTCCCTGTGCTTGCTTACCGACTGACAAAATCTCTCGGCACTTCTCACATTGATCCTTCATCTTCAAGCATCCTGCTGAGTTGCGACGGATTTCCCGGCATACCATGCGCTCATTGGTGCCATTTTCTAGGGACAAAGGAAGAAGAAAATTGCATCTTGTTACTGTTTGATTGTCAACTATGTCCCTTTCTCCTCTGAAAACACATTTCTTCATTCCTACATCCCCTCCTTACCTCCCTGCCTCTCTTACCCCTTACCTCCCTGCCTCTCTTACCCTGAATGTTTATGTACAAATATAAAGACTGGAGTTTATAGGAAGAAACAAAATTAGTAACTAAAGTATCACTATTCCAGGATAGAAACATAAGATTGTAGAGCTTGAAGGAACCTTAGAAATCATTAAGGAATGTATTCAAATGCAGAGGTTACTTTCTCTTTGTTCATTTAATTTATTCATATCCAGTTGTGCTGGACTGTACTGATCTGGAGGGTAGCCAAAAACTCAACTAGGGAAAAGAATCAATTCAGTTCCTTATTAAGTACCTACTATGTGCTAGGCACTGTGCTGTATGCTGGGGATACAAAAATAAAAATGAACTAATCCCTGCTTTTAAGGGTGCTTCCATTCATTGCTAACCAGCAAAGTGGTAGCCAGTACAGAAGCCCAGCATTTCCTGCCCTTACACCTCCAGCTCTACAAAAGCAGACTCACCACAGTCAAGCTGGAGAAGGAGACAGGAAATCTAGCTGTCAAGGTCTAGGAGAAAACCAAGGGCTCTGGTACTGGGGAAACCAGAACAGGGTTATGTGGGAAAAGGAAGCCAGGGACAGCCACGGCGCTGGCTACCCACAGTGCCAGTCTGCCCTCACCCTCTCCTATAGGCTATCTATATTACACTAAGCAGGGCACTTAATTATTTCATTTGCTCAACTTTAAAATAAGGGGGTTGAATTTGGAGGACTCTGAAGCTTTAAATTTATGATCCTATGACCTGAACTATTCAGCCCTGCTGGAATTTATCATGGGAATGGTTTAAAGAGAAAGAATGTTATGATTTTATGGTCCTTTTTTATTTATGATTAAGAAATTTATGATGCACCAAAAACTACTGCTGTTGTTGTTACTCTCTCCCCAGATACCTAAGGAACCCTGGCTGTAACCACAGACAAAGCTTCCATTCCAAGCCCCACAAACTCCTACCCTTTTTGACAATGCTACTTTCCTGCCACCCACTGGAAAATTCTCTCCCAAGGCAGAGCTCTGCCAAACACTTCACCCTGACCAAATTTATTTTGTTTAAGAAATACAGACTCCTGGACCTCTCTCCAACTCTAGTCTTTGATACAAAACAGAAAAAAAAAATCACATATTTCGCATAGGTTTCCAAAATGGGCAATACTGCCCCATGGAGGGTACTGGAAAGATGGGGGGGGGAGCGGTGGTAGTAGTCTTAGGTGCAATGGGGGGCACTGAATTAAAATAAAGGGGCTATGGAAGCATAAGGAAAGAAAAGAAGATCAGAAAACTTTGAAAAACCATTCATATGTGTTTCATCTGTTGTGTAACAAACAGAGTTAGAGTCATGATTACATTATTTTCCAAATAAACATACAAAATGCAAGTTATAATCAATTAGTGGTCAAGTTGGCCAATAGGTCTTAAAAAGCAAGTGTTGGCAGGTGAGCGTGTTGTGTATTGTCAGGAAGCCCAGCGTGCATCAGCAGGAATATGTGCATGTACAGGTGTCATCAAAATTTCAATGCAAGGGAAAAAACTCATAAATTTACAATAAGTTACTAAACTTAAGATGCATTTAAAAAATATTTTATATATCTTTTGAAATGGTGCAATTTTTTTAATCATTAAAGGGTTAAAGAAAGTAGATTTCCAGGAGGGCACTGAGCAATTTTTTTTTAAATGTGCAGTAGGCCAAATAAGTTTGGGAACCTTTGATTTAGAGCCAGAGGGGACCTTAGGGGCCATTTTACATTCTCATTTTACAGATGAAGAAATTGAGGTTCCTAAAGATTAAGTGACTTGCCCAAGGTCATATGAGTGACTTGAGGCAATATTTGAAGCTATGGTCCTCTGACTCCAAATCCATTGTTCTCTTTCTCTGTACTGGAATCCACTTTAGCTTAACCTCAATATGTGACTTCAGCACAAAAGCATGTTGAAAGTATCAACTTTTTAGGGTGGCTAAGTGTGGAAGTAAATAGAGCACTGGCCCTGGAGTCAGGAGGACCTGAGTTCAAATCTAGCCTCAGACACTTAACACAAAAAAATTAGCAGTGTGACCTTGGGTAAGTCACTTAACTCCAACTGCCCTGCCCTCTCCCCTTCAAAAAGCAAAAAAAAAAAAAAAAGTATCAGCTTTTGCTGTTAATAGACCTATGTTGGGGGGGTGGGAATTCTGAACTTAAGCACACACAAACATGCATAAAGAGCAATTTCCACATAGCAGAAGACAGGCAGGATTCTTGTATCTATGTAAAAACTGTTTCCCCAATTAGAGTGTAAGCTCCTTGAAGACCCACAGAGTTTTTGCTTTTTCTTTGTAACTCTAGTGTTCATTACAGTGTTTGGCACGTAGAAAGTACCTAATAAATGTTTGCTGATTGATCAATCCTAGCTTATAATATATCTATAATAAGAATGAGATGATCTCATTTGTTTTGAATATGTAAACATGTGGGTTTTAGGCACAAGGGCCTCTAAATTCCTGGGAAAATGTCAGGAGCAGGGAAGGAGAGAAGGAGAAGGACCAGAAGGAAAGAAAGAAGAGAGAATTAACCTAAGAAAAAAGAATGAGTGAATAGTTCCAATTTATTGAGTATACCTGAAGAGTGATAGGAGCTGAGATTCCAGTGTTTTTCCCTTTCCATAGCCCTGTGGGCACTCTCCATGATCCTCTGGGACATTTCGAAGAGTGGTTTGAACAGATGCTGGAAACCTATTGGATGTTGAGAGAAGAATGACGGAATGTCTCGGACTACCCTCTGCTTTTGGAAAAACCAAGGTCTGAATCCGGGCCTTGGAGAGTCGTCGAATACCCCTCTAAAGGGGCTGATGATGAAAGGGTGTGTGTTGTCAGGAAACAGGGGGCTGCCCTGGAATAACTCATCAATGTTGTGCTGAACCAAACTGTAATTCTCTTCCAGGTTCATCAGCCTCTGATTTTGTTCCTGATCATCTTTCAGCAGGGTGTCCATGCGGTCCCCATTTATCCAGATGGAGAAAGGTGAGGACTGGTTCAGGAACTCCTCCAACTGGAAATGCAAAGAAAGAAATACCTGAGTGCCGAACTCCCCTGCATCGTCCACTCTTTGTGTTGGGGAGCTGAGCCAAACTGGGGATGTGGTTATGTCTAGAGGCCAAGTGCCAACGGGGACCAGTGCTAAAGGTATCATTTTAGGGAAGTGTTTTGGTTTGTTTGTTTTAGTAAGTATAAAGGAATCTGAGTGGGATTCTAGTTAAAAGTATTTTTTTTAATCTCCTCCCACCTCCATCCTAAAACACCTTAAATACTGGGTTTACACTGGAGTTATAAGGGGCTTACATTTCTCAGAATACTTGGGTTTACACACTCAAGTATTTTTGTTTATTTCAATTTACTAAAAACCCATCATTTCCAAATATTCCCTCACCTATAGTCATTGCTAGGCCTTGCTGCTGGGATGACTTATTCAGCTGGGCTACGCCTTTCACACAATGGGAAACTACATTTGAATACCAATCACTCCTCAGAATCAGACATAAGGAAGAAAGGTTAAAAGTCATCATTTTAGGCTATTTTTATGTAAGAGCGATTTTCTCTTGGATTCCACATATGCCTTTTTCCTCAATTTTGTTGACTTTCAGTAGTGTCTGACACTTCTCAACATCTTTTGGGGTTTTCTTCGCAAAGATATTGGTGGTTTGCCATTTCCTTCTCCGGTTCATTTTACATAAGAAGAAACTGAGGCAAATAGGGTTAAGTGACTTGCCCAGGGTCACACAGTTAGTAAGTATCTGAAGCCAGATTTAATTCAAGAAGAGGAGTATTCCTGGCTCCAGGCACCACATTCTATGCATTGTACCACCTAGGTGCCCTCTATATTCTAACACAATTTTTATGTGTCATAGTTGTCTATATCTCATGTTGTACTCAAGGCCTGCTGAATTTTAAGGGCAAGAACCATGGATTACTTAAATATTTCCTGACGTGTTCAGCAAGGTCGACTCCACAGATCTCTACATTAGTACCTGATAAATTATTGGTTGAGAGGAGGTTAGACCATTGGCCCCCATTCCCTAGTCAAAAACAGGCAAATACGGAGCAGAGAAACTTAGAACAGGAAAGTTTTTCAGGTGTAGGAAATGAGGAAGAAAACCTGGGTCTAGAAGTACCCCCCCATATACCCTTCATGACCCAAAGACCCAAAAACTCATCACCAACTCTGAAGAGGTAGTTTCCCCATCATTAATTTCAGTCTGGACTTTTTGGGGACAGGAAAAGAGAAAAAGAAGAAAGGGGACTCCGCATAATTTTAAAATAAAAGGGCTGTTTTTTTGTAATGTGCAAATCCTTGTTACAGGCAGGTGTTTTTGGTTTTTTGGTGGGTTTTTTGTTGTTTTATTTTATTTTTGAAGCACTATCTATCTTAACTTCTTTCCAGGCTTTAGGCTCTCTAAGTCATAGAGAATTACAATTTGGATCATGGGGAGGAATAATGGGGAATCACTGGCCTAAAACCAGAGTGGGGTGGGGCTTTTTTGGTACTCAGGAAAGAATCCATGCATTCCCATGGGCATATCTCACCAAAGAAGCAATGGACCTGTGATCAATCATCAATGTTAGCATTCCCTCCAACACTGCAGACTGAAGCCTGCACCTGACTGCCTGTCTCATAAATATGCCATGGGAGCAACACCCAACCATGCTAGGGACCCCTCTCCCATTCTCTTGACATTGACAATTTCACTGAAGCATATGGGCTGTCCATTAGTTAGCTCATGCCCTCACCAAATGACCAGCCCATCTTTTCCCCCCCCAGTCATATATTTCTCTGTGCTTAGTACATGGAAGGAAACATCTCCTTTTTTTTGTCTAGAATGTAACAAAGTGGATAATAGGCAGGATTGGTAGACTCAGTGGCTACAAAAATAATTTTGGTAAGAAAGGCAAAGGTATGGGAGCAGCATTCTCATTAGAAAGAACATAGTTTTGAAGTCTTAGGTCTGAGGCTGGGGTTAATGAGGAGATTTAGCATCCTAGAAGCTTAGGGTATTATTATGACCATTTCACCTGGCTAGGCTATGATGTCACCAGGCCTTTCTGCTCTGGCTTTATTTCTGGTCTTGGTTTACCACTCCTAGAAATAAGAATTTTCAGCCCTCATTAGTTTGGGCTACCTCCCACCTACTGGTCTAAGACTCTGGTCAGCTCATAAAGTCCAGAGCCATCATTTCTCCATGGTTTGTGGCTGCAGCTACATCAACAGGTCCTCTTCCTTAACTCCCTGAGGGATAAAGGAGGAGGCTGCTGTCTCCTTACCTGACGACCCACAAGGCCTGAGCCGCTCCTGCAGACCTTTGTGTAGAACTTCATGCAGGTTTGTTTCAGGCAAGGCTTGCACTCCTCCCACAGGGCCAACATGGTATCATTGCACACCTCTGGCTTCTCAACCATCTGCTTCTCTAGGTTCTTGGCCTCTCGGATGGCTTCCTAAAGGTGGGGCAAAACAATACCAACGAATCATCCTCAGGGCCACTGCATGCTTGATGCCTTAGGCTTTTTCCTGATTCTGATACAAGGGTCTGGTCACCACCATCCTTCCCCCCCAAACCTGCACTTTTCTGCTCACAGAAGAGCCTTATGTGGTTCCTTCCTGATGGATTTCCTTGGGGGAATGCCAAGGTGGCACATGCATCTGATCCCACCCTGCTTCCTATGCACCAACTACAAGGGCTATTCAAGCACCTGGAATTTTTATTTTTGCTTTGGTATCACCACAAGTATCTAGAAGCAATTCTTTCAACCCCCAATGAAAGTCAATTATCATTTTCAGGTAGTGGGGTCCCTCCAGATCATGCTCTGAGAGCCCAGAGCATCTCCATTCCTTCATACCAAACCTGAGTAGGCCCAAGGGAACCATAGCCCCCAAAAATATATACTTTCATGATCCCTGGACAGACAGCCCAGATCAAGGTTTCCTTTGCCCACCCTCTTAGAGTAGTTTTTCACTGGAAGACAAGGGGAAAATGACCAAAATTCCTCCATAGATCACTAGGAAATGTCAGGAGGGTTCTGGACCCTGCCTATTATATACTGTCATTGGTACTTTGGTAGAAAGCCTAGAAAAAAATCCACGGATCCCCAAGATCATCCCAAGATGAGTCTATGTTCCTAGGATGATTTCAGCAAGACCAGGAAGGTGCAGGTGAATGGGTCCCCTCTGGATACCTCTCAGAATGAGGACGCCCATTTGGGTCCATGCCATATAAGTTGTCACTCCCTCAGCCAAGGCCACCCTTCAGTTTTGAAAAGCTTCATATAGTGTAGTCAGAGATCCCACAGCGGCAGCCAACCTTCCCATTTGAAAGCAGTAACATCACAGCAACCATAAAGAGGTCCTTTCATGGTAGTGACCTTAGCAGCTCCCTCCAAAGGGCATTAAAGAAACCTAGCAAGGACTTATACCTTCCTAAGTCTGGCAAATGTGTCAAAGAATTACATTATAATCATAGCTAATATTTATACAGCATTCACTACATGCCAGGCACATAGTTAAACACTTTACAACTACTTCCTCATCTGATCCTCACACCAGCCCTGGGAGATTGGTACTAGTATCATCTCCATTTCACAGATGAGGAAACCAAGGCAAAAAGAGATTAAGTGATTTGCCCAGGGTCCCACCAGCACTAGTAAGTGTCTTAGGTTAGATTTGAACTCAGACCATCCTGTCTCCAGGCCCAGTGCTCTATCCACTGCTCCACCCAGCTACACAGAAGTGCTTCTGAGCAGGGAAAGTGCAATTGGGTTGGTATTTGAGCCAAGGTACTCACTCTGTGGTTGGTGACCAAGCCTACATTGTTAGCCTGAGTGTTTCCTTCCAGGATGCCTAGGGAAATACAAGTCCCTGCCAGGTTTCTGTTAGTCTGTGTATGTCTGCTGGAGCGGGCTGCTAAAATGTAAGGGTGCCTATAGATGCTCAAGCTGCCAGTCCAGTGACCAGTGATGAGAACTCTGAGTAGACTAGTTACTAAAACTATAGCCACAAGGTCCTATTTAACAGGAGGGGATGTTCCTGGAAAAGGTAAAGGATACTCACAGCAGCAGTCTGCCCTTTGGGACGCTTATTCCCCAATATACACCCCATTTAGCCTCCAAAGATGAAGTAGAGGAAGGGGATGCTAAAATATTAGACAAGTCTTTTTATGAGACTGTATGGCCTGAAGGATCCAGCTAAGGCCTTGGAAGTGCCAAGTTCAAATCACGGCTCTGTCAGCGTCTCTGTGTATAGTACAAGAGAATAACTATCCCCTCATTTGCCCCATTAGCAAAAAGGGCATCATAAAATGTCATGTCTAATAATGCCTCGTGTGATCAGCTGGCAGTTACCCATGCTAACGTGACACCAAAAAGCTACAATGCCAGGACCTGCTCAGAAAAATTTGCTGCAGAGCGTCCAGAACTCATTTGTATTTGACTCCTACAAAATGGCGTTTAGGAGAGCCAGCGAATGAAAAAGGAAAGAGACCACCAGACTTTTGTCTACCAATCCACCATCGGCTCTGGTGTTTCAGGCTTGTTTATAATTAAGAACCTTCACTAAACTGTAAGCATCAAGAAGGCAGAGACTACACTTTATGTTTTCATCCCTATTTTCACCCACGTATTCTCCATTTCAGTGTGTTACATATGTCAGAAACCAATAAATATTTGCTAAAAAAAAAAAGACAATGAAAAATAGTGGATGTAGTAGAAAGTTCTGGACTCTGGCAATTTGGAAATATCCCCTGGACCAGAATCAGTACCACAAACTGGAATCCAAAAGCCTTTGCTAATCCCAGCAGGCCTCAAAACAAACAGACCTTCCCCATGACTCACTGATTACTCAACCACTACATTTTTAAAGAAAAATAATAACAACTAAAAACCTTTAAAAAACCAAAACAAAACAAAAAACCCACAACAGCTACTTAAGACACTGTCCCAAGAGAATTAGAGGCTGCCTTAGCAATCTAACCAAGAAAATCACCATTCTAGCTCAGTCACCAATGAAGGCAAAATTACTCTTCCTTCATCTTCATGGTGGAGTCCACCAGAAGCACTGAGGTGTAGGGTTGTCCATTCTCACCTCCTTCTGCTTTTTGGCTTCTTCTAGGTTGTCAAGAAGCATTCTTCGATCCTTTCCTGTCTTGTCCATTAGGTTTTTCATCTGTTTCACACCATTGAGAGCATTTTCAAATTCATTGCCTATGTATTTACTTCCCTGGGCAGACATGTCTGCAACAGAAGGAAAGAATGAGGCTGAAGGAGAATCACAGAATGTTAGCACTAGTGGGGACCCCCAGAGACCATTTAGTCAAAGCCCCTGCACCCTACCCATCCCTGCCACCCCATCTCCCACCTCCAGAGCCAGTGCATAAACTGCTACCACCCTTATTCTACAAATGAGTCCATGGAAGCCTTAAATGGGAGTTTGGAATCTACAGCTTACAGTCAATATTTACAAAAAGAAAATTTAGGGTGGAGAAAGTCTACACCTAAATAGCAGGCTGGGTTTGGGGTCTGGAAAGGTGTGGCTGAACCAGTTAGTGATAAGGTGAGACAAATGTGTCTCCAGTTGTGGTGACTCAATGTTGTGGCAGATAGATTTCTTCATTCACCACTCAGACCATTAAATCTACCCACATTCTTTGGTGTTGAAGAGGCATTCATCCATCCATCCATCCATTCATCTATCCATCCATCCATCCATCCATCCATCCATTCATCCATTTGTTCATTCAACAAGTTTTTATTAAGCATCTAGGTGGTACAGTAGATGGAGTGCCAGTTCTGGAGTCAGGAAGATTCTTCTTCATGAATTCAAATCTGACTGCAGACATTTCCTAGCTGTGTGACCCTGAACAAGTCACTTAACTGTTTGCCTCAGTTCCTCATTTGTAAAATGAGCTGGAGAAGGAAATTCCAGGTCGAATAAAAACCAATCAACAACAAATGCTCTAGTCACTGGGGAATACAAAGAGGGAACTGAAACCATTCCTGTCCTGAAAAAGGCCTGTATTCTACTGGGGCAAAAACATAAGGAAATATGTTAAGCATTTATGTAAGTGGCAAAGAATGTATATGAATATAAAATACACACAAAGAAAATGCAAAGGCGCTGTAGGAGGAGAACAGCGACAGCAGGTGTTAAGGTGACTCTGGAGAGGCCTTATGTAGGAGGTGGCACTTTTGAACTGAACCTTAGGGGAAAAAAACAAAAACAAAAACCCAGTAGAGATTCTAAGGAAGCCGAGGTAAAGAGGGAGGGCACTCCAGGCAGGGGGAACACCTTGTGCAAAGGCACGAAGGCAAGAGATGGAAGGCCTTGTACAGGAAACAGCAAGCAGTCATCTCCTTTTTGGGTGTAAAGGGCTGCATAGGGGTCATTGTTATTATGATGCAGAAAAAACACTTTATAGTTCAGTTTAAAACTGCCATTAAGCTCAGTTTAGAAGTGTTATTGTTGTTGTTTGAGTTCAGGGAAGGTGTTTCTATTTGTGGTGACTCTTGAAGCCTTAAAGAAAAGCAGCCGCTCCCTGGGTCACTGTCACGCTCATCCAGAAGTGAGGCAGAAACCAGGAGGAGAAGGTTAAAACAATTCAGAGAAGCCAATGTGGACGACTTTCTGTCCATCCCTTCCTCCCCTATCTGGGGGTGGCTGTTATTCAGTCATTCAGTCATGTCCAACCTTTCATGACCCCATGCCCTTATCAATTGGATTTTCTTGGCAAAGATACTGGAATGTTTGCCATTTCTTTCTCCAATGTGTCCCCATTTTACAGATGAGGAACTGAGGCAAGTAGGGGTTAAGTGACTTGCCCAGGGTCACACAGCTAGTAAATAATAAACAGATGTTCCTGAGCCCAGTGCTCTTTCCACTGCACCACCCAGCTGCCCCTAGTTCGGGGTGGTTGTCGTTGCATTGTTTCAGTCATGTCTGACTATTCATGACCCCATTTGGGGTTTTCTTGGCAGAGATACTGGAGAGGTTGGCCATTTCCTTCTCCAGCTCATTTTACAGGTGAGGAAACTGAGGCAAACAAGGTTAAGTGACTTGCCCAGGGTCACACAGCTAGTAAGTGTCTAAGGCCAGATTTGAGCTAAGGAAGAAGAGTCTTCCTGACTCCAGGACTGGAGCTCTATCCACTACACCACCTAGGTGCCCCATACCTTTCCCCCCTGGCAGAATCCAATTATTAAACACTTACAAGTATGCTCCTGCATAGCCCTAATTTGCTTGAGCTCCATGGGACTGTTCAAAAAAGCCTAGAGAATGAAATCATCACAGTAACTAAGACCCAGTGACTCAGACCTCATGGTGACTCAGTAGATAAGTGTGCTAGACCTTGAGTCAGGAAGAACTGACTCTAAATCCTCAGATGCTTACTAGTTTTGTGATCTCGGCCAAGTCACTTAGCCTCTATTTTCTCACCCGTAAAACTGGGATCATAATAGCATATGCCTCCCATCATTGTTGTGAGGATCGGATGAGGTAAGAAGACTCATCCTTGTGAGTCCAAATCCAGCCTCAGACACTTACTAGCTGAGTTACCCTGGGCAAGTCACTTAACTTTGCCTCAGTTTCCTCATCTGCAAAAAAGCTGGAGAAGAAAATGACAAACCCCTCCAGCATCTTTGCCAAGAAAACCCCATATGGGGTCATGAAGAGTTGGGCATGACTGAAAAACAACAAAAAGAGTTTGGAAAGATAGAAAGCAATGAGAATCACCAAAGTTTAGAAGCAAGATGAGTGAATATAGGGCAACCAGAATGAGCAGGGCATGTACAAGGTACAGTAGAAAGACTGGACTAGCAGGACAGAAATCATGGTAGATAAGCTAAGTAGGAAGGGTGGGGAGAGATTATGGGAGGCTTTGAAAGCCAGACAGAGGCATTTAGGCTGGTCGCCTGAGAAAAGAGAAGGTCTGGGAGACACAGTAGGAAGCTCATTCCTTTATGCCACAAATGTTTAGGGAATGGATATCATATACAATGCACAGAGCCAGGTGCTGGGGGGGAATTCAGAAGAAGCACAGGATACCTTACTGAAGGGTTTTCTGTACAAACTGTCCCACCTGGCTGCCTAGAATACACTCCTTTAATCTCTTTCATCTAGAATGCCCCAGCTTTTGTGAAGACTATAGAAAGCCTACAAGGTATATCTTTTATAAAAATTGGCATCGTCCCAGTGGTTGAAAATGGTTATAGGTATTTATTTTTAAAACACTTTGTGTTTTAAAAACTTATAGCTGATCAACAGCTCAAGAAAATTATTGACAATTTGAAATGTGTGCTTATTTATTGAAATTTATTTTATGTTCATTTAACTATTAACCACTTGTACTTTTATAGCTCCATTTTAACGTGTCTTTCCTTTTCTTTTATTTTCTGGAAATTTAATTGTACAACAGCAGTATAATTGGGTAAAACACTCATTTTTAGGCATTGTTATTCCTTAAATTTAAATCTCTTAAATGCCTAACTCATTATTTAGAATACATGTTGTTAGAAATTGTCATCCTCATACTCACAATAATGGAATTTTAAAGGATAAATAATTTAGTTTCCATTATGTCAGATTGTAATTAATAGTTTGAGTTAAATATCCATTGCCTTTTAAGATCTTTAGGTTATAAAACATACAGTTACAGAGTATTTGATAATTAGCTACTAATTTTTAAAAGTTGTCACTGGTTTTCACAATTATATTCCATTAGAATCTTGACATAACCTGTGATACAAGTAAAATGACTTGAAACTATTTTGATTATTAAGCTTCACTTGAAATTGTCCGAAGATTATACTTTATGAATGAATAATATTCTCTGATTGTAGATAAATGAAACACATATCTTGTCCTCAAACACATTAACAGTGCTGTATGTGTTTAGAGTTTGAGAATGTGTCTGTGATGTGATAAGGCCTATCACTACTGTAATAAATGTTATGATAGATAGCAGGTTGTTAATATAGAAATTGAACTCAAGTGGCATTTTTGTGTATCATTGAGATGTAATTAATTTGAAAATAAAATTAAAATGACTTAAAAAAAAAAGCTACAGGAAACCTGAACCATCTCCCCAGCTGTTAGTGCCTCCTTCCACTGAAATAAAATTACCCTAAAAAAAATTATAAATAAAAACACGGGGCAACTAGGTGGCACAGTGAATAGAGCACCAGCCCTGGAGTCAGGAGGACCTGAGTTCAAATCTGATCTCAGACACTTAACACTTCCTAGCCATGTGACCATGGGCAAGTCACTTAACCCCAATTGCCCCTCCAAAAAAAAAGCAAAAAAAATTTTAAATTATGAAATAAAATTACTCAGCATTTATTCTGTATATATTTGTATGTATGTGTGTATATATGTATGCATAGATAGATGTATGTGTATGTACATATATGTCTGAATATGTATATGTATATATGAGTAATGTCATTACACAGATATATTATCATCAGTTTTGCCAATGAACCCTGAGGACCACAAGCCCTTTTCTTCAGACTTGCAGCTGAAATCTCCCCCATCAGAATGTGGGCCCCTTCAAAGCAGGGCCTTTCTTAATTTTCTATTTATATGGCCAATACTTCACATTTAATAAATGCTTTTTTATTCATGCATTTTCTCATTTGTTTATATTTTCCCTCAAAAGAGAAGGCAAACTCCCTGAGGGCAGGGACTACTTCATTTCTGCCTTTGCATGCCCGGCACTTGGCACCATGCCTAGAACATCGTAGAGCTTCATAAATGATGGTTGGTTGGTTGATGTTTGACTTCATGTTGGGGTTACCTGTATATGTGTTTAACTCTTCCTTTCCTTTCCTTTCCTTTCCTTTCCTTCCCTTCCCTTCCCTTCCCTTCCCTTCCCTTCCCTTCCCTTCCCTTCTCTAACTAGATTGTAAATTTTATGAGAGTAGGAACCTAGTCTTATCTAATCTCTTCATCTTTTTGAGTGCCTGGAAGATAACAGGTACTAATGTGCTCAATCAAATGGGAGAATATCTGAAAAGCACCAGAACAGGCACATAGTAGAAGCTTATTACATGCTTGTCCCTTCTTTCTACCCATCCGCTCATTAGGGATCTTCTAGCCTCCCTGCCTGAGAGCTTTCCTAGTCTCCTCCCCCCAGCAGCTAGTGCCTTCCTCTTCTGCCCTCCCCCACTCAAATCAAAATCGACTTTGAGTCATGTTATCATCTTCCTGATGTCATGGTCCTCTTGGAGAACCAAGCACAAACACAACAACCTCAAGGTTCCCTTACAGATAACTGCATTATATCTGTGCATGTTGCCTTTCCTGTTAGAAAGGAAGCTCTTTGAAGGCAAGAACTGTTTGACTTTGTGTCCCCAGCACCCAGTCCACGGCTGTGCACAAGGTAGGCATGTAATAATTGCTTATTGATGGGTTGAGTCATATTGAAAACCCAGTTCTTTTTTTTTTTTTTTTTTTTTGCTTTTTGGAGGGCAGGTTGGGGTTAAGCGACTTGCCCAAGGTCACACGGCTAGTTTTTCGTGTTAAGTGTCTGAGGCCAGATTTGAACTCAGGTACTCCTGACTCCAGGGCCGGTGCTCTATTCACTGTGCCACCTAGCCACCCCGAAAACCCAGTTCTTAAAATAGTTTAAACTCTACAGAGAAACATGACAGCATTACTAACTTACCCTGGAGGTCATTGGGAGAAACCAACGCATCTCCTCTCTTCCAGCTTAAGGAAAGCCCAAGGAACAAAAGTAGCAACAGGGACTTCATTTTCCTTTGGTTTTTGGTTCCAGGCAAGGAGGCTGCATGAAGAAAAAGGAGGAGATGGGTCTTAGTAACTGTGATGATAGAGCTTGCTGGAGTCCATGGCTCAGCAGGCTGCCTTTGGAACACTGGAAAGACGGCAGCTGCACGTGGCACTCACTCAAATCCAAGTTTATAGGGCACAAAATGCAAACAGACTTGATGTCAGAGTCAATCACTCCTTGACCCTGGGTACCAGTTACCCTGGTAATAAAAAATGAGGCAGAGGTCTTGGCCATCCCCAATGAAGCCAAAAGGAGGGCAAAGCCCACTGATACAGAGGCCTATGAAGAAGATAAAGCATTATTCTTGAGTCAGGTAAGGGAGTGACCAGCCACATCTCTCTGAAGCCTTTCCGAGGATTAGACTATAAATCTGAAGGTAATGAAGAAACTTTATTTAAACAGAACAAAATAAACAAACAAAAAACCCTCTACTTTACTATGCACATGACATGAATAGATAATCTTGAAAATATTTCTCTTACTAGTAACTTTTGTTTTTGGTAATAGTAACATATATAGCGCTTTTAAGGTCTGTAAAGTGCTTTACATGTTATGTCATTTGATCCTTACAACAGCCCTGAGAGGGTGGTGCTATTATTATCCCCCATTACACAGATGAACACACTGAGGCACAGAGATATTACCCAGGGTCACAAAGATAGTGTCTGAGACAGGATTCCAATTTGGTTCTTCCTCTCCACTCAGTACCACCTAGCTGCCTCATTCAGTATGGACAGAATTTTTAATACACTTAATCTCATCTACTTACAAGTTCTTCTGAGTTTTTGTGGCAATCATGGTCTTTTTGAATGCAGTTTCTGTGACCACTCTGTTCAAATCAGCATAATAACGTCTTAAACGAATGATAGTTGCCATACAACAGAAAGAGCCCCTGCCTAGAAGTTTGGAGATCTGAGCTGGACTTCGAGGTCTACTACTAACTGACTGAGTGACCCTGAGGAAATCACTTAGCTTGTCTTGGGCCTTGTCTCCATATCTATAAAATGAAGTATTTAGAGTGGATGGTTCCTGAGGATCCGCTCAGCCCTGATATTCTATGTCTGCTGCCTTGAAGAGACGAGGAAATCCTACAGGGAAGATAATTTCCCTTTTGGTCTCTTAGGCCACAACAAAGCCTCCACCAGACAGGGTTTGGGAAACGACCACCAGCTTGGTTTTGTTTTGTTTTTTCTTTCACACAGAGCTCCTCCCTTCATTAGTCTCCCAGCCAGTATAACCTGCCACAGTGTGACCATAGCCTTGGGGCCAGAAAACCTGGCCCAGGGCCTCCCTCTTATGCAACAGACATTTTCCCAGAAGCTAAGGGAGGTGTTGCACAAGACCTGAAACCCCCTCTGCCAGCTGAAGGCCACCCATTTCCCATAACCCGTTGGGAGCGAAGGTGGGGTCACTTTTTCCTAGAATTGTCCATTGTCTATCCATCAAAAGAGAGCAGGAACACTCTAAGGAAGGGGGAAACAAGTGGGTAAACTTGGAGTGCCAGACAGGCAAAGCTGGACACCGACAAATACCACCACAAAGATCTGTTTTTGGTTGAGCAGCCCCCTTCCTAACACTTAGAGAAACATTCATGAAAGGGCACCTCAAAGAAATTGCACAACTAATGAGTTTCCTGAGCTGTCTTTCCAGAACTAGATGGGCAAGGATGGTACGGCAAGCTGGGCCGAAGGGGCACAGAGCCAGGAGTGCCCATCCCCGAGGCCTGTGCCTGGGAACAGCCTGTGATTTTTTTTTCTAGATACCCCTTTCTATAAACACTGTCCAAAATATCATGGCAACCTGCTCAGTAAGGCCTGAGGGCTCCTTCTCCAGGGAATCTGGATAGGATCAGGGATTTAGAGCTGAAGGGGGACTTTACTTACCATCTAGTAGTCCAATTCCCTCAGACGGGTGGTTCAATGGGTAGAGCCCTTAACCTGAGTCAGGAAGTCAGGAAGACCGGAGTATAAATGCAGCCTCAAACACTTACCAGCTCTGTGACACTGGAAAAAATCTGTCTACCTTGGTTTCTCCAACTATAAAATGGGGATAATAATAATTAGCACCTGTCTCCCAGAGTTGTGACTATCACATGAGATAACATCTGCAAAACACTTAGAACAGTACTCAGGATGCAGCAGGCACTTAATAAATGCTTATTCCATTCCATTTTGCAGGGAAAAGATTCAGGGCCTAGAGAGGCAAAGAGACTTGATCAAAGTCATACAGTAGCAAGAAATAGATAGGTTTCAAATTCAGGCTCTCTAAATCAAAATCCAACATTCTTCTACTATATCCTTGTTCTCTTAATAAATAAAGCAAAGGCTTAAGATACAGATACTGCAACAGTACAGTGAAAAGAATTATGGATTTGAGTCAAGGAACTTGTATTTTAAAAATAACAATAATACTACATATTTATATTTATTTATTGTAACTATTTTATTTATTTATTTGCTTTTTTGGAGGGCAGTTGGGGTTAAGTGACTTGCCCAAGGTCACATGGCTAGTTTTTGTGTTAAGTATCTGAGGCTGAATTTGAACTCAGGTCCTCCTGACTCTAGGGCTGGTGCTCTATTCATTGCACCACCTAGCTGCCCCTTATTTAAATATTTATATAGTGTTTTATGAGATACCATACAGTGAAAAGAATAATGAGTGGCTAGGTGGCACAGTGAATAGAGTACCAACCCTTGAGTCAGGAGGACCTGAGTTCAAATCTAGCCTCAGACACTTAACACAAAACTTGATGTGACCTTGGGCAAGTCACTTAACCCCAACTGCCCTACCTTCCCCCTCCAAAAAGCAAAAAAAAAAAAAAATGAATAATGGATTTGAGTCAAGGGACTTGTATTTTAATAGTAATACATATTTATATTTATTTATTGTTATTATTTTATTTATTTATTTTATATATATATATATATAGTGCTTTATGGGAGCGGCTAAGTGGCACAATGTAGAGATCGCCAGACCCGGAGTCAGGAAGACTCATCTTCCTGAGTTCAAATCTGGCCTCAGACATTTCCTACCTATGTAACCCTGGACAAGTCAACCCTGTTTGCCTCAGTTTCCTCATCTATAAAATGAACTGGAGAAGGAAATGGGAAACTACTCCAGTATCTTTGCCAAGAAAACCCCAAATGTCACAAAGAGTTGGACATGATTGAAACAACTCAACAACAACAAAAATAGTACTTTATCGTTACATAGTACTTTGTAAAGCACTTTTCAAGTGCTTTATAAACATTGTTTTGGCTAATAAGTGACTGAGGCCAGATTTGAATTCCTGACCCGGAGAGAGGTTCCATCCACACTAGCCCAGCTGCCTCAAGCTCTGGCTCTTACTCCCTATGTGATCATGATCAACTGACCTCTACCTCTCTGGGTGCGTGTTTCCTGTGATGCTATGAAGTTAACCATGACTTCAGTATGCAGCACTGGTCTCAGAGCCAGGCTTCCTTCAGGATTCAGCTCAAAGCCCATCTTCTGAGGGCCCTTTCCAGTCCCCCATCCCCCCCGCCCTTACTGCCTTCCCTCTGATATAACTTTCCACCAACTTGGTATATATGTTCATTGCTGTGTGCATGTTCTCTCCCTCTTTCGAATGTAAGTTCCTTGAGGGAAGGGACTTGTTTTTAGTTTTCATTGTATCCCTGGGTTTAGCATATAATAAGCATTTAATTAATATTCCTTGATAGAAAACATCCTAGGTGCCTAAGCAAAAAGCACACCTACTGTTGAGTTTTGCATAAGGTTTGGCATCGGGGAAGGGGGTGAGTTGGAGCTCTGCTCCGTGGGCTGATGAACTGAGGTATGCCTGAATGAGCATTACTCAGACCCTATTCAAAAATAGCTTGGTACTTTTTGGGCTAACCTATCAGTTACTTCCTTGCTTTCCAAAGCTCTGCCTAAATGTGGTTTTATTTGCCTGACCTTGCTCTGTATTGATTCAATTTCCCCATCATCTTCTGGTTTGTCAGCTAGCTCCTGCTGGTGGGGTGGGGGGGGAGCGGGTGCAGTGCTTCCCAGCTGCTCCCATTGGGTGAGCTCTACCCCTCCCCTCCCTGCATTCCCCAGGCACATCGATCCAGGGCTGTATCTCTGAGACCAGATGACTTGAAGTGACCTTGCAGGTATCCTGTTCTTGGTCAAGGTTGGTGTTACAAGCTCAGACAGGCCTAGAGAGTAAGAGCTGGGTGTGCATGGGCTAAGGGGGTACAGCATGAAGGGGAAAGGAGGAGACAGGGGTAAAAAGAATGCCCAAAGGGTTGGTCTAGACAGTGGCTCTTTTTTAACTGCCCCCACAAAAGAATGATTACCCCCCTTAGAATCAAAACACATGCATGGTTCAAAGGAGAGATGTGATTCACCTCCCGAAAAAGTACCCCAAATCCTTATTCTGGAACAAGGAGAGGGTAGAGAGGCTCAGAGAAAACAGCTAGGCAAATGCCGGCAGATAGAAGATGGAGACACATATATAAGCAAGAGTAAAAATTCAATGTGACTGCACTGCAGCATGTAGCTTCCCTGGGGGGGAAGGGAAGAGAGGTGGACAATTTCAGGTACTCCAAGTTTCCCTATTGGTCCAAATTAAACATTTGGATCAAATGAAGGCTTTTTGCCCTCATCAGAAAGTCCTTCCTCTCTCCACCTCACCAGTCACCATTCAACTTAGTTCAATTCAAAAGCATCCACTTGATAAACATTTATTTAGTTCCTGTTATATGCCAAGCATTGTACCTACAATACCCACTTGCAGTTGTTTGTTTTGTTTTGTTTTAAAACAACTTTATAGGACAGACTCCCCCAGCCCCATCCCTGGGTCTCACACATTTGTAGGACCTTAGAGGAGGAAGGAAACTTGGAGTCACTTTGCCCAGCCCCTCATCACTCAGCCTCTCTGATGAGGAATTTGGAGCCAAGAAAACTCAGGAAGCCGGTCTAATCAATACACTGCTGTTTAAGGATATCTGTTCTTGGATGATTTACCGTAAAGATTTGGAGGACACCAGAGAAAGGGAAGGATGATTTCAGACACATCCTGAGGTCCTGAATGATGCTAAAGGGTTCATGGCGGTCCAAATTAAATAGTGAACTCCCGAAACTCTATGGATAGGGTTCAAGATGCTAAGAAAAGACCTTAGAATGACCCTAACCTTGCCAGGAATTCTATACAAGGCAGTAAATAATTCTCTAAAATCCTCTGGTTTGGCCTGACAGTTCTGAGTTAGTCCCCGAGGCTTTTAGAATTTGATACTCTGGGCAGGAGAATGCCAGAAGCACGATGGCACCTCAGCACGGACAGTCCCGCAGTCATCAAGCCTACTTTGTGCCAGGCAGCACACTATAGTACTGGAAGTAGTTCTGGAGAAACAACACTGAACTGAGGTCATAGGACCCGGGTTCTAGTAAGTGCCCTCTGCTTCCTGGCCATGCTGATCTTAGGCGAATCACTCTACTCTCTCCAGTCTGTTTCCTTTACCTGTAAATCAGGAAGGGTATTATCTGACCTTGACCGTCTCAGGTATTTTGAAGATGAAGTAAGGAAACAAAGAGAGCGGCCTTTGAAAAACACAAAGGAGGTTACAAACATAAGCTATTCTTCTTAACATTTCTGGGATCAAGTAATAAACAACCCTCATGCTGAAAAAGGAGAGTCATGTAACTGCTCTCTGCTTTCAGTTTACTCATCTATAAAATGGGGATGATAGGTTGTCATGAGGATAAAATGAGATATTTTTTAAAAATATTTTTTCTTTTTGCTTTTTGGAGGGCAATTGGGGTTAAGTGACTTGCCCAAGGTCACATGGCTAGTTTTTGTGTTAAGTGTCTGAGGCCAGATTTAAACTCAGGTCCTCCTGACTCCGGGGCTGGTGCTCTATTCACTGCGCCACCTAGCCGCCCCTTAAAATGAGATATTTGTAAAGCATTTCACACACCTGGCACATAGTAGGGACTTAATAAATGCTTATTAAATCTAAATCCTAATATGAAAAGGATTCAGTAATAACCTCTGTGCTGAGAAGTAAAGATAAGGTAACCTAGTCAGGGGTTACTAGATTCCTTGATGGGGATAAGAAGCCATCTCTCATCTATACGTTCCATGTTGTCTAATTCTTTTGCTCATCTGGTTCTTCCAGCTAAATTCTGTTATGAATCTATCAATATTTTTCAGTGTCCTCTTGTCTACCCAACCCTCCTCTTCCCCACACCAGAATTTTAAGCCTTGAGCCCGTGGATAACTCCAGGGATGGGTAAGTGAAACTCTCAAATGCTCATTCACTAAGCCTATCTAACTTTATTCAGCAAACATTCTGCCTACAAAACCATTCTGTGGTTTAAAAAATATAACAAAATAGACATTATCCCCACCCTCAATGAGGCAGCCAGGTGGTGAGTAACCTCAGATAATGCAAGAAGCTGAGTGAATCTGAGTTGTCACCTAGCTTTTGTCTGCCTCAGTTACCTCAACTGTAAAGTGGGGGTCATAATGGCACCTACCTCCTAGGGTTGTTGTAAAGATAAAGTGAGATATTATTTGTAAAGTGTTTAACCCAGTGCTTGGCACATAACAGATAATACATA
>CM053595.1:144484324-144559991 GCA_028646575.1 Pseudocheirus occidentalis | reverse complement strand
AAAATAATTTTATAGTTGGGGGTCACCACAACATGAGGAACTGTATTAAAGGGTTGTGGCATTAGGAAGGTTGAGAACCACTGATCTAGTGCTCCCTTCAGTCACTTAAGAGTTCCCCAGGCCCTTTCTCTTTCCTCAACTGGAGGGAGGGGGTCTCACAGGGCAAAATAACTCTGCCATGGGGAGGACAGAGCTGAACTACTGTACTTATGGGCCTTTCCTTGGTTCTCTAGTTTTTGTTTTCTTTTCCTGGGTTTCCTATTTTCTTTTCTTGAAATGTGACTAGAAATAAGAGTCTCTTAAAGCATAGTGTAAAATGGATTGCTAAACATGCCATAGGAGGCAGATAAAGTATTGAGGATCTTATGGTTTTAATGTTCAGTGTTTAACAGCCACAGAATGTAAGGTCTGAAAGGCAGAATGGGTCAATGACCTGCAAAAGGTAAGGGTCACATTATGTAGAGGTAAACAGCCTGAAAGACCTGAGAGCTTTGATCCATGTCATAACCAGCCATAACTACAAACTATGAAACATACTTACACATCTCCTGACAAAGAGGTGGGATTCAGAGTACAGACTGAAATCTATGTTCTCTTACCTTAGGAATATATGTTTTCTTCATATCAGACATCTTTTAATCCTCTTCTTGAAAGTTTCTTCTTATTTATATATTGTAACCTGCTCCTACTTTCTGTGAGCTCTCCATTGCCATCCGTGTGATATTTCCTTTTAAATCGTAGGAAATTATTGTATTTCATGTCTCTCCCAGTCAAATACAACAAAAGTAGAATGTTGGTGTTAAAAAAAATGGTGAGACTTTATTTTCATGGAAAACTTGGGTAAAGGAGTTTTGCAGCTTCCCAAAGTCAATACAGCTTACTCTCCTGTCTATCTTCAGGCCCAACTCCTAGATATACAAATTGATAGACAAGGTCTGTAGGCTTTCTGTCTAAATGTCATAATCTGGGTAATAAATAATCTTCATCCATTTGACTTTCTTTATGTGAATAGTCAGGCCAAACTCTTTTGATTGATTATGGGATTATAACTCTTTTCTATGCAACTTCCTTGTTCCAGGACTTGATATAGCCAGCATATCATCTATAAACAGGAACCACCATACTTACTAGCCTGAATACTAATTCCAGATGTGCTTATGGGGGAGGTCAAAATGGAGCTAAGAAACAAAGAGGGGAAAAGCTTCCAGACTGGATTAAATGTATGGAAAGGAGATAGAATTGTGAGAGAACTGAGGGATCAGTATGCATAGTATCTAAAGGAGGGGAAATTACCAAAGACATGGAGAAAAATCTTTGACCTTATACCAAAAAATGGCAACTGAAAAAAAAAAATCAACAGTTGCCCACTTTTATACTTGGCATTCTCCTCATGCAGAGTTTCTGTGTGCGTCATATATACACAGATGAAGCTCATCTTTCATGAAGATATTAGGGAATAAGCAGATTGTTTTTCGCGAGTGCCACAATGGGCCACATTTTGGCCATTTCACTATATGAATGTAAGATCCCACTGTGCTTATTACTGATTTAGAAATAGCAGTTGAGAAAAATAGCACCTTAAAGACTGTTTTCCAGCAAAGTGTCTCCTATCCATTTGTAGTGATTATTCAGGATTCATTGGAACATAATAAGAAATATCCTTGTTCATTGATCCTCTGATCATAAACATCAAGTGAGGCATAAAACAGGGATATGTATGCTCACCAAAGGTGTTCACTACTGTGTTAGAATAATTCCAATGTGGCTACTGAGTTGTCTTGTATTTGAAGCCCTTTTCCCTCTTCTGTTTATTTCCACAAAATAATGTACAGTAGAAAGTGATTTAGAGCATCAGATCTCCACCAGAGCCTAAGGAGACTTGTAACACCTGCAAGTACCTATCTCTAAGCCAAAAATGATACTTAATATTTGTTACCTCTCTGCTGCCTGGTGGACGATGTTGGAATCTGGTTTCTTAGATTTTGGCATTTCCTTCATTTCTGTAGGCAGAGATAACAGTAAGAAATGAGTATTTTCTAATCTTGACTTCTTTCCTGAAGCCCTTTAAATTAGACCCTTCACTGCTCTTGAATTAATGGAAATTTTTTCTCATCTTCTGATGGTTTTTCCACCTTTTAACAACTCTCATCTCCTGGCCCCACAGAAAAATGCTTTATGTACTACAAAGAAATTTTTGGCACAAACACGATCTTCTCTAGTAGCTTTTGTCCCTCTCGGTGTCTTGATTGTTTGGATAGAGAGCTATAAATCATAGCTTTGGCAGTTTCTTATTTTCTGTCACGGAGAAAGCTTATTTCTCTCATTGGCCAGCAGGTGGAATCAGAGTCAATCATGTTATGAAAATGAAAGAATTAGAATCTATAAACCATAGGATCCTTGGACATAGTCTTGTTTATTCTTTTTTTTTTTTTAGAATTTTCTTTTTATTTTAGACTTAAACAACAAACAAAATGGGCATTTCCATATACATAGTAGAACATAAAACAATTGTACACAAAACTCAAGATCTCTGTTATATATAGCATACTTTTCTTTTTCTAGTATTTAAGTTCAACTTAAAACTTTCAAACTGTCCTATTTGGCTATACTTCTTTCTGACCTTTTTTTCTCTCTTTCTGTATTAAAAAAAGAAAAAAAAAAGGAAGATACCTCAGCAACTTTCTTTTCCTCTCCTCTCCTCTTTCTTTCCCTCTCCATCATAGGGGGAACAAGCCCTCTAACAAATATGCCAAGTTTCAAGCCAAACAAATGTCGGCATTAACTTTATCTGAAAATGCCTGTTTTTCTGTATCTTAAATTCATCACTTCTCTTTCAAGAGATGGATAGTATACTTCATATTTGGTTCTCTAGAGAACATTGAAATTCCTGAATTTATTTTTATCTTTTCTGCCTACCCTACAGTGGAGAGCAAAAGGGCCAAAAAGAAAGGACTATAAGCCAAATGGTCAGCTGTCAGATTTTAAACTGACAAAAAAGCAATGTGACTAAAAAAGCAATGATTATCTTTTTAAACTAACAGAACTTTTACATTCAAATAAGTGAATTTCTATATTTAGTATTCCCTTTAGAGTAGTCTTAGTTTCCTCATCTGTAAAATAGGGGTAAATCTACCCCAAAGGGCTGTTGTAAAGGAATAAATTAAATGAGGTAATGTATCTGAAAATGCTTTATAAATTGTAAGCAGAGGTTAATTCAGGGTCATCCAGCTAGTTAGTGACACCGCCAGAGTTTTAATTCAAGTCTTTTGGCTCCTGGTTTATCTCTCTTTCAGTTATGCTAAATGTGTTTTGCTTTCTTTGTATATTTCCTGTTTTGTTTTTGTCTTTTAACTTCCACCAAAGACCAACTCTGTTGCTTCTTTGTGGTATGATTATGACCCAGTGTCTTGAGGGCATTGCCCCAGATAGTAAATGCTAATTTACTAGGGCAAAGCTAATTATCTGAGATCATCACCAGAAGGTTGGTGATGAAGTGCTGTAGCCGTGAAAGTTGTAGACTTTTTAATAGGCCTAGTGGAATTATAGTTTACATTGATGGAAGGAGAACCCACACCAAATGAAATATAGATACTAAGTATTTTAAATTGAAAATTAAATACATTATTTCAACCACTTCAGTATAAGAAGTTTAAAATATCTCTTCTCTTTCTCTTCACATATTCTAGAAAAATAACATTTTAAAATTCTCAGTTTCTTAGTTTGAATTGAGGAAGAAACCAATTTTGTTGTTGTTCAGTCATGTCCAGCTCTTTATGACCCTGTGGACCAATATCACACCAATACTAGCTATGGGGTTTTCTTGTCAAGGATACTGTAGTAGTTTGCCGTTTCTTTCTCCAGAGACAAACAAGAGTCAAGTGACTTGCCCAGGGTCACACAATCTGAGGTCAAATTTGAGCTTCAGTCTTTCTGACTCTTAAGCCCGGTGTTCCATCCACTGAGCCATCTAACTGCCTGAGAACCCAGTATTCATTCCAAACCTGCAGAAAAAGCCATTTCTTTCAGAGTTGAATGTTCACTTTAGTAGTCTTTGAACACTAGGTATTCAGATTAAATAACTTCCCTTAGTTTACTGGTATAATTTTGTTTAATATTCAGCAGGAAGCATATGTATATGTATATATTCTAGATCATGCTGACTCTTAAACGTTTCAAAATTAAACATTTATTTCCTCTTCCCACCTCACCCCTCATTGATAAACAAAACAAAGACCTTGTAACGTTTGCATAGTCACACAAAACTAATTCTCACATTGCCCATGTCCATGAATATATGTCACATTTGAGGAACCCCAGGATAATATGTTTTGGAAGGTCATGCTAGAGAAAAGACTTTGAATATAGCCGTGGTGTTGTACTGTTGCCTATAATCTGAAGACAAGGCTAATTAAATTCAGAGAGCTTCATCATTAGAAAGTTAATGGTGAAGTGTTTTGGTGGTAAAAAAATGGACTTAATTTGCATGTGATTCGGGTAATTTTTGCTTTTCATATGTCTATAGATAGCTTGAATTTCTTCCTCAGAAAATTGCCTGCTTATAACCATTGACCATTTGTCAATTGGAGAGTGGCTCTTATTTTTAAAAATGTGAATCATTTCTTTGTATGAACTAGAAACTAGATCTTTATCAGGAACTTTACTGAAAATTTTTTTCCCACTGTTTTTCTCTTCTAATCTCAGCTGCATTTGATTTTGTTTTTGCAAAACTTTAAATTTTATGTAAACAAAATTGTCAATTTTATGTGCTGTAATCATGGACTCTTCCCCTCTTTATAGATTTGACAGGTAACAACTTCTTTGCCCCTCTAATTTGTTTTAAGATGTGACCTTTTAAATCTAAGTCATTGTGAAATGTTAATCTGAACATAATTTCTGTCAGACCCATTTCCCATTTTCCTAGCGGTTTTTGTTGAATAATGAGTTCTTACCCTGATTTGAGGCTCATTGAACATTAAATAACTAAGTTCCTTTGCCTTCTGTATGTAGTGTACCCACCCAGTATTCTCCACTTATTATTCCTTCGGTTTTTTAACCAGTTCTAAATAGTTTCATTTATTACTGCATTGTAGTACATTTTGAGATCTGGTACTACTAGGCCCCTCAAAATTCTTGACCTTTTTGTTCCTCCAGATTTATTTCATTTTCTTTTTTTAGCTCTGTAAAATATAACTTTGGTAGTTTGATTGGTATGGCACTGAATATTGGTGTCATTTTTACTGTATTGGTTCAGTCTTCTTGTGTACATTCATATTTTTCCAGTGACTAAGATCTATCCATTTCTGTTAAGTCTGTTGTAGTTGTAGTCATATAGTTCCTATGTATATCTTGGTGGTTGAATCCTAAGTATTTTATACATTCTGTGGTTTTTTAAGAGGCAGCTAGGTGGATAGAGTCCTGGGCTTGGAAGTCAGGAAGACCTGAATTCAAATCATCCTTTGACACTTATTAGCTGTGTGACTCTGGGCAAATCATTTACCCTTTCCTCTGGAGAAGGAAATGACAAACCACTCCAGTATCTTTGCTAAGAAAACCTCTTAGTATTGGTTGCTATAGCCCTGGGGTCATGAAGAGTTTGAATAACAAAATAATAAGTTGTTTTAAATGGAATTTTTCTTTTCCTACTGAATTTTGTTGGTAATATGCAGAAGTGCTGATTATTTTTGTGGATTTATCTTATGTTCTGCTATTTTGATGAACTTATTAATTTCAGTTAATTTTTTAGTTAATTCTTTAGGGTTCTCTAAGTAAACTGTCAACTCATCTGCAAAAAGTAAAACATTTCTTTTTCAGATGTGGTGGTTTTTACATATACACATACCTACCCATATACACATTTCTTATGCTTTACTCTTTGACTTATAATTTATTATAGTTAGTGTTATAGAACAAGAACTACTAATTGCACGTGTAAGGATAATGCTAAACTATTATTCTGCAGTTAGCAAATGACCATGGTAACTGGATATTGAGAATATTGGAAGGAACATGAACTGGAAATGACCTGATAACAGATCATTTGATATTTATAAAACTTTTCTAAAAGGTCTAAGTGAATATCTCTTAGGAGTCATATGCTTTTTTTCTTGTTGATATCTTTAAGCTTCAGTTAAAATATAACAATGAATAAACAATTAAAGCATTTACTCAGCATATTTGCAAAGCAGTGTGCTGAGAGTTGAGGATATGAATAAAAGAGTAAGACAATCTATGCTCTCAAGAACCTCACATTTTTAATGGGGAGAAAACACATATGAAAGTCTTGGCTGCAAGTTTGATGGAAGAGTGCCATGGTCCTTAGGTTGAAAAGCAAAGTAGGTGAAAATACATTTTTTTAAATGTCATTTCCACGGATAAAATATTAGTTTTTTGTTTTTTTGGAGGGCAATTGGGGTTAAATGACTTGCCCAAGGTCACATGGATAGTAAATGTGTCAGGTGTCCGAGGCTGGATTTGAACTCAAGTTCTTCTGACTCTAGGACAGGTGCTCTATTCACTGTGCCATGTAGCCACCCCTAAAATATTAGTTTCTAATGTTGACAGTGCCAAGGGCTTTGGTGGCAAGAACTGTCTTTCCTCTATCTTCAGTAGTTGTAGCAGTAGAACCTCTAGGAACAGTTGTCAGCTTGCATTTCCACAGGTATTGCTTCTCAAGATGATAGCAGGAATCATTAGACCATAAGCACTACTATTCCCAAAGCTTTTAGGTTCAAGGTCTTGGGCTGTTGCTATCAGAGTCTGAGGGGAGATGGTTGTCAAGGTGATGGGTTTTTATAATTCTTTTACAAAAAAGTATTTTAACCATTTTTCTGATCTTTTAAAAAATAAACTCTTTAACTCAGTTTAGAAACAAACCTCTCATGGTTTTAAAGCAGTAAATTCACTACCATTTCTCTTTTCTATCTGGGCACTTTGACCAGAAACTATTGTTACATTCAGACATTCAGCACAAATTTATGGAGAACCTATTATGTTCCAGGCACCATTGTGCTGAGGGCTCTACAGAGATGAATAAAACATTATAGTGTCTGCCCTCAAGGAATTTTCGATCAAACACATCTCATATGTTGGGCTAACCTATTGGCTTCCTTGCTGAAGCCTGGGGACTACTAATAGTTCACAACAACCTAATGAAAACTGTTGGTTTAAATAGCTTACTATTACTACCACCCTCAAAAATGCTTGAACTAAAAAACCCTGAGTGGTTTTTGTTTGTATTTGTATTATAAACCCTGGCCAATCTTAAGTGATATCTGGTTACTAGAATTTTTTTCTTATCCTTCTCTTGTGTTTCCTTCAGATGAAGATCTAATAAAATATGGCTGGCCAGAAGATATTTGGTGAGTAGCTCTCTTTGTTCTCTATGGAGCTGTCATTCCTTAACTATGGAGAAGAGTCTACCTAACTTAAGACTTTCACGATCAAAGATAAGACCTCAGAGATGAAGGACAAAGCCAGTGTCCCATAGGGTAGTGCTGCCTCTAAGACAGGGACTTTCTCCTGATGCTGCAGCCTTGGCTCTCATCACAACATCAGCACATATTGTCTTTTTTTTTTTTTCTGGGGCTTTTTTTGGTCAGAATATTATTTTTTCCTCACTCTTCTTAAATAATGTAATCACTGTTCTACCATAAACAGTGATTATGGGTGCAAGATATTTAAACACATGGCATTTATATCCTATTGTGTGTAGATGTGGAGTTGGTACTTACTTGTTTCTCTTAGTTTGGATACCTATTTTAAGCCCTTTTTGTCCAGAATCCTTTTATCTAGCTACATGAAAAGTCCACATTAAAAAATTTTCAGGTCTGAAACTATCCCCCTGTCCGAGAAGTCCTGGTTAGAAACTTCTTTTTAATTAAGCAAAACACCAAAACAGGGAGGCTAGGTGGCACAGTGAATAGAGCACTGGCCCTGGAGTCAGGAGGACCTGAGTTCAAATCTGGCCCCAGACACCACACACATACACATGCACGCGCGTGCACACGCACCCTAGCCATATGACCTTGGGTAAGTCACTTAACCCCAATTGCCCTCCAAAAAGCAATTAAAAAATCCCCCAAAACAAGCCTCTTTTTTTCTAGGGCTAGACATGTGGTTCCCCTGCCAAGTTAGTATCTGTTCTTTTAGCTAGAGCCATCTCTTGAGAGAGACAAAAGATAGCTAATTACTTCGTAAAAGTCATTGTTTTATGAGATATGAGGGTCTAAACATCTACATATAAGACATACTGACAGGTACACCAAGAAGGGTGATTTGCCATAGCTCTTTTTTTTCTTTTTTTCTTTTTTTTTCCTTTTTTTGGAGGGCAGTTGGGGTTAAGTGACTTGCCCAAGGTCACACGGCTAGTTTTTTGTGTTAAGTGTCTGAGGCCGGATTTGAACTCAGGTACTCCTGACTCCAGGGCCGGTACTCTATTCACTGCGCCACCTAGCCGCCCCTGCCATAGCTCTTTGACTCAGAAAAGGACCTCGGTATAGATTAAATGCCTGTTGTAGACTGTTTACTGAAAATTCAAACCCAGTGGGTTGCTGAACCCAAAATACTTAACCAAAAAATCCTTCCATTAAATGTAGTGAAGACAAATGTCCAGTTTTTGAGTATACTTTGTAATATGCCCCTAGGGCTCAATTAAGTGTTCTCTGATCCTTTTGCTATACTGGGAGTTAGTAGATACTGTTAGTTGAGAGATTGATAGGTTTTACATAAGTTGGGTATTTTCAAAAAGTCAAGATTAGCCTAAATTATACGACTGTACTTTTTTTTTTTTTTTTTTTGCTTTTTGGAGGGCAGTTGGGGTTAAGTGACTTGCCCAAGGTCACACGGCTAGTTTTTGTGTTAAGTGTCTGAGGCCGGATTTGAACTCAGGTACTCCTGACTCCAGGGCCAGTGCTCTACTCACTGCGCCACCTAGCCGCCCCTGATTAGCCTAAATTATAAATCAGAGAGACTTTGGAAGCCCAGGTCTGTTCTGGGATTTTTTTCCCCCCCAGAATTTATTTATTTATTTTTCAGTTTTTAGCATTCATTTCCTCAAGATTTTGAGTTCCAGATTTTCTCCCCATCTCTCTCCTACCCCCACCCCAAGATGAAATGTCATCAGACCCCTTACCCCAGTCTGTGCTCCATTCCATTTTGTCCACAAAAAAGGGAATCGAATGTTAAAAATCTTTAGACTTTTGCAAAGGCTTTGAACAAAGAAAGCTTCACATCAAACATTGGCTTAATAAAATAATAAATCAGTGCTAATAATAATGAGCACTGGCTCCGTAGTTAAAGAAGTTTGATTCAGTTCCCATCTCTAACACAATTTCTGTGACCTTGAGCAAGTCGCTGAAACTCCTTAGGCCCCAGTTTCCTTATCTGTAGAATGAGGGAGTTAGGGTAGGTAGTCTCTAAGGTCCCTTCTAGCTTTACATCTGTGATCTTATATAGTGCTTTATGTAGATTCACAAAAATACCCTTTGAAGTAGGTACTATTATTATCATCATCACCATTTAAGTGGTTGAGGAAGTGAAGGAATTGATTGACTTGACCAGGGAAACACAGTATTTGAGGTAGAATTAAAACCCAGGTCTTCCCACTCTAAGTGTAGCACTAAACCGTGGATATAGTGTGGCTACAGGTGTGTTATTAAGGGCTGGATTATAGGGGGCAGAGCCAAGATGGCAGAGTAGAGGGAGCAACTCAGGTAAATTCTCCCAACATTTTCTTCAACCACTTTAAAATAAATTGTCAAATTGAATTCTGGAGTGGCATAGCCAACAAAAGGCCAAAGTGAGACATTTTCTAGCCCAAGGCAACTTCGGTCAGTAGGGGAGATCTGTGACATTTGGCCTGCCATAATGCATTCAGTGGTTAACAGCAGCAGTGTGCATTGGATATGGCAATAGCAGCAGCTGAAGCTTTGAGAGCTCTCAATCCAGAGAAGGTATGGGGGTGGGATAGTTGGTCAAAAAGGGACTTCAGGGGACTGGCACTGGCCATAGGAGAGAACACCATTTAGCAATTCTGTTGCCTATACACAGTTCTGGGTTGCAGTTCTAGGGTAGAGAGGAATTCTTGTGATCTGTCAGAAAAAAGTAGGGACGACGGTTGCAGTTCCAGGGCAAAGAAGAACATTAGTGCTTGTAGCTACAGAGGAATAGGGCCATTCCTGATTAAAGACTAGAGCACAGATCAGAAAAGCAGTGACTGCACTTTCCCTAGATAATACCACCTTGGAAGCACTGAAAACTTGCAGACTCCCCAGAACTAGCTTTGAAAAGAGCAATGTGAAAAAGGCTGGAGTTTGGGATGGTATCCCTCCACCCCTAGGTGAACAGAACAGACTTTAACATAAAGTTCAGTTAAGAACTAGAGTGGAAAAGTGAGCAAACACTAAAAAAAGACTGATCATGATGACAGGAAAGATTAAGACACAAACTTAGAAGATTGCAGTATGAAAACAGCTTACAAGCAAAGCCTCAAAGAAAAGAAGGCAAATTGGACACAAGTTCAATAAGAATTCCTGAAAGAATTAAAGAAAGAAATAAGTGTAAATTGAAGTGTACTTTTTTTCACTTTATTTTTCTTGTTTTTTTTGTGGGGAAGGGACAACATGACATATAGAAATATGTTTTGCATAATTTTACACGTATAATTGGTATTATTGCTTGCCTTTTTGATAGGTGGGGGAGGGTTGGAAAGAATTTGGAATTCAAAATTTTTAAAAATGCTAAAAATAAATAATACACAATTGAAAAAATAAAACTACAAAAACAAGGGTTGGATTTGTGATGTAGAATGGTTTATAGTGGTAATCCTTAGGTATCAGTGCCAGGACCATGGAAAGGAAGTACCATGATATTTCCAGGTTTATGTAGGTGATACTTATTTCTCTTGAGTTGTGAAATGCCATGAAAAATATTTATATGTTGACTCTGAATGGTTTGAAAAGTAGTAGATGAACTCACATATGGGAAGAATAATGCAATACAAGATGATAAAATGAGAGTTCCTGAGATGAGTATGACTCACTAAGAGGATCTTGATATACTATACTCAAGATTCTTGCTCTTGAGCTGCTGCTCAGATGCCAGGTGTCAGCAAGAATGGAATAATTGGCATAATCTCACCTTTGTACAGAATCATGGTGTTTCTGCCCTTGGGACATAATGTGTTTTAAAAGGTCATTGTTTCTCAGAAAAGACAGGATATTCCTCAGTTTGGAAAGATAAAGTGAGAATGGGATATGATCAGAATCATCAAATTCATGAAGGAAATAGATGGCTGTAGATACAGATTTGTAAACAGAATCTGATGATTCCAGAACTGGGAGTGCCTGCTGATGCTTGAAATAGAAGTAATTCTTTACTGCATGGAAAGTTATCATGTAAAGGTCATCACCTCCATGAGGGCATATATAGCCTGGAGATGTAAACCAGTTGATGAAACTTTAGATAAATTAGTAGATGTTATACTTCTTTCTTTCTTTGTTTCTTTGTTTCTTTGTTTCTTTGTTTCTTTCCTTCCTTCCTTCCTTCCTTCTTTCCTTCCTTCCTTTCTTTCTTTCTTTCTTTCTTTCTTTCTTTCTTTCTTTCTTTCTTTCTTTCTTTCTTTCTTTCTTTCTTTCTTTCGCTTTTTGGAGGTGGGGAAGGCAGGGCAATTGGGGTTAAGTGACTTGCCCAAGGTCACATGGCTAGTAAGTGTTAAGTGTCTGAGGCCAGATTTGAATTCAGGTCCTCCTGACTCCGGGGTTGGTGCTTTATTCGCTACACCACCTAGCTGCCCCTAGATGTTATATTTCTAATGGATTACTTAAAAGAGGGGTAGGGGAACTACATACACTTGGCATATGGATAATGTTTTGGGAACTGTTTTGAAGAACTTGGGTTGCTTCCTTAGATCTGCTGTTATAGTCATGCCCTGTCTGTTAAGTTTTTTCTTCCACTATACTAGCTAGTCTACTTTCTCTCCTCATACCATAATTATGCTAGTCTTAAGCCTCCTCTTAAAAATGATTTTTTCTTTTGTAGGTTTCACGTAGACAAACTCTCTTCAGCTCACGTGTACCTTCGGCTACACAAGGTAGTTGGAGCCAACTTTTAATATAATTTTTTTGGTACAATGGAAAGAATCTTGGGTTTGGAATCAAGAGGTTTGAATCTTATCTCTGCCACTTTACAGTGCCTGTTTCCTTATCTGTAAAATGAGGGAATTGATGTAGATAAGCTTAAATTCTTTCCGCTTCCAAATCTATGATCCTATGATTTTTTTTTCTCCAATGAGAAGCATCACATGTTATTCATATTTCTGCAGTTAATTTACTTAAAATAATATACTAATTACTAAAGTTGGACAGAATGAAGCAATGAACTCCCTTTGGTGTAATAGTAATGTAATTTGATCCCTTTATATTGGCAAAGCTAACAGGTACTTAGCATTTAGTAATTAATCAAGCCTCTGTTAAAGAAACAGAAGATATGAATCCCTGTTGCTGATGTAACAGGAAGGGGTTGAAATAGGAAGGAGCTAATGCCATGTGTGTATATAAGGAGAAGCCCCTGCTGGGTCAGACAGATCTTGGAGCCAGGTTCTGGAGGCTGAGGAAGAGAAGCCCAGGGTGGAAAGAATGATTTTTATTTTGAGAACCTGGATGAAGTGATTTTGATTCTGGGAATAAGCTAAAACTTCTGCTGAGTCCGGGCCAGCCAAGCCTCTGAGGATTTCTGAGGACCAGCTGGAGCTGCAGAAGACTGAGGAAGCATGACTGTGGTGCCAGTATTTTGTCTGTTTGTGGCTTTGTTAAGCCTTGACTTCCCAGGAACATAGACTGTGAAGGATTTAAGGTGGACTGGACACTGTGAACTTCATTGTGGAACAGGGACTGCATGGAGAGCTGGACAAGAAGCTGGGAGCTGTCTTTGAACCCAGGTGACAGTTTGGTGAATCCAGGTAGGAGCTGGAACCATAGAAGGGGATCCAGGGAATCTGAGAGCCTACCTCGGGTCAAAATGAAGAGATGTCTCTGTGGATACTGAGTAGTGACTGATTGAAGTTGTAACTTATTTATGATCTTGAAATTGTAACTTACTTGTGACTGAGGGGTGGATGGCTTGTGTATTTTACACTACCCCTTAAGAGAGTGCTGAGTAGTGACTGATAGTTGTAATTTAGTGTGCTGCATGAGTGAAGAACTTTGACTTTTGTATTTTGTGACCCTTAGCCTCCTTAAGGATAATTGAATGATTGAGTTACTAAGTGATTTATTGACTACATGATTGTACTTTGTTTAAAACTATGTGTCCATTGTGGTGAAAACTGTGTGGCTGTTTTAGTAATAAGTTGTTTTTAATGCTGTATTTTGATTTTCTGTGATAAGTTGTAGCATTGTGAATGTTGTACCTTGATTTTCTATGAATGTTTTTTGCTCTGATTTTTAATTGAATAGAGTGTTCACTATACTATGTAACCAGAACCTTGAAAGCTGTTCATAGTAGCATTCTTCTGGAAAGTTGCTCGTGGGTGGCTTTACATTTGGCTCTTGTCAGCTTTGTTTTTTTCTGCTCTGCTATATTAGAATTCTTTCATTGAATAAAATAAAACCTATTCGAGTACCCTGAACTCTGCACATCATCCATTTAGGTCACCTTTGTGTTTCAGGGGCAAAGGATAGAAGACATTCCAAAGGAAGTGCTGATGGATTGTGCACACCTTGTGAAGGCCAATAGTATTCAAGGTAACCTTGGTCTGAGGCATTTTCAGGATTTGTAGTAGTTTTACACATCCAAGAATGTTTCTATTTCTTTTTAAAATGCGCTATTTTTAATGTACAACAATGATGGGGGGGCATGCCTTCTTTCGTTTACCCATTATAAATGGTGGCTTTGCTACATAAAAAGCATCTGTAGTTTTTTATTATAAAACAACATGCTTTTCATTTCCATGTGTCTTAATTCATCCCAATTCTTTATTTTTCTTGCCTGAAATAAAAGATGACCTTAGGCTCTTTAAAGTCTGCCTTTCCGTTGATTTGTAAAAGGTGGTTATACAGGAAGTTAATATTATTAGCTCAGCATGAGAAGCATTTATTTGTAGGTTTGTCATTTAGTCATCAGATTCCATTGCTGAAGATCACTTGCTTTCCCTCACTCTGTTCATATGTATATACTTTTTGACTTTTTTTTTTTTCCCATTTGAGTTGGGAAGAAGTGGATCAGTTGATGTTGCCATCCATTGTTTTGTTAGGGCATGATGTGTTCTGGTTATAATCTTTTGACAAGTGAGGAAGTGAAGAAAAGGGTTCCAGGTTAATGTTTTCTGAAGGTAGGTGGACACTAAGATATAAATTAGGAGTTGAGAGTTTGTCAAGACAGATTGAATTATAGGAGCAGAGTTGAAGTATGAGAGAGGCCCAGGTAGAACATATATTATTAGAGTTGGCTTAGGAGTTGATGAGAAGAGCATGCAAGTAAGATTTAGTGTGGGAAAGGAATATAGTTTAGGATAGAAATAGGGATTGGAGAGATAGGAGGATATGTAGCCAGTGTCAGAGGATAGTGTTGGATTTTGCAGGTGGATTTTTCTTTTTCTACCCCTGTTCTGTTTATTAGACCTGTTCTGTTTATCAGGAGGTACCCTTTACTTGGTTGAGAAGAAATGAAGACTTAAAGATGATAGGATATATGCTGAAAGAGACCTTACCTTAAAGATACCTGAAATATACAGCCTACTTTTTCTTTGTTGTTTTTTGGTTGTTTCAGTATTGTCTAACATTCTGTGACCCGACCCCATTTGGAATTTTCTTAGCAAAGATACTGGAATGGTTTTCCATTTCCTTCTGTAGGTAATTTTATAGATAAGGAACTGAGGCAAACAGGTTTAAGTGACTTGCCCAGAGTCACACAGCTAGTAAATGTTTGAGGTCGGATTTGAACTCAGAAAGATGGGTCTTCTTGACTTCTGGCACTTTATCCACTGCATCACCAAGTTGCTCTCCCTACATTTTTTTTTAGAAAATAAAGTATACTTTTAAGTAAGATTTTATGTCAGGAATTTCTGCTAAAGGTCATGTAGTCTTAGCTTGTTTTATAGATGAGAGGATCATGACCCAGGGTGCTTAAGTGAATTTCCTGTTTATAAGTCTAGTGTCTAGAGACCGAATCTGCTGTCTGTGATTCTTTTCTTTTCATTATAGTGCCTTAATGTTAATAGCTGTGTAAAGTCCCTAGTTTTTATTTTGCAAATGTATAAATTCCCTTTGTTGTTTTAGGATACTTAGCTGTAGGTAAAAAGCAGGATTTTTCTAAAATTTCTGATGAAATTTACCAATTAAAAATGGGTTTCTCATTCCTTTGGCTTTCATTCTCACTTCTTTCTCTTCCCATTTTTCATATTAATTGACTGACTGGTGAAAGTTATGGGAGCTCTAAATTTCTTCTAGTCCTTCACAGTCCTGTATAGCCTTTTCTTTGGTTCCAGGATCTAGAGAGAAGGGAAGGAAGGTCTCCCCTCTATCCCAATAGTACCTACCATTGTATGGAATGCCTATTTAGCTTCCCAACATACTGAACTCCTTTTTCATTCCCTTTTTTCCTCTATATTCCCCCTCCCTAGTGGAATCAGCCTGGCAAAATCAAAGCAGCACTTATGAGTTAGCATAGGAAATAAAAATTCATAACTAGAATCATATTTGCCTCTCACAGAGGACCACACTGAGGCCCAGAGAGGGACCTAAGTGACATGTTCATATTTGCTTAGGTCGTTAATGAACCCAAGTTTCACCCCCACAGCATGCCTCCCACTTCAGAGGCACAGACATCATGTAGCTTACCACCTACAACTCTCCTACCTCTCATACTGCCCCAGAGACCTCAAGACTACCACGTTCTACTGTCCCATAGCTCCAGAAACTATACTGCCATCCTGTTCTCCCTGATGTTTTTGAAACTTCCACACTGGAAGAATGGGGGAATTTGTTCTTCATCTTCTTTTCCCCCTGGTTGTAGTTTTAAAAAAACAAAAAAAAGTGAAATAGTCTGTCTTCCTGAGGACTCTAGTTCGTGTAACTTTCATTACTTAGAGCTGGCTAGTTGTAGGGTTGCCAATGTTCATCATAATGTTAGAATAGAAGACGCCTTGTCCAGCTTCATTGTTTTACACATGAGGAACCTAAGGGTCAGAGAGGTTAATTTGCTTATGGCCACAGAGAACAGAGTCTGGGTCAAAGTCCAGGTTTTCTTATTTCTTGCCTCTACTGATCTTTCTACTATAGTACAATAATTTAGTGGTAATTTTATTTAATGATATTTTATTTAATTTTATTTAAAGTTGTCATTTTGTGAGTAATAGAAAAATACCTGAATGACTTAACATTTTGTTATTTCAATGATATTTTTAGTTTAATTGTGTTTAACTTTATCCTTGTTGGCTTGTGATTATTGATGGGAAGTTTGAGGGGAAAGTTTTGTCTAGTGTTCTGTTGCCTTACATGCTGAAGAAGAGTTTCTCTTGTCAGGCTGCAAGATGAACAACGTTAATGTGGTATATACACCGTGGTCTAACCTGAAGAAAACAGCAGACATGGATGTGGGACAGATAGGATTTCACAGGCAAAAGGATGTAAGTGTTTCCTGTCCTTTGAAGGAAATAGGCTCCTGTATGACTGTAGGACTCAGTTTTTCTGTCTAGCACTAGTTTTTGAGGAGTATGTTTAAAGTTTAAAGGGAAATAAACTGGTAGTGATTGCATATACAAATAGCCAGTGCCTCCCTGCATAGGTTCCTTGACATTTCCTCCTTCCTTTCTGTCTCAGCTACCTTTAAGGAGGAAAATAACCTACTCCAAAGAACAAAAAAGGCTTTTTTTTCTTTCCCACCCCTACCTCATTTTCCTTTTCTTCACCAAGGTGAAAATTGTAACAGTGGAGAAGAAAGTAAATGAGATTCTGAACCGTTTAGAAAAGACCAAAATGGAGCGGTTCCCAGACCTAGCGGCAGAAAAGGAATGTAGAGACAGAGAAGAGAGGAATGAGAAGAAAGCCCAGATTCAAGAAATGAAGAGGAAAGAGAAAGAGGAAATGAAGAAGAAGAAGGAAATGGATGAACTTAGGTGAGTTGGAACTGTGGGGCTGACCTCCAAGATGCCTTCCTAGTTTTCTCCTTTGTAAAATAAAGGATTTGGACTAGAATTGTAGTGTCAGAATACAGATAGAAATAGAAAACCCCTCAAATCAACATTATCCATGTTGTGTTGTATTTTTATTTATTTTGTTAAACATTTACCAATGACATTTTCATCTGGTTCTGGACTGGGAGCTACAATTAACGTTTCTGGTCTTACATGATCTCTGAGGTACTTTTCAACCCTTCTCTAACTTCCTTCCCTGATCAATTAAAAAATTATTTTTTAATTAATTTCAAACTTAAAATACAAAATGACAAAAGAAATAAAGTGTTATATATAGTACACAGCAAAACATGAGAGAGGATTCAGTATAAATACTAAATGTCCATTAACTTATGTAATAGATACTACACATTGTTTTTGAAGCTGTCCAGCTTTTCTATGCTTCCTTGTAGTTTTTGTTTTCTTCTCTGCAGTGCACTTTTTAGTTTATTTTTTTCCTTACCCCCTACCCTAGAGCAGGCTACAATTAAGCTCAAATTTATGTAAATATACATATACATCTATAAATACACACATATACATACATATATTCACACATATACATATATGTAAGACCATACTATGCATATTTCTATTTGTCAGTTCTTTCTGGAGGTGGGTAGCATTTTCCTTCATAGGGCTAAGTTTTTTCATGTTTTTCTACATCAACCAACTCACCATTTCTTATATTGCAGTAGTATTCCATCACAATCTTACGTACACAGCTTGGTCAGCCAGTTGGAGGGCACCTATCATTTTAGCCAACTGATATGTGTAAGATTATCTCAAATTTGTTTTAATTTGCATTTCTCTAATCAGTAATGCTTTCGAGTATTTTTTCATACAATTATATATAGTTTTGATTTCTTCATTGAAAAACTGCCTGTTCATATACCTTGACCATCGATTGATTGAGGGATGACTCATACTCTTTTAATTTGACAAAGTTCTTTATATATTTGGGAAATGAGACCTAAACAATATTGAATAATATTGGTGACATGTGTTCCTGTCTTCAGCTTTTTGTTCTTGCTTCCTAATCCCTGGTAAAGATCATGTCTAATAACTTTGACTCTCATCTCAATTTTGACAACTCTCAAATCTGTATCTCCAGTTTTAACTTCTCATCTCTATTGTGCTCCAGCTGTCTCTAAAACTTCAGCTGTTCTGTCCTATATAAAACCATATTTATCCTCTACTGTTAAGCTCTGCTCTAAACTTCTTCATTTCAGTGTCAGCATTGTTTTTCTGTAATATTAGACTAGTAACTAACATCATCTTTGACTTCTCCTTTATCTTCTAAATCCAGTGTATGATTAGATTGTTAATTCTTTTTTTCTAGGTTTTTTTTTTTTTCTTTTTGGAGGGTAGAGGCAGGGCAGTTGGGGTTAAGTGACTTGCCCAAGGTGGCAAGGCTAGTAAGTATGTCAAGTGTTAAGTGTCTGAGGCCAGATTTGAACTCAGGTCCCCCTGACTCCAGGGCCACCTAGCCACCCCTTTCTTAGGTATTTTTTAGATGCATCTCTTATCATTTTCACTCTCAGCACTTTAGTTCAAGTCTTCACTCTTGACTGTTAACATTAGTCTCTTAATTTCACTGCCTTGTTCTCTGCCTGCTCCAGTCCTTTTTGTACACCATTGCTAGACTGATTTTCCTAAAGGACTATTCATGTTGTTACCCTTCCCAGGAATTTTGGGTTTCTACTACCTAGAAAGTTATCCAAGTGTTTCTTAGCTTTCTTTTTTTAAAGTAAGTTGTAGTTGATTTTTTTTTTTTGTATCCCTCACTTTTCCCACCCAGGACACCATCTTGTAACAAAGAATATTTGTTTTAAATAAAAATAAGAGATAAAAAGCAATCAGCAAGACTGATCAATACATTGAAAAACTATGAAAGTATACGCAGCCTGTGTATCTCTCATGTCTGCAAAGGAGTGGGAGTGTCTTCTCAGGTCTCTTTATTTTGGACCATGCTTGTTTTTTCCCCTTTTGGAGGAGGGAAGGCAGGGCAGTTGGGGTTAAGTGACTTGCTTAAGGTCACCTGGCTAGTGAGTGTCAGGTGTCTGGGGCTGGATTTGAACTCAGGTCCTCCTGACTCCTGGGTTGGTACTCTATTTGTTGTGCCACCCAGCCACCTCCATGCTTGTCTTTTGTAGTTTTAAATTCAATTTTGATGTTTTGTGGTTATTGTTCTTCCTATTTACATTGTTGTAAATATTTTTTATGGTGTTTTTCTAATGTCTCTGCTTAGTACACTCAACATGATTTCATATAAGTATTTCCATGCTTCTCTGTATTTGTCATATTTGTTGTTTCTTATAGCACAGTAATAATTCATTATATTCATGTACTACAATTTGTTTGACTACTCCCCAGTTAAAGGCATTCGTTTTGTTTTCAGTTCTTTGTTACCACAAAAAGTGCTGCTATAAATATTTTGATGTATATGGGCATTTCTTATAAATGACCTCCTTAGGGTGTGTGCCTAGTAGTAGAATCTCTGGATTAAAGAGTAATTCCAGATTGTTCTTTACAGTGGTTGTATTGATTCGCAGCTCCACCAACATTCCACACTAAATGCATTGACTATTACCATATTTTGGTCATTGTTGCCAATTTGATGGGTGTGGGGGTGAAACCTCAGAATTGTTTCAGTTTGCATTTTTCTTATTAGATATGGAGAATTCTTTCAAATGATTGTTAATAATTTGTAGTTCTTTTTTTTGTTTTTGTTTGGAGGGCAGTTGGGGCTAAGTGACTTGCCCAAGGACACACGGCTAGTGAATGTGTGTGTGTGTGTGTGTGTGTTAAGTGTCTGAGGCTGGATTTGAACTCAGGTCCTTCTGACTCCAAGGCTGGTGCTCTATTGACTGCGCCACCTAGACGCCCCAATTTGTAGTTCTTTTGAGAAATATTTATTTTTATCCTTTGACCGTTTATCCATAGAGGAGTGGTTTTTAGTCTTACATATGTTAGTGGTTTATACATTTTAGATACAAAACCCTTATTTGAAGATTTTGATACAAAGATTTTTCCCCCTTTTTAATCATCTCTTTCTATCACAAATTCATGCATTTCAATTCCTTGTAATCAAGATGTCCCGATTTACTTTTCTTTTAAAAATACCTTTTATGACCACGAATATCAGCAAACATGAACATTTCCATTTACAGAGATGAACAGAAAAGAGGATTATATATGATAATTTGTTATTAATCATCTTTTCTTTCCTTTTTCTTTTGGATCTCTCTTACTTAGTATCTATTAACTTCTGTCCTAACCACTTTCCATCCCCTAGAAGCCCTTCCTTAATTACATGTAGAGTCAGACAAAACAAATTCACACATTAGTCACGTTTGAAAATATATATATAATTCAGCATTTCCAATCTATCACCTCTGTGTCAAAGAGATGGGAAGCAAGCTTCACCAGTCTTCCGAGGTTGTGATTAGTCGTGTGTGGTCATAGCTCCTAAGTCTTTTGGAGTTGTTTTCCTTCATGTTATTTTAGTTGTATGAATCACTTAAGGTTCCCTTCACTCTTTGTCCGTTTATAGAAATCTCCTAGGTTCCACAGAATCCGTACTTTTTGTCATTTCTTACGTTGTAATGATATTTTATTACATTCATATACCAGAATTTGTTCAGCCATTCCCAAACTGTTGTGTGCCACACTTTGTTTCCGTTTTGTTGCAGCCACAAAAATTGCTGCTGTAAATATTTTGGTACAGATCGGTCATTTCCTATTGTCTTTAACCTCTTTGGGGTAGCCTAATAGTGGTAATGTTGGGTCCAGGTGGATGCACAGTTTTGTGACTTTTTGGGGTATGTTAATAAAATATTTTCCAGAAGGGTTTGATTAATTTGCGACTCTGCCGACCATGCATTCAGGTATTGATCCTCTCAGAACTCCTCTAACAATTACCTTTTTTCTCTTTTGTCATTTTTGCCAATCTTATGGGTATGAGATGGAATCTTAATTTAGTTTGCATTTCTCTTTAGTGATTTGGAGCATTTTGTTATAGGGATGCTAAAAGTTTGCATTTCTTCATTTGGAAACTTCCCGTTTGGCACGTTAGTATACTGTTTGGTGGATCTATGAATTTGTTTAGTCATTCTGGAAAGTAATTTGGAACAATACTGCGAGTGTCTCTAAACTGTGCTAAACTAAACCCTTTGAATCAGTGAAACCACTACTAAGCTTTTACTCAGAAGAGTTTAAAAAAAAATAAGGAAAAGGACCCATAAGTCCAAAAATATTTATCATGGTTCTTTGTGTAGTATCAGATAACTGGAAACTAAAGATGAGGAGTGCCCACCAGTTGGAGAATGGCTGAACAAATTATAGCATATCAACATTATGGAATAATATTGTACCATAAGAAATCAAGAAAGATACTTTCAGGGAAACCTGGAAATCCTTTTGTCAGGTGATGCAGAATGAAAAGTAGAACCATTTATACAGAAGCAACATGGTAAAGAAAAACAACCATGAAAGACTTTAATAACTCAGATCAGTGTGACAACCAGCCATAATTCCAAAGGGACTGATGATAAAGCATGCTATTACCCACCTCCTGATTCAAACATGATGCATGACTCAAGATGTAGAATGAAATATACATTTTGGACGTGGGCCCTGTGAAGATAGAATTTTACTTAAATATACTTTTCTGATATGTAGGTTTTATATTTCTTTAAGGAAGTAGGGAGAGAATTGGGCAGAAGCATCAGTGGAGTTATCTAAATTTAAAAAAAAAGGGGGAACGTTGAAGCATTTAAAAAACACATAAAATAGAACAAAGATCATACATGTCAAGCTTATATACCTAAAATGAAAAGCAAGCTGCTCAGAATACACATTTGCATCTTCATCTACAATCCTCTTTTTTTGTTTTACTATATTTGTATGTAAATATTCACCATATTTAGTGTTAAGTTCAGAATAAAAAAGATAAAAACAAAACTGTTCACATCCATTGGAAAGCTTCCTTGATTTTCAAAGCCTATTCTCATGCTTTCATCTGGGTTTAGTGAAAAGAATATTTGATTTGGTGTCAGTAACTGAGTTTGAATCTCCGTTTTGCTACCTGATTGATAAATACCTTTGTGACTATCTCTTAACTGTAAGTTACTTAACTTTTATGGGCCTCAGTTTCTTTTTCTGTGAAGTGAGGATTATCTTTCAAGGTCTTTTCTAATTATAAATTTTATGATCCAGACTTATTTTTAATTCTTCTTCCATGAGCTTTGATCTTCATAATATTTCCCCCATGTTATGCTAATTTCTTGCTTCTTTACTTTTGCTTATTTGTCCTGTGCATCTAAAATGTAATAGGATCTTAGATCCAGAATTGAAAGGGACCTTAGAGATCCCTCTCACCTCCTCCTATTTTACAGAGGAGAAAACTGAGGCCTAGAGATTAAATGACTTGCTCAGGGCTTACACAGCTAGACTAAGTTTCTGGAGTGAGTCTTCTTATTCTCAGTCTCACATTAGATCCACTATACTCCTTACATATTTCCTCACAGCTCTGCTGGGCTAAAATCCTCTATTAAATTTGACTCAAGTCCCATTTCTTCCATGACTGTGCTACACCACTGATATATCCATTCTTTGGATTTCTGACTCGTATTTTAGTACTTAATTATTTATTGTCTTTGTTTTTTCATGTGTATGAGTCCTATCTCTCCAACTACAGGCCAGGGAATGTATCTTATATTTTTTGTACCTATCACCTACAATGTTGAACACTTTTTAGTTTTAGTTGGTTGGTTGATTATCTTCCCAATTGCTTTAGAGTGTCTTTAGTCTTTTCTTTCCACTTGCCATGGAAATGCAGACAGTTCTTATATCCTTTCAGTGTTTTCTAATGCCTTAGAAACACTGTCTTTGATTATACAGTAGTAATATGTGACAGTAGTAGTATACAATACAGTAGCATATGTGAACAGCGTTTTTAAAACTCATTTTTGCTTAATAGTTTTCTCCTATACCAGTGCTAATACTATACTGCTGTGTACATAGAACATATATACTGATTTATAAAATAAACATCATATCCCCTTCCTCCAGAAAAACCTTTAACACTACTTGAAATATCTTTTCTCTTCTAGGAGTTATTCTTCACTAATGAAGTCTGAGAATATGTCTTCAAATCAGGTATATTTCAGATTGTTTGCTTTAATATCATACCTTTAAGGGAGCTTGGTTTAAAATAATTCATTTAGGAAGCATTGCATTCTTATTGATGATATCCCTGATTTATATTCTGTTATCTTTAAGTCTCACCTTTTTTTTTTTTGCTTTTTGGAGGACAGTTGAGGTTAAGTGACTTGCCCAAGGTCACACAGCTAGTAAGTGTTAAGTGTCTGAGGCTGGATTTGAACTCAGGTCCTCCTGACTCCAGGGCTGGTGCTCTATTCACTGTGCCATCTAGCTGCTCCACGCCTCACTTTAAATCTTTACTCCTACTTGTGGGACTTTTAAAAATGAAATTATCATGGAGGTCAAGAAATTTATATACTTTTTCCGTTGTAAATGATCTTTTAGGACCTCTTCTGTTTATTTTCCCCCTGTTCTTTCCTGCCTTGGTCACACAAGATGTTTATTATTTGTCTTTTTAATTTTTTCTTTATTCATGTGGCAGCATATTCTTCCTAGAAGTAGATTCAGAAAAAAAATTCTCAACCAAAATAAAAAAAATTCAATATCAGTATTAATGCTCACATTCATTTGCTACCCAAGGGACGGTTTTTTAAAAAAATTCTTTGATACGTATTCTGACCAGAACCCAAAAAGAAAGCATGCTCTGTACTCTAAATATACAAACCAGGCCTTTTAGAGAAGGAACACAACTGCTGTATAGAAAAGGCACTGAACCTATAGTAAGCAGAACTGGTTTTGAATCCCCATTCTGTGACTAATTAACACTCTTATTTGGGGCAGGTTACTGTTTTCGCTGAACTTCAGTTTCTTTGTGAAATAAAGATCATAGTATTTGTACTATTTAATCTCAAATACTATGGGGGAAACATTAAAATATATCACCTGTAACTTTTGTCAGAGACTTGAAGAATCCCATAAGAACTGCTTTTTCTAGGATTTCTTTGTGAAATTTCCAGAGGTGGGACTGCTTAATAATTTAATGTCTTTTGCAAAACATTGAAGTTAATATTCCTAGGAAGCATTTTAAGATTATTGCAAGTTTTGGTAATTTTATTTGTATATGTTTTTGACCATTGCGTAAAATATTACAACCATTTGAAAAGTATTCAAGACTCTGGTAATAACTTACTCTACTTATGAAAGATTAATAAGGCCAATAGTCTCATTTCTGCTGTTAAGAAGCACTAACACCCATTTGGATCAGAGAAGTTGGTTTTAAACCTAAAGTAGAGAGTTACATTAGGACTTCTAGTAAAGGGTCTGTGCATGCCCCTGGTGTTGCTTTTATGTAAAGTATCCATGTCAGCAAGTTATACATATTTATCACTTTGGGGACCCTGTGCTTGGAGTTCTCGAAACTGTCTTACTGAAAATTCCTAGTCCAAAGTCAACATTGTTTATAAAAGCTCTCTGTTGTTTGTTGTATAAAGAATATTTCCGGCTGAATTTCCTCAGAATTTGGCTCCCAGCTTGTGTTGTGACCTTAAACATTTTCATGCCAAGCATTAGTGAATAAAAGCTTTTGGACATTGTGCCAGTGTTAATCTGGAACTTTTAATATGTGTACACAAATACCATCTGATTAGTGACAGATGTTTAAAATCACTGTGCTAAGAAATGTAATTTATAGAGCAAGGGGTTTTATCCCTCATGATCCCCTTTCCTCTCTTTCCTTCCTCTCCTTGTCCTCCCTACTCTCCCCATCCACGTGCTTCTCTTGTGCTTCCTCCTTTGCAGGAGTAGCCAGGCTTAATCCTTTGTACAGGGTTTGAATCTGATTCAGGTTTCCAAGGAAGAACTGAACCAAATTAATTACTGTCTCAAATTGTATGGGCACAAGGAATTATTGTTCCTTTCCCACCATAACAGGAGCCCTCCATGCCTTATCTCATAGATGGTAAAAACAACAGCAACAAATCTTATTGTTGTATGAAAACATTTCCTGAGCTAAATAGAAACATTAAGACATACCAAGAGGGATTACAAGTACCACTGAGCTCCAATTATAGGATCTAGCCTCTAAGGAATTTTCACTGTCATCGGTTAAATCTCTTGAATTAAAATTTTTAGTCTATCAGTTTGTTTGAAGTTGGCCTGTAAAGGATTCCGTAGCCCTGCCTTTAAGGTTGTCTTTAGCCTTGGTAACACTTATTTCAGTTTGATATTTGAATGAACAATCAAATCAGTTTTCTTCTCATAGTTTCTCCAGAAAAGAGCTACAGTTTCTGTGTCTAGATTCCAAACGAACCTACCTGTATTAGTCTGCCCTTTATATTTTTGTCCAGAGTTGGCACATGATATATTTTTCCTGTGGTTTAACTAACTGTACTGAATATAGGGGACTCTGTCCAGTATTTATGCAAAGTAGTAAGAAGCCCCCAAATGGTTGAGTTTTTAGCATGGGACCTCTTTCTCTTTCCTTTGTAGTCCTATGGTGAAACAGCTTGAACAGAAAGGCTTTAAGACAGGAAGGGAAGCAAGAATCATACTTAAAATGCATGGGACAGAGTTTCTGACAGACTAGAAATTACCCAACTACAGTATGTATTATCACCTCAAAAATTGTCAGCTTGGAAGAGTTAGGCATTATGTCAATGTTATTTTCATTTACTCAAACTGTTTTTGAAACTTTTTGTGAATTTCCTTTGGAGCTCCTTTGTTAGCCACATACAAGAAAATCATCATCATTGTTCTATAGAGATACCTATTTTTTTTTTGCTTTTATTTTTTTGGAGGGGGGAAGGCAGGGCAGTTGGGGGTAAGTGACTTGCCCAAGGTCACATGGCTAGTGTTAAGTGTCTGACATCAAATTTGAACTCAGGTCTTCCTGACTCCAGGGCTGGTGCTCTATTCACTATGCCACCTAGCCACCCTGATGCTTCATTTTTTTAAACTAAAAAATGCTATTTCCCAAATTGAATCAAATTCCAGATTCATCAGATTTGATCACTAATAATTTGGGTATTTCAGAGAAATCAAAACCCCCCTCACAGCTCAAAAATATGCAGCCAGAGTGATATTCAGAAACATATAACATAAGCCTTAAAGGGAATTTCCGAAGAGGAATTCTAGAAATATTTTTGAAAAATAATACTATAACAGTAATGATAGCTAGCATCTATATAGTATTTTGAAGTTTATAAAGTGCTTTACATGTTCTTTCCTTGGAGCTGTACAACAATCCTGTGAGCTCTGTGCTTTTATTATTCTCATTTTTTACACATGAGGAAACTGAGGCTTAGATGGAGTTATGCCCAGGGTTTTGTAGGTAGTAAGTGTCTGAGGCAGGATTTGAAGTGAGTCTTCCTAACTTCAAATCCCCTATTCTACCTGGCTGTCATAATATTTGGAATAAGGGTGTATGACTTCATCAGAGTAAGTACTTTGAAAAGGTGTGATACTCATTTGGAATGAATTCTGGTGTGTTTGATTAAAAAAAAATCACAGTACACCTTGTTTAGTGTTAAACTAGGTAATACGTTTGATAATTTGGAACACATGTTTCACTTACAGTCATCTAACCTCTTTTGTCACCCTAGAAAATGGCTACTAGCCCAGTTGGAATAACTTGGAGTCAATAAGGAGGGATGATTATGAACAACCAGGGAAGGAGGGATATGTGGATGGTAAAAAAAAATAATAAATTGTGAACTAGAAAATTTGGAAGTTTTCATTTTCAAGACTACTGTAATGGATTCACTTTTCTTTTCACAGGATGGCAATGATTCAGATGAATTCATGTGAATGAAGAAAACGGACTTCATGAATTTTTGGACAGATACAGACATTTTGATTTTGAAATGTGTTCTGCATACCAAAAAGCCCACCTAAAACCTACATGAATATCATTAACTTTGGAGATTTGGGAACTTGGTTCAGTTTTTGTTTGTGAAAAATGATCCCACATATAACAGTGGAGCTTGGAGACAGCAAGTATGTAGCTTAAGAATGAGGAAACGTTTGTACCAGAAGAACATGTCTTGGCTCCTCATGAAAATTGGCTCTCCTTGCTCTTGGGATAGGTTTCCAAAATAACTAACTTGGGGAAGTATTTGTTTTGCCATATTATTTCCCTGAAAAAAACAGATGTTATAGAAGACCCGCCTATTTTGTAAAATTCACCCTGTGTATGTTTTGTATAGTATAATGGGGCGTTTGCGGAGAATGTTTTCTCACATTCACCAATTAGAAATGGATACGTATGTGATTTGAAATGACAGGAATTTGAGCCTGTGCTTTTTTTTGAACTAAGGTAATTAAGAAGGGCTTGATGACTCTTTATAATGCTCAACTTATTCAAGGAAAGATTTAAAATGCATGTTCCATTGTCATTTCTTATCTTGTCAGCATAGTGATCCTGTGATCTCTTAGTCAAACTCTGGGCTTTTTTAAGGCAAGGGAAGTTATCCATTGATCATCATAATACTATTATGTTAAAAGAACAGTTGGTGATCCTTGAGATTGGAATTCATGCCAGTTCGCATTGGCAGACATTCAACTCTGGCTACACATACAGATTCTAGGTTTTTGTTGGTTCTTAGCATTGTGGTATCTGAAACCTCAGTCTTATTTGCACTAGTTTGGTTTAATGAGGCATGCCATCCACCCAAAAACTTTTCTTGCTTCTAGGTTTTTAAGTGCAGTGATCTCTGTCCTTCCTGAATATGCTTCAGGATCTATTACTTTAAAAGCCCTATAGCAGCCAAAGCATGATGTTAGTATTAGGGATTCACTAAGAGCAAGTATATAACATAGTTGTAGTGGGAAGGTGGTGCTGTCCAAACCTCTTTCTTAGCGTTGTAATCCTCATTTCAAATGGGAACCTTGTCTTTAGGGTCCTTGCCCATTGAATATAGCACAATGCAAGTATGATACCAGAAAAAAAATAGAAAATTTAAAAAGTTTAACAGTCAGTATGCCAGCTCTGTTGTCTTGAAATAGTAGGATTGCTCTTTATAGTTGTAATGCCAGGCTCTAGATTTCTCCCCTCAATCTGGAATAAAAAGCCCAGGTTGTTTTTATGTAGGTTCTTACAATTGCATCATCTTCTGTCCTAATGACTTTAGTGATTTTTGTCCTGTAGAAGAGGATGAAGAAACAATGAAAGAGAAAACAGAAAGTTTAAGGTAGCAGTAGCCTAAGTAAGTTCACCTTTTTAGCCCTGTCCCTGCCAAGACTGCCCTAGGCCAGGAAAAACCTTAACCTAAGAGAAGTGCTCTGAATTAGAACAGTTCTGAGCATTTTTAGAGGCCATTTGGGCAGAGTGATTTGGAAGGCCTCTTTGTGTGTATTTCCAAGGCTATGTGCAAAGGTGGACAGGAAAAATTAGTATCATTCCAGATTACTGGGCAGAATTTGGGAAAGTAGTGATTTCCTATGTAATCTTTTCTCTCCTCTAAACGCAGGGTTTTACCATTAGAAAAGAATAAAATATCACTGAATATGAAAGAGTAATGATATTCCAATTACCTATGGTATTATCTAAAATTAAGTGTCGAGTCCCACTCTACTGTCACCTACTGGCAAGTCCTTGGATGCTTCAAGGTACTTTCCAGCTAACATCCTGTGATCCAAACAATTTTGCTTTCCTCCACTATTTGTCTTTGATTGCTTTCCTCTTCCCCACACTCTTTACCAAGGAATTTCCCTTTTTAACTGACACCCTAGGATTCAGAATGTCTCCCCTTCTACTTCCATGACCTTTTCCCTACCTTGTCTACTCCTGTACTGAAAATGTACTTTTAAATGCATATTGATGGTTTTTACTAGTCTGAGGAGAATATTGAAGTTAGATTCTTTAATATTCCAAAAGATTAATGATTTCATTGGGGTGTAGATATTTCCATCGTGAGTTTGTCTGGCCAAAACCTCATCTACTGACCTTCTGGTAATGAACCTCTCCAAACTTAGCAAACTTAGTTCTCAAATGAGAGAGAAAAGTAGTATTCTAGGCCTGCATTTAAAGCCTTTTCACCTTGGGTAGGAGCTGTCAGAGCTTGTTCTGCTCATATAGCCTTTGAGAAGCCAAGGTGGCTTTCACACTGGAGTTAAGATTCAAATGAGGACTTTCAGTAGGAATTCAGTACACAGATGAGGTCAGTTGTAGTTACGTAGATTCATGTTGTTCATTTTGCCAGTTTAAAACATTCATCTATCTTTAATAAATTTTCTTTTTCATTGCTTTTTTAGACAGCTCTGTCTTTCCCACTTTATCTTTCACCCTTAGGATCATTATAGTTTTTGGGGTGGGAGAGTTCTCCAGTTTACTTCTACTCTCTACTGCAAGACTTGAAATACATTAGCTCCTTTTGTTTCTAGGAAATCCAGATCCTTTTCTTTCAGGTTTTCAGGCCTACTTCACAGATTTAGTTCAGAATTGTTCTCCTTGAAGCAATCTGATCATACTTTGTTAGGTGTTCTTTGGATTTTAACCACAAAAATTGTTTGATTAGCTTCTACACTTTCTCAAATACTCAGCACCTTGCTTTGTTTCCCTGATCCTCCAGTCTCGACCATCACCTTCTGGCTTCTCCATGAACCTTCCTAATACTACCACCAGCGTCACTAATGTGTTGGTTGCTAAGTGGCCAAGCACACTAGGTGCATTAGTATCTCAAATTTTTTTTTCCTCTATTCCTGCCACCAATATTCTTTGCAGTATTGTATTCTTCAGACTTGACATTTACATTATATTACATCCACCCTAGCTGGTCTGGGGTCAGTTATCATGCTTACAGGGACTTGGGTGTATATGTGGGGAGTGGGAGGGAAGGAAGGGGTGATTACAGTGCCTTAGTAGAACATTCATCACCCTCCAGGAACTGGCATTCTATCCAGTGGAACCAGATGAACAATCAGAATTTTTTTTTTTATCTCATCTGTGGAAGAACCCCCTCACAGTACAGGTGATAAAGGCCTTTGTTGAAATTATTCACCCTCCGTTATGTTCTTTTATCCCTGCAACCTCTAGTTTAGCAGGTTGTTGAAGCCCAAACACTTATTTCCTTCTTTCAAGAAACGTGTGAAACATAGTTTTAGAAAGTTTAGTCTGAGAGGAGGACAGTTTTAGCAGCCTTGATAACTCACCTTTCTTGGACCCTCCAGTTCAAAGCTAAAACTATTCCTCTGAGCTCTGCATCAGTCAGGAAGATGAAACTTGGTTCCCACAATATAATGGTCAAATAAGGAAGGCTTCTGAGCAGGCTAGCAAGATAAGAAAGCTCAATGGTTTCTCAATTCCTCCAGTAACTTTGTTATTTTTGTTGGAAACTCAGCTTTAGGACTGTAAAAAACACAATTTCAGCTGTACTAGGCCTACATAGAGGTGATTAGGTTATCTCAGAAGTCTGCCTCTGCCTTCACAAAAGAGATTGGGCTCACCTGTGCTCTAAGTGTAAAGTGGAAAATTCACCAATTTTGGACCCTCAGACAAAATAGCAACTTCAAGCCAACTTGACCACTTTGAGAGCCAGTGTATTCTGATTCTACATGACTGGTGTGTACAATCCAAATAAAATCTTTGATTTCATTAGAACCTTGTTAGCTTGTTTATGGGACTCCCTTGCACCCATACTCCACCCTCCAATAAAGTGAATATTTGTTGGAAGAGAAATAGAGCAAAATCATTTTGTAGAATTATAGACTTGGAAAGTTGAAAATGACCTCAGATGGTCTCTAGTTCAATTTATTCCTGATGAAGTAAGAATCTTCTAACAACCCTCGTGGTTGTCTGTTCTCGAAGAGGACCAAAATCACATCACCATGCTAAAATCAAGTTTCAGTGTGTCCGACTGTTACTGGTCAAAGCAATATGAGCTTGGAATGCTCTACCACAAATTGGGTACAAATAGACCGTGTGAACATTTGAGGTGGATACTTTAAATTTGTGCATTCTGCACTTCCTTTGAGCTGGTTCAATTCTGCTTTGCTCATGGGGTACAACACCTTCTCTGATGTGGGCATGCCGTGCTGAACAATCCTGTGCCAGTGTCTCCCATGTCACACAATCAATTCCAGAGTTCTTGAGAGAGACCTTGAAAGTGTCCTTGTATCACTTCTGACCACCATGCGAACGCTTGCCCTGTGTGAGTTCTCCGTAAAATAGTTTTTTTGGCAAGCATATGTTTTGTGTTTGAACAGCGTGACCAGCCCATTGGAGTTGTGCTCTCTGAAATAGAGTTTGAATGCTTGGCAGTTTAGTTTTAAGTGAGGACCTCAATGTCTGGTACCTTATCCTGCCAGCTGATCTTCAGAGTCTTGCTAAGACAGTTTAAATGGAAGTGATTCAGTTTCCACCCCCACCCCCTTAAAAAGCCGATTTTCCTTGGTAACTTGATTTTTATATCACTTTCACTGCTAAATGTCATTCCCCATCTATCTACTTAGCAATCTGTTCCTTATAAATAAATAATAAAAATTAAAACTACTTAGATGTTTCATGGGTAAACAAGTAGGATCTCTGGGTCATAGGGTACAGATATAAAATGCATTTTGGAAAGGATTTTTACTCAGGTATGGATCAAATGGGCTGGTCTCGGGCCTCTTTAAATGGAGATTCTTGGTGACAATAGTAAGTCAAGGGAATGCAGTGGACCTAATGTATCTGAATTTCAGCTAAGCATCTGACAAAGGTTTTCATGAAATATATACTTGTGGCCAAGATGAACAGAGGCGGGGATAGCTGAATTCAGAACTGGTTGAATAAATTTATCAAGTAGTCCTCCAGGTGTTTCATGAAGATCTCTACTGGGGGAACCCATGAATTCCCAAAGCTGCATATTTTACCTAGATATTTTTCCTTAAATCTAGGCTAAATCTGCTCCCCTGCAACTTACACCCTCTGCTCATGGTTCTGCTGTCATGGCCCAAATGTAACAAGTCTAGTCTCTTGTCCACATGACAGCAGCTAATCAGGTCCCCTTTAAATCTTTTTATTCTGCAGGCTAAATTCCTCAATCCTTTCAAATGGTCCTCCTCCTATGGCATTCACCATCCTAATCCTCTAAAAGCCTGCTTATGTGTAGTGCCCAGAACTCAATGCAAATGTTCTGACTGTGGTCTGAGTACAGCAAGTACAGCGAATCTCACCAGTCCTGAAGAGTTTGTCTTTCTCGTTGCTGCGGGTGATTGTTAGCTTTTAAACTATCAGTTCATTTATATAATGCTTTAATGGGGCTTTCCTCTGAACAACCTTGCTAAGAGGTAGTATAAGCAGCAGTATGCCCATTTTACAGATAAGGAAAGAGTTCTGAGAAGGTAAGTGATTCGCCCATCATCTCAAAGTTAATAAGGTGAGATTTGGATCCATATTTCTTGACTTTTAAGTTCAGGTTTTCCTGTGTTTCAATTTTTGGATTTCATATCACATACTTCATATTGAAATTTTTAAGGGAATTTGTTATGTTATATGGATTAAAATTCTTTAAATTTTGTTTAAATTATTAAGCAAATATTCTCATAGATAATGCAAAGATGGACTTAGTTAACAAGACAGTCCACAAGCATTTACTTAATATATACCAGGTGCAGTGCTAACCATTGGGGATATGAAAGATAGGTCCCTGCCCTCAAGTAGCTCACTTTCTAATGGGGGACACAAGATGCAAACTATTATGCACGCACACACACGCGCACACACACACACATATGATACAGGGCGAAAGGGAGTAACCCTAGAGGAAGGCGGGGGGGTGGATTCAGAAGAGCCTTTTGCAGAGGGTAAGATTCGAGGGAAGCCAGAAATCAGACATGGGTAATAGCTTCTGAATAGGTGGGAGTTGAGAGAAATGGGGTTTATGTTCCAGGAAAAGCATCTGGAAAGCTATGAAGAGACCAGGTTCTGAAAGGCTTTAAATGTCAACAGAGTATACAATATTTGATCCTCGAGCTAATAGGGAGGGAATTGGAGCAACGGGAATGACATGATCAGACTTATGCTCTAGGTATGTCACTTCAGCAGCTTAGTCAAGGATGGAATAGGAAGAGCGTTGGGGCAGGGAGACAACCAGCAGCCAGTTCCATTAGTCTAAGGTATGAGGCGATGAGGGCCTTCATCAGAGTATACTATGTATTATGTTCCCGTTGTTTCACATCTTTTCCGGCATTTATTATTTTCCTGTTTTGTCATGTTAACCAATCTGACTGGTGAGATGTGGTATCTAAGAGTTGTTTGGATTTGCATTTCTCTAATGAATAGTTATTTAGAGCATTTTATATGATTATAGGTATCTTTAATTTCTTTCTCTGAAAACTGCCTTTTTTATAGTTTGATCGTTTATCAATTGGGGAATGACTTGTGAATTTCACTCAGTTCTTTGTATATTTTAGAAATGAGACCTTTATCAGAGACATCGGTTGTAAAAATTCTTTCCCAATTTTCTTCCTCCCTCCTGATCTTGGTTACATTGGCTTTGTTTTTACAAAAACTTTTCAATTTAATGTAATCAAAGTTATCCATTTTGCATTTAGTAATGCTCTATATGTCTTGTTTGGTCATAAATTCTTTCTTCCCTCCTCCATAAATCTAAAAGGTAAATGATTCCTTGCTTTCCCAGATTCCTTATAGTATCAGCCTTTATATCTAAATCATTAACCCATTTTGACTTTATTTTGGTATACGGTGTAAGATAATGGTCTATGCCCAATTTTTGCCATACTATTTTCCAGTTTTCCCAGCAGTTTTTGTCAAATAGTGACTTTTTATCCCAGAAGCTGGAGTCTTTGGGTTTATCAAACAGTAGGTTATGATAGTCATTGACTGCTATGTCTTGTGTGCCTAATCTATTCCACTGAACTACCACTCTATTTCTCAGCCAGTACCAAGTAGTTTTGATGACTATTTTTTTTAACATAAAAAATTTTCCTAGTGAAAATATACATACTGGGTACAGATCTCCGAGATCCTTTATTACTCTGTAGCTGTGATTCTATGATCCCGTGATTTGTTCTCTGTGATATACAGAGGCTCCAAGAAAGCCTGTTCAAAAACTAACTAGAATTTGTATTTTAAATATACATTTGTCTACAAATTCAGAGAATTTCAGAGTTAGAAGAGACCTCAGAGGCCATCTATTCCAACTCGTTCTTGGACAAGTATCTTGTCTCGATCATACCCAATCCTTTGCCCCACTTGTGAACATTCCTCAAAGCTGAGTCCTCGGTCCCCTACTTTTTTCCTCATATTCTGTTTTAAGCAGCTAAGAGAGCACTAGCTCTCGCTAATTTGCAGATGAATTTAAACATTTCTTCACTTTATCACTCATCCAAACTTTAGCTCCTATCTCCAGTTATCTATTAGCTATCTCCACTGGAATATATGCAGAGTGTGAGGTCACAGTGGGATATTTCTTCCCAAACCTGCCTTCCCTGATTTTTTTTCAGTGATATTTACCATCTCCCAGTCACCTAATTTTGAAACTGGACTCGGTCTTTGACTTTTCCTCCCCAAATAGTCAGTGAGTCACCACATCCTGTTTCTCCTTTTAAAACATCTCATATCCATTCTTTGCTCTCTGCTCCCATTGCTACCACCCAGACTCAGAGCTTGGTAGATGTAGAACTGCGTGGGTTCTTACAAGGTGCCTAGCCCCAGTCCTTTGTTTAGGAAGATAACACCACTGTGTTTTTCCTTTTGTAGAGATAATGGACATCTTTATAATTTCCTAATTGATGCTGAAAACCAGAGTTAGCTTAGTTTTTTAAAATCCTGACCCAATTAGAACAAAAATACCCACCGGAATTCTCTTGTTGGCTCCAATTTGGCATCCTCTGCATCTTCAATAAGAGGGAGTGTAGGGACTTGGGGAGGCCAGTGCCCACCTCCCTCCAGGACACTTGATTGCCACAGTTTATGCTGTTTACCAAACCTAGCAAGTAGGTGTCTGATTTTAAGACAGGAAAAAAAAAAGCAAAAGAAAATATTAATGGCACAGAATTCTCCAAAGTCAGTATTATTTTTTCATTTCCACATCAACTCCACCCTGTAACCACTGCAGTAAAAACATAAAGACTAAGCTTGACATTTTATATCCTGTCCAAATGAGGCCTCAGCTGCAAGGGCTGCCTAGTGCTTAGGCTTCTGCTCCAGCATTTACCTTTTCTAGAGGCAGCCAGAGCTTGCCTGTATTTTCAGAAACTCTCAGACCATAGGCCTCTGTGACCTTGTTGGTTTTCTGAAGAGACAATTTCAGAGTTAATAGGTTATAATTATTGACAGAAAAAAATAGCATATCCTATGATTTTTGAGGTGGAAATTAAAATGTTGGATCTTGGAGGGTTTCTGTCTAATCCAGCTGTGCTAGAGTTGGCCTTTAATTGAGAAACACCTAGGATTTAGTTCATAGTATTAAGTCCCTTTAAAATGTGAAGTTCTGTGTTTTGCTGGTAGAGGGCTCAACATTTCTGGTGAATAGATTCAGGATTGAAGGGGAAGGGAATAAACATTTATCAAGTGCCTAGTAAGGCTATTATACAAATATTATTTGAATATTTAAATATTTCAGGACAAGCCTTTGTTGAAAGGTTTTTGAAAAAGCATACTTTGAAACAGACATAAAAATAAGGTTTAAATTTGAATTTAAAGGTTTGTAAGTCTAATGTGATTAAAATGTTTTTTTAATTCAAAATTTCCTGTTCGTTTTTATGTTCCCTTCCTGCATATTAAGTTCTTTCTTACTCTTCTTTTTTTCCTTTTTGCCATCTTGAAAAGTTCAAAACCACTATTTAATGATTGCTGACAATTATATAGCACTTCAAGGTTTGCAAAACACTTTGCATATGTGACAGGTGTGTGTTTGCATGTTTCTGTGCACATTTGTGTGTGCTAGATGTGCATGTGGTGGTATTGCTAAGAAGCTATAACAACCATTAGCATTTCCTGCTTTCTGCACTAATGGGGAAACCGATTGTCAATCAAGAAGGTAGAAAGTATAATGGGCAGCCAGTTGATACAGTGGATAGAGTGCCTTGAGTCAGAAATTCTCATTTTCCCGAGTTCCAAATCTTGCCTTAGACACTTATTAGCTGTGTGACTCTGGGCAAGTCATGTAACCCTGTTGACTTCAGTTTTCCCATCTGTAAAAATGAGCTGGAGAAGGAAATGACTAACTACTTCTCTGTCTTTGTCAAGAAAACCCCAAATGGGGTTATGAAGCATCAGACATAACTGAAGAATGACCTAACAACAAGGGGCATAGTATGTGTGTAAGCCATCAGTCCAGTAGTTTCATTAGAAGGTGTTCGGTGTGTGTGTGTGTGTGTGTGTGTGTGTGTGTATGCACGCGTGTACGTTGCCCTTTCTCAATGTCTCCAATATCCCTTTGGTTCACTAGCCTACATACCTTTGGACTACTCCTTATTACTGCCCTGAGCTCTCTCAGGCCTAGTAGGGGCAATATGATTGGGCCAGGTTCCATATAGATCTTCGAATAAGGCCTAGAATATTCTTTAAAAAAAATTACTTCCCTGAGTCCCCATCTCATATTAGGAAAACATCTTTTTTTTCTGACTAATTTCATAATAGTTTTAATGGCCAAATGAGTTAATGAAATATAAGGTTCCATTAAGGAAACATAAACGAGCTCTATATTCTCTGATTCTTTCATTAAGCATCCTCACTGCCTGGAGCATGGGGCGAAGAATCAGGGGAGGAATTGTAAATTCACAAGAGATCAGCTTGGCAAGAGGGCGAAGAAAAAGGCAGGTGAGAAGCAGGTTTTGAATCCTGCCCTATTCAATCTTGGAATAGTTGGGGATGGGGCAGGGAGAGAAGAAGAGATGGGATTCATGCCATAAATCTCTTCTGCTTTAGACTCAACCACAACATAATGCCTTAGAAGTCAGTGCCTCTCTACAGTGTAGGAACGTATCTTTGTATATTTCAGTGCCTGTTTTCTGGGACCTTAACACATTTTTCTAAACATTGCTTCAAATAAGTAGCAGGACTGATGATGAAATCTAGTAATAAGGCAGGCATTATGCTAAAGGCAAAAACAATCCCTGACCTCAAGGAGCTGACGTTATAATGAGAGGAAACAACATGTAAACAGCTATGTACATGCATGTGAGATATATACAGGGTAATTGGGAGGTAATCTCAGAGGGAAGGAGGTCTCTTACAGAAAATTGGATTTGAGCTGCATCCTGAAAGAAGACAAGGAAGCCAGGAGGTATAAGTGAGGAGGAGAGCTTTCCTCCATGGTCTACACCCTTTAAAAAGCCTCTGACTCACATGTTCTGTCCTGAAGGAATAGATGGGGTACGTGGAGTAAGAAGACTGGAGAGGTAGAAAGGCCTAGCCTTGTGAAAGGCTATTACAAAAGCCAAACAGGATTTTATTTTGAATCAGTGACTCGGCCAACATTTGTTAAACACCTACTGTGACCCAGGCATTGTGCTACAAAATTGAAGTGGTCCTGGATGGTAAGGATCTTATGTTCTATATGAAGTGATAACATACACCATATAAGTATAAGCTGAATAAATTCAGCACAGTTTGAGGGAGTACTAGTTCCTAGGGAGATCATGCCAGAGGTGACCCCTAAGCTGAGCTTTAAAGGAAAGTATGGATTTTAAGTGGTGAAAGGATGAAGGAATATTTGTCTTGGTATGACAGAGAGCCTGCGTGAAGGCAGGGAAATATAATGTATGTGTGAGAAATAGCAAGAAGATCATAAATAATAATATGAAAAATGAATGTTTCTGATGCTTTAAGGTTTGCAGAAAGTGCTTTTCATACATTATCTCATTTGAACCCCACAAAAACCCTGTGATGTAGGTCAGTACATTTAAGATCTATGATTTTGATGCAGAAATATCCAAAGCTGACCCAGAATTAGATATGACAAAGTTTTAGAAGGATTCCTAAGCTTCAGAGACTGAGGTTGTTTGTTCATGGTCACAAGGTCAGTAGATGTCAGGTGAGGTTTGAAACTGAGTCTGAGTGACTATAGGTCCTACAATCTTTTATTCCAGCTCCCTCCACTTGACTTAGATGATGGCTAAGGTCTCTTTTGGCGCTAACATTCTGTGAAGATGGGAATTCTGCCTTGTTTGCCAGGAGATTCCTGGAAACATCTGTAAATTCTCCAACTCCTGGACAGAGGTGGTTGTTCCCCCCCTTCTCCCCCCCGGACCCCAGGGAGTAGATAGAGTGAGACTCCATCCTCACTAAATCCTTTTTGGAATTGAATTGTATGAAGCTGGGAAACTTAATCAACCAGTCCTAAGAGGCTTTTGCAGTATTAAATGTCAAACCTTAGTTTCTCCAGCTGGGAGACACAGGAAGTGAGTAAAAAGACCAGCAGATGGCAGGAGAGAATAAGCATTGACCTCAGCCCTCTGATGCCTTCTCATTGCTCTTTCCTAGGTATCAGTTGCTTTGGTCACCTGACTTCAAGAGACCAGAGCCATCAGTTCATGAAAGCTTTTCCCTTATTTGATAATATAAATTTCAAGATGGAAAGGGATCTCAGAAATCATGTAGCAGGAATCCTTAATCAATCAATCAATAAACATTAAATGCCACCTATGTGCCAGGCACTTGGATAGATGCCCTATGGTTTTTGTATATTGATATATATTTTTATTAAGCATCTACTATGTGCCAGGCATTTGGATAGACACCCTATGATCTTTATCTGTCAATACATATATCTAGGACCAATAGTAAAGGGGGACAAGTTAGACCTAGAGATAAACAAGAAGAGGCAAGACAACCTTAGGGAAAATTAAAAGCTCTTCACTTAACTAATAAACAGTTCTGAAGCACTTTCTATGTGTAAAGCACTGTTTGATAAGCACTGAGGATACAAAAAGAAGCAAAAGATAGTCCCTGTCCTCAAGGAGCTTATCATCTAGTAGATTCTTTTTTTGGGGAGGGGGGAAGGCAGAGTAATTAGGGTTAAGTGACTTGCCCAAGATCACATGACTAGTAAATGTTAAGTGTCTAAGTTCGGATTTGAATTCAGGTCCTTCTGACTCCAGGGCTAGTGCTCTATTCACTGCGCCACCTAGCCGTCCCAATCTAGTGAATTCTTAATCTTTTTTTGTGTCATGGACCCCTTTGGCAGTCTGGCATATGATTTTAAATACATAAAATGTATAGGATTATAATGGAAACTATATTGAAATAAAATTGCAATTCCCATCCCTCCCCCCAATCTAATGTCATGGACCGTCTGAAATCTTTATCTCAACTCCAGGACAAGAACCCTCACTCCCTGACTCCTTTTCACTTTAAAAATGAAGAAACCAAGGTTTTGGGAGGTAAAAGGACCTATCCTAGATCACACAGGTGATAAGAAGCAGAACTAAGATTCCATCTAGTTGTTTTACCTCTTAATCCACTCCTCCTTCCATTGTATCATTCTGAGGGTGTCTCTGGCAATTAGGTCAGAAAGGGCCAAGGACAAGGCAGCTAAGTGGCACAGCAGATAAAATGATGGGCCTGAAGCTGAGAAGACCTGAGTTCAAATTTGGTCTCAGACACTTACTAGACCCTGGCTAAATCACTTAACCTTTGTCTGCCTCAGTTTCCAAAACTGTAAAATGGGGATAATAGCAACCTTCTTCCCAGCTGCAAACTACTTAATAAAGTGCCTTGCACAGAGTAAACAATAGTTTTTGTTCCCTTCCACCTTCTCTATTTTCTGCCTTCTAAATAAATACCTTCCCTGATAAACCATAGAAGGTTCATCCTAATGTTTAATTTTAATCTAAATCTTCCTTGTTTTAGTGTATGACCTTCCCACCAAATCTTCCTTCCTTCCTTCCTTCCTTCCTTCCTTTCTTCCTTCCTTCCTTCCTTCCTTCCTTCCTTCCTTCCTTCCTTCTTTCCTCTTTCTCTTTCTTTCTTTTCTTTTCTTTCCTTCTTTCCTTCTTTCTTTTTCTCTCATAAACAGATGTAGCCAACCTCTCTCTCTTGCTTAATGGCGGTCCTTTCCTCTCATAGCAGTGGTGTGCTGGAGTGAGCTAGTACTAGCTGGAGAAAAAGTTGATTGTTAAATTTTCATTGTGAGCATTTACACTTCAGAAATTGGCATGTGATCTGAAATCAGGGATGGATTTATTGTTTTGTGGATTATCTAGGCTTAAGAAAGTAATGGAGAAAATGGTATTAATGCAGGGTAAACTTTAAAATGTGTCCTGCCTACACCCCCATTCCTTCCCCCACCAAGTTGGCTGTTAAATATTTACCAGCACAACCCTATCTCTTAGGCTGGCCAAGGCTGGCCAAAGTAAGCACTTTTGACTCTCGCTTTACTTTCTATATGTCATTCCTTTCTGTGCTTAAGGGCACCCATCCACAATTAGGATCTTTACTTGGCCATTTGATCATACTTTACAGATTGATTTTGTATGTGGGGTGGTAGTGGTGGAGGTGGACAGAGGTGGACTTATAATTTGATCTGTTAGGAAAACTCAGAAGTATGGAAACTTCCAACACCCAGTGAAGACAGAATCAGATGCAAATGTGGCAGCTCCTCTGCAACTTAGATTTGTCTGGGCACTGATGCTAAATCATTTCACCCAGTTGTTATGGTCAGAAGCGGGACTTAAGACCATGTCTTCCTAACTGCAAGGTTGGCGCTCCATCCATTAGGCCACACTGCTTGTGTAGGTTTACAGAACCATAGAATTGTAGAGCTGGAAGGCATCTTATAAAACCTCTAATGCCCTCATTTTACAAATTTTAACAAAAATTTAACAACAACAACAACAACAAAAAGGAAACTGAGTCCTGGGCAGGGAAAATGATTTTCCTGGCTTTGATAGGTGAACTTTTTGCCTTATCTTGACCATGCCTCCATTCTGCTTCCAGGAGTCTCCTTTTCATGCCCCCTGTGTGGGTATCTTCCCTTTCTACCTCTCCCCACCTATTTCAAGAACTTTTTATGTGTTGCCTTCCTCATTATAATGTAAGATCCTTGAGGGACAGGATGGTATTTTTGCTCTTGTTCATATTCCCAGTGCTTAGCGCAGTGCTTGGTGTATATAGCAAGTACTTAAATACTTACTCTGTTTCTTTTCTGTCTCTCTTTCCTGACTTTGTCTCTATGTTTCTGTCTGTCTCACCTGGCGGCTCTCGAGGGCTTCATCATTGTCTCAAAAACTCATTTTCCTGAAAGATCCCATCAACTCTGAAACTCACACCCTTGCCCCTGGGACCCCTCTGATTGGAGAGTGTATATCAGAGAGCCCCTCTCTGATTCTCTACTTAATGAGGAAGCAGCCACCTCATCATTTCCAACCCAAATGCAAGACTTCATAGTTCCCCACCACCACCAATGATCCTTGATGGATGCCCAACTTCCTTTCCCATTCCACTTTTCAGCTTTTTATGTGTCCTGCCTCATTAGATTGTGAGCTCCTTGAGGTCAGGGACTGTTTTTGCCTTTCTTTGTATCCATGGTGCTTAAATGTTTCTTCTTCTTCTTCTTCTTCTTCTTCTTCTTCTTCTTCTTCTTCTTCTTCTTCTTCTTCTTCTTCTTCTTCTTCTTCTTTCTCTCTCTCTTTCTCTCTCTCACTCTCTTTTTCTTTTTTTTGCTTTTTTTTTTTTTTGGAGGGCAGTTGGGGTTAAGTGACTTGCCCAAGGTCACATGGCTAGTTTTTTGTGTTAAGTGTCTGAGGCCGGATTTGAACTCAGGTACTCCTGACTCCAGGGCCGGTGCTCTATTCACTGCGCCACCTAGCCGCCCCCTCTCACTCTCTTTTTCTTCAGAGCCAGCTGCTATTCAGTCATCTCAATCAAAGTTGATGAAGCTCTCTTCCTCACCCAAGAAGGTGGCACTGGCCCAGTCAATATCAAATCCATCAGGTGAAGCCCAGGGATAGCCAAGATGTTTTTTGTGTATTTACATACATTCACATATATATGTTTTCATATATTATATGTTTATAATTATGTGTATATGTATATATGTTATACACACACATATGTATGTGTGTGTTAGTGAACAGGAACTTGAAGGCTGTGATAGTCAAATGTGTTTACCCGTGTGCTGTTGAGTGAGCTGGTGTAAATTGAGCTTTTAGTACCACATGGTATCTTGCACAGATGTGCCATCCAAAACAGCTGCTTGAATCCAGGCTGCCCAGGGCTATAGCACAGGCCCTCTAACCCTATAGGATCCAAGTTGTTCCTGTGCAAAGGCAAATGTGTTTCATCTGGGATACGAATGCAGCATGTCAACTATCTATTCTCCTTTCTCTTATCAAAAGACCAGCACATATTCTTTTCCTTTCATACATCTTTCTAACGATGTACTCTATATCTTTTCTTGAGTACAACTCTTCATTGGTAAAAATGCTGCCACCTATTTGTACCCACAGTTTATCTCTATCTGAAGGAGGGAGAAGACACCAGAGAAGTGGAAAAAAATTCGGTCCTTATTAATTCCAAAAAAGGTAACTTAGAAAACAGCTATCAGCCTATATGTCTACCCTCTTTTCTATACAATCTTTATGAGTATCATCTATACACAAATTATGTATATGCCTCTCTACTTGTGAGTTTTATGTGTCCACTCCTCTTACTGATGCCATTTTTGTGGGGGAGATGGTTAGTTGTGACTGTCCATGTTATGCCATTACAGTAAATGATATGTTTTTTTTTAAGTCAGTTGTGTTGTCTGGATGATTGGAGTCATGGTAAACCCACCATATTTAAAGTTTTAGAAATGTAGGCCCACAGAATACTTTGAACCTAAGGTAGTAGTTCTCTGGGGTGACCAGTCTACAACAAGTTGTCAAGGACAGCCCAGAGGGATCCTACCCTCATAATCTCCAAGCACATGCAAACAAAAGCTTTCAAAATATAGAGACCTAGCTGAAAAAATCAAAATCATGTGGAAATAGGATGAGGAACATACCATCCCCATAATCTTATTTGCCACTGAAGTTTCCCTGAAGAGGCTTTCAGTAAGTCTACAGAAGATGTCTATCCCACTATTTTTATTGAACTGCAAAAAGCAGATATCTGATCCACCTATCTGAAGAATAAATAAATAAAATATAAGTGAACTATTTTGTTGATTTTCAGTCATTTCAGTTGTGTCTGACTCTTCATGACTATCTTTGGGATTTTCTTAGGGAGTAGTTTGCTATTTCCTTTTCCAGCTCATTTTACAGATGAGGAAACTGAGGCAAACAGGGTTAAGTAACTTCCCCAGGGTCACACAGCTAATAAGTGTATGAGGCCAGATTTGAACTTAGGTTTTCCTGACTCCAGGCCTGGCACTCTATCCATTGTGTTACATAGTAGTAATTTGTACTGGGACCATTTCTGTCTGAATTAATGGAAAAAAGATGAGAAGAATGGGATAAATAGCAACAATAATATGGTTAACAATAGCCAGCATGACTGTAGATTTTAAGATTTGCAGAGCTCTTTACAAAGTAGTATCTTGTTTTATCCTTACAACCCTAGGAGATAAGTCCTGTTATTATCTCCATTTTTACAGATGAAGAAATAAAGGCGAACTTGGGTTAAGTGAATTGCCTATAGTCATAGAACTAGTCAATATCTGAGGCTTGATTTGTATTCAGGTCTTTCTGACTTGATGACCAGTGACCCATACACTGCACCAACTATTTGCCTCTGATAAACTGAGCAAGTCACAACAATTCTCAAAAGCAATGCCAGATGAGCAAATTTAGAGATTCTACCCCTATATATTCACATGTACTGTTTGTGCCCCACCTGTGGTAGACCCTTTTGAGCTCGCATTGGTCTGATTGGTCAATCACACACTGCGCTTTGACTCTAACATAGCAATGTCATTTTTGGTCCTCTTTGAGAACAAAGGACAAATATAATTATCCCCATTTAACAGAAGGGACACTGAGGGTTACCATGGCCAAAAGACTTGATCACAGTTACACCGCTATTAAATATAACAGCTGAAATTCAAATTTAGGGCTCAGTCTCTTAAGTCAATCAATCCATCTTATGGATTCTTATGCAGTGTCATTAAGTATCAGCCATTTCCGGGTACTATGCTAGGTTCTAAGGATTCAAAGATGTTCCCTTTCTTCAAGGAGTTGACGTTCTGTCTGGGGAGACATGTTTATATATAAATAGTAACAAATAAATGCAAGATAATTTTAGAAGAAGACCCTAGGTCCTTTGGGGGAACTGGGGAAAGACTCCTGGAGTAGGTGGCCCTGGCACTGAGCTCTGAAGGAAATTAGAGATTCTAAGAGGCATTGATGGAGAGAGAGTAATCCAGGCAGAGAGGGACAACCTGCAAAAGCAGCCAGGGATAAGGGACGGCGAGACGGCTGATCTGGCTCGATGGTGAGCACGTGAAAGTGAGCAACAGCATCATAACGCTTGGAAAGGCAGGATGGCAGTATCTTATGAAGTGCTTTGAAAGTCAGATTGAGGAGTTTATATTTGATCCTGGAGTTAGTGGGTCACCATTAGAACTTAGTAAGCAGGAGAATGGCATATATGGTCGCACTGGTGCTTTAGGAACATCAGTGCTGGTGAAAATGAGCAGGTGAAGTTAGAAAGGTAGACATGCCCATGCACCTCTAGTCAGTAAGGTCTAAAAATGAAGGGATCCCCCAACCTTAGAAAGGGTTATTTTTTGAAGTAGCATGTGATAGAAGAATTAGCATTGTGTGTGTGTGTGGGGGGGGGGGTGTTAAGTTTTATCGATGCTCTTAAAAAAAAATCCTCAAACACTATTGTCCCTTCCTGATGACTGACCTTTCCAGCAAAATCCTCCCTGGAAACAGAAGCAAAACAAATCAAATGACTGCCCAAGCTTGCAAAAGTATGCCTCAGTCTGTACCTAGAGCCCCACACTGTTGTGCTGAGAAGTGGGAGGAATACTTCCCTTTGTCATTAGTCTCGGGGTCAGAAGCCCAGAGTTTTCCAGTCTCTCGGGTCTGACCCTTATGAGACTTATGACCTTGGACAACTTACAACCTTTACAAAATCAAGTTTGTTCATCTGTCAAAGGAGGATAATTTATATATGCACCACCTCCCTCCTGGAATTATTATAAGGAAAGCACTTTGCATACCTTAAACACTCTATAATAATCTTTAAAAAAATTTTTTTAGAAGCCTATATTCTACAATTCATTTTACAAATGAGGAAACTGAATCAGACAGAAGGTAAATGACTTGTCCAGGGTCATACAGCTAGTAGATATCTGAGATTAGATTTGAACTCAGATCCTCCTGACTACAGGGCTGGTACTCTATGTACTTCACCACCTAGTTGCCCCACTCTATGATAATCAAATAACAATAGTTAGCATTGATATAAATACATTTAGAAATATAAACTTTAATATTTAGAAAATGCTTTACAAATATTAACTCATTTTATCCTCACAACAACTCTGGGAAGTAGGTGCTTTTATAAACCCCATTTTGTAGATTAGGAAAATGAGGCAAACAGAAGTAAAGTGACTTGCCCAAGGTCACATAGCTAGTAAGTGTTTGAGGCTGAATTTGAATTCAGGTTTCCCTGACTCCAGGTCTGGTGTTCTACCCTTTCATTGTGCCACTCAACTGCTATAAAAGTAAGGTAGCATTCCCCGCTCCCCACAATTTTTAGCATTGTGAGAATTTGTTGATGACTGGAAGCATTAAAGTGGAGATGTTACAGGGGGAATCCAGAAGAGGGAGTATTGGGGCTCTCCAGAAATAGGGCCTGGTGGAATTCCAGACAGCGTTGGTTTTGGATGTGAGAATTGTAGCCTCACCCGTGAATTCTGCCTCTATGTATAGAGGAAGCCTGCGTTTGTAACTGGATTAAGGGGCAAAGAGTATCCTAAGCAAAGATCAGCTGCCTTGTCTGCTTTGGGCCAGAGCTGGAGACCTTTCTAGGGTCATGCAAAGTTTAGAGGTACAAGGGACTTCAGATCACCCAGTTCAGTCCCTCACAATAGACTCTCTTACTACTCGCCAAGGGAGGGTAGATGTCCATTGACTCTGGCACTATGACCCTAGCACCAAGCCCTGGCCTCTGCTCTCCAGAAGCGAGGGCCCCCACCCCCCACGCTTCCCCTGCTCCTGGTCTAACCGGCTGGTCCAGATCTATTAGATGTGCTAGAGCCTGCTGGCATGGGTGAGAGAAAGCCCGTTGTTAAATTCTCAGTGTGAACCTTTATGCCTCAGCACCAGATGCTACAAATCAAGACTTGGTTTATTCTTTTGTTGATTTAAGAAAATTATGGAGGAAATATTACTAATTCAGATTAAACTTAAATAATAATGCAGTATTTTTCTGGAGAGCCGGTTAAGCCTTTATCCAAACTCCCCTGAAAGCCTGCAAGAAATGCAGGGTGAATTGTGGGTTTGTAGGTGGAAGAGTGAGAAATTCCGATGGGCAAAGCACTTGGGGACGGGCGCTGCACAATTAGGGCACTGAACTGGGGCCTGGCTGGCCTCTCAGTTTGCATTTACTGTTGCCAAGACAGCATTAAGAGTTGGAGGACCACGTTCTTTCTCTTCAGCCGCTTGTATCGCTGACAAGCTGCGTGCATTATCCTCGTAGCCAATGTTTATCGTGGCACCTACTATGTGCCAGGGACCGGGCTCGGCACTTTACGGATTAATATCTCATTTGATCCTCATAACGACCCCGGGAGGGAGGCGCTGCTATTATTTAACAGATAAGAAAGCTTCGGCAAGCAGAGGTCACACAATTTGGTTGTGTAATTAGAAAGTATCAGAGGTCAATTCGAACTCAGATCTTTTTCCTGTGTCGGGGTTCTTTCTAGCTGGCTATTGGTGGTGTGCCTGCTGCAAGAAGAGGATTCTCATCTCTTCCAAGGCTCCCAGGATTCCAAGCTCAGTCTTGCCCACACTCCCTCCTGCTCCCCGCCTCTAATTCGCTTGGAGTCTTTTTGAATTTAGAATTAGATCTTCCAGAGTGTGCCCCTAGGTGTTCTTTGCCCTGTGATAGAAATACCCTCTGGGATGTGAGTGACATTTAAGCCTTATGACTAACTAACTACATGCCTATAGGCGCCTAGCCTGGGTTGCCTTTGAAAGGAGAGGAAGGCTGAGGAAAAAAAATGGTCCTAGAATAAGTACAGTAACTACTTTGAAATGAAAAAAAGAATCCACTTCTCTTCTCCGTGGATTTCTGAAGTTTTTGGTCTAAGAAACTACACGCCTTATTTGATTAAAGTTAAGTGGGGAACCAGAGGGGAAGGACTCAGTCTTCTCTATTTTTACAGATATCAGTGATCTCTGACGAGCCCTCAGGATTCTCTGGCTCTCAGGTTCTCCCCCCAATAATATCCCCAAAGAACATATGAGATGTCACTGCCTTGCTCAAGAACCTACAATAGCTCCCTATTGCCCCTAGGGGAAAAAAAAAACTCTTCAATCTGGCATTTAAAGCCATTCTTAATCTGGCTTCAGCCTGCCTCTCAGGTTTATTTTTCATTCCTCCTCTTCACTATATACACTCTATATATTCCAGCAAAACTGAATTGTTTGCCATTTCCCAAATGAAATATTTTATGTTTTGCCTGCATACCTTTTCACAAGCTATCGCCAGTGCCTGGAATTCACTCCCTCTTTATCTTTGCCTCTCAGAATCCTTAGCTTCTATCAAGCCTAGATAATGTGTTACCTTCTCCCAGAAACCTTTCCTGATCCCCCTTAGAGCTCCCTTTCTTTTTCTTGATTTTTCAAATACAGGGTACCCCAAAAGTTTTACTGCAGTTCTAAACTTTACATACAGTGCTGTAATGTGTTATGGTATTAAAGCTTAAAACGGCACTAAGACTTTTGGGACACCCTATGTACACTTACCTATTTCCTTATTATACCTACTTCCTCTTACTTCTCCGCCTCCCTCCCCCTTTCCCCCAGCTGAAGCTCTTTGAGGTCAGGGACAGCTTTGATTTTAATGTTTATATCTTTGGCACCCAGTACCACCCTTTGCACACAAAAGGTGCTTAATCAATGTTTGTTGGATTGGAAAAGGCTAACTATGGTTGAAAGTGACATGACTTTCAATTTGTTGGATCTTTTTAGCTTTTCCCTGGTAAAGACCTAGGATCCTTATTTACTTTCCAGGCAGAGTGGCATGGTGGGTAAAGAGCTGACCTCAGAGCCAGGAAGGCTTGGGTTCAAGTCCAGCTTATGACACAAGCTAGCTGTATGACCCTGGGCCAAGCCAAGGTTATGTGCTGTTGAAAACTCAAACAATTTGAAATATCAAACATAAGAGTGAGAGCACAAGGAGAGGCAGGATGGAATAGGGAATAGAGATCTGGCCTTGGAGCTAGAAAGACCTGGGTTCAAATCCTACTGATATATACAGCCTGGGGGAGTCATTTAACCTTTTAGTACTTTAGGTCAGTGGTGTCAAACTGAAATAGAAACAGGAAACTATACTTGAAAATCACACGTTAATTTATCTATATCCTATTGTATTTTTATTTATCATTATTTAATATTTATTTTATTTCTATTTATTTATTAAATTATTTATGTGTCAATAAATTAATTAACATTTATTTTATTTATTTAGTATTTGTTAAATATAGAAATTCATTTATTTTATTTATTCTAGTTGCAATTATTTAATTTTATTTATTTATTCAATATGTAAATATTTCCCAATTCCATTTTAATTTGGTTCCTGAGGAGTGTTGCTGTCTGGGCCTCCTGCTTAGCACCTCTTCTAGGTTCTTCTTGAGGACTATGAATTGCCAAAAAGGTGCTGACCTGCCAGTCCTGGCTACAGTCCCCATCATATCACCATGTACAGGTACAAACAACAAACAGTTCCATGAGAACAGTGTGGACAGATCTTTAAAGAAGGATACTCTACCCACCGATGTGGCAGCAACTTTCCAAGGGAATTTGGCTTTCACATCTATTAATGAGGTTGATCAGAATAACTGTGTGGAGTATAACTATACTTATTTCAAGTAAGATGCCTTTGCCCTCTGAGTCTCCCCAAATTTTACTCTCCATATTTGTCAAGATTTTTAAGAAAATGAAGGAAATAGTCTAAGAAAACTACTTAGGACTAGATGGTGGGCCCTGGATAGATCGATTCTTTTCTTTTTGTTGTTTTTTGGAGGGGAGAAGGCTGGGCAGTTGGGGTTAAGTGACTTGCCTAAGGTCACACAGCCAGTTTTTGTGTTAAGTATCTGAGGTCAGATTTGAATTCCGTCAGGTCCTCCTGACTCCAGGGCTGGTGCTCTTATTCATTGTGCCACCTAGCTGCCCCTAGATAGATTCTTGTGGTTATTCCAGGTCAAGTACATAAAAAGCAGCTTTGAAATCCACTCTTGCTAGGTTTGTGTTGTCTGTGGCTCCTTGCTTCAGTAGGACTCTGATACCTGAGCAAAGGCACTGGGATATAGTGGGAAAGGGAGCCAGATTTCGAGTTCTAGGTTTGGGGTTCTTATCCTACCTTTGACACATATTTATTTTACCCATGGGATCTTGGGCAAAGTCGTGCCACCTCTGGGCCTCAGTTTGCTCATCTATAAAATGGAGAGATTGGAATAGAGGGACCCCGAGGGACCACCTGATTATGAATTGATACTGCTGGGATACAGATAAGCTATAAGAGATGAGATCTCTTTTTCAAAACCAAATGGTTCAAAACGAATTAAAAATATTTTTAAACCAATTTAAAAACCAAATGGTTTTAAAAGACCTCTGGAACACTGGGTCGAGGCCCTGTAAGCTCTAAGGTTTGGGTCCATTCTAGGAGGTCATGGGAAAGTCCCTGAGATAGACAAACTAGAATATGATTTACTATGGGTTTTAGCTTACATGCTCCTGTGGCGTAACAATACACCGTGTTTTGACTAGCAACTGTTAGTATGTTCATTCTCAAGCTCTAATTTTTATTGTAAAGAGGACAAGGCCAGTTTATCTTGTTCTGAGCTACAAGTAGACATGACAACAGATTGACTGATAATTCCAGAGGACAGAGCCAGAGCCATTTGGGTATAAATGGCAAAAGGGCAAGGCTTGGCTCCAAGTAAGAAATCTGAAAGGCTCAGTAGCAGGATGGGCTGTGTTAGGGAGTGGTGAGCTCCCTGTCACCGGACGTATTCAGGCAGAGTCTGGAGGATCATTTGTCACAGAAGATAGAGAGGGAATTCACAGACATGAAGGAGACTGAAAGAGGTCTCTAAGGTCCTTTTAAGCAAAAATTCTGTGATTTCATCCTTTAAACACTCAGAGACCTTAGAACCCTTGGGTCGGGCACAAAAAAATCTGGCCTCTGGGCATAAGGGAGATGACAATAAAGATGTATTAAGCCGCTGCTTTGTCCCAGGCACCGAGCTAAATGCTTTACAAATATTTCATTTCATTCTCACAACACTGAGAGGTCGGTGCTATTATTGTCCTCATATCATCGCTGAGGAAACTGAGGCAGACAGGGGTTAAGCCCAACTTCACACAGCCAGGAGGCTGGATTTGAACTCAGGCCGTCCTGACTCCTGGCCCAGAGCTCGATCTACTTTGCCACCTGCTGTTGCCAGAATTCAGCCTCGAGCTCCCCGTTGAGCTTGTTCCTAATCAAAATAGCTCACGTTCTAAAGCGGGCCAACTTTGTGAATAGGTAGCACAAGTATCAGAGATAGAGCTCTGGGTTCGAAATCCCAAAGACCTGAATTCAAATTCTTCTTTAGACGATTATTAGTTGTGTGATCCTGGGTAGCCAGTCACTGCCCACATCTGTAAGGTTGTGGCAAGAATAGTGAGAGTCATACGTAATAGCATATAAAATAACACATAATTATATAGAGTACATATAATCATACTATATTCACCATAAATATATATAATATATAAAAAGAATAACAACGCCTCTCTTACAGGTTTGTTGCAAGGGACAAAGGAGATAATCCAGGGAAAGTAGTTTGTGGACCTTAACGTACTATTGACAGTTAATTATTTTATCATTATTACTATTATAGCTATTACGGTTATTATCCCCATTTTACATCATCTCCAAATGCAGGGTCACAGTCTCACAGAACTAGGGCTGGAAAGGGACCTTAAGGACCTTCTAGTTCAATCCTCTCATTTTTCATATCTGTAAAAGAGAGATGCTAATACCACCTACCTCAAAGGGTTGTTGTAAGGATCAAATGAAATGACATATGTGTAAAATATTCTGCAAACTTGAACACACTATATAAATGTTATTATTATTATTATTCTTTTGCTTTTTTTTTGGGAGGGCAATTGGAGTTAAGTGACTTACCCAAAGTCACATGTCTAGTAAGTGTGTCAAGTATCTGAGGTCGGAGTTAAATTCAGGTCCTCCTGATTCCAGGGCCGGTGCTCTACTCACTGTGCCACCTAGCTGCCCCAGTAAATGTTATTATTAATATATTAATTATTCAATTAATTGAATTAATTAAATTTAATAAACTTACTATTTAGAGGTGAGGAAAGTGAGACCCAGAATGTTCATTTAGGATCATAGGAGCATATGTTGAGAGCTGGAAGGGACCTCAAAGGAAATATAATCCAATTTCCTCATTTGACAGTTGGATAAACAGAGGACCAGGGAGGTTAAAAAAGACACACAGGTAGTAAAGATCAAAGTCACACAGCTATGAGGCTAGATTTGAACTCAGCTTTCCTGCCTGCGGGGCCAGTGCTCTATTGACTGTACCACCCTAGCAGCTGGGCTATGAAATGTTGCTGAATCTGCTACCCCTTTTACTTCCTATCAGCTACCGTTTGAAGTTTGACTTTGGGGAGCCCCCCTGAATAGTGAAAGTAGCTCAGGAATCTTGGAACTTGTCCTTCCTCTTCTGAGAATTGTCTCTGTTGTTGGGGGGAGGGAAAGGTTAGGAATTTCCTGCAGGGTTTACTGTATTTACAGATTACCTGCTTTCCTGGCATCTCAGACGTTCAAGGGACAGGTAATCATTTAATCTTTCCATTATCCCCTGTGAAACACAAGCTTAGTTTGGGAAGGAAGAAAAATCAAGACAACAAGGTTCACGGATGAAGAAACTTGGGCCCCCTGAGGGAAACCTCAGCCAAAATCACCCAGCTAGCTGGAGGCTGAGACAGATCTGGAAGGAGATCTCCTGGTTTCCAGCTCAATTCCTTTCCCTTTCCCCCAGACCACCAATCAAAGCCAATAGCTTAGTCAGGACCAGTGCCAGATACCACAAGCCAGGAACTATTACTTCTTCTCCAGTGGTCTACCCCACTGGGCCTTAACTCTAAAGCTTCCAGCATGGATGGCTTGACATACCAAGCAAGGTGCAAAGACCAGCTCATTCTGGTCCTTCCATCATGAGTGATGACATGAAAGGAAGTAGTAGAAACCTGGTCCCAACCCTTGAAACAGGACCCAGTTCCTCCTTACTGTCTCTGGCTCAGGACCAGCCTTCATAAATAGGTGGTATTAGGCAGGTCACCGAAAGTATGATTTAAGATGTGCAGGTGTTCTAACCAGCCATTCTAGTTAGGATCTGGGCAAATGCCAAGAGAAACTGAGTTAATGTCAAGGGACAGACCTCAGACCTTCGGCATTCAAATCCCTACACAAAAAGAGACGCAGGGACTCAGAGACCCTGAAATGCAGGTTGGCCTCTGTATCTGAGGAGGCCACTGCTGAAGGAAAGATTAGGGGTAGGGACAGGTGGGGGAGAAACTCCCTTGGAATACAGCACTAAGGGAGTAGGAGGCCTGCCATCTGGTGGCCTCCTAGTTTAACTAATTATTGCTAATTATGTACTAAACTTGGCTGTCTCTACCTGTAGAAAGACTACAAGCATAGTTAATACCCTGAAACAGATCTCTCCACCCTAAGTTATAGCTCTGGCATAGAAGGCTGAGAGTCAGGAGGCCTGACCTGTAGTTATGTGACCTCTTTATGGCCTCGGTTTTTTTAAACTGTGAAATGTAGAGGTTCAGACTAGGTCAGTGGTTCTCTGCAGGTGTTCAGTGATTCACTAGAGTTTCTCTAGGTGTGATGTGAAAATCTGGCTGTTGTTAATGCAGGTAAAAAGAAAAGTTAGAAAGAATTTTCTATTTAAATTAAATTTAAAAAATTAATTCAACAGTAATTTTATTCTTTTAAAAATGTAAATGTGGTTTTATTCAATGCCTTCCAGTCTCACAAGACACAGCTTCCCGTCACTTTCTTCCTTAACCCCAAAACAAGATGGCCACACAAGACACCGTGTACTGTCCACATGCTATCATGAGGCTTTTCAATGAACAAAAATAAGCTCTAGAGCACTGGCCCTGAAGTCAGCAGGATCTGAGTTCAAATCCTGCCCTCAGACACTTAGCATTTACTAGCCATGTGACCTTGGGCAAGTCACTTAACCCCAATTTCCCTGCCTTCCCCCTTTCCCCCCTCCCAAAAAATAAGCTTTAGGTCTTCTTGATCACCCTGAATGTCCTCACTTACTAATTTACAAAGTGCAAATATTCTTTATCTTGCATTTCTAGTTTGTTATCATATTTGTCAAATAATCACAACTTGCTTATTAAATGTACATACCAACTTAAAACTTGTCAGACCTTGAGCTTCCAAAAAACTTCACAAAATCATTTCCTCTGTTTTTTTTTCTTGTTGTTATTGTTTTTTAGGTTATACATGTATAAACACGTCGAACATATTTCCACATTAGTGGAACAAAAGGGGAAAACCATGAGAAACAAAAAACAACAAAAAAATGAAAATAGTCTGCTTTGATCTGCATTCAGACTTTGTAGTTCTTTCTCTGGATGCAGATAGCGTTTTTCCATCACGAGTCTTTTGGAACTGTCCTAGATCATTGCATCACTGAGAGGAGTTAAGTCTGTCATAGTTGGTCATCGCACAATGTTGCTGTTACTGTATACAGTGTTCTCCTGGTTCTGCTCACTTCACTCCGTGTCAGTTCATGTAAGTCTCTCCAGGTTTTTCTGAAGTCTGACTGCTCATCATTTCTTACAGCACTGTAGTATTGCATCACAATTATGTATCACAACTTGTTCAGCCATTCTCCAAATGATGGGCATATCCTCAATTTCCAATTCTTTGCCCCCACAAAAAGAGCTACTGTAAATATTTTTGTACAACTTTTCCCTTTCAGTTGCTCTTATTGAAAGGAAGCTGCACATGGATCTCCCAACTCTCCCTTAAGTGTTACCAACTTCATTGTTCAGTGTTTGGGTACTCACAGCAAAGAATGCTGTGATGTGAGCAAATGTTTGAGAGCCATTGGACTAACTAATGTTTATTTAACTAAGGGCGCAGAATATTGGTTCTTTAGGAGACCATGAAAATATTCTAGCCCGGTTTCTTCTCTTTACCCACATGAGTAAACTGAGACTCGTGTGAGGTACCATAGGTCAGACATGAAGGTATTGGCAGAGGGAAGTGTATCCCTTCCCAAGCCCGGGCTTTCCTCCCTCAATTAGCAAGCATTTATTAAATGCTAACTATGTGCCAGGTGCTGTACTAGGCACCAGATACCTCTGTCTCAGCTTCAATATACTATGGGTCTACATTGTCCAGTCCTGAAGTCTCTTTCCCATACTGTCTTTAAGTCAAGTCTTTACCTAGGGTTCTACCACCTTAAACTTAACCAAATTAGAGATCCACCAGGGTTACTAGTCAATCAACAAGTATTTATTAAATATTTGTTACGTGCCAGGTACAGGTATAGAACTAGGTCATACAAAGACAAAAAGTGAAATAGTTCCTGCCCTCAAGGAGCTTACATTCTAATGAGTATATGTCGAGATATAAAAAAAGACACAAAATAAATATTATTATTATTATTATTTTGGATGAGGTACTAGCAGTTGGGTGGATCAGGAAAGATTTCTGTAGAAATTGTCACTTGAATTGAGTTTTGAAGGAGACCAAAAAGGAATGAAAAGGGGAAGAGAGCCTTAAAGGCATGGGAGTGGGGCAGTCAGTGCAAAAAAGAGATGGGACATGGAACCTAGTAGGTGTTAAACAAAAAGGTCAGGTTAGCTTGATCTTGGAGAGTATGAAAATGGAGAGTAAGATATAATAATAAAATTGGAGAGGTAAGTTCTTTTAAAATATGAATGCTGATTTGGCATGACTCCTAATCTGGTGGAAAGAATGACTTGATGCTGTGTACTTTCAAGGCAGGGGAAGTCAGTGGGAGAGCTTTGGAGAAGAGAGAGATCTCCTCTATCTCTGCTTCGAAAGAGATGTATACAGTTCCAACGTTTCTTCCAAAAGAGACCCATAGAGAAGAGAAAAGAAACTTTTACGGTTTGTCCCCTTAGGGACATTGGGGAATTTCTCCTTAGATGTGATCTGAGACTCATTCACTTTGTGTATTTTCTGAAATATTCCTATATGTAGAACTTCTCCAATTTCTGTTAGCTCTCTGAGTAGATAGCTGGGTTTACATGCTATTCACTATTTGTGATAGCCTTGTGTGTAACTAGAATTTGGTGGGAAGGAGTCAAACCTATAGGTTTAAGCTGGTGGTTACTCTTTTCCCTTTAAAGAAGAGTAATAAGGGAAGCTAGTAGCTTTGTTGCTTTTGAACCTAAAAAAATCATAAATTCTAAATCAACAATATTTAGGAGAGCAGAGAGATATAATTCTAGTCTAGTATCCTTTTTTCCCCTCATAGAACGGAATAGTGGCTAGCCTTTTGGTGTCCCCCTGGAAGGAGGTGGGCAGGATTCTAGAAATATCTGTCAGTTATTCCCTGTGACCCCATTTGGACAACTCGTATACATATACCTCTTATATTGGTGACGCAGCCCATGTGTAAAGATTAAGGTTTGGGGCTGTCATTCACATTTTAGGAAAAATCATAGTAGAATTATAGAGATAGAGCTAAAAGGAAAGCCAGAGACCATCTAGTCCTACCCCTTGATTTCACAGAGGAGAAAACAGAGGCTCAGGGAGCTTAGGGGACTTTCTGAAGGCCACACAGGTAATATTAAACAAGGGCAGGGACTAACCTCAGTCCCTCCAACTGCAGGGTCAGTGCTTGTTTTCCCGAGCCATACTATTCTCTAACACCCAGTGACCCTTGGTGGCTTTAAAAGAATAAGAGATCTTATTTTGGATCACTGGGTACTGTGGGGAAAGCCTGCAGCTCCTTTCCTTATTCCTGGTCCCTTCCCCCTCAAACCAAAACAAAACAATACATAGCTCTTCTATGGTTTTTGTTTAAAATGGGCTTGCCAGGGGAATTAAACAGGGAATAACAGAGCCAAATAAAAAGTTTACGAGGTTATAATGTTCTGGGAGTTCATCTTAATTCTTTATTTTGAACTCTTCTGAGAACTATGCCTTAGTCTCTCTTTGTTTCACCTTGCTCTAGTCTAATTCCTTTGAATCCACAGGATCCCAGAGTTAGAAAGGCATCCCACAGGGCAGACAGATCTCAACTGTCTCCTATCTTTCTAACCAAGTTGCCATGTGCCCTGAGGAAACGAATCCTAAAGACCCAGGAGAGTCCACAGTTTCCCTTACACATTTTCCATTTTAGGTATGTCCAGTAACAGTTTAGGGTGATTTGAAGAATCCCATTCAGTTGCTTCAAGGAGATTTTTTGGACTTTGAGTGGTCATCAGGGAGAAACAAGAAAATCTCTTGTTAAAATGTACTAACTCTTGGGGAAGCTAAGTGGCACAGTGGATAGAGCACAGGTCTCAGAATCAGGAAGACTCTTCTTCCTGAGTTCAAATGTAACCTCAGACACTTACTAGCTGTGTGAACCTGGGAAAGTCACTTAACCCTGTTTGCCTCAGTTTCCTTATCTGTAAAATAAACTGGAAAAGGAAATGGCAAACACTCCAGTATCTCTTCCAAGAAAACCCCCAATGGAGTCACAAAAAGTCCCACACAACTGAATAACACTCCTCCCCCCCCCACCTCAGGTATCAGAGGAAGAAAAAGATCTAGAGTTTTCAAATCAACACCTGATAATGGTTAGTGCAACTCTTAATGACAGAATAGTGATGATTTCCCCTGAATTTTTGGGAAGGCAAGACTCTGTGGAAGTGGTAGCCTAAGGGAATAGCCATGGCATCCCTAGAGTTGGCACTTGGTGAGATATATGGATGTAGTGTGGCACAGTGGAAAGAACATTGGATTTGGGGTTAGAGGACCTGGGTTTGAATCCCAGCTCTGTCTCTTACTACTTGTGTGACCTTGGACCCACCTTAGAACCCACTTTACCTATGTGGGCCTGTTCTTCACTATAAAATTAAAGGGTTGGACTAGATGGCCCATAAAGGCCTCTCCTAGCTCTAAATCTTATGATGCTGTTACATCAGGCCCTTCCTCCTTTCCCCCCATGCAACCTGCTTAGTCACAATTCCTGGTTCCAGACAACTATGTGGAAGCATGAAGAGGTGATTTCTAGTCATATGTGATAGATATCAGCCAGGAGGAAGCCTGACTCTTTTGGACCAGAGTTCAGATCCTGATCCTTTCTATCTCTCTATGTCTAAATATTGTTTCTCCCATGCAACCCTTCTCCTCCCCCATTTGCAAGTAAGAGAGCACCTAGGAAAATGGCAGTTAAGCCAATGAAAAGAATTAAAATATTTAAATAGATATTAGAAAAATAACTTAGTAACTTTATAGAACAGAGCAATCTTTGTGCAGCACGGATGCTCTTACCCTTTTCTCCAGAGTAGCAGGCTATGTCTTCCCTTGGGGTTTCAGAAAGTAACCCTGAAAAATTACAGTGTTTCTCTTCTAAAGTGTTCCTCTGATTGTTAGGGACCAGAGACTATCAAACCAGTTATTTAGCCACTTAACATTTATTGGTTTTCACAAAGGGATGGTTGGTGGTGTTTAGTGGTTTCAGTAGTATACAATTCTTAGTGACCCCATTTAGGGTTTTCTTGGAAAGATACTGGAATGGTTTGCCATTTCCTTCTCCAACTCATTTTACAGATGAGGAAACTGAGGCAAACAAGGTTAAGTGACTTGTCCAGAGCCACATGGCTAGTAAGTGTTTGTGGCTTGATTTGAATTCAAGTGTTCCTGATTCCAAGCCCAGTACTCTATCCACTGTGCCATCTACCTGCTATCAATTTGAAATAATTACAAAGAGATGTTTAATTCAAATATATAGCAAAGAACAAATGTAGTAATGATGCCTTCACACACACACACCTGAGAACTGAGAGAGGATCTCCTTGAGACCAGAATCTGGTGAAGGCTAACGTTGCTGCCGAGAAGGATGTCTGGAAGGCTGAGATTTCTTTGTATTTTTTTAAATAATATTTTTAAAAATTAACTTTTGTTTATTTTTAGTTTATATCATTTGTTTCCACAAGATTTTGAGTTACAAATTTTCTCCCCATCTTTCCCCTACCCACCACCCCAAAACAGGGATCCCATGTTTACCCCCTCCTTCAATCTGCTCTCTCCTCTGACTTTCCTGTAGGGCAAGATAGATCTCCCTACCCCAGTGGAAGGCTGAGGTTTCTTCTGGGTGCTAGGGCCGGCCAAACTGCTGGAGGCCTGAAGAAGCACGACCAGGATAAGACTTGTTTGTTTGCGGCTTAGTTGATCCTTGAGTTCCTGGGAACAGAAATTGTGAAGGGTTTGAAATGTGCTGGACCCTGTGAACTTCAGTGTGTAGCAGGAACTTCCCAGAGGACTGGACAAGAACCTGGGAGTATCTGCCTCTGAATTCAGGTGACTGTTGGGTGGATTCAGGTAGGAGCTGGACCATGGAAGGGGATCCAGGGAATCTGAGAGACCGCCCTGAATCAAGATGAAGAAAAGGCCTCTCTTTGGATATTGAATTCAGTGATGCAATTGAAGTTAACTAGAGACCCAGGGGTGGAGGGTTTGTGTAATTTTCTAATGATTGTATTTAGTGATTAACAATACTTAGTGACTAATTGCTAGATAAGTGACTGATTAAGTTAATCTATGATTGCCCCATGAGTGGAAGACTATTTTATTTTGAGATGACTGAATGAGTAAGGAGGCAAACCTCCTTAGGGATTGTTCTTTTATTCTTTGTTCTAAATACCATGACCATTTTGGTGAAAACTATGTGGCCATTTTAATGTTAAGCTGTTGTGAACACTATATTGTGATTTTCTGTGATAAGATGTAATGTTGTGAATAATATATTGTGATTTGTTGTGAATACTTTCCCTTGATTTGTTCTTGAATAAATAGTGTTCACTATACTGTGTAATCAGAACCTTAAAAGCTGTAGCATTCTTTTGGAAAGCTGCCTTACAAAGAGCCACTAATTCCTCAAGAGTGAATGAGGCAATATTAAACAGCAGTCATCACCAAAACAATCTAGTACTGGCTAAGAAATAGAGTCCTGGATTAGTGGCATAGATTAGGTACATAGTACACAATAATAAATGACCATAGTAACCTAATATTTGATAAATGCAAAGATTCCAGCTTTTGTGACAAGAACTTACTATTTGACAAAAACTACTGGGAAAATTGGAAAACAGTTTGGCAGAAACTAGGTTTAGAGCAACATTTCACACCATACCAAGGTAAGATTAAAATGTGTACATGATTTAGACATAAGCAAATGAGGGAGCATATAACAGTTTACCTGTCATATCTATGGAGAAGGGAAGAATCTATGATCAACAAGACATAGAGTATTATGAAATATAAAATGGATAATTTTGATTATATTAAATTTAAAAGTTTCTGCACAAATGAAACCAATGTAACCCAGAATAGAAGGAGAGCAGAAATCTGGGGAAAAAAATCATCTCTGATAAAAGCCTCATTTCCCAAATATGTAGAGAATTGAGTCAAATTTATAAGAATACAAATCATTCCCCAATTAACAAATTGCCAAAGGATAGGAACAGGCAGTTTTCAGATAAAGAAATCAAAGCTATCTATAGTCATATAAAAATGCTCCAAATCACTACTGATTAGAGAAATGTTAATTAAAATAACTCTAAGGTACCACCCCACACCTTTTGAATTGGCTAATATCACAGAGAAGGAAAATGATAAATATTGGAAGGGATATGGGAAAATTGGGACACTAAAGCATTGTTGGTGGAGTTATGAATTGATCCAATCATTCTAGAGAGCAATTTGGAACTATGTCCAAAGTAAAACTGTGCATACCCTTTGACCCAGCAATACTAGGTCTGTATTCCAAAAAAGACTTTTTGAAACAGGGAAAAGGACAATTTGTACAAAAGTATTTATAGCAGCTCTTTTTGTTGTGGAAAAGAATTAGAATTGAGGGAATGTTCATCAACTGGAGAATCGCTGAATAAGTTGTTGTATATGTTTGTAATGGAATATTGTTGTGCTATAAGAAATAACAAGCAGGATGATTTCAGAAAAACCTAGAAAGACTTTCATGATCTGATGCAAAGTGAAGCAAGCAGAATCAGGAAAACATTGTACCCAGTAATAACAATATTGTGCAATGATCAACTGTGAATGACCTAGCTATTCCCAGCAATACAGACTTGCTCTGTGAGAGCACCATAGAATAGCTCAGCACAGACTTGCTCTGTGTGAAAGCTCCATAGAACAACCTAGCATAGACTGGCTCCTTAAGAGTCTACCCCATATGGCAAACTTGAACTTTCAATAAACTTTACTTTTTCTTTGGCTGAGAAGACTTGAGTCCAATTCTTTTGGCAGGACCCGGCATGTTGGTATTTTGGGGTCTCAGGCAACCCTAACCCTCTTTGGGCACCCTCTTCATTTTTATGATCCAAGGCAATTCTAAAGGACCCATGATGAAAAATGCTATCTATCTCCAGGAAAAGAACTGATGGAGTTTGACTATATGGATTGAAGTATACTATTTTTTTGCTTTATTTATCTTTTTCATGTTTTTTTTTCTTTTTGGTCTATGTTTTCTTCCACAACATTACTAATAGGGAAATATGTTTTGCATGATTAACTTATTTCAAATTGCATACCATCTCAGGGAGTGGGAAAGGAAGGGTAAGAGGGAGGAAGGGAGGGGACTTGGAACTCAAATTTAAAAAAAGAAATGTTAAAAAATATTTTTACATTCAATTGAGAAAAATATTATTAAAAAAAAGAATGAAGGAGGCAAAAGAAGAACAGCTGAAACTGACAGGCCTTTTTTAAAAACATCTCTGTGACCAATCCAAGAGTGTCCTCTTCAACATGTGGTTAGCCAAGTGGAGCCACTCATGGAACATCTATGCACGCTCTCTAGTCTCTCCAAGGAACTTCCCTCATATGATATTGCAGTTGTCCTGGAAGAAAGTTCTCTAGTCATTCTATATGGAGAGGTGCCTAAGCATCAGACCCTTGCTACACAGATAATTAATTAGCTTCTGTACTACTTGGACTCAGAGTCCAAGGAAGGAGGGAAACCATACTTCATAGTCTGATATCTATTCTTCCTAACAGAAAGTCTTCTACCACCATCCTTTTCAGATTGTGGGAAATGGAGGCATTTATAGCACCCGGGGCTCCAGCAACAGCTGCTACATTGGAGACTTGGGTAGTTGTTGTTACTATCTCTAATGCTGTAGGCAGGCCCTTGTGTTCACCTTGAATGTTGTAACAGCTTCCTGACTGCTTCCATAGGGTCATAGAGGTAGAAGAGACCTCAGAATCTACCTAGGCTAACTCCATTGTTTTATAAATGAGGGGACTGAGGCCAAGGAGGTTAAATAACTTGTTTAAGAGCACAAAGATAATAAGTCTCGGAAGCAAGATTTGAACCTGGGTCCTATAACTCCAGAGGTAATGAACTTTCTGCTGTGCTTTGATGTGTCCAGCCTATTCTCTCTACTCTATGTATTACTCCATATATCACTGTCAGATTCTATCTTCCCCACTTGAAGATCCAATCATGACTCAGAAACCTTCACTGACTGCTTATTAGTTACTGAATAACCCCTTGGTATGGCATTTAAGCACTTCTGAAATTGAGCTCTAACCTTTTTCAGATATTTTTCCTTCACATACATTAGGCTGCAGCCAAACAGGAATATTTACCCTTCCTTAAATATCCCCCATGATGGTAATAATTAATAATAATAATAGCATTTATATAGCTCTTTAAAGTTTGTAGCTTCTGCCTAGGATGTCCTTTGCCATCTCCTCTCCAAAGTTTTCCCTGATCACCCCAAATAGGAAGTGGTCTCTTCCTCCTCTGACCTTCCCTGGTACTTTATACCAATTTTTTTTTTGCTTTTTGGAGGACAATTGGGGTTAAGTGACTTGCCCAAAGTCACATGGCTAGTTTTTGTGTCAAGTGTCTGAGGCCGGACCTGAACTCAGGTCCTCCTGACTCCAGGGCCAGTGCTCCATTCACTGTGCCACCTAGCCACCCCTCTGTACCACTTTTTACTGTACCTTAGCATTCTGTTCATTATTATTATTATTTTCTATTTGGAGGGGAGAAGGCAGGGCAATTGGGGTTAAGTGACTTGCCCAAGATCACACAGCTAGCATGGCAAGTGTCTGAGGCTGGATTTGAACTCAGATCCTCCTGATTCCAGAGCCGGTGCAGCACCTAGCTGCCCCCATTCTGTTTCTTATTACAGTTACCTATGAATTTATTTTATTCCTCTGTTAGACTATGGATCTCCATGAATTTAATTCTTTTTTGTATTCACCAAAGCACCTCCCCTCATCTCTAACATGTAATAGGTGCTCAGAAAATATTTGTTGAACAAATGCACATTCAGTCCTGAGTTTCAAGCTGACTTTCACATTACCTACCTTGGTAATTAACTATCATATTTCTAAGCCCACTAGAATTAATTACAAAAAAATCAAAATGTTTTCAGAACAACATATTTCCTTTGATATGCAAAGATAATGGAGTTGATAAGCTCTTAACAGGTCTTGGCTTTTTAGTTCCTTTTTCCCCCCTAGCAGCAGAAATGGTTTAGAATTAAATGCTTATATTCTCCTCTCCTTCATGATCCTTTTCTTAGAAGCATACATTGGTGAGTTGGTGATAAAACAGGAATAGAGGAATGGTATGGTCATGGGATAAACCTTTTTCCAATATGTGTAGCAATCTCTGTGCCTTTGTTCTTGTCCTGATGAGCGTCAGGTACCCATTAATGGCACCAGCCAGCCTATAAATGGGTAAATCCTTTTTTTTTTTAATGAAAGCAATTTTCCACCTTGGGCTAAGAGTGCTAATCAGTCAGGTTGTCCTGGGATATGAGAGATTCCTGGGGATAAAGAGACTGAATTTCCATTTACCACCCACTTTGACTTTTCACAACAGAAACAGGTCATAACTATTTATGACATGAAGTAGAATGTATTAATGGAAGGTGGAAGAATAAGAAAAATGTCATTATGACTTGACCTAGAAAACCAGTATGTATCCCAAGGAGATCAATGACTAAATGAAAGGCCCCCAAAATATTTATGGCAGCATATAGTAAAAAAGTCAGAAAGGAAGAAAGTGAACAAGTTGTGACACATGACTGTGATGGATATTATCTCTTTGTAACAAATAACAAACGTGACAAATATTTAGATGCATTTGAAGACCTGAATAACAATATACACAGTCACTACATTAATGAAAATGGAAAAAATACAAAAATGAGGAGGATATAAAGCTATGAAATAATGACTAAACTTGGCCCCGAAGAAGAGCTACAAGAAGGTGCCCCTCCACCTTTCACTTTCTTTGAAGAGGTGGTGATGCGCTTTTGAGGGGCTCAGGGACCCCCAAGGACCGAAGTACAGGACAGGGTTGTCTGAAAGAATTCGTGGACTCATGCCATCTTTAAGTCAAATTGGCAAAAGTTTATTTTTAGGCTTTTCAGTGGGCAAAGGTTCTTAAGGAACCCGCAACCTTAGAGAGGTACAGTTAAAGTTTAGCTAAGAAAAGCTAGAGTAAAACATGTTCCAAGTATGCTAATTAGGTGATTAGGAAATGGTTAAGGAGTGGTCAGTTCTTAAAGAACATGTACTTTTTGTAACGACTGTGTGGGCATTTTACCCAAAATTTGCCAGGAAAAGCCCATGTGGGGGGAAGGGTTGGAGGGGGAGGACAGTGGGTGCAGAGAGGTGTGGATTTTAGGCCTGTCATGCCACTAAGTTAACTAGTGGTAAAGACCGACTGAAGATTGTCCAGTCTGCTACTAATAAGTGTTTGGTTTATATCTTAAGTCTAGTATACACAGAATGAGGAGTCCAGGATGCATATAATGAGGTAGAGGGTTGTCATAGATAGGCTGATGGGTACCGAATATCTTTATGAGTCAGTACAGAGCCAGTTCAAACTAATAATTCCTACAGGTGAAGTTTGTTACTATACTTTTTAAGGCTATAAGCTGTAGGATGTTTCCTTACTGAGAGTTCCTTATACTGCTGAAATCAAAGGTCTCATCCCCCAATATTTCCTACCATCTGGGAAGTAAATGGATTCTCTGCTTTTTATTATGTGTTTTTAAATTTTTAAAATTTATCTTCTTTTTAATTTATGGATTTTCTTCTACTGAATTCTTGTGCTTAGCCTGAGTGATATGAAAAGGTCTTTTTAGGTCTGAGTAATGATGTGATCATTATGTCATTAAGTGTAATGATAGGGAAGATGGAAGTCTTTTGCTGGGGCCCACTCATGAATAATTGCTAGGCATAGTATCCTTGGGCTGGGGAGAAATTGCCAGGGATAGTGTTTTGAGGCTAAGGAGAAATGGGATCTTAGAATCGGGGTCCAAGCACAGGCACTCAAGCACCCCAGCACCCCAGCCGTGAGAGAATTTTGTATGTGAAATACTGCATGTAGTGTTAGACTTTTTCAATGTATTGGTTGGTTTTGCTGTATCAGCCTCTTCTCCCTCCCCATGTTTGATGCTTATAAGGGAAGGCTCTCTGGAAGAGGAAGAGGAGGGAGGGGAATTTGGGGAAATGTTGGTGACATAAAAATAAAAGATAATAAAATTATATTTAAAAAAGAAAATAAGGTGCCGTTAAGTAGAAAAAAGGGTAGAAAACTGATAGTCTTGGTGCAATAAAGACAAGCATTTATTTCCTAATTTTGACCAAGGTTGGGACCTTTGTTTTCTGAGATTTTTTGCTCTTCAAGTAGAACCCCCTAGTACACCTATGATTTTTCTTCCTATCTTTGCCTTTTTAAGTCCAACCAAGGCTCCAGTATGAGGGAAGTAGACAGGTAGCATGTGTACTTTCTATATATTATATACTAAAGTAACTGAGTGAATAGGAGGTAGGAAAAGTATGGGGCACTCTGCTTTCCTCATCTTCTTCACACTCATAGCCCACTCATTTGGTTGGGCAGAGCTACATTTATCTCCTCATACAATTGCTACTGGACATTAGGGTAGGTGGCTAGGCTATAAACAAGGAAGGAAAGGACAGAGATAGTGGTTTCAGTCGTTAAAATGAAAGATAATGAATTATACCAGGATTACATCATTACTCAGACCTAAAAAGAGAGAGTTATCCCTTTTCATATTGTTCAGGCCAAACACAAGAATTCAATAGAAGAGAATCTATAAATTAAAAATAAGATAAATTTAAAAAATTAAAAAATATATGATAAAAAGAAGATAATCCATTTACTCCCCAAATGGTAGGAAATATCGGGGGATGAGACCTTTGATTTCAGTGGTATAGGGAACTCTCAGTAAGGAAACACCCTACAGCTTATAGCCTTAGAAAGCTGACCACCCCCCAAATGATTAAATTGTTTGCCCAAAATCACACTGCCAACTACACCAGGTTACCGGGAAGGGTTAGACCTGCTGCCTCAGTCTGAAAGGGAAATATTTGTAAATATACTTCACAGTTATAGTGAGAGTTTATGCCATGATACCTACCAATTTAAGACAGGTAAATGGTTAGGCTCAAAACTGGGTCTGTGGACCTCCTTTCTCCCAAGGTCCACTCTGTTCTTCCTACCATCTTGTCTTTGTCTCTTCCACTCTCAGGTGCTGATTCAAGCTCCATCAAAAGTTACTTGTGTCACTTAAGAAGCCTTCTCTTCGTTCCCTCTCTCATACACAGTATTGGAGTATGCTGCAATTTCATTAGTGGGCTGGAGAGGGGAGGTAATAGAGACCACTAAATAAGCAAAGTTCACATTTGCTCAATGCTTTATGGTTACAAAGTACTTTACGTATATTTTTGTAATTTGATTCTTGCAACCACTCTGTGAGATGGGAAGTGTAAATACAATTATTCCCATGGAAAGAAATAGGGTTTAGGGAAGTGATTTGCTCAAGGTCACAGAATTAGTAAGTGGTCGGAGTAGAAGCTAGAACCTAGATCTTCTGACTCCCAAGTCTAGTGCTCTCGGCCTTTGTCCTCTCTGTCTCCCTGATGTTTTTCCAAAAGAAATACTGGGAGGATGGTAAAAAGTGAAAAGAACTTTAAGCCAAACAAAAGCATTAAAAAACTGAAAAAATGTAATAGGAAATAACTAACAAAAGAAATAAAAATGCAATCAAAATAAATGGTGTCTTTCCAGACGCTCTTATAGAGATTTTGAAATACGTACGTTCTCAGTTCTGTGATTCTTACTCTCTTGCTGTGCCTCAGAGAACTGGATTTAGGCTATAGAACATGCTACTGGCCCATATGAAACAGCAGGAGATCCAGAGGCTGGTACAATGAAAACAACAGATTCTGGGGTCAGAGGACCTGGGTTCAAGTCCTATCTTTTTTGCTTACAACCTTTGTAGCCTTGGACTCAGTTTTCTTACCTGACTAGATGATGTGTGAGGTCCTTTCCAAGTATGGATTTATGGTCATGGGTTTTATTTTTACTACGAACACCTTGGACTACCTTGCCAAATGCCAATATTGTATTTTTTTTGGAAAGTGTCTTGTGCTAAATTTTTCATGTATCTAAAAGTTTCTCCAGAATTCCTTGTTTCTTTCAAGACTCAGCTTAGATGCCATCTCTTACATAAGCACTTTATTGCTAACTCCATTTAGTGCTCATTTTCCTCGAATACTCTTGTATTTCTCTATGAACATGTTGTATCCCTGAGTTGTTTCCCTCTTTCTTGACATCCCCGACCCCCCCAAGCCTCCTCCCCCTGCCAGCAGGATATAATTTCCTTAAGGAGATTATTTGTATCCCCAGCACATTGTTCACATCTTAGGGACTCTAAACAATTCATTTGGATTGGATTTGGTGCATGTAATCTCTTAGCTAACTGAAAAATTTTACATATCCTTTGGATGATGTCTATAAACATTTATGCTTGAGTTACCTTTATGGGAGTGAATCTCCTTATCTTTAGACGTCTGAGAATCAATGATTAGCTATAGTAAATGTACTCCTGCTGTGAACAGAATAGAAACTTCTTATTAGAAGGAAAAAAATCATTGTGAATCTATCTTGCCTCTTAGTATCCCAGGGAAGGATGGACAACCCCAAACTGAAGGATTAGAGGCATCTTGCGGTTCTAACTTAGTGATAAGGTTAGAATTTAACACAGATCTAGAGGTTCAAGGGTTCTTCCTGGTGAAGTAGTCAGGTCCTTGTGTGCATGTAAAAAAGCTTGAGATAGGATACTTTGAGTTTAAAATTTTCTTTCCCCAGAGTCTGGGAAATTGAAGTCATATCCCTGTGTGACTGGGAGGATAGTGGTATGCCCAACAGTAATAGGAAAGTTAGGCAGAGGGGAGGGTTACGGGGCATGGAGAAGGATAACGTGTTCCATTTTGGACATGTTGAGTTTAAGATCTAGTTCTATATGTCCCATAGGCAGTTGAAGATGTAAGATGTAAGATGTAAGGAGAGAGGTTAGGGCTGGAAAAATAGATGTGAGAATCATCCATATAGAAATGATAATTGAATCTGTGGAATCTAATAGGATCAAGTATGGAGGGAGAAGAGAAAAGGCCCAAAATAGAGCCTTGGGGGACACTCATAGTTAGTAGGCGTGGATGAAGATCCAGCAAAGGAGAGTCAGAAAAAGTGGTCAGATAGGGAAGAGAAAAACCAGGAGAGAGCCTTGTTATGCTAACCCTGAGAGAACAGAATATCAAGGAGAAGAGAGTGACTTAGAGTCTCAAAAGTTCCCAGGCAATAGGGTAGAGGGAGAGAATGCCATAAAAGTGTGAGGAAGGATGAAAAGGTATGGAAAGAATGTTCTGTTAAGTGGAATAGTTAATCAGTTAGAAAGGTATAAAAGGATTGTTTTGCTGCACTTGAGATTGTGTAGCTATTTTAAAAAAATTGGGGACAGCTAGCTGGTGCAGTGAATAGAGCATCAGCACTAGACTCAGGAGGACCTGAGTTCAAGTCCAGTCTCAGACACTTGACACATTTACTAGCTGTGTGATCTTGGGCAAATCACTTAACCCCAATTGCCTTGCCTTCCTCCCTCCAAAAAAGTTTCCATATTAGCCATGTTATAAAATTGAAACAAAACAATAAAAAGCAAGAAACATAAAAGAAAGTGAAATATATATGCTTTCATCTACACTCAAAAATTTCTCTAGTGAGAAATAGCATTTTTCTTCCTGGGTCCTTTGGAATTGTCTTGAATCATTGTATTGATTCAAGTAGCTAAGTCTCTCACAGTTGATCATCATTACGATTGCTGTTACTGTGTATTATGTTCTCCTGGTTCTGCTCACTTCACTTTGCATCAGTTCATATAAGTCTTCCAAGATTTTTCTGAAACCTTTCCTTATGTCATTTCTTACTGCACAATAGTATTCCATCACAACCACATACCACAATTTGTTTAGCCATCCCCCCCCAGTGATGAACATTCCATCAATTTCCAATTCTTTGCCACCAGAAAAAGAGCTACTATAAATATTTTTATATATAGGGGGGTACTTTCCTCTTTTCTTTAATCTCTTTGTGATATAAACCTAGTAGTGTTATTGCTAGGTCAAAGATTATGCACAGTTTTATAGCACTTTGGGTATAATTTCAAATTATTCTTCAAAATGGCTAGACCACTTTATAACTCCACCAATGGTTCATTAGTGTACCTGTTTTTCCATATTCCCTTTAGCATTTATTATTTCCCTGTTCTGTCATATTAGCCAATCTGATAGGTGTGAGGTAGTACCTCAGAGTAGTTTTAATTTGCATTTCTATAATCGATAGTGTTTGATAGCTTTGATTTCATCCTCTGAAAATGTCATATCCTTTGATCATTTATTATTATAAATTTGGCTCAGTTCCCTATATATTTGAGAAATGAATCCTTTGTCAGAGAAACCTACTCTAATTCCTCCCCCCCCTCAGTTTCCTGCTTTCCTTCTAATTTTGGCTGCATTCATTTTATTTGTCATCAAAATTATCTATCTTACTCCCCATGATCCTTTCTATCTCCTGTTAGGTCATAAACTCTTCCCTTATCCCTAGATTTGACAGATAAAATTTTCCATGTTTCCCTAACTTGCTTATGATATCCCTCTTTAGGATTAAATCATATGTCCATATCTTATCTTTGTATACAGTTTGAGATTCTGGTCTATGCCTAGTTTCGGCCAAACTGCTCTCCAGTTTTCCAAGTAATTTTTGTCAAATGGTGAATTCTTATGTGCAACATAAATTTGTAGTGACCCAGTCATCACAGTTTCAGGTTTTTCTCTAACCCTGTTTAGCAACATGTGAACACAAACCAAAGCAATGGGTGATGGGAGGAATGCAAGACAGGAGCTTGGAAGGCATGATCAGTGATAGTATAAGGGGACATGGAACTTGAATGCAGTGCATAATGTAGAGTTGAAGTGGTTCACTAACGAGCTGAAACAGGGAAAAGAGGAGAATGCAGGTGCAGGGGTGATGGCCTGGGGAAAAATAAGGGGCAGAGAGATTAGAAGTCATGATGAGGACAAAGAACATGGTTAGAAGTCAAAAGACAGAGGAAAAGATAGAACAATAAAAGATTATGATCAGAGAAAAGGAATTTCACAGTTCATGAACATGGAATTGTAAGACTTGTGAGTGATGGCAAGATAAAGCGTATGAACATTGCTGTGTGTAGTTAAAGTGGACTGGAGGAGTAGATTGGGGGAAATGAGTAAATTGAGGAACTAGGAAGTTAGAGTGTTTTGAGGAGTATCTATAAATGTCTCTATCATTTCCTTAGCATGAAGGCAGCAGTTGAAGTGGAGAGAGAGGCCAGTCAGTCAGGCACTGACATCACTGAGAATGGAAGGTGAATGTTCTGGGAATTAATAGATAAGTTACTAGAATCTTGATTGGGTGATAAATTTAGATGAAACCATCCTAAAAAGGAGGAAAAGTTACTGGGTAATGGTGGTAGAGGGAGGGTTTGAAAGTGGCAATGTGAAGCAAGAAATATTCCAACTCCCTCACCAGTGAGTAGAGGGTTGTGTGTGGAAGTGTGGAAGGGCGGCCATTCAACAGGAAGAAGCTAGGTCTCAGTGTGTGCCACAAGGGAGAAGGAGTAAGAAAAGGAAAATTTTAATATGAAAGTTGTTGGGTACCTATGGAGCATCCCAGAGACCACAGTGCAAGGAGTGGGTAGGTCTAGAGTGATTCTTGAGAGAATACGGTTTAAGGGGATTGGACTAAGGGAGCAAACAGTGGAGATGGGGAATGGGGTTTGTATAAATGACCACCTGGGGGTCAGAATCATTGGGATAGGAAGAGTATGATGGGGAAAGAATATGCTAACTATTATATTCTCTAAATATGTAGCACTCTCTGGTAGCATTTTTTTCTGCCATACAGTGAGTATGTCTCACACTTCTTGGTGACATTTGTGGCCATCTGGGGGCCAGTAAAACCTGTTCCTTATTAGTTCTAAGGCCCTTTTTGACCCGTGTGTCCAAAGTTATCATGCAGGGATTGTTTCAGTTCTGTGTTTCTATCCTCAGCACTTAGCATAAGGATAGGTATATAACAGATATTTAATAAATAAATGTTGATTGATTGACTTTGGAGGTAGGGGCTACGAACCAGAGGGGTAAGAAATTCCCCAGTGATCCTGACTTTCACTGCTGTAAGACTCTCTGTCACAAGGGTGGCAGAAGGAACCTTAGTGGTAATATATAGTACAACCTATACCTGAGAAAGAATTCCCAGAATATCAGCCCAGATAATTGTTTATCCAGCCTATGCTTGGAGATCTCCAGTGAAGGGGAACTTATTACCTTTTGAGGTAACCCACCCTATTTTATTTTTTTAATTAACTAAAAAATGAGTAGCCCTACCCATTGGGAGTGGGGAATAATTTCTTGCTAAAAATACGTATAGCCAGTCTTGCAAAACAAATTCCTTCATTTGCCATGCTGTACAATGAGAGGGAAAATGAAGCAATCTCTAAGATCTAGTTTAAGTATATTTTCCAGAAAAGGGGGAGTAATAATCCTACTGTATTCTGTCCTTGTTAGATGTTGTATGGAGTATTGTGTTTGGTTCTGGGAACCACAGTTTAAGAAGGACAGTGATAAGGTAGAAATATCCAGAGAAGGACAACTGGGTGTACATGTCATATGAAGATTGGTTAAAGAAACTGGAAGTGTTTAACCCGCTAAGAATTGATTCAAGGAGGATGTGTTGGCCTTCTTGAGGATGTGAAGGGTTGTCCTGTGAAGGAAGGCAGACTTGTTCTTTTTGCTGCCTGAGAGAAAAAAATAGGAACAACGGGTAAAGTGGCCAAGAGAGAAATTAAGGGTAAATGTCAGGACAACCTTTCCCATAATTAGTGCTATCCAAAAGTGGAAACAGAATGTAGTGGCTTCCCATTCTTGGAGGTCTCCAAGTCTGACCATTTGTCAGGTAACTTGATAGTAGTTATAGTGCATATTTGTTGGACTAGGTGGGCAATGAGGTCCCTTCCAACTCACATTTTGTGATTCTCTCCTAGTTCTAAATCTACTATCAAAAATAATGTCAAGTTTCTCGAGGACACAGACTGTTTCTGTTCTTTTTTCCCTCTGTATTTCTAGCACCTATCACAGAACCTGGCCGGTTTCAGAATACCGCTGGTTGGAATGTTTTGGTGTTAGCTGGGAAGTGACATGGGGGCTGGTTCTGGGCAAGGTGAAGAGAAAGTTCACCTCACAGAGCCCAGGGGTGGCAGTCGGGGTCCCAGTGAAGCAGAGGAGGACCAGGGTGACTGAGACTTGGTATGGAGTTGGCTAAGAAGGTGCTTCATTAACTGCTTGTTGAACTAATCCAAGGACAAACTTGACTATTTTGCCCACTTCTGGCCTTGCTGTAGCTCCTTTTTTTCTGTTCTTTCCCTCTTATGAAGCCCCAGTGTAAGAGGTGGGGAGTATCGTGTCAAGTTTTAAATTACCATCTTAAGATATCCTGCCCCTGTCACCTTCAGTCACATGACCAAAGGGATCCATGGAAACTGTCTTCTAAGTCCTGGGGCATAAGCCTTTAGGGATGGGGCAAAGAAGGGGGAGGGGGATCTTTAAGTCCAGCTCCAGTAGTCTTCTTACCATGCAGGGCAGCCAAATGTTCCTTGGTCTGTTGACCTGGGGATTCTAGTGTCTTAGAGCCAAATCCAGCATCACCTGCAGCTGGAAGAAGGGTGGGGTGAAATATCTGAATCCCAGCTGGTTGCATTTAGGCAGCCAGTGCTGGGCAGGGCTGGGTTGGGCTAATGGCTCAGCTGGACTTTCCTGGCTCATTCCAGGAGCTGCTTATTCAGTGCCGTGCTAGGCAGCTCAGATAGCCAAATGAGAGCCTGCCCAGTATGTAACTGAAGACACCTCCACCCTCTCTGATCAGAGAAGCTCAGTGTGGGTATCGGTTGAGTCTGCATTAGCTCTCCTTGGGGTTTTTGTTCTGTTTAAACATTTTATATAGTGCTTAAGGGATGCAATGACTACAAATATCACCTTTTATCCTCACAAGAACCCTGGAATATAGGTGCTATTGTTATCCCTATATTACAGATGAGGAAACCGAGGCCAGTGAGTAAGGGACTTGCCCGGGGTCACATAGCTAGTAAGCAGTTTAGGCTGGATTTGAACTCAGGTCTTTCTGATTCCAGTGTGTTACCTAGTTTCTTCTTCCTTGAGCTACATTTAAAAATTACCATATACAATGACCCTACAAATTTTGTGCTCTCCAGAAACTTATGGCATCTTTTCAAGTAGAAATTACACAAAACATCATAGTTGAGGGGTAGTGGGAAGGGAGAAAGGAGAAAAGAGATTAGGGAAAGAATCAAGAGACCAGGGTTCTAGCCCTAGTTCCTACCCTTCTAAGTGACTTTAGGTAAGTCACACCTTCTCTGGAGTTAATTTCCTCATTTACAGAATGAGGGGGTTAAAAAAATTTTTAATCAGAGGCAGCTAAGTGGTGAAGTGAATAGAGCACTTGCCCTGGTGTCAGGAGGATTTGAGTTCAAATTTGGCATCAGACACTTAACACTTACTAGCCATGTGACCTTGGGCAAGTCACTTAACCCCAATTGCCCTGCCTTCCCCCTCCAAAAAGAAACGAAGAAAAAAGGAATATAAAGGTTGTACTGATTAAATGAGATAATATTTGAAAAAAAATTAAATTATAATGTTGTACAAGAGGTTCTGTAAGTCATTTTGAGTTCTATGATATTTATAAATTTGACTTATAAGAAGTAGAAAAGGGACTGGATTTGGAGTCCAAAACCCTGGTTTTGATTCCTGGTTCTGCTCCTTAGTAGCTGATGCCAGCTGGAAGCAGTCGTCCTAAGACCACCTGTCCTGCCTCCACTTCCACTCTTGTAACCATCATTGAGAGGAGCAACCTTTATGAAGAAAGTTCCTTTCTTCCTCATTATCACCAGATTCAGTTGTCACTCAGCCACTATCAGTGGGGCAGACAAGCTAGCCTAGAGAAAACAGCAAGGAACTGGGAGGGAAAGATAGGCATATGTCACTCTGGTCACCAGCTCCCTCCAGACCCTGGTGCACACAGTCCACGACCCTTAGCCTAAGAACCCCACAAAGACCAGTGGACTCCCCCTCCCACATGGGCCCTTCTTCCAGCCTGGCTGTAGAAATCCTTGTCCAGGAAAGTTACCTTTGTGGACCTGTGACCCAGCAATGTCCTTGGCAGGAGTTGCAGCCTCCTTAGCAGCCATAGCCATTAAACGCCAGAAAGGAAAGTCCTTACCACCAAATTCCTTGGTCTTATCAAATGGTTCAGCATCAGAAATTGGTATGACTTTATTAAGGAAAATCCATTTTAAAGGATGCTTTACCATCAGCTTTACCACTACAACCTTATGACCATGAGGCTTTTCCATTCATCCTGCAGCTAAAACCCACACTATTATTGTCCCTCTCATTGGAATGTGAACTTCTTGAGAGCAGGGACTGTTTTTTGCTTTTTAATTTTTATCCCCAGCACTTAGCAAAATGCTTTGCATATAGTAAGAACTTAATAAATTACTTTTTCTGTTTGTTCCTTTGTCCATTTGTTTGTTGCTTCCTCCTTCCCTCCCTTCCTTCCTTCCTTCCTTCCTTCCTTCCTTCCTTCCTTCCTTCTTTCCTTTCTTCCCTATTTTCTTCTTTTCTACCTCTCTCCTCCCTTTTCTTCCTCCATTCCTTCCCTCCCTCCCTTTCTTCTTTCCTTTCCTCCCTCCTCATTCTTGAATTCAGTGGATAAAGGGACAAGACTTTTGTTTATTGTAGCCAGGGTTTAAACACTTTATTCCTTAAATTACTGTCCAAGTCTTCATTGTCATATACTATCACCCAATCCCTCCCTGCCACCCTCCACTAAATAAATGCCTCCTGCCACCAAGAGAAGAGTTTACAAGATTTAGAGTCTACCCCACTCTATTTGAACACAGGAGGCAAATTTTCAGGTTGAATCAATCAATCAGAGGTATAAACTAGCTAGAAAAAGCAGTCAAAGGAGTGAATGAAAGCAAATGACTTCTATGTAGGAAATGTCTTGTGATTGGTTAGGGAGAATCAATCATGTCCTGAGGGCTTGTATAAAAACATCAAGGCAGTCTGAAATCCAGCATTCCAATGGTGGGCCAGCCCAGTGGTAGAGCAGCTTCAGCCAAGCCCCTGAAACAGAACTATTTGGGGAGGGGGGGTAGCCACCCTCTGGGCACTTGACTTGCCAAATTGAATAGTGACTCAGGAAGAGAGAGTAAGCCTGACAACTTTGTGCAGCTCTGACTCACTTAAGTCCAATCCCTGATCCAGTTAGTCATTACCCCATGATGTCATTGGTTCTCTGAAAATGAAGGACAAACAACAAAAAACAGGACTTAGGAAGCAGCCTCAGGGCCTATGCTACACTGGCATTAAAAATACCAAATGTACTTTTATCCTCCACTAAAATCCTGTTCCAGCTTAGAGGTGACACTGGATTTTAGCTTGAGATATGGGTGCAAAAACTCTTGTAGGTCCTACCAAGCTTAGAAAGATTTTGAGTACCATACAGGGCCTTGAGTGGTTTTTTTTGTTTGTTTTCTGGG
>CM053595.1:144458978-144483824 GCA_028646575.1 Pseudocheirus occidentalis | reverse complement strand
AGAGAGAGAGAGAGAGGGAAAGAGAGAGAAAGAGAGGGAGAGAGAAAGAGACAGAGAGAGAGTGAAAGAGAGGAAGAGAAAGAAGAGAGAGAGGGAGGGAGGGAGAGAGGGAGAAAAAGGGAGAGAGAGAGAGGGAGAGGGAGGGAGAGAGAACGCTCAGGCAGCTCTCTAAGACCAGAAGCCGCAACATGGTATCCATCAGCACTGGTTGAGGAAGTTCCTTATAGGTTGCTCTCTACATGAATGAAATTATAAGTCTGGTTAAAAAAAAACCTAAAGGGGTCCATATTGTATCCCACCATCTGTGTGTCACTCTGAATGATCCCCTATGTCATCTTCTCTTAGAACAATCTCTGATGCCTGGCGTTATACCTCCTCTCAGTTTTCAGGTGTTTCCAGAGGGGTCAGGAGCATGGCATCTCTCCATTTGTGGGCATCACTCTAGTTTAATCAGAATCATCTGCAAATCCTAATGATCTCCTGAAAGAAAGAAGGAAATAAGCATTTATTAAGTGCCTACTACATACCAGGCACTGTGCCAGACATTTTATAAGTTTGATCCTCACAACCACCTTGGGATATAAGTGCTGTTATTATTCTCATTTTACAGTGAAGGAAACTGAGGCAGACAGAGGGTAAGTGACCTGCCCAAAGGTTATTTACATAGCTAGTAAGCATCTAAAGCCAGATTTGAACTCAGGTCTTCCTGACTTGAAGCCTGGTGCTCTAGCCACTGTGTTACCTAGCTATTTAAGTGGTTTTGTTTTAGTTTTTTTTGCTTTTTGGAGAGAGGAAGGCAGGGCGATTGGTTAAGTGACTTGCCCAAGGTCACAGGACTAGTATATGTTAAGTGTCTGAGGTCGGATTTGAACTCAGGTCCTCTTGACGCTAGGGCTAGTGCTCTATTCACTGAGCTACCTAACCACCCCAGCTACTTAAGTCTTAAGAATGATCTTAATGCCTTGGGGGGAGAAGGGGAATAAAAAAAATCACTCTTCCTTTGGAAAAATTTAGGGATCCCTATTAAGTTCAGGTTCCTTTGGTTGTCCTTTATTTAGGCTCTCCATAGTCTGGTGCCACCCCAACTATCCAGTCTTACCTAATTTTATTCTCTTGTATCTACCATATGCCATAGCTCAACTGGATAGAAGAACATTATGGAGTTAGCTTTGGAGTCGGAATCTCGGCTGGATTCCTGGCGCCATCACTTAGCACGTTTGGTCTGGAACAAGGAGGCCATATTAGATGAACTCTGAGTGCAGATGGAAGCATAGTTTTTTCACTTTATTTTTCTTGCCTTTTTTAAACAACATGGTTAATGAAGAAATATGTTTTGCACAATTTCACATGTATGATGGGTATCATATTTCCTGCTTTCTTAGTGGGTAGGAAAAGGGCTGGTGGGAGGAAGATAATTTAGAACTCAACATTAAAAAATATCTATAAAAAAGTAACAATAAAGAAAAAGGAATTAAAAAAAAGAATTGTAAGGAAGGCCAGGATTGTGACATTACCTTGGACACTTACTGGCAGGGATGCTGGGTAACCCCTTTGGGTCTCATTTTCTTCATCTATAAAATGAGGGAGTTAGCCTCTAATATCCTTTCTACCTTCAAAGGTATGAACATGAAATGTCTCCTTTTTCCTTTCAAATGCTGTTCCCGAGGGCTGCAATGTCCTCTCCTCACTTGGGGTGTCTTGCCCAGTAAGTTAAAATCCAACATAGATTCTCTTACCTCTAGGAAGTCTTTCCTGATTCTCCCATTGGTAACAACCTCTCCCCTTCCCTCCAGTTCCACTCATCAGGTCACACTTTGGATCAGAATTACCCTTATATACGTCATCTTCTGCCTAGACCAGCAGTTCTCAACCTGTGGATCACGACCCCTTTGGGGGTCCTTTCACAGGGGTCGCCTAAAACCATCAGAAAACACATATTTCTGATGGTCTTAGGAACTGAGACACTAGGCCTCTTTCTGTCTTCAGGCCAGTCCGTCCACATGCAGATACGCTTACATACGAGTATTAAAGAGTCACAACATTAGGAAGGTTGAGAATCACTGGCCTAGACTATGATCTCTATGAGAGTAAGGGCGTGACTCTCTCCCAGAGCTACTCACTAACTGTGTGCCATTAGACAAGCCACTTAACCTCTCTAAGGCTCAGGATCCCCATCTGTAAAATGAGGGGGTTGGAAGAGCTCACCCTAAGATTCATTTCAGTTTTATATCTATGATTATATAATGATTTAAATAGCTAACATTTATATAGTACCTACTATGTGCCAAGCACTTTACAAATATCTCATTTGATCCTCATAATAACCCTGGGAGGCAGGTGCTATGATTATCCCCAATTTATAGATGAAGAAACAGAGGTTAAATGACTTACACAAAGTCATGTAGCTAGGAAGTATCTAAGGCAAGATTTGAACTCAGGTCTACCTGCCTTAAGGCCTGCTGTTGTATCTATTGCACCACCTAACTCTATCTATAATTCTTGTAGTAGTTTAACACACACATAGGAGATGTCTTATTAGATTAAAGCATTTAAAGTTGTTTTTTTACTTTCCTGATTATGTTTCAGGCTGTTAAGAATGAATGCTAAAAACTGCCCTCGACAGATGTGTGTGTTTGCATGCATACAGACACATATATACATATAAGCACACACATATATATGCACACTTATACATACATGCACACACATATATGATATATGTATATATATATCTACACACACAACATAGAGTCTACTATATGTAATAGTGAAGTGAGATGAGTTTCTCAAAAGACCTAGTTGCTTTCTCTACCATGAACCTCAAAAAGTGAGAACTATATTGTCCTTTGTATCTCCTCCCTATATACAATATGCTGCTCTGAATGCAGTAGGCAATTAATAAATACTGGCTGATATCCAAAGTGAATGCTGCAAAATGACAAAAACGAGCGTGTCCCCAAAGAAAACACATGAGATGACACCTGTTCTTACTCCCCTCCAAGAAGTGGGAGGGCTACAAATGTGGAACACTGCATATGTTTTCAGATTTTTTTCCCCCAGTGTATTGATTGGTTTTGCTGATTGATTTTTTCTTTTTCCTTTTTTTCCTTCTAAAATATTTGTTATAGGTGGCTAGGTGGCACAGTGAATAGAGCACCAGCCCTGGAGTCAGGAGGACTTGAGTTCAAATCTGGCCTCAGACACTTAACACTTACAAGCCGTGTGACCTTGGGCAAGTCACTTCACCCCAATTGCCCTCCAAAAAGCAAAAAAAATAAAATAGAATATTTGCTATATGGGATAGCTCTTTGGGAGGAAGGAGAGACATGGGAAAATTAACATAAAAGTAAAATTGTATAAAATTTTAAAATAACAAAATTAATATAAAAGGTAACAAAATAAAATATATCAATAATTTTTAAAAACATGAGTTTAATTAAACTGTTTCTTGCTTCAGGACATAGCCCTTTGTGAGCTCATCTTCCACACCGGATTAGTTTTTCTAATACCTGTCCTTCCCTTTTGAAATGTTGACATTGGCTCTCCCAGTCCAGTGAGAAAGAAAAATTCCCCAGAGCCTACAGCTGTGGCTTGGTTTTCATCACTTTTCTTCATCTGATCAGGCCTCTGTGTGCCAAGGTCCCTCTGACAGCAATTCTTTCAGCCAGCTAACTGTAATCTAAAACATCCCCCCATCTGGGGCTTCATAGTGAGACAGAAGTGTTGGGTCTCTGAGCTTGGCTCAAAATTGACCTTTGGAGACGTTGTAGGGCTTTAGTTCTACTCACCTGCCCACAGTGTCCCTAGTTCCTTAACCATGAGGAGGCTACTTGCTCTGCCCCTTGGGCCCAGAGAAATGAGTCATTTAAAATGTCTAGAAGGCAAAAGCAAGGCCCTCCTGCTATAGAGGGGAGTTGTCTAATTGGGGCTATTGCTGATTTCTCCTTTAATGAGCAGTGATGATTTCTTTCCCCACTCCCACCCCCAATTTAACAAGCTTTGGCCCATCTGGAACAGGCGGGGGCTGAAGGATTAATTAATTCTAATGATTTTTAAGGGAAATTCTGCTGCCGAAAATATGATGTAAGTGAGGACAGTTTGATTGGATGTTGGCAGAAAGCTGTACTCTTTTCCCCATCTCCTTTTCCTGTCCCTTGCTTCCGTTAGACTAATAAAGGCAGAGTAAGAAGAAATACAACTTATAAGACAAGAATGCTATTTTCTTAAAGGAATTGGCCCAGTGCCTTCTGCACATTGGTGTATCCCCCACTTTCCATCCCATCTGGGTCTGTTTTAAATAATCGTGTCTCACGATGATATGATGCTTTATAATTACAGAGCTCCAGAGCTGGAAGGAGCCTCGGAGGTCGGCTGGTCCTAATCCAATTTCCTCATTTTACAGATGAGGAAACTGAGGGCTGTGAAAAGAAAAAACAGGTAAATAAGAATCAGAGGCAGGATTTGAATAGAGGCCCTCTAACCTCCAGATCAGGTCCCTTTTCACTGCATCCTGCTGCCTGCAAAGATCTTTACATTGTTGTCACCTCGTTTGATCGTCACACAACTCTAAGGTGATAGTATCACATCTATTTCACAGATGAAAAGACTGAAGCTCTGAGGGGCTGAGTGATGCCACACACGCCCAAAGTGGATGATGCTTCCTTCACTTAGTAAGCAAGAGGTAGAGTTCCTCTGTACCAGAGATGCCAAAGATGCTGAGGGGCAGCATCCTTGGCCACAGAAAGCATTTGGGCTGCTTAAGGTAGCAAAGAATGAGTCTGGGGACAAGGGAGCAACAAAGCCAGGAACAATCTAGCCCAGGGGTGAGGAACCTGTGACCTTGACACCACATGTGGTCCTCTAGGTCCTCAAGTGCAGTCCTTTGACCAAATCTCCTTATTAAAAGGATGTGTTCTACAAAACTTGGACTCAGTCAAAAGGCTGCATCCAAGGACCTAGAAGGCCACATGCAGCCTCAAGGCTGCAGATTCCCCTACCTTGGTCTAGCTCAAGGTATAATTTGAGTGCTATCAGTGACCTCAGTCTTTAGTCCTATAGGTAGAAAAACTCTTGGTAATTCTGGAAGCCTGTTGCGAGGAAAGGATGGAGACTCTCTCTGTTTCTCTCTCTGTCTCTTCTCTTTCGGTCTGTCTCTGTCTCTGTCTTTCTTTGTCTCTTTCTTTGTCTCTCTGTCTCTGCCTCTGTCTGTTCCTCTCTCTCTCTGTCTCTCTCTGTCTCTTTCTCTGTCTTTGTCTCTGTCTCTCTCTCCTTGTCTCTGTCTGTTTGTTGGTCTCTGTCTCTGTCTTTTCCTGTCTCTGTTTCTCCCTCCCTCCTCTCTTTCCCTCTTCCACCTCCACAATTTCATCAGTGTGGGAAGAATTCTGTGTCCTAACTTCTACCAGTGCAAAAGGCTCCCTTTTATAACTTATAGATTCATGCCCCTCTGAGGGTTTCTAGTCCAACCCTTTCACTTTATAGATGCAGCCGCTGAGGCTCAGGAAGATGGTAGTCTTTTTAAAGGCGTGTCTAGGGGTTGAGGGGAGGTAAGAGGCTTGCCTCTTGTCCTGCAGTCAACATGTATCAGAGGTGAGACTGGAACCGAGGCCTTTTTGACTCCAGCACCAGGCAGGGCTCAGAGCTGCAGGTTCCCCACCCCGGCCACTCATTTTGCTTGACATCAAAGTGCATAATTAAGAGCACTGAAAAAAGTTGAAAGAAGACAAGTATAAGGAAAAGTTCATCATAACTGGAGCTTTCCAAAAGTAAAACAGGCTCCTTCAATAGGCGATGAGCTCCCTGTAAGAGGAGGTCTCCAAATAGAGATCCCTTTTCAGGATGTGGTAGGTTCCGGTTGGGATGCTTTTTCAAGTATGGGTTGAAATGAATGATCTTAGAAGTCCCTTCCTGAGGTGAGAATGGAGATTGTAGAGGCTGCTGTTTCTCAGACGAGGGGTGGTGAAAGAAATGGCGTGGCACTGTAGATATTAGCATTTTCCAACCAGATCTCCACCCTCCATCAAACTGTGCAAATGTACTTCTTCTCATGCCTTCTCTTAGCTATGTCCCATATGGATTTGGAATCAGAGGAGCTGGGTTTGAATCCCATCTCTTCCATTTACCAGAGCCGTAACTTATTGTTTGGACATTTCATTCATGCCTGACTCATTACGATCCCATTTGGGGTTTTCTTGGCAGAGATACTGGAGTGATTTTGTCATTTACTTCTCCAGCTCACTTGACAGATGAAGAACTGAGGCAAACAGGGTTAAGTGACTTGCCCAGGGTCTCCCTCTGTCTGTGGTCAGATTTGAACTCAGAAAGATGAGTCTTCCTGACTTCAGGCCCAGAGTTCTACCCACTGCACCACCTAGCTGCCCAAGAGCTATAACTAGAGTGGTGATAATCGGGACTTTGACTTCAGGGTACTGAATTAAATGGGCACAAAATTTTTAAATAAATTTTAATTTGTTACACTAACAATTTGACAGCACAAGGTGGCCTAGGGAGAGCTGTCTCCATCTCCACCCTCCAGAACTGTGTCCTTGAGTCTGCCTTCCTACTCTATTGAAATTTTCATAATTACAGCTTAGATTATTTTTACATCATCAATTGCAAAGTTGATTTCAGGGCATGTGTTGTTCTTCATTGCCCTTGGCACTAAAATTGCTTAGTAGGGCCTTGCCCTTTCTACCTTTTTCTTAGTGGGATTCTCAAACTTTGTCCCCTAACCATGTGACCTAAGCAAGTTATAACCTCTCCAGGCCTTAATTTCCTCATCAATAAAATAGGGGAGTTGAACTTAATGGCTTTTAAGGTACTTTTCCACTCTAAATTTATGATCCTATGATCCCTCCCTGGTCTTAGATCCATGATCTTATATACCCTACTGAAACAGGACAGCTCTTAGCAACCCCTGGGTGGGCATGGTATGAGGGGTTGTTGTGGTGAAGAGCAGGAAAGGGCAGTGAGGACTGACCAAAGTGGAGGCTACCTTTCAATAAGTGGAGAATTCAAGAAGGGCCTGTCTTCCTGCCTGCAGATCTTGTCTTGCCCTTGTCTGGTGTCCAGACAGTGCCAGGATTGGATATTCTGGACTCAGAACAAGAAGGGAACTTTGAGTCAATCCAGTCCACCCCCCTTCTTCAGACAGAACTTGAGGCCTGAAGGGGTTGTGTCTTGCCCAAAGTCACCATAGGCAGGCAGTGTGTTACAGAGAAGGATTTGAACCCAGGTCCTTTGACTCTAAACTCAAAGCTCTTTCCACTGTACCACCCTGCCCCTCCGTGTCCTATGTGCCCCCTTCCCCTGAAATCTCTGCAGTCTTTCTTTCTGCCAACACATGAGAAATTATATATATATATGGAGAAGGAGGAGCTGGGTTTGAATCCCATCTCTGCCATTTACCAGAGCTGTAACATCATTTGGACATTTCATTCATGTTTGACTCTTTATGACGCCATTTGGGGTTTTCTTGGCAAAGATATTGGAGCAGTTTTGCCATTTCCTTTTCCAGCTCATTTTACAGATGAGGAACTGAGGCAAACAGGGTTAAGCGACTTGCCCAGGGTCTCACAATTAGTGTCTGAGGCCAGATTTGAATTCAGGAAGATAAGTCTTCCTGACTTTAGGCCCGGAGTTCTATCTGCTGGGCCACCTAACTGCCCCGTTGTCCCCTGGGTATCCTAGGTACCCCCTTCCCCTGAAATCTCTGCTGTCTCTCTCTTTGATGACAAGTGGGAAATCATATAGCTCCTGTTTTCTGTCTTCCTTTACCCACCCACCCACCCAAAGTGCTAGTCGAAGCAATATTCAAGGACTCAGAAATCCTTCTCCCAAGTACATTGGTTATTGCTGCAGATTCTGCTAAGGTGATTTCCAGATACTATCCCTTCTTTACTTCTTCCCAGTCCCATTTAGGCTGCTCAGTCTCTGAGCCTAGGGGTCCTGTGGTTCTTGGTCCTGTGATTCAGAGGCTGTGGGCTGGTTTTCCCTGCCCCCCTTTCTTGTGCCCTTTGCCCACCTTGGCCAAGTTTCTGTGGCCCTACCACATTCAGGGGCCCTGGGCCAGAGCCAGAGCCATGAGTAGCTTCCAGGCTCTGTTCTCTGTGGGATCTTGACAGGAAGTCCTTTCATGTGGCTGCCAGCTGGCCTCCTGGCCTTAGAATCAGACTCTGGCAGGGCCAAGGGGGAGGAGGAGGAGGGAGAGGTAGAGCTCCAAGTGTGAAAAACCCTCTCTGTTCAGAAGCAGCTCTGAGAAGATGAAAACAGTGAGAGGAGAGATTAAGGGAAGGCCGCACTAGCCCCAGAAAAGTCTGCCTCAGGAACCTCACTGTTAAGGATATGCTTAGTTAATTCCTTCTCTGCTCCAGCAAAGGGTACTTGCCCAGCCATGAGGAAGAAAAGTCGATTGGGTGGGGATGGAAAACAGAATATTTTAATTCCTCCCCACCCCCTGCTGAGCTAGAATCAGGATGAGAAATCTGATCCAGGTTTATAGAACCAGCTGAAGATGTTTTGATTCATTGATCCCTTTCTCCCTTCACTCCCAACCCCTGCCCCTAGAAAAACCAAGTTCTAACAAATATGGTCCAGAGGGACTGAGCAGAGGGGACAGCCGGGCTGAGGCCTGAGGAGGCAGGGCATCCCCGCCCTCTGGGGGGCTTGCTGTCCATTCTCACCCCACATAGGTTGTTTTTTCCACTAAACACTCCAGGGAAAAACAAGAGGGGCCTGTTGGGAAAGCTGGAGGCTGTTTTTGTTTATTCAAAGGTCAGCAGTCCTTTCTGGCAGAGGCAGGCCGGGAGGCCTAAAGTGAGGAGCAAGAGCCCTGGGCCACAGAGGATCATATGAGAGTCAGCACGCTATAGTGGTCTTGGAGCCAACACTGGGGTTCCAGGAGTGCTGGCTCCTCCCCCTTCTGCCTCCCCTCCTCACCCTTTGCAGCCATAAATAATATTCAAGAAGTCAGAAATCCTTCTTGCAAGTGCATCTGCCATGGACTGTCCCATCCTCTTCTCCACAGTGCACTGGACCAGAGCGCTTAGAGCCAAGGCTTGTGGTGGCTACTTAATATCTGTGTGACCTTGGACAAGTCACTGCTTCTTTCTGAGTCTCATTCTCCTTTTCTTGTAAAAGGAGGTGATTGGACCTGATGACCTTTCAGGTTCCTTCCAGCTTTAGAACTATTTTATGGCTCTCTGGTCTTAACGTTTAGTTTAATGTTTTGCTCACTACAGAGTGAAAATAGCATGGAGAGGACTAGGGATTTATTTTATTGTTTGATTATTATTTTTTTACATTTTAAAAACGGATGCCTTAAAAAAACCTCACATAATTTCTTGATATGCCCAGCTCCATTGAAACTTCCTTTGTGAAAAAGAAAAATAGTTTAGTAAAAATAATGCAACATTCTGTGCCCATCACCCGCCACCCACCACCAAGAAGTTATATGAACTCCTTACAAGTAGGTTTTGTTTCATTCTTCGTTTTTGTATCTCCAGTGCCTAGGACGGTGCCAGGCAAATGCTCAGTCACTGACTGATTCTCTCTTCTCTCAGCCAAGCTGCTTCATTGCAGTCTATCTGGGTTCTGCCATCTTTCAGCATTGTTTGCTTCATAGTTTCGTAACCGTTTTTTGTTCTCTTGATCCTGTGTATTTTTCTCTGCATGACTTCATACAAGTCTTCCTATGTTATGGAGATAGTAGCGGCTAATAATAATTCTGAATTCCTCACATTTGCCTAACATCATAATAATTTTCCATTACCTTCATGTACCTGCTAGTTTACTCAGCCTGTGTTCTTAGAACTGTATCAAGCAAAAGAGATGAGAGTTTTTTGAGATGCACAAAGCCCTGCACAAATGATAGGGGTGATTAGATTTCACCCAGACTATATATCATCTGTTCAGTGACTCCCCAGTTGATGGGCACTTACTTGGTTTCTACTTTTTGGATACCATAGCTTTACCAACAGTGTCTTCCCATAGGCCCTCTAAAATGGGCTATCTTGATGTTTTTCAATTTTTTCAAGACAATATGAGGGTAAAAATGTGGAATAGTGGGTGACAAATGAGTTGTTATGATAGGATGCATTTTTCTATTTCATAAGATCATCTGATCCAGGATTTGAACCCAGGTCCTCAGGATTAATTAATCAATTAATATTTATTGCATATTCTTATTGATGAGTTAGAGCCTTTTAATACGGTTGCTAATTCTCATTTTTAAATTCTGAAAACTTTTCAAAACCTTTGCATATTTATTAGGCCATAGCTTTTGTTCTTATATGTTTCTGTGTTGGATGTATACAGAATTAACTTCAACTTTTATCAGATATATTTGACATTAAGAGACAGCATAATGGTATAATGGAGAGAGAGAGTTGAACTTGAAGCCAGAAAGACCTTAATTCAAGTTCTACCCATGACACATATTAGCTGCATGTCTCTGGAGCTCTAGACAATGCTCTAAGACTGTACATGGCAGAGGAAGTGCTGATCTGCATCAGCAGAAGAAGTTTTTTTTTCTTCTTTTGGAAGAGGGAAGGAAGGGCAATTAGGGTTTAGTGACTTGCCCAAGGTCGCATGGCTAGTAAGTGTTAAGTGTCTGAGGCTGCATATAAACTCAGGTCTCTTGATTCTAGGACCAATGCTTTATACACAGCACCACCTAGCCTCTCCCAGAAGAAGTTTCTTCACTCTAGAGTTCCCAGTTACAATAAAATTGCAGATCTAGTTCTGGTCCCTATTTGACACAAAGATTTTTTCTCACTTGACAGCTTATTTTGTAGTTTAGCTGCTTTAATTTTGCACAAAATCTTTTTTAATTTTGTGTACTTAAAAATGTTTATCTTTCATGTTTAACTCTAGCATTTGGTTGATTGAAAATCCTCCCCTTAACAATTGACCTGACTGGTACCTATTTCTGTTCTCTGTTAGGCTTTTTTGCAAATGGTATGATCATTTATATTTTGAGCACATTTCTGTTTAACTCTTATTATGATATATGGTGTAAGCAGCTGGTCTAAAACTAATTTCTGCCAAACTGCTTTCCAGTTTTCTTGGTACTTCTTGTCAAAGGACAAGCTCTTCTCCCAGTGCTTTGTGTTTGGGGGTTTATCAAACACTGATCTACTTTGATTCTCAGTCTATTCTACTAATCACCACTACCAAATGGTTTTGGTAATTACTGTTTTATAACGTGGGGGGTGGAGGGTTGGGCTGGTGATTCTGAGAAAGTAGGAGGTATGGAAAATGAACTGGAGGCCTCCGCATGAAATGTGGCCAAGATCCAGGATGGTTCAATCAAGATAAGGGAGGCAGAAAGACATTCAAGTCAAGAAAGGGCTAACTGCTTGGTGGAAGCTTATGAGAAGCTACTCAGTATGTGTCAGATGATCTTTTTATGGGAAACTTTCTCATAGGTGACTTATCTTGCTAGAGCATTTGGAAATGTGTAACCATTAAAAGATTACAGAACCTTCCAAGATCTCATCAGGAAGCAACCAACCTGCAATTATTGAATCTCAGAATTGGAAGGGACCTCAGAGCAGTTCCAGTCCAACCTGTTTTTGAACAAGAATTCCCTTAATAAAGTCATCAGCAGATGATAGTAGTGCTATTAATAATAAAAATAATAATGATACCTGGCATTTATGTCATGAAGTTTAGAAAATCGAGTAAGGAAAATTGTGTTATCAATGCTTCTTTAGTAATATCTATCCAATGGTCAGAGATACTGTATTTGGGTGGGTCACCAGAGAGTGTGTCTTTTCGTGATGACTAGGTCTTTTATCAGGCTCTGCCCTGGGTGGAAGGCTTGGTGTCAGCATGGGAGGACTGGATATGAAGTCTGGGAGCCCCTTCTACATGGAATCTTTCTTTACTCCCATCCTCCCCCATCTGCCACGGTCTTCCTGTAAAATAACATTATCATCCTATTTCCATTTTGTATATTTACATGCTGTGTGTATCCCATTCTTTCCCCCAACTCCCCCATCTCCACCAAAAACATTGTGAGGTCCTTAAAGGCTGGGGCTGTTTCACTTTTGACTGTATTTCCAATGACTAGCCTGGGACTAGATCGATTGGTTGAGTCTGAGGACCTGAATTCAAATCCTAACTCTGCTATTTACTACCAGTTAGACCATGGGCAAGTCACTACCTCTCTCTTTGCCTCAGTTTCCTCATCTGTAAAATGAGGCAATGTATGATCTTTGAGGTCCCTTCCAGTTCCAAATCTAAGATCTTATGAAACAGAAAAATGCACATCATATTGACCATGAAGTCACTTGTCAGGTTCTGCCTCAGCCTGGGTGACATCTGTCACCCTGTTGTTTGTAGAGAGCTTTGTGCTTTTCTAAGAAATTTCACTGATGTTACTTCATTTATTTCATTTTTCTTTGGAGGGGGCAAGTCAGATCAGTTGGGGTTAAATGACTTGCCCAAAGTCACACAGCTAGTAAGTGTTAAGTGTCTGAGGCCAGATTTGAACCCAGGTCCTCCTGACTCCAGGGCCGGTGTTCTATTCACTGTGCCACCTAGGTGCCCTACCTTCATTCATTTCTTTTTTTTTTTTTTTTTTACTTTTTTGGAGGGCAGTTGGAGTTAAGTGACTTGCCCAAGGTCACACGGCTAGATTTTTATGTTAAGTGTCTGAGGCCGGACTTGAACTCAGGTACTCCTGACTCCAGGGCCGGTGCTCTATTCACTGTGCCACCTAGCCACCCCCATTCATTTCTAAGAAGAAAATACTAGGGCACTGAGAAAGGAGACAGAGTACTGTGTGTGAGGAACAATTAGCTTTGCCATTTCCCAGCTGATGGGCACTGACTTCATGCCCAGTTCTTTCCGACCACAAAGAGTAAAGCTATGAATATTTTGGTATATATTATAGCTTTGTTTTTGTCTTTAACCTCCTTCATATGTATGCCTAGTAGTGAGGTTACTGGGTCAAAGAGTATGAATAGTTCAGTTCCTTTCCGTATTATCATTCCAAAATGCCATGTACAATGGTTGGATCACTTCCCAGTTCCACATATAGTGTCTTAGTGTATCTACTTTCCCACAACCCTTCCAAGATTAATTACTTCATTTTCTGGTCATTTTGGGGAGCCTATAGAGTGAAAGCTCAGAGTTCTTATACATATACTATTAATGATTTGGAGTATATCTTCAAATGATCACTTAGATTTTGACATTCTTCTTCTGAAAACTCTTCCTACCCTTTGACCATTCATCTACTGGGAACTGGCTCTTGGCTGTATACATTTATGTGAATTGCCTATATATCTTGGCTGACTCTTATATGAGATCTTTGATAAAAAAAAAAATTTTTCTACTTGAGTGTCACAGAATTTAGAACTGGAGCCAGCTCAAATTGGCTCTTGAGATCTAATATTTAAATTTTCAGTTTGATATGCCCAAAGGGCTATAAAACTGTGAATACCCTTTGACCCAGCAATTTTACTTCTAGAGCTATATCCCAAAGAGATCATAAAAATTTGAAAAGGACCCACATGTACAAAAATATTTATAGCAGTTCTTTTTGTGGTGACCAAGAATTGGAAATTGAGGGGATGCCCATCAATTGCAGAATGGCTGAACAAGTTGTGGTATATGAATGTAATGAAATAGTATTGGGATGTAAGAAATGATGATTGTTTCAGAAAAATGATTTCAGCTTTGGAAAAACCTGGAAAGACTTGCATGAACTGATGCTGAGTGAGGGGAGAAGAACCAGGGGAACATTGTACACAATAATGGTCACATGTTGTGATGACTGACTTTGATAGACTTAGTTCTTCTCAGAAATACAATGATCTAAGACAATTCCAAAAGACTCATGATGGAAAATGCTGTTCACGTCCAGAGGAAGAAGTATGGAGTGTGAATGCAGATTGAAGCAGACTATTTTTCTCTTTTCTTTTGGTTTCTTTTTTCTCATGTTTTTTTCCTTTTGTTCTAATTCTTCTTTACAGCATGACTAATGTAGCAATACGTTTAATATGATTGTATAGGTGTAGCCTATGTCAGATTACACGCCATCTTAGGGAGGAGGGAACAGAAGGAAGGAGAGAAAATTTAGAACCCGAAATCTTATAGGAGTGAATATTGAAAACTGAAAGCAAATGAATAAAAATTTTAAATAAGAAAGTATATGCCATAGATTATGAGCGATTTTAAATATTTTTTTTCACATTTTTTGATGGAACTAGACCAGAAAACTATTTAGTGACTTGGCTATTTTATTTACCAAAGCTAATTTAAATAAATATTTAAAATGTTCAATTATTTTATTTAACTAAATTAATAAAAATTATTTTTTGAAAAAAAATTGTTTGAGCATTTTTACCTCAGAAATCGACAAATGCTATAGACCAGGACTTGATTTATTGTTGTGTTAATTGTATTCCTTCCCCAATGTCATGATCCTCTTTGAGAATAAATGATAAACAACAACAACCAACAATTGTAAAGACAATAAAGTGATGGAGAAAATGTTAGTGATGGCAGATTTTACAAGAATTTTACAGAATTTACAAGTGCATCATGGGTACTTTGTGTTTTCTGCTGAGTCAGTTTCCAAACATTTACTAAGATCCTCCTGACTGGAAGCTACCTTATAGACCATCTCCAATCTTCCTTATTTTATGGATGAGGTAACTGAGGCCTCAGAGAGGTGATTTGCCCCAAATAGCTGATCTGGGCTTTGAATTCAGACCTCAGTTCAATTGATTTTTAACAATAATTCATTCTTATTGATAGCTTTAAAGTATACAAAATACTTTTCTCATCCCAGGTTTAGAAAGTCAGTCCTTTAGACATTGCAATGTCCTTTCTAAATTAGGAATTAGGAAACTGGCATTTGGTGAAATAAAATGATTTGCCCATAGTTAGGTAGCTTGCCCATTGGCAGGACTTGGAACATAAGTCCTTCTGAGGTTAGGTGTGCAGGAGCTGGTGCATGGTAGTTCAGCAGAAGCTGGGGCATGGCAGTTCTATGGGAGCTGGTGCATGGTGGATCTCTAGAAAGGGATGAGTAGCTTTTTTTTGTAGTGATAATTTAAGAATGAGATTTCTATGAATGCAATTTGGAGGACTGAAATCCTAGGAATGTAATTGTGGTTGCCAGGCATGGAGACATAAAAATATAAGAAGGGTTGAAGGTGCCTAGGAATTGTTAGAGGGATGGTTGGAAAGCTCAGATAAATGAAGATAAATGGACAAGCATTTATTAAACTCTTACTCTGTGCTCAGCACTAGGGATATAAAAGTAAAGACAAACTCTACCCTCAAGGAGCTTACATTCTAATAAGGGAAATAGCACATATAGGAAAGTGGTTTGAAAAGTCACAGGTATGTTGAATGGTGTCATAGCAGAGTAGATTGACAAGCCTTTGCAGAAGCATTAGCCATATTAATCTGATTGGAGTTCTAGAACTGGAAAGTAGCAGGTATGCATAGAGGAAAGCAGAGAGGCAGTTGTGAAGATGGCCAGGGAGTAAAGCGGGACATTGCTGGAGCCTGCCTGCATATAGTGAACCATGTGAAATGACCACCAATCGGGATAACAGGTTGCCCTAGATGGGTTCCTTCTGTGTGTGAGGAACCCAAGAGACAGCTCTAGAAACATAGTTATGGCTATCTGTGTCCTCACTGAGGCCAATGCAGCCAAGAAATCAGAAGAAATAAGATGCTTTTGCTGAGAACTTGGAGGTGGTATCAGGGATGGAGGCTGGCCTTTCTGGCAACAGTCAACTTAACTCTTTGATTGATCGAAGGCCACTGAGGGATGATCTCTTCCCCTTAGGTGAGTAGCCAAGATCAACAGAGCTGCTAGGCCAAATAGATATCAGTTTAATAAACCTTTGTGACTCCCCAGATTCTTTTAGTGGTGATTTTCTTCTTTATCTTCTTGTGATCCATAGCAAACTTGCCAGGCAATTTCCTCCCCCTACAAGTTTAAACCATTTCCAGACAAATTTGAAAGGTATTCATGACATTCAGGCTGCTCACTACATAGTGCTGTCACCACTGATGGCTTAGTGGGCATCATCTCGGGTCTATATATTTGGGAAAGTAACTTTCCCTCTTTTCTCTACTGGTTTCTGCCTTACTTTCGTCTCTCCACTCCCATGAGTCATGCATTACCAGCAGTCCTGAGCACAACGATAATTAGTTTACTGTGAGAGGCCTTGTTACTCCATAAATAGAGGGAATAAATGTGGGCACACAGAGTAATCACAGGCTCTAGGTTTGTCCAGCTCAAGACATTACAGAATCAGTGAATTTCAAAGCTGGAAGGGACCAAAGAAGGTGTCTAGGCTGAACCAAATCTGAAGAAGAATCCCTTCCGCAGTGTGTTTGATAAGCTGTCATCTGACCTTAGCTCCAGGACCCCTAGTGTCCCATAAAGATTGAGAACTTTGGGAGAATTCTACTTGTTAGGAAGTTTTTCCTGACATAAAGTCTAAATTTATCTCTGCAACTTTAGCCTGCTCTCCCAATGTAGCCCCTGGAATAAGAAGAGCAAATTAAATACTCCTTCCATGTGACAACGTTTTCAATACTTGAAGACAGGCTAGGTATTGTGTTACACACCTGTGGTCCCTGCCATGGGGGAGCTGAGGCTGGTGGATTGCTTGAGTTTGGGAGTTCTGAGCTTCAGTAGGGCTAAAACCGACTGTTAACATTAAGAGTCTCAATATGATAAGCCCCCGGCAGTGGAGGCAACAGCCCTAAGCTACCTAAGAAAAGGCAAATCAACCCAGATTGGGAAACTGGAGCTGGTTAAAGCTTCTGTGCCAACTGATGTTGGGATTGGGTCCATGAGTAGTTATTATACTTCTGTAAGATTGGGATAAGATTGAGAGCCAGTCTCAGAAACAAACAAAACAAATACTTGAAAACAGTTATTATATCTCACCTAAATATTCCCTTTTCCAGGCCAGATATTTCATATCACATGATCTGGAGGTCTTTGTCACTCTTACTGTCCTCTTCTGTACACTCTTCAGTTTGTAACAGTTCTTAAAATTAAATGCAGTAGTTCCAATGTTGTCTGATCAGAGAGAAATTCAGTGGGACTGTATTTCCCATTATGCCCCTCTTAATGAAGCCTATGAGTTCATTAGCTTTCTCGTCATTGTTTTGAGGAATGTTAAGCTTGCTGTCCACTAAAACCCACACATCTTCTTTAGGTGAATTGCTTTTCTAGCCATATTTTCTTTGGAGTCAAAGTGTATGACTTCCCAATTACTCTTTTCAAAAATCATTTTATTAGAATAGGTCCAATACTCTACAGTGTTAAATCATTGGAGATACCAATGGTCATCCAACATGTTAATTATTCCCCTCAGCTCAATGCTATTTGCAAATTTGTTAAGTATAGTATCTATGCTTTTATCTAAGTCATTGATAAAGGGCTGAGTATGGATCCCTGGAGCACTCTGCTAAGATGAAGTCTTACTTAGAGATTCTTCCATCCTGTATTTTTCTGTTCATTCTCTTGAGTTCAGCCCATTCTTGTTCCAGGTTGTTTTCTTCCTGGTTACCTGCCTTTCTTCATTACCCCTCTTCTCCACTACTGCTCTCAGTTCAAGTTGAGCTTCTTTCAGGCCCTTTGGCCGCCAGAGGTATCTGGTTTCCTCCATTTGGTTGTCCAGTCTCTGGTTCAGACAAAGCACAATCCCTGACCTGGTTCTCTTAAGACTCTAGACCACCCTTGACTTCCCACTTGTACTTATTTACTTTGTTGGATAAATAAACTAACTGGACCTGTACTGTACTCAATACAACACGTAGTTCTATTGCTATGGTTTTTGCAACGTCTAAATAATGAATTTATCCAATGGAGAAAATCCATGAGACCTCTATACCCTTTTCCCCAACCCCACGACTTTCACCTGCTAGTATAGTGAGGGTATCTAACCCTAGGAATTCACTCAGCTGACTCTGATGAGCCCTAGTAATAATATTCTTCAGCAAGATGAACTGTGTCAACAAATAAACAAATGGCAATGTTTGGAAAGACCAACTTACTGTTGCCATGGTTTCCCTAAGAGCTATAAAACATTAGCTCCACAGTGGCCCAGGGAAACATTCAGCCAGCCTTTCTTGGCTTGTGTGACGCCTGGCCTTGAATTCCAACAAACCCAAACTTATTGAGTCTCCTGAGAGAAGCAAGTTGGAATCTGGGGCAATTATATAGGAATTCTTCAGCTGAGGACCTTCTGAGAGGGACCATCAGTGTGCATACAAGAGCACTCATTTATAATTGAAACAGTCAGGAGTTGGCTGCCAGTGCACTGACATTTGGTACCAACTTCATCTCCCTTGTTTCTGCTCAATATCTATTGCACATAAAGATATAGGTAACAGAAGCAGGGTGATGTTGGAGATGAAATTGCAAAGGGCTGTTTGAAGATGTCAGAGAAGGGGCCTAATGGCACTCAAGCATGGAAAGCTCCTTTGCTACTGTGACTACATTTAGACTGCCAAGGCACACCATGTGGGAATCTGTGGGTCTTCACTGGAATTGGCTACTTGAAGACAAGAACTGTCTTTGCTCTTCATTTCTTCTTAATTCTCTACAATTAGACTTTGGATTTCATCATTCATCTGAAACTGCCCTCTTTTAAAATTACCAGTGAACTCTTAATTGCCTAATCTCCTCAGTCCTCAAAGGAGTTTCCCATCCTGAAGTCATCAACAAGCACTTATTGTGACCACTATGTGCCAGACATTATGCAAAGTGCTGAGATACAAAGGCAAAAAATTTCTGCTTTCAATGGACTCATAGCCTAGTGGTGGAGACGGCTTATAGATAGCTAGGAGCAAAGCAGATATAAACAGGATGGATTGGACATAATCTCAAAGGGAAGGCAGTAGGATTAAGCAGGGGAAGGGGATGGAAAGACTACTATGAAAAGTTTCTTGCAGAGAGTGTGGTTTTATTTGAGTCTTGAAGGAATCGAGGGAAGAACAGTGGCAGAGTTAAGGAGGGAGAGTATTTCCAGGACAGAGGACAGCCAGCCAGTGAAAATACAGAGCTGAGAGATGCCGTATTGTGTGCCACAAATAATCAGGAGGCCAGTATCACTGGATCATATTGGTGTGTGAAGGGAAGTCATGTATAAGAAGACCGGAAAAGTAAGAAGGGGACTGGTTATAAAGGGCTTTAAAATTCAGACAGAGAATTTAAAAATTGATCTTGGAGTCAATGGAGATTATTGAGTAGGGGCATGGTATACATGGTTGGACTTGCTATTTTGGAAGATCACTTGTATGACTGAATGGAAGATGAACTGGAGTGCAGACTTAAGGCAAGGAGGCCAACCAGAAGGCTCATCCAAGAGTTCAGGTGTCTACTTTCTTTATAATCAAGTCCCCCAATTATCCTGTATACATCTTGCTTGCCATCCCTACAGTGATAAATTTAATAGGCAGCCAGATGGTACAGTGGAAAGAAAGCTGGACCTGAAGTCTGGAAGATCTGTGTTCAAATCCAGCCTAAGATACTAAATGAGTGTGTAATCCTAGGCAAGTCACTTAACTTCTCTCTCTCCCTCTCTGTCTCTCTCCCTCCTCCTCTTCATCCCACAAACACTCTGGGACAAAGTTCTAGGACCTAAAATCTAGGTTAAAGCGGGGTGGTAGAAAGAATGCTTAATTTGGAATCAGAAGATTCCAAGTTTTCGCCCTATCTCTACTACTTACTAGACTTATGGTCATGAGTAGGCAAGTCACTACCCCCTCAGGATTTCAATTTTTTTTTAAATTTGTAAGTTGGGCAAAAGTTACCCTTACCTATGTCACACCATTCTTGTGTTTGTTATCAAATATGCTTTGTGAAAACTCTTGGAAAGCCATGAAATACTATGGAGATGTCAAGGATTATTTTCGTCAAAGTCAAATAGTGTGGACAGGAAATAAAGGCATTGGTCAGTAGAATGCTGAGATGCCTGGAAAAATCATTGTGTGAGGAAAGGAAGTGGAGGAGGGGACTGCCAGGTGGCAGAAATGACTGGAGGCAAAGCTATGGGGGAGGGGGGTGGACAGAAGCAGGCAGCATCAGGGAAGAAAATGATCACAAATGTCTGGAGGGAATATTTGGCTGATGTTCCCCAGCCTCGTGGAGAGGGCAAGAGTTCTCTCGAGTCCCCTTTCCCCCCGAAAAAGACCCAAAGTGGGTGGGGCCCTGCCAACGGCATCAGATATTTCGTTTTTCTGATATGTTGGTTGGTTTGCCAACCTTTATTTTCTTTTTTATTCTTCTTTATTTTAAGGGTTGTCTTTCTGCTAAAGGGTGGGTGGTGAGTGGGATAGATATAGTGGGAAATGTAGATGGTATATAAAAAAGAGAGGATTGTGAATTTGTTTAAAACAAACAAACAAAAAAACCAAACACATGGCCAAGAAAGGCAGTGAAAGTAATTGACCTGGAGATAATAAACACAAGGATTCAGGGTTGCAACCAGAAATTGTTCTCAGGGTCCCACTTTCTCTTAAAGGACTAAATAAGGGGTTAGAGGGAAAGGGAGAGAGAAGGTGGGGGGTGACATTATGGGTGATCTCCCCTGTAAACTCTAGTTTTGTCTTACTGGCAAGTAGGGACTCCAACCTGCACCTTAAACCTCTACCTATTGTTGGAGGCACTGGGGCTCTCCTAAGCAAGAGGGATGGGGATATTGGATCTGGGTGGAGGTGGGACCCTGGAAAACAACAGCTGAGGAAGACCTTAAAGTTCCAAAGGCTCCCCAGCCTATTTAGGATCCTAGATTTAGAGTTGTAAATAGGACCCCCTATTTAGGATCCTAGATTTAGAGCTGTAAAGAGACCACTAGTTCAACTCCCCCATTTTACAGATGGAGAAGCTGAGGACCAGGGAGGTTAAAAGTTACACAGGTCATGAACATCAAAGTTATGATTTGAATCTAGGACCTCTTACTACAGAGTCAGAGTTCTTTACACTTTATCAGGCTGCCTTACTAAACAAGAGCACTCTCATGGCTGGACAGAGCAAGCAGCTGTCAACCTAACATGATTTGTGAAGTGTCTCTGTATCTATCTATCCACACATGTACATGTACATTCACATATATGTATATATGTTACATATTATCATTCAATATGTTAGAATATGTATGAATATAGATATATTTGAAAGGGATCAAAGAAATAATCTCCTAGTGCTCTGGTTAGGTGCTTGAGTAGGACTTTAAAAAAATTTTTAAGTGACTTACCCAAGGTCACACAGCTCATTTTTTTGTGTTAAGTGTCTGAGGCCAGAATTGAACTCAGGTCCTCCTGACTCCAGGGCCGGTGCTCTATTCACTGTACCACCTAGCTACTCCAGGAAGACTTTTTAAAGTCTTTTCTCAAAAGGGAGAGATTCAGAACAGCCTGATGTGTCCAAGTACTATGCAAAAAAAATTTTGTTTGATTGAACAAGGCAAAGAGCTTTGGTAATCTTGAAAAAGCAAATCAAATAAAGGGAGGCAGCAAAGGAGGACACAGACAAATGAATGTATACAAAGCTGGGAGACTAATGTACACAAATGCAATATAATAATGTATTGTTACATGGAACTTAGCAGTTTCTGCATTAAAGGATTAGAGGGATTGGAATATGATATTCTAGAAGGCAAAATAGCTTGGATTACAACCAAGAGTCCACTACCCTGGGTGGCTAGGTGGTGCAGTGAGTAGAGCACCGGCCCTGGAGTCAGGAGGACCTGAGTTCAAATCTGGCCTCAGACACTTGGCACACTTACTTGCTGTGTGACTTTGGGCAAGTCACTTAACCCCAATTGCCCTCCAAAAAGCAAAAAAAAAAATGTCAACTACCCAGCAAAACTGAGCATGAATTTTTAGGGGAAAAGATGGACATTCGATGAAATAGAGGATTTTCAAACTTTCCTGATGAAAAGACCAGAAATTCAGTCTTCAAATACAAGACTCAAGGGAAACATGAAAAGGTAAACAGGAAAGAAAAAAAAGCCTGTTATTCAATAAGGTTAAACTGCTTGCATCTCTGCTACAGGCCAGCAGGCTAGCAAGTGGCAAAGAAAGAGGGGGGTGTAATCCACAGAACGTTTATTACATGTCCATTTCATACAGTGCCAACATGCAAATGTTTCCTAGTCTTTATACACTTTACTTCAAAGGGGTCACTGTGACTACAAACCTGGGAACCTTTCCAAAAAGAATGAAAACAATGTATCCAGATCCTCTTAGATCCTGCTTGTTGATAACAATATTTGACTTACGCAAGTCATGGATGCATACCCTGAACCGTATCTGGAGCAACTGGGCAAGGTACCCGTCAGCACATACTCCAAATAATCATTACCAGTAAACATGTAACCAGGGGGAAGGGGAACATTCTGCTGAAACCTTTCAATCCCCAGAAGGTCTCTACATGGGAAATGATACTTGTAACTTGAGAACTGTATCTCTATTAAGGGAGTCAGAAGGAGTATATGTAGACAGAGAATGTGTGTATAAGTTGATTTTGATGTGATGACATAAAAAAATTAAGAGATTAAAAAAGAACTATAGCGGGAGAAGAGAAAAGGGGGAGGCAGAATGAGGTAAATTACATTACATGAAGAGGTGAAAAAGACCTAGTACAGTAGAGCGAAAGAAGGGAGGTGGGTGAACATTGTTTGAACTTTACTCTCATCAGATTTGGAGCAAAGAGGGAATAACATACACAGTTGGATATAGAAATTTATCTTAATCTATAGGGAAGTAGAAGGCGAAATGAGAAAAAAGGGAGGATGTGGATAGAATGGAGGGCAGATTGAGGTTCAAAGGAGGTGGTGCTCAGAAGTAAAACACTAGTGAAGAGAGATAGGATGAAAAGAGAGAAAAAAGTATAAACGGGGGAAAATAGGATAGAGGGAATTACACAGTAAGTAATCATAATTATGAATGTGAATGGGATGAATTCTTCCATAAAATGGAAATGGAAAGCAGAGTGGATTAAAAACCAGAATCCCACAATATATTGTTTATAAGAAACACATTTGAAGCAGACAGATACACACAGAGTAAAGGTAAAAGGCTGGAATGGAATATATTACACTTCAGATGAAGTAAAAAAAGCAGAGGTAGCAATCCTAAAAGCAAAAATAGATTTAATTAAAAGAGATAAGGAAGGAAACTACATTTTGCTAAAAGGTACCCTAGACAATGCAGTAATATCAGTACTAAGGATATGCACCAAATGGTATGGCATCCAAAAGAAATTTCTGACGTGAATAGAATTTTAGAAAAGTTAGATATGAGGGACCTCTGGAGAACACTGAATGGGTATAGAAAGTAATATGCCTTTTTTCTCAGTGATACATGGCACCTACACAAAAATCAACCATGTATTAGGGCATAAAAACCCCTAATCAAATGCAAAAGGGCAGAAATATTAAATGTGTCCTTTTCAGATCATGATGCAATAAAATTATGCGTAATAAAGAGTCATGGAAAGATAGATGAAAAATTAATTATAAACTAAATAGTCTTATCTTAAAAAATGACTGGGTCAAAAAACAAATAATAAAAAGAATCAATAATTTCATTAAGAATTAGGACAATAATAAGACAACATACCAAAATTTATGGGATGCAGCCAAAGCAGTCCTTAGGGGAAATTTAGTATCTCTAAGTGTTTACACAAATAGAATAGAGAAAGAGCATATCAATGAATTGGGCATGCAACTAAAATAACTAAAAATGGAAGAAATTTAAAACCCCCAATTAAATACCAAATTAGAAATTCTGAAAATCAAAGGAGAGATTAATACAATTGAAAGTAAGAACACTATTGAACTAATAAATAAAACTAAGGGTTCGTTTTATGGGGAAAAACCCAATAAAATAGATAAATCTTTGATTTGATTTTGAAAAAGAAAGAAGAAAACCAAATTATCAGTATGAAAAATGAAAAGGGTGAATTCACCAAAAATGAAGAGGAAGTTAAAGCAATAATTAGGAACTATTTTGCCCAACCATATGCCAGTAAATCTGACAGTGCAGTGAAATGGATGAATATTTACAAAAATATAAACCGGCCAGATTAACAGAAGAGGAAATACAATACTTAAATAGCCCCATTTTAGAAAAAAGGAATTGAACAAACTGTCAATCAACTACCCAAGAAAAAACTTCCAGGGCCAGATGGATTTACAAGTGAATTCTACCAAACATTTAAAGAATAATTAATTCCAATGCTATAAAAATTATTTGGAAAAATAGGTGAAGGAGTCTTACCAAATTTGTTTTATGACACAAATATGATGCTGACACCTAAACCAGGAAAAGTAAAAACAGAGAGAAAAAATTATAGACCAATTTTCTTAATGAGTATTGATGCAAAATTTTTAAAATAAAATATTAGCAAGGAGATTATAGCAATTTATCACCAGCATAATACATTATAATAAGGTGGGATTTATACCAGGAATGCAGGGCTGCTTAAATATTAGGAAAACTATTAGCGTAATTGACCATATCAATAGCAAAACTAACAGAAATCATATGATTATCTCAATAGATATAGAAAAAGCTTTTGATAAAATACAGCACCCATTCCTATCAGAGGCAGAAATTAAAGATGTCTATAAGCATATTAAAAATCCTCTAAATCACTATTGATTTGAGAAATGCAAATCAAAACAACTGTGAGGTATTACATCTCACCAGTCAGATTGGCTAAGATGAAAAAACAGGAAAATGACAAGTGCTGGAGAGGATGTGGAAAAATTGGAACACTAATGCATTGTTGGTGGAGTTGTGAACTGATTCAACCATTCTGGAGAGCAATCTGGAACTATGCCCAAAGGG
>CM053595.1:144366691-144458478 GCA_028646575.1 Pseudocheirus occidentalis | reverse complement strand
ATACCTACTCATATGTCTATATAGGAGGGTATATATTTGTATGAACACATATCTGAGCATGGGTATATATGTGTACATAGCGGTTCAGGATCAATTGATTAGGAAGAAATGATACTTTAAAAGGTGAAATTCTGAAGTGGGAGAGGACTTGAATGAGAGGAGACAGGGAGAGACAAAATGGGGTTAATCATCCCATATAAAAGGACTGTTACAACTTTACTTTCATTTACTCTCATTAAATTTGGCTTAGGGAAGGAATGACATAAACTCTAAACTGAGTATCTTGCCACACAGGAGCGTAGGGGGGATGGGGATGAGAGGGGGGATGATGGAGAGAATGGTGGGGTGGAGGGGAGGGTTGCGGGAAGCACACACCTCAGTAAAGGGACAGGGACAGGGACAGGGTAGATAACAAAACAAGGCGGGGTGCGGGATAGGAAGGAGGGACATACGATCAGCCTCTCACAATATGCCCACCATCGAGATGTTCTGCGTAATTACACATATACAGACTGTATTGAATTGCTGCTCCTTCCAGTGGGAGTGGGTGACAAGGGAGGAACCGCAAGAATGTAGAATTTAAAGCTATACAATCAAATGTTAAAACAAACAAACATATATACGTATATATATCTAATTATTATTATTAACCACATGCAACTGGGAAATAAGACATACAGGGACTGGGGTAGGGAGACCCTCCCTGCCCTACTAGAAAGTTGGAGGGGTGTTGGAGGAGGACACAAAAGAGAACAGATTGTGGGAGAGGCTTTACAGTGGGATCACTGTTTTGGGCTTGGGGGTGGGGAAAGAAGGGGAGAAAATTTGTAACTCAAAACCTTGTGGAAATGAATGATGTAATCAAGAAAATAAATTAAAATTAAAAAATATATATACATCTCTAGATCTATATCCCAAAGAGATAATAAAAAAGGGAAAAGGACCCACATGTACAAAAATATTTATGACCACTCTTTTTGTGGTGACCAAGAATTAGAATTAAGGGGATGTCCACCAATTGGGGAATGGCTGAACAAGTTATAGTATATGAATGTAATGGAATACTATTGTGCTATAAGAAATAATGAACAGGTGGATTTCAGAAAAAACTGGAAAGACTTAAATGAACTGATGCTGAGTGAAGTGAGCAGAACCAGAAGAACCTTGTGCACATTATGCTATGATCAACTGTGATAGACTTAGCTTTTCTCAGCAGTGCAATGAAATGGAACAATTCCAAAGGACTCATGATAGAAAGTGCTGTCCATATCCAGAGATGAAACTATTTAGTCTAAATTTATATTGAAGCATACTATTTTTGTGTTTTAAAAATTGTTTCTTTCTTGTGGTTTTTGCCTTTTGTTCTGATTCTTATTTCATGGCATGACTAATAAGGAAATATGATTAATACAATTGTTCATGTATAACATATATTGGATTGCCTGCTGTCTTAGGGAGGAGAGAGGGAGAGAGGGAGGAGAATTCAGAACTCAAAATCTTATAAAAGTGAATGTTGAAAACTATCTTTACATGTAATTGGAAAAAATACTATTAACTGGGAAAAAATAATGGTTGTATTCAGGTCTAAACACTGGGGCTCAGCAGTCATGCATACCCATCAGGATATTTAGAGAGAAAGATAGAATATAAATGGATAATTGAAGATAGAAAGTTAAGCAAATAGATTACCAAGTGCTTACATGTTTGGCCTAGAGGAAACAAGTTTTCCCATAATCCTTCAGGACCATGATGCATACCATGCTTATTGCCTTTTGCAACAATGCCAACACTCTAGAAACATAGCAATGTAATCATAGACTTGAGACATAGTTGGCCTAGAATCCTGTTTCTATGAAGGGCCACATAGAAGAAAAAACTTCAGAGTAGGGGACATTGGACTGGTGGGGTTCCTCAGTGGAATCCTTCCATGAGAAAACAGAGGGTCAGCGTGAAGACTCGGGACATCTGGTAACAGATAGAAGGCAAGATCTATGATAAGATGCTAGGCACTGGGTGCTTTTTTTCCATCTCATGCAGTCAGGATCCTTGTGTCCAGAGCCTCTACCCAGCCCTTGAAAGACAAGGGTCTGGGGCCTATGTCTCTGGTTCATTTGCACTGTTCTTTCCACCAATATTTCCCATTCATTCATTCATTTATTCATTCATTCATCCATCCATCCATCCATCCATCCATCCATCCATCCATTCATTCATTCAGAGAAGTTCCTATCAGAGGATGCTGAAAATGAGGGGCCATGTCAGAGAACTGAGGGCTCTTTATATGCAGAAGATCTAACCAGGGGGAGAAAGACTGAATAATGGGCTTCAGATGCTCTGACTTTAAGCAGACAGTAGAAGCCCTCTGTCATCTAGACTAATTGTATCTGTAGACCCCTCCTGGTGGCTACTGCCTGAAATCCCCTGAGAATCTCTGCTGCCTCCATTCTTCACCCTGAGCTAAGGGGATCTCACGGACACTATATCAGAACTTGGAATTAAGGGCTATTCCCTTTTGACCTTTTCCTATTAGACTAATTCATAAACCTTAAAATGCTAGATAAATAATTATGGCTACCGGTTACATAGCACCTTAACACCTGTCATATGTTATCACATTCAGTGCTCACAACAACACTGAGATTGATGCTATTATTGCCCATTTTTCAGAAGGGGAAGTTGAGACTGAGAGGTTAAATGACTTGCCCTGGGTCACAAAACTAGAAAGTGTCTGAGATAAGATTTGAACTCAAGTCCTCCAGACTCCAAGTTCCATATATTCTCTAGTATGCCATCTGGCTCAATCAGATAATGCTATTGCTGTCATCATTATTAAGCTTCAGCTGGTTAGTAGATAAAAAAGCTGACGTTGGAATCAGAAAGATATAAATTCGATTTCTGCCTATGATGTAATATGTGTTGTTTAATCTCATACTGCCCTTATGCAACTCTCTAAGACCAGAACCTGCAGTAGGAAGGTGAAGATCTGCCTTGGAAGATGGTTTTCTCATGGTAAATTAGTTCCCTACACTGATGAAATCACAGTACAAAACAACAACCAAAAAAAGTTCTGACCACGTTGCTCTGCTGCTCAAGAATCTTCAACCTTCTCCATTTCTTATATAAAATGGAAAACTTATGTCCTTTAAAGTTTTTCAGCATCTACTTTTAGCTCACCTTTTTAGGATTTGTGTGTTGATTCCCTCTCCCTGAAATGGTTTGGTATATGTGCTGAATTTTCTTAACCTAGTGTTTCTCTCTGATGGAATATAAGTTCTTTGAATGCAGTGGATAGAGCCTTGGAGCTGGAGTCATGAAGACCTGTGTTCAAATGTGACTTTGGAAACTCACTAGCTGTGTGACCTTGGGAAAGTCATCTCACCTCTACTTGCCTTAGTTTCCTCAACTTTTAATTGGGGGGGGTGGCATGAAAATAGCCCCTACCTTCCAGGATTGTTGTGAGGACAGGAAGAGATCTGTAAAGCATTTTGCAAACTTTAAAGCCCATATAAATGCTAGCTCTCATCATCATCATTATTACTATTTTTCTCTTGCCTCCTCTGTGTCTGACATCTACAGGTGCTTAAGAACACTTGTTGCAGGAGAGGATGAGCATCTGCTGGTCTTGTGACACTTCCACTTGCCCATGATTAACTGGCATCCTAAAAGTCAAGCTATGGCTTCAACCCAGGTGTTGTAATGAGAGCTTCACTAAGAAGTCGGTAGAAGCTGTAGGACAGATTGGGCTCTCATGGGCACCATTTCCTGGACCATTACTCGTGTTCACCAGAAATCTCATGGCTCTTCTTGAGTTGGATGATTGACTCCTGGTTCTATCCAGACTGTTCTCTGTTCCACTTCTCTACCACCACCTCTGCAACTTCTTGGACCATGGAACTTCCTTCTCACTTGCTGCCCCAGGCTCTTGAGATGCTGGAAGACTAGTGGTTGACTTCAGTCCTGATGTCTGTGTATCACCAATGTGATACCCATAGTAGCTGCTATGAATATGCATGCATATTTTCAGGGTAGATTCACAAAATATAATAAACTTTTTTCCTCAAAGACAAAACCAAAATATTTATATAGGACATCATTAGGATACCAGGAGGTAAGATTTAACAGGACACTCATCACTAATCCAAGGAGCTTGAACATCTTAAGCACTCTTTCTGTTAGGCCTTCCCACAAACAAGTTCCCCTAGGCAAATTCCTCCCTCTGCCCACTCGAGCTGCTTCTCTCTCTCTCTCTCTCTCTCTCTCTCTCCCCACCCCTTACCCCTTCTTCTCTGTCTCCCCCCTCTACTCCCTATGGGCAAACTCCTCCCACACACTGGGTTCCATATGACTCAGGCTGTATCACAGCTGTGAGCTGGGTCAGAACTCAAAGCAAGTCACATAGGCCAATTAATGGGCAGGGAAGGTCTTCCTATTCCATTAACATTCCAGGTGGCAGATGAAAAGACTGCTTAGTGCTTTGTCTGACATTCACTGGTGTGTGTGTGTGTGTGTGTGTGTGTGTGTGTATGTCCCAGAGCTGTGGCACAGCATGCCCTACTCAGATATCACCTCCTCCATGAAATCTTTCATTCTACTTCCAGATCAAATGTAATCTTTTCCTCCTCTGAACTTTCCTTCCTCTCTCCCCACAGCAGCATTTATTTAAATTTCATGTTCTATTTTGTACTGTGGTTGTTTGTGGGTCTGCCTTTTCTACCCTTAGGCTAGATTCAAATTGAAGGAGGATTGTCCTCCTAATGAAGACAGGAACCACGTCTGTATTCCTACCTCCCTCCACACCAACTTTCACAGGTCCTGGACATATAGTAGACATTTAATAAGTATCTTTTGGTTTAAATAAAATTGTCTGAAGAATCTTGGGAGGGCTAAGTCTTGTGATCATAGATTTGAAGCTAAAAGGGATTGTTGAGACTGTCTAGTCCAATTCCTTCATTTATAGATGTGGAAATGGAGACTCAGTGACATGAAGTGATTTTCCCAAATTTATACAGGTAGTAAGTAAAAGAACCAGGATTTGAACTCAGCTCCAATCATTCATTTTGTTCATTCATTGAGAAGTATTTATTAAGCATCTGCTATGTATCAAACATTGTGCTAGATATTGGGGACACAAAATATCTAATGAACATGAGTAAAAACAAAACTGTTCCTGCCCTCAAGGCTCTTATACCCCCTTTGTCAAGGGAAACAACATATACATGTATTTTAAAATGCAAAATGTGAGCACAGTCAAGAATGGACTATGAATTTGGGGGGAGTCACAGATGGTTTCATGTAAGAAGTAGCCCTTAAACTGACTTGTAAAGAAAGATAGAGATTCTAAGGGGTGGAGAAAAGGAGTGAGTGCATTCCAGGCATGGGGGACAGCCTGTGTGAAGACATAAAGAGAAAAGATGAAATGTCATAAATTTGTGTTATTTAGTCATATTTAGTCATGTCCAACTCTTCATGGCCTCATTTGAGGTTTTCTTGGCAAAGATTCTAGAGTGGTTTTCCATTTTCTTCTCAAACTCATTTTATAGATGAAGAAACTGAGGCAAACAAGGTTAAGAGACTTGCACAGGATCATATAGTTAGGAAGTGTCCAAGGCTGTTGTTGAACTCAGGTTTTCCTGACTCCAGGTTTGGCCCCTAGATTCCCAATGACTGATAAAGGAAATAGTGATCCAGCTAGTTTGGCTGAAAGATCAAGTTCATAAAGAAGAGCCTGGAAAGGTCAAAGTTGGAGCCAGGCTGTTAAAGGCTCCCATTGCCAAAGGAGAAGTTTGCGTTTCATTCTAGAGACAAGAAAGAGCCACTGGAGTTTTGGGGAGCAAGGAAGCAACAAGAGAGTAAGAACCATTCTTGGGACATCACTTGGGTGGCTACATGGATAATGGATAGGAGGTGAGAGACTTATGGCGGGGAAGCAAATTAGGAGACTATTGTTATATTCTAACTGAAAGGTGATAAAAGACTGAACTAGGGTGGTGACCTGTGAGTAGAGAGAAAGGACCAGATGTGAGAGTTGTGAATACAACTCAACAAGACTTGGCAACCAATGGGATATCAGGGATAAAGGAGAATGAAGAGTTGTGGGTGATTCAGAGGTTGAGAATGTGCATGATTGGAAGGATCATGATGCCTGTGGGAGACATAGGGCTATTAGGAAGAGGGGTAGGTTTTTGGGAAAAGATAATTGGATTCTGGAGGTGTTGAGTTTGAGGTGCCTATGGGACATCTAATGGAAAATGTCTGTCAGGTAGCTGGTGATTCCAATCTTCTGCAGGAAGCGCTTCTTGGATCCTCTTGCTGTTGGCGACTTCTCTTTGAGGCTACCTTCTCCCTACTCTGTAGATATTTTTTTTTACATATACAGTTACTGACATTATCTTTCCCATTAGAATGTGAACTCCTTGAAGAGATCACTTTTTTTACTTTTCTTTGTGTATCCAGATATAAAGGCACAGTTCCTGGCTCATGGCAAGTGCTTAAGAAATGCTTGTTGGCTGACTAGGTGACTGATTCTGAACTAGTGAGACTTAGGAGAGACTAGAATAGGAGAGAGACTAGGGCTAGAAAAATGAAGCTGGGAGTCATTTATCTACCCAGAGGAGGGATATCTTTGTGACATCTATCTCCTCATCTATCTACCCAGAGGAGGTGATGTCACTGAGAGATATAGAGGGTCAAGGTTTTTTGGTGTGTCAAGTACCTGCTGAGAATATTTTTAAAATTCATAATTTTAAAAAATGAAAATTTCAGTGACAAGTTAGTGATGATAAAGATGTATTTTTTTCCCATCCAAGTTTACATAGTCCCTGAAATATATCTATGAATCCCTAGAGTAAGAAGTCTTTGTATTGAAAGAGAACCAAAGAGGGTCTGGATCCAAATCCAAAGAGGGTCCTTCATGCTGCCTTCCTTTTCTCACTGGCTTGAGCATTCTGGATGAATCTTTAAATTTTAAAAAGTTTGGAGTCATCTATTTATTAAGACCTTGCCTGGCTCTATTCTGCCTTAATAAGTGACACATTCATGAAAAGCAACTGTGAAGGCTGAAAAGCACTGGGCTTGGCCCACACCTGGCAGACCAGGGGACTGAAAAGTGCTTGCTCCCAAGTATCATTGTCTATGGGTTGTGCAAGAGCAAAGTGACAGGCTACCCAGCTAAATCCAGGCCTCAGATTTTCAGGGTCTTGGTTTGAGTCCTGGCTCTGCTATGTGTTATTTAACCCAGGTTGTCACTTAACTGCTTTAAATCTCAGTTTTCTCAGCTGAAAAATGGGTAATGGCAGTAACGCTCTGCTCATGGAATTGTTGTAAGGAAAGCACTTTGTAAAGAGAAGAATGGCATGCTAATAAAGGATGTTACTAGGCCTGTTAAAGAAAGAAAGGCAGGGATGTTGAACTGTTTGCCCTTTTGAATTTTCCAAACCAGTGGTCTTCGCAGTGCAGGTCTCTTAGAACTGCCTACGCAGCAAAGTTTTCCTGAGCCAACAGGAGCTTGCCAGCTCAGCTCAGCATCTTCCTCTGGAGAGGGCAGCTTGGACCAGGCAGTACTTTCCACCTCACCACCCTCCGCCCCCACTTCCCTATTTTGACAGGTGTGCCTAAGGGCTGTGGGCAGCAGGAATAATCGGGCTCAGCACAAATTGGGAGGGGAGGCACTGTGCCTTTTTCTGCTTCCATACACAGTCAGGGGTGGGGTAATGAGGCAGTCAGAGCTGAAATGGAGAAGACTGGGATGGTCAGGGCAATTAAAGAATGGCCTTCAGGAATGTACCCAAAGCAGCATCCCTCCCCCCCCTCTCCAGAACTCCTAATACCATTTTTTTCCAGCGTGTAGATTTGCAGCGCAGCAAAATAAATGGCTGTATTTGAACTCAGAGACCCTGGATTCAAATCCTGAATCTGTTACTTATATTACCTCAGGCAAGTCACTGAATCACTCTGGTCTCAGTTTCCTCCTTTGGAAAATGAGAGGAATGGACCAAATGAGTTCCAACATCCCATTCAGCTTTAAGCCTATACTTCTAAGTTCCAGAAACTGTCTCACCACTTGACAAATCATAGGATCATAGATTTAGATCTGGAAGGAACTTGGAGGCCATTGAGTTCAACCATCTCATTTAACAGAAAAGGAAAGTGAGGTAAACATGGTTAAGTGATTTACCCAGGGTCACATGGCTGGTAAGTGGCTGAAGCTGGATCTGAACCCAAGTCTTCTTGACTTCGGCACTCTACCCACTGCATCACCTAGCTTCCTGAGGATCCTTACTCTAGAACTGGTGTCTCATTTGAATTTCTACCTACTGACTAACCTCCCAGTTAGTCTATTGACACTACTCCTTTTGGCAAAGTCCTAGGAATCTAGGAGAAGAGTTAAAGTGCCAAGTGGGAAAATAACTTTCCTACTTACTCAGCCCTCTCCTCAGTAGCTAGATCTATCTGCTAGATGAGGAGATAACGTGGTGTCTGAATTTATTTCACACCTCCTCTATCCAAGGCCCATGTTAATCACCCACTCCAGGAGATAGAAAGCTAAGGAGGACATGCTTTCATGAAGCTGATGGTCCTCATGAGGAGAGAATGCTCTTGGGGACCAGGGTAACCCTCAACCTCATCTTATCCTGCTCCAGTTCTACATGGTTGGGATGTAGTCCAGCCCTGGAACTTGACTGTGGATAGAGAGCTTTGGATCTGATGTTGGAGGATGTTCCTTCTAATCCTGACTGTGCTGCTTGCGTTATGTGTGACCCTGGGCTAGGTTCTCAGTTCCCTCATATGTAAAATGAAATGGTTGAACTAGATGACTTTCCAGCTCTAAGTCTACGAGCCTTCAATAAGGTTTCATTGTATAATGTAAGCTGCTTGAGGGCTGAGATCATTTTGGTTTTGTCTTTATGGTTCCAGCAGCTGGCCCAGGGCCTGGCATGGAGCAAGAACTTACTGAATTCCTGTTGTGTTGAGTCAAACAACGAGGCTCATTGCAATAACAGGGTCATAGAAGTCAACCTAGAGGTTACATCAGAGGAAAGGACACGGGGTTGAAGGGTTTCTTTGTTTGGGGGGTAGGTGGCACCTGAGCTTGCCACTGGAGTGCATTTTCCCTTCCTAAGTGCCTTTGAATCCTTTTGTTTTTTCTTTCTTTTAAAAAAAATTTTTTTTTTTGCTTTTTTGGAGGGCAGTTGGGCTTAAGTGACTTGCCCAAGGTCACATGGCTAGTTTTTCTGTGTGTGTTAAGTGTCTGAGGCCAGATTTGAACTCAGATCCTCCAGACTCCAGGGCCAGTGCTCTATTTACTATGCCATCTAGCCTTCCCTGGTTTTTCAAGCCCCAGGTAGAGGCCTACTTTCTCTATGAAGCCTTCTCTGACTACCCCAGCTTGCTACCTTTCCTCCTTTCTCTGGTCAGGGATCAGATATTGCAGTGAAATTAGCATTGGATTTGAAGAGAATTTGAATTCAAATCCTGGCTCTTTTATTACCTTCAGACATACCTCATTTTATTGTGCTTCAAAGATATTGTGTTTTTTGCAGGTTTGTGGCAACTCTCCATCAAGCAAGTCTATCAGCACCATTTTTCCAAATAGCATGTGTTCATGTCATGTTTCTGTATTACATTTTGGTAATTCTCAAAATATTTCAAACTTTTTCCATTATTATTATATCTGTTATGGTGACCTGCGATCAATTATCTTTGAAGTTACTATTATAATTGTTTTGAGGCACCACAAACCATGCCCATGTAAGACAGTGGACTTGATTGATAAGTGTGTGTGTGTGTGTGTGTGTGTGTGTGTGTGTGTATGTGTGTGTGTGTTCTGACTGCTTCATGGACTGGCCATTACCCCATCTGTTTCCCTCTCCTTGTGCCTTTCTATTCTCTGAGACACAACAATATTGAAGAGTATTACATAAACTTAGCTAATAAAGCAGGTTTGAGAGGATATTTCTGAAAGAATTTTGAAAGAAATTCTAGTATGGGTAAAATGCTATCAAACAACATCACATGCTATAGAGAAATATTTCATGAAAGGAAGAGTCGATCAACGCAGCCAACTTCATTGTTTTCTTATTTTAAGAAATTGCCATAGCAACCCCAGCCTTCAGCAACCACCACCCCCATCAGTCAGCAGGCACCGACATCAAGGCAAGTCCTTCCACTTGTAAAAAGATTATAACTCACTAAAGGCTCAGATAATGGTTAGCATTTTTTACCAATAAAGTATTTTTTAATTAAGGTATGTACATTGGTTTTTCTTCTAAGACATAATACTATTGCACATTTAATAGAATACAGTATATTGAAAACATAACTTTTCTATGCATTGGGAAACAAAAATAATCATGTGATTTGCTTTATTGCGATATTTGCTTCATTGTGGCAATCTGGAACCGAACCTGCAACATCTCTGAGGTATGCCTGTATATGAACACGAGCAGGTCACTTAGACCTCCTGAGTGTTAGTTTACTCATCTGTAAAATGGAGAGGTTAGGATACACTCTAAAATAACTCTAGTCCTAAATTTATGATCCTCTGGAAATTATTGCCTGTACTACTCAATTAGAACTTGGCCCATATTTTAAATACTATGAGATAACCTGTGTAAAGCACTTTGCAAAATTTGAAGTGCTATATAAATGCTATCTGATATTATTATTTTTTTATCTTTGGGTATCTTTTTATGTGTATGTTTTCTCTCTCTCTCTGTCTGTCTGTCTTTTTCTACGGCTCACCCCCCAAATTCAGCCATAAAGACCTCCCAGGTAATGACTGCATCCCTACCTTCCTAAGCCTCTGGTTAAGCACCATGTTGTTCATAAAGGAGCCACTCAGTAAATGGTTGTTGATTGATGGATGGAACAGAGGGTCCAAAAACCCATCTCCAAGGGATGGGCCTTTCTTGGAGTGATTCCTTTATCTTCTATCAGAGTAGCACCTCTATGGAAGGAGGTACAGATATGAAGACTATACATGGAACTGAATGTATCTGGGGGGATTTCTCTATGTTCCACCAGAGCAGCACCTCCCTGGAAGAACGGTCTACACATGGATACTCTATGTGGGGTGGATGTATCTGTGGGTGATTCCTCTATATTCCACCAAAATGGTACCTCCTTGGAAGAAAGGTCAGGAAGCCCATCTCCCTCAGGTAGATATCTTTATTGATCCAGTAATACAATGTTCTGCAATATAGGTAGATATGAGTGTTACACAACAGCAGTAGGGGAAGATGCAAACCAGTTGCATATTAATTGGAACAAAGACAATGAAATTGAGGTGCCACTTCAGGCCCCTGCAAGTAGTACCAGGGCTCTGTTCCAGGTCAATCAGTCTGGTGGCAAAGACCCTAACCCCAACTTTCCTAAAGTCTGGGATTGTGGTTCTGTGAGGATAGGTGGCTTCTTTGGTTCCCACAGCCCAGAGAGGGCAATAGCTTTGGAGATCTTGATCTTTTTGCAAGAAATGTCTTGATATTTCTCTCCAGCAGAGCCCTCTGGAAGCTGAGGGTGGTAGAAGTTGAGGGATGGTCAGTATCTCCTTGGGAAACAAGAGGATCAAACACTGTACTCACTTGAGGGCCCTGCCCTTGATCTTTGACTGGTGAGTCCTGCCCACTACCAATATGATCTTGTCCCTCTTCACTAGATTGGCTGGGGGGCAAATTTTAGTTCTGGATCAGGGAACAGAAAGGCACTGCTTGTGGGATCACTGTAAATATATGTACAGGATGAGCAGCTGTTCAGTGTGTGCTAGGCCCGGATGGACCTTCTGTGGTGGAAGCAGGGGGCACCTGCCACTGCCTGGTATATCCCTTGTGACAACAATGAACTCTCGTTTAGGACACCAAGAGGGCCAGCCTCAGGTGTATGTGTGTGTGTGTGTGTGTGTGTGTGTGTGTGTGTGTGTGTGTGTGTGTGTGTGTGTATGTGTGGTGGAGGGGAAGATTCTATGGATGAAGAACTATCTTCCCAAAGCACCCACACATGAGCATGTTTAACCAGGACTGTCCTCTTCACCCCAACATCAGGGGCCTTCTCCAGTCATTTTCACCAACTTTAAGCAGTTTTCAAAGGCTAGGAGATGTAGAGCATGTGCTGATCTGTGTTAGTGAAGGGAGTTGTCTCATGGGGAGTTTCCTGCACCAATAAAATTACAGTTCCAAACCCCAAGCCAAACTTTTGGGTGTACTTTCGATCGCTGTGTTTTCTCTCTAAAGTGAAGATGCTCTTCCATGCGTGTTCCTACTGGGGTGCCACATGCTCAAAGGGAAGGTGGGGAGGTAAGGGGCCTTTTAGAAAAGGCCTCTTGCTTTCAGTTGAAACCAGAGATAGGGCCCTGAGGATGGCACGGGCATTTCTTTCTCCTCCAATCAAGAAGAGCATTTCTCTCTGAAGTTATTCCTCTAAAGGTTTCTGAGTCACCTCCAATATGGTACAGTCCAAACCAAGAAGCTTTTTTGATGGACAAAAAGGCCTACTACCTCATGGTCTCCACAAGTAGGAAGTTCCTTTTTGTCTCCTCCTTTCTTGACGCATCCAGGACATGGTTGGCCCTAGCCATACTGGATATGATGGGGGGAAAAGAGAGAGTATCTGCCATTATCAGTGATGATGCTGGTTCAATACCGTCTCCTGGGCAGTCACTATTAGATTAATGTACTGATTCCCATACAGTAATTTGCTTAATTCCCATCTTCATGGGCACCCCCAGACCCATCTGCCCCTCCTCATGACCTGTACTTTTACCTTCCAAATGCTAGTCCAGTTAGACCCTGTTCAGTGGAGAAAGGCTTTATGGGAAAGAATAGTGGAAAGGGAGTTGCTGCTTCTTTACCATCAATCATGACCACAATCATTGTCATGATCATGACCACTACAACCACTATAATCATTTTCCCCATCCCCATCTTCCCCCTAAGAACTAAAAGTTTACTATCATTAATTTAGCATTGAGGACTATGGCAGCAACCTTTGGGGGTAAGGATGGGTAGGGTTTTAGGATCCCCATTGGGACTAGCCAAAGCAGCAAGCAGGAAGTCTTTTGAAAGCTGGAAACGGACAGGTCAGATCCAGGAGGAATCTTAGTGGAGATGAAGGAAGAACGGTTGTCTTTGGGGAGATGCTTTCTTCCTTGAAAGGGCTGTGGGTTGCTTTGGGCAGTCCCTTTCTCCAGGACTTTTGTGTGGCAGCATTTCTAGGAAGTAGACTCTGTTCAGTAGGGACTCTGGTTTCCTGGTAGCCCTGGAGGCCCAGGAAGACCTGGGGGACCCTGTATGCCAGGCTCACCCTTTGGACCCATGGGCCCAACCTGGCCTGGTGACCCTGTCTTTCCTGCAATCCCTGGCTTACCCTGGGGTCCTGGTGGACCTGGAGAACCTGGGGGTCCCTCTGGCCCCTGGGGTCCCATATCACCCTTGGGGCCTGGCTGCCCTTTTAGTCCTGCTGATCCAAAGCTGCCTTTAGATCCTTTAAGGCCTGGGAAACCTTTGAGACCACTGGGTCCCCTTTCACCTGCTGGTCCTGCTTTACCAGGCTGACCCTGAGGGCCCTGGGGGCCAGGTGGGCCCATAGTGCCATTGTCTCCTTTGGGACCCCTGCTTCCATAGGGTCCCTTTGGGCCCACATCGCCTTTGAGTCCTCTTGGTCCTGGGGGTCCAGGGATGCCTAGAATTGGAAGAAAATGGGAGGTCAAGACATCAGACGTTGCTTAATATTGTAAAGAATGTAGAATGTGACATCTAGAAGAGAACTTGGAGATCATCTAGTCCAACTGTCTCATTTTACAGATGAGGAAACTGAGGACCAGAATGGTGAAGATTTACCCAACTATGCTGGTATCCTGGCTATCATCCTGCCCTGCTACCCTGTTGCTTCCACTATTGATACTGATTGCTTTTCCACCCTTCCCCTCTTATCCTGACCTTTATCTCTAGTTCCCATTCTGAAATTGTGCTCCCCTGACTGGCGAGGGTTCCCCATATGGTCCCAGCCTCATACCTAATTCCACTATACCCCACCTATCTTCCTGCTAGGCCACCTCCCCTTTCCTCTGCTCTCAGGTCCACATTTAGCTTTGTGAGCACTAAACAAATCAACACTCTATCATACTCAGAAAGAGTATCAGTTGATTGACTTAGGGGGCTACTCACTATCCCTGTGACTTCCCAAATCAAAACACTCCTCCCTGGCTACCACTTCCTCATACATGTTGTTTTCTCCTGTTAGAATATAAGCCTCTTGAGGGCAGGAGTTGCCCTTTGCTTTTGTCTTTGTATCCTCAGCGTATAGCACTATGCCCAGCACATGGTAAGAACTTGACAAACATCAGGAAAGACTAATATGAACTGATACAAAATGAAGTGAGCAGAAGGAGGAAAACATTGCATACAGTAACATACAATGTCATACAAGAAGCAGCTACGAATGGCTTAGCTATTCTCAGCAATACGGTGATCCAAGACAATCTCAAAGAACTCATGGTGAAAAATGCTACCCACCTCTAGAGAACTTACTTTGTCTGAGTACAGACTGAAGCACACTATCCTCTACTTTTTCTTTTTTGTGTGTTTGAATCTTCTTGCACAAAATGACTAATATGGAAATGTTTTACGCGATTGCACATGCATTGCATAATACTATATCAGATCCCTTACTGTCTCAGGGAGGGAGAGGGGAGCAAGGGGGGAGGGATCGAATTTGGAACTCAAAACTTTAAAAAAAAAGGATGTTAAAAATTGTACATGTAATTGGGAAAAGATAAAATATTATTAAAAATTTTTAAATTTTAAAAAGAGCTTAACAAATGCTTTATCTTTTGTTGATCCGTAAACTGCTCTCCTAGGGTCATGGAGGCAGGAAGTTGTAAAATCAGACTTAGAACTCAAGTTTTTCTGATTTTAGTCTAGCATAATAATAATAATAATAATAATAATAATAATAACAACAGCAACAATGACTAACATTTACATAGCACTTTAAGGTTTGTGACATACTTTATGTAGATTATTTCATTTGAACTTCACAACAACACTGTGAGGTCAGTACTATTATTATTATTTCCATTTTACAGATGAGGAAACTGAAGCTGAGAGAGAGAGAAATAGACTTGGCCAAGATCATACAGCTAGTGAGGATCTGAGGTAGGATTTTAACTCGGGTCTTTCTGATGCAAAGTCAGGCACTCTCCCCACTCCAACACTGTCCCTTAGCATTTGTTCTGTTAGTTTCTATGGTATTTTTCTATGAGTAACATCTTTCTTCCCACCCCCTTTCTTCCCTTCCCCTTGCCTTTAATATTTTATTTTTTACAATTACATATAAAGATAACTTTCAACATCTACTTTTATAAGATTTTGAGTTGCAAATTTTTTTCTCCCTCCCTCCCTCTTTTCCCCCCTCCCCAAGATGGCAAGCAATCTGATATATTTCCACATTAGTTATGTTGTGAAAGAAGAATCAGAACAAAAGGGAAAAACCATGAGAAAGAAAGAAAAAAGAGAGAAATAGTCCGCTTTGATCTGCATTCAAATTCCATAGTTCTTTCTCTGGATGTGGATAGCATTTCCATCATGAGTCTTTTGTAATTATCTTAGATCATTGTATTGATGAAAAGAGTTAGGTCTATTAAAGTTGATCATCAACTAGAATCTGAAAAATCAGAGAATGTTACTGTTGCTGTGTGCAGTGTCCTCCTGGTTCTGCTCACTTCACTCAGCATCAGTTCATGTAAGTCTTTGCAGGTTTTTCTGAAATCTGCCTGCTCATCATTTCTTATAGCACAGTAGAATTCCATTACATTCATATACCACAACTTGTTCAGTCATTCCTCAGTCGACGGGCATCTCTTCCATTTCCAATTCTTTACCATGACAAAAAGAGTTGCCATAAATATTTTTATGCATGTGGGTCCTTTCCCTTTTTTTTATGATCTCTTTGGGATAAAGACCTAGTAGTGGTATTGCTGGATCAAAGGGTATGCAGTTTTATTGCTCTTTGGGCATAGTTTCAAATTGCTCTCCAGAATGGCTGGATCAGTTTACAACTCCACTAACAATACATCATTGTTCCAATTATCCCACATCTTCTCCAACATTCATCATTTTCATGTTTTGCCTATCCTGTTTTGTACTCCAGGTCCTCTGGCTCCAAAATCTAATGCTCTTTTTATGACTTCAGGTCTCTTTGGAATCTTACCCTGCCCATCCCAATGCTTCGAAGGTGCTTCCTTCCTTTTAACTACCTTAGAACTCTATGATTCTCATGGCTCTTAGCCTAGCTCTCCTTGTAACATCAGTAATATTTTTCTGTTTATGTTCTTTCTCTCCAGGTAGCATGGGGTAAGTCTTGTGTCCTGTATTCTTTGTACTCCAGAGCTTAATATTTTTAAAAACTTGGACCTATAATTTCACTGATATGTAGGAGCTTGCAGTGAGGAATCTCTTTTTTCCAATGTACACTCAGTTAACAAGTATTCGTTAAATACTTCATTGTGCCAGGCACTGTGCTAAGTGCTAGGGATTCAAAAGAGACAAAAGACAGTCCCTGCCCTCAAGGAAACTTAGGGTCTAATGAGGGAGACAAAAGCAGACAAATAGGTAACAGAAAAGCTATAATTATACACCCACATACACACATATATAAACACATATAATTAGGGAATAATTAATTATGGCAGGGAAGGCATTAGAATTTAGAGGAGCTGGGAAAGGTTTTCTGTAGAAGGTAGGATTGACTTAAAGGAAGCCAGGGAAGCCGGCAAGCAGAGAGTAGGAGGGAGAACATACATCAGTCATAGTGGACAACTAGAGAAAATATCCAGAGGGGGAGATGGAATGTTTTATTTGTTGAATCAGGAGGTGGGTATGGTTGGATTGAAGAGAAAGTGGCAGGGATTAGGGTGTAAGGAGACTGGAAATGTAGGAGGGGCCTAGGTTATATAGGGCTTTGAAGGCCAGGCTCACTCTCTCTTCTCAGGTATGTTTTATAGCAGAATTATAGAAAAGCAGAGGGGGAAGATTCTAGTCAATTCTCCTCATTTTACATATGGAAAGAGGTCCAGAGAGGTTATACGTGGAGGCAGTATCAAAAATAGGATTCAAACCCAGGTCCTTTAACTGTAGACTCAAAGCTCTGACCATGATGTAATATTGCTACTTATAGAACCTCCTCCCAGGGAGAAGGGCCCCCTGGGAGCTCTGGACAGTTTTAACTTCCCTGGGAGTTACTGTAAGGTAGCTTAGTTCCCCACCAGAGCTCTTCCCCTCCCACCCCACAATTTTTCTGATTTTTCAGATTCTAGCAATCCACCCTTTGTCCTCCCTCCAGCCTCCACCCCTTATCCTACTTCCCTCACACCCCCATCACCTCTTCTGGAGTGATTTGTTCTAAGTGGAACAGAGAGGCTGTAAGTGTTGCTCTGTTATGACCTAAACCAGGAATCAGAGCCCAGTCTCTATCCCACTGGAGCCAACCAAAACTTCAGGCCCCGGTTTCTTGCCACCTCCATTCCAAGCCTTCCCCACCCAGCCTCTCCCCCTCCACTAAAAGATGTTGTCATGTATTGACTCACTCAGATATATCAATAACAGAGAATAGAATTCCCTGTGTGCTTCTAGGTTGTTTGGGGGAGAGAGTCTGAGAAGGGCAGCTGTGGGACTTTTAAAATGCCAACAGCCCAAGAAGCTTTGCCCTGGCCCATTTTCCATTATACTCCCCCCCTCTCCTCCCACAGTGGGAGGGCAGCAAAAACAACACAGGCTCCCTGAAACACTGCCCAAGGGCCATGCCTCTGGAGCTAGAGTTGTTTGTAACCTGGCTCTGCTCAAGTTTGCCTAAATGTAAGCATCATTTTGGGCCTGGTGAGGGTAGTGGAAGGGACACTGGGATTGGGAGTCAGAAGGACTCCTGGGGCCTCCTTGTGATTCTGTTGTCAACTACCCCATCTACCGCCAGATGTGGGTCTCAGTTTCCTAGCTATAACATGGAGGGATCATTTCAGAGGAAGACGGAAACACTTATTTGAATGGATGCAGAGTGAAGTAAGCAGAACCAAGAAAACAATGTGGTCCCAGTGACTACAAAACAAAGCAAAAGGGAGGAACGAGAAAACAAAACTAATTCTCTATCATTACAACACCCACACTAGATATTAGAATACAACCTATAACCCAGGTCTCCACCAGGTCCCTGGTTCCCATTCTGGGGCCTTGACCTAACACGGGTGATTTTCTTTCTTTAATTTTCATCTCTTGAATTATTAATCAGTTTGAGCATTGTTTTCAGGGATAACTGATCATTTTCCCCCTTTTGAAATTATTCACATCCTTTGCCCTTTTGTTCATTATATGGTGCCATATTCATTCTTACATACACACGTATGTACATATATTCATTTCAGTGATCAAACATTTTATTTTTCTGCCTCTTACCTTCCTCTACCTAACGAAAAAAGAAAATAGTCATAATAATAATATAAGACTTTACGGTTTGCAGAGCACTTTACAACAACCCTAGGAGGTAGGTATTATTATTAGCCCCCCTTTTACAGATGAGAAAACTGAGGAAGATAGGTTAAGTGTTAGAAAGAAAATGTATGTGTCCTGCATGTTCATCCATCATCTCTCTCTCAGGAGGTAGTTAACATTCTTCATCACTGATCTCTGGAATCCTTGTTGATCACTTAATTGGTCAGAGTTCTCAAGTCTTTCAGATTTTTTATAATACGCTTTTCTCTTGTCTACTCGACCACTAGGTATTAAAGTCTCCCACTGAGCAAGAGAATAAAAAGGTCCTATTTATTTTCAATAAAAATGTTTTTGTTTTATGTTTTCATAGATTGTATTTCTATAGACCTATCCCACTTAACATTATTCATCAATTTTACAAAAACATGATGTTAAGCCAAAATATCATTCAGGACACTTAGCTGCAAAAGGGACAATATTATAAATGTCCTCATTGGCTTCTTTGGCCAAGTGATTTTACAACAAGATTTGATGATTTTACAATAGGCTTTGGTTACAAAGCATTAACAATGTTGTTACAAGGCCAAGTGGTGCGGCCTAATTCAGGGTGTGCCTGTCTGGGTGCTTGGCGGTTTCCAAAGTACTTTCACTTACTGCATTACATTTGTAGAAAGTAACAGAACCAGGATTAGAAGCCAGATCTCCTGACTCCAAAATCAGAATGTTTTTCATGACACCCCTTGACTTTATGTGAAATGCCCTTCTCAATGACTAGGGTGATGCTCTGCAGCCAGGAGGAGCTTCAGAAACGTTCATTTTTATAATAATAATAAATAATGATGATAATAACAATAGTTTGTAAAATGTCTGTTGTGGAATTCACTACTTCCCAACTGTATTCAAGCCACAACACTGTGCCAAGCACATAGAGAGGAGAGGGGTGTGCAGCAATGTAGGGGCGGCCCAACCTTCCCCCTCAACAGGTTCTAAATCTTTACTAGCTATGTGACGCTGGCCCAGCCCAGCAGCTTCTCTCAATCTCAGTTTATACATCCATAAAGTGGGGACAATAATAGCACCTACCTCACAAGATTGTTGTGAGGGAACCAAGTGAATTAATATAGAAAAAGTACTTTAAAACCTTAAAGCAGAGGCAGCTAGGTGGTGCAGAGAATAGACCACCGGCCCTGGAGTCAGGAGGACCTGAGTTCAAATTTGATCTTAGACACCTGGCACTTAACTAGATGTGTGACCTTGGGCAAGTCCCTTAACCCCAATTGTCCTGCCTTCCCCCCCTCTAAAAGAAACTCACCTTAAAGCATCTTAAATGTGAACTATTATTAGGTAGAGAGGAGATCCTTTTCATTGGGCCAGGAACTTGTAGGTGAATCTTTTCAGCATTTAGTCATGTAATCAGGGTCCCCTTATAATGTTATAAGGACTTCTTGGAGCCCAAAAGCAGTTGCTCAGTTTATCTGTGAAATCTTAGCACCTTTGTTATAAGCAGCCTAAGGTTTGTTTTAAATCTCTGCAAGTATTTTTGAAGTAGAGTAAGTTCTCCTTGCAGTCTGTTTTTATGTGTATTTGAAACAGTTTGGTGCTTTTAGAAATTGACTTTGGGACTAGAGGCATCCTCCCAGCTCTAAAAGTCTGTAACTTTGATGCTATAAAGTAGCTCATTTTCCCAGGTGGCCTGCTTTCTGATCTCGATAACCCTGTTTATTTACTTATACAAACTTTTTTGAAAGGGCTTTCTCTTTGCAGCAGCAATGAGGCTCCTGGCTAGAGTATAGACTCTGCAGAGTCGCCAATTCTTTTCATGCCTACCTGTCTTAGTGCAGGAAAATACACTCATCTTCTGTGGCATTTGTTGCTATTCAGGGCTGTGGAGGCAGAGTATAAGGTCTGACTAATCAGAGCAAGGTGAAGACAGATTGTAAAGATTAGGGTAGAAACCTCCACTGATTGCTGCTTGACTGAGGTAACTTAGCCTCTGCATGCAGAGGGTTATTTCAGAGCTCTCCAGCAGCTAGATGGTGTAGCAGATAGGGCATTAGGTTTGGAATCAGAAAGATTCATCTTCCTGAGTTCAAATACAGCCTCAGACACTTTACTAGCTATGTGACCCAGTGAAAGTCACCTAACCCTGTTTGCCTCAGTTCCTCATCTGTAAAATGAGCAGGAGAAGGAAATGGCAAAACTGCTTCAGTATCTTTGCCCAGAAAACCCCAAATGGGGTCACAAAGAGTTGAACATGATTGAAATGACTGATCAACAACAATAGTTCTGGAGAGAAGCTCTTTGAAATATTCCCTGTCCAAAAGGGTCTCTATCCTCACAACATTTAGTAATTCACACCTCCTGTATTTGGTGTTAAAGATTCTATTCGTTTTTCTCTAAGAATGAGGCAGCTGCCACTGACCCAGAGTAGTTGTGTCCTATCTTCTGTGTACCTGGGAAGATGGAATACTTTCATACAGTTGTATTAGTCTGTGTATACTGTTCAGAACTGGAAGGAATCAGACTTTAATTATGGATTAGTTGAGCCATTAGTGGGTCAATGGCCTAGGGTGAAAGCTGAAAAATCATTGTCTAGAGTCTAGACGCTCGTCTCGGGTACTATGTTCTGAATTTCCTGCCCTTACTAACCAGTAGAAAGGTTATGGTAGAATTCATAGGTTCCTAAAGTGGGTGATACCACCCCCTGCAAGGTGCTGGAACTAACGGGGGTGAGAGTGGGGTTAAGGGGTATGGGTGGTAGTAGCCTCAGGTACAACTGGGGGATGTTGAATAAAAATGAGGGGGTGGTAGAAGCATAAGGAAAGAAGGTAAGATAATTTTGAAAAACCATTTATATATGTTTCATCTGTTGTGAAACAGAGTTAAAGTCATAGTGATTACATTATTTTCCAAATAAACACACAAAATACAAGTTATAACTGATCAATGGTCAAGTCTGCCAGCAAGTCTTAACAAGCAAGTGATGGCAGGCAAGCATGTGGCACATTGTTGGGAAGTACAGTGTGCATTGGCAGGAACATGTGTGTGTAATGACTTGTTTACAATATGACACTATATGGTTACATGGTGCAAAATGGCATCATCAAAATTTCAATGCTAGAAAAACCCATGAACTTACAATAAATCTATAAATTTAAGATGTGTCATTTTAAAAAATATATATTTTTTGAAGTGATACAAATTTTTACAAAAGCTAAAGGCTTAAAGAAAGTAGATTTCTAGGGAGATGCTGTGTAATTTTTTTTAAGGAAGCAGTAGGCCCAATAAGCTTGGCAACCCTTGTGTTTTAGTTAGAAAACTGAACTTGAAGCCATGAGTCCCTCTTCTGTCACCAGCTGACTGTGTGACCCTGGAAAAGTCACCTGACTTCTCAGTTCTCTAGAGGAAAGGTGTCAAACATGCAGCCTAACCTGTTCCTTAGAATAGCCCCAATCAGATTAAGATATAGTTGGGAAATATTTAACAAAATAAATAAAAATACAGTATAATATATGCAACATTAACATGTGGCTTTCTAAATTAGTATTTGGCAGCAAGGATTCTTATGTACAGTTTAGTGGTCATTTCTATTTGAGTTTGACATCACTGCTCCAGACAACTCTCTAAGACAAGTTGCAGCCGAGGTGTGAACTGTGCTGGTAGAGCGAGTTTTCTCACCCGGGAGTCTCCTTTGACAATGAAATCCCAGGTCCAGGCCCTCTACCAATCCCTGCTCAACTCCAGAAGGAGATGCTGGAGAAAACACCTTTTGAAGTTTTGTCTTCAGATTTCACAAATTGGCCCTGACCTCTTTTCTCTGCCTGTCTCATTGTATGTGACTCCCTTTCCTGTACTCTGTGGACTAGATACTCTGGTTTTCTCTTTATTCCTCATACATTGTGCTCCATTACCCACCTGTGCATTGCATTGTGGCCATTACCAAGGCCTAGAATGGGGCCTTCTTACCTCTTCCTCATTGAATCTTTCTCTTCTTTCAAGATGCAGCTTGAACACCATGGTCTACATGGCAGCCCATCATGATCTCCCCAACTGCTGGCACCCTCTCCCTCTAACTGCTTTGCTTTTATTCACTTACTCCATTCTATGTATTTGTACCCCCAGTCATTAGCAAAGTTCCTGGTATCTAGCAGGTGCTTAATAAATGCTTGTTTACTGTTTAATAGGTATTAGAATGTGTCAATGTGTGTACTGGTTTGAGGAATTCAGATTGAATCTTGTAATCAGGGAAATATCATTGAAAGCTTTTGAGCCCAAGAGTGAGAAGGGCCCTTAGAGGTCATCCGCTGAGAGAGTGAAGGTTATGGCAATGAAGACAATATAATACTAGAAAAAATATACCTTACTTAAACCCTGAGAGAGGGAATTTACCTGAGCTCTGAAGAACCAGTGCCACAATGTTGGGGGAAAGGGCAGGAGAGTAAGATCAGAGACGCTATGTAAGTCTCACACTTATACCAGCTGCTGCCAGTATAATTGTTCCCTTATTCCCTCCCTCAGAAACATCCCTCTCCTCACCAATGGTCGGCACTCTGCCTATCTTGGGGATTATACTGACTGTCCTTGATACTACCTGGAAGGAAAAAGGAGCTCATTCTCTCTTTCTCTGGAATATGTATGAGATCAGTTTTAAAGTTTCTTTCTCAGCTCAGGAGATGTCCTTCTCTGACACTCCATATGCCAGCCGTGAAGTATAGCATTCTAGGACATTGTAGAGAAAATCCTGAGTTTAAGTCAGCATTTCTAGCAGTTTGTGACTAGCTGGACCTTGGGGAGGAAGTTCCCAGCTATAATTAAGCTGGTAGAAAGAGGAGTTAGGAATGTGACTAGAAGTTGATCATTTACCATAGCTTGAAACTCCTCATGGAGCCTTTCTTACCACAGAAACCCCAATTGTTTCCAAATGATAGGGAACAGGCATCAAGTCAGGAAGGAGAGGGAGGGGTTAAGGCTAACATTAGCTCACCAGTTCTGGGAAAAAGGGGAGAAGGAGGATTTCTTGGGGGTATCAACAAGGCATAAGGGATTTCAGAGCACAGAAATGAAGGGTGCCATCAGGAGTTACCAAGGTCAGGAGGCAGGGAAAGAAGTGAATAGAAAACACATGAGTCCTAGCAGGCCCCTTAATTACTAAGGAAGAGTCAGGAAGTCAGAAGTTATAATTAAGTAATTCATGCCCATTAAGTTCAGTCCACATATGACTTCAAGTCTGGGAAAAGTGGGTGGTCTATCTGGCTGAAACTAGGGGATGGGAGGTTAGGCAGGGGCTGCTCTGAGAGCCCCAAGCCCTCCAGGCTGCTGGGACAGAGATTACAAGGCCAGGGAACACCAGTGGCACATGTAGGAAATGAATATCAAGGCAGAGACTCTAGGATGGTGTGGACTAGTGGAAAGAGAGTGGAGTCAGTAGATCTACTTCTGTCTTTGCCAGTGACTAGTAGAGATCTTGGTCAAGTCACATTACTGTCTTTAAAGCACATCATAGTCCGTCCAAACTGGCCTTCTTGCTCTACCTCACAGATGACACTGGATTTCTCACTTCTGTGCCTTTGTATAGATTTCTACACCAATCCTAGCCTCCTTTGATGTCTGGCTTCAATGCCACCTCCTAGATAAAGCTTATCCTGATCCTCCCCGACATTAGTGCCTCCCCTTTCAAACTGCCTTTTGTTTATTTCAGATATATTTTGTTTTTATTTATATGTGAACATGTTGTTTCCCCTGATAAAGTGTAAGCTCCTTGAAGGTAGGAACTGATTTGTTTTTTTCTATATCCATTGGCTGATAATCAGGTTTCAGGTGGAGGCCCTAGGGCAAGGAATTCCAGGAGCTTTGGTTCAATGGAAATATTTTGACTGGTTTTGGAGCTCAGATCCTTCCTCTGCTTCTTACTACCTTCATGACATTGAACAAATCACTTCATCTCTCAGGGACTTGGTTTCTTCATCTGTAAAATGGGGAGTTGACCTTGATGTCTGAGGTCATTCCAGCTCTAAGTCACAGTAAGATGTTGGGAGTGCTCTTAGGCCCTTTCTTGATGAGGGATTGCAATGGATGGATTCTTTGTACTTTAAGGGGACCCTATCAGCTGACATGGAGGAAAAGAAGGAAACTTTGTATCCCATTCCATTTAGGGCATTTCAGTTAGTCTTTTTACAGTAAAAATATTTTCTGTGGATTGTATTTAAAGTTCGCCCATATTTTTCAACTATAGAATTGCAGTTTTTTCCAAAGAAGAGCAGTATTCATATTTACTTGGACCTCTGCTTTCCTGCCCTTATATAAACATTGAAGTTGCATTTTCAGAGATTTATGCACATATGTAAGTCACTTCTACCACAATCTGAAAGTTCTAGTTGCATAAAAGCCAACACGAATTTGGGGGGAGTTTTCTTTATTTTTTTTCCTGTGAACCTAGGATGTACGATTAAAAGCAACAGGAGGATTTTAAAGGACAGATTTTTAAATTTACCTCAGTCTGGTTTTACTCTGTCCTCTGCTTATATAGACTCAGAATTTTTCCTTTTTGTTTTGGAATAATAAAAAACATTAAAGAGCCTAATATGAATAGAATTTGTGTGAATTTATGACAGGTAGCAACCTCCCAACTTCAAAAAGGTGCCCAACTGTCCTTAGAAGAATTTTTGTTTGCTTTCTACCTCATAGTTGCAAAAATGCAACACGAGGCAAAGCAGTTGAACATTTCCCTTTAATGCCTTCCACCCCTGTACAATTCCTCCTATACCCCTCATTCCCTTTGGTTATGGTTGCACTGAAATAACACAGGAATTCATGAGGGGAAGAGGGGAAAATGTCTAGAGATAAATAGTTAAAGAGAATCAAGGAGAAAGAAAGGTATTTTAGGCAGACTATTATACTGGACACTCGGCAGCATAATTGTCAAAGATGTCTACTTCCTTTTCTCCTTCCAGCAAGTATCTAAGGCTGGAATTCCCAGTATGATTGGGCACAGATGTCTGGTCCCTCAAATGTAAACTCCTGGAGATGAAATGATCAGAGCTTAATTGTCACTATTTCTTGCACTTAGAGCCAAGGTGTTGCCAAGCTTTGTAATACTCTGGTTTAACGATGTAAGTCAGCGAAGAATGCTCCGTCTGATTTTTGCATTTCTGTATCTGCATACAATCAGAATGGATTCTTGTCTTTTTATTATAAAGATAGGATGACAGAGAATGAGTCATATTAAGAGTGAACAAGACTTGTTCTTACCTAACAATTGCCTACCAGATCACTATCAGTCCTCACACTGTTCTTAAAAGATGTACAGAGGTCCAGCTCTAAACCCTGGCTCACACTGATTTTGCTACCTGGAATGTCTTCCTCCACCCCTAGAGAGGCACTATGAAATAATCATTTGAGAAACTGGACTGGGTCAGGAGGACTTCAAAATCTGCCTCAGGCACTTACTAGCTGCATAACCCCACTTAACCCCTCTGTGACTCAGTTTCTCCACCGGTAAAATGAGAGGTTAGTCTAGATCAGAGTTGTCAAATATACGGCCCACATTGTGGCCTGAAGCATATTAAACTGTAATAGGGGAATACTTAACAAAATAAATAAAAATACAATAAAACATAGATAATATTACATTTAAAAACCCAAGTCAATATACAACCTGCAGGGATCCTTATGTGAGCATTAGTGACTCCCCTTTCTATTTGAGCTGGCTCCTACTGGTCTAGGTGACTTCTAGAGGCAGCTAGGTGGTACAGAGAGTAGACTGCTGGACTTGGAGTCAAGAAGAGGATGGGACTTTGAGCTGGTCATTTAATCTCTTTGGGCCTCAGGCTCCTCAATGGTGTATAAAAAGAGTGATGGGGGAATCCTGAATTTTCTAGAGTGTGGCACCTCGCTTGGGTGTGGGCATGAACTTGGCATGGGTACAATCAGGAGTTGTTATATCATCCCAGCCAGAACACATATCTAGCTCCATTCGAGGTGTCACTATGGTCTCATGACCTCAGACACGTTCACTGTGTGACCCTTCTTTCCTGGTTCTGTTTCTATCTGTCTGATTGCTTCTTTTCAGTCCTCTTTGATGACTCATCATCCGTATCGTGATCTCTGACTGGAGGTTCTCTAAGGATCTATCCCAATCCCTCTTCTCTTATCCCTCTACATTTTCTCTGAATAACCTCATTGCTCCCCATGAGTTTATCTATCTCTATTCTCTCTCTCTCTCTCTCTCTGTGTCTCTCTGTCTTTCCCTCTCCCTCTCTCTCTCTTTCTCTCTCTCTCTCTCTCTTTGTCTCTATCTCTCCCTCATGTATACAACATCTCTAGCTCCACTCTGCCTCAAGCTTCAGACCTACGTCACCATTTACCTATTAGACATTTCAAATTGGATGTCCTGCAAACATCTCTAACTCAATATATCCAAAATCAATCTCATTAGCTTTCTCCCTAAATCCTATCCTCTTCTAAAAATTCTGAATTTCTCTCAAAAGCATCACCATCCTTCCAGTCTCCCAAGTGTATAACCATAGCATTATCCTCAACTTCTGATTCTCTCTGACCCCAGTTATGCAATTAGTCACCAAATCTTGCCATTTTGACCTCCACAACATTTCTTAAATCCAACCCTTTCTCTCTATTCATAAAGCCACCACCTTAGTTCAAACCTTCATCTTTTCTTATCCAGATTATTGCAACAGTGTCCTAATTGGTATTCCAGCCTCAAATTTCTTACCATGCCAGTCCATCCTATATGAAGCAGCTAAAGTAATTTGCCTTAAAAACAGATCAGATCATCTGAATTCCCTACCCAATCAACTCCAGCAGGTTTCCATTGCCTCTTGGGTATAATATAAACTCTTCTTTTAAAGCTCTTCTCAATTCGACCTTTCCAGCCTGATCAAACTTTGCTCTCCCTCCCACAGTCTATGATCCAACCAAACTGGTCTTTTCTCTAGTCTTCCATTCCCACCCCCCACCTCCCCCTCGGACTTTTCCCTGCTTATCACCCATGCTTGGAATGTACTCCCTTCTTTCCTTCACCTCATAGGATCCCTCTGTTCCTTTAAGGTACAACTCAAACAGAATCTTCTACATTCAGCTTTTTGATTTCCCCACCTGCTAATGCCCTCCCTCCCAAACTACCTTATATTAACTACTTTGTGTGTGTGTGTGTGTGTACAATACATATTTTTGTATGCACTTGTCTCCCGCTTTATACGTTCCTCGAGAGTAGGGATTGTTTCATTTTTCATATCTGTATCCCTAGTGCCTAGTACAGTGCCTGCCACAGGCATACCAAATACTTATTGATCAATTGATTCAGAGACAGAATGTTATGAGAAAGAAATAACAAATAGAAAAGTCTGGTTGAGACAGAGTCTGTGAAGGGGAATTGTGCATAAGACTGAAAAGACAGGTTGGAACCTGATTGTGAAAGGCTTTAAATCCTAAAGAAAGGAGTTTGTATTTTATGAGTTTAAGTGCACCCAATATGCCCTATTGAGTGAAGACCAATGTGGCCAAGTTTGGGGAGGCTTATCACCAGGCTGAGAAATCTCTCAACCACAACTCCAGAAGATCATTTACTCAGACATAGAAAGGTGACCATCAGTGCGAGTGAAAAGAGCAACCACAGTTTGGGTATCATAAATCCTTGAGGTACTGAAACAGAAGATTTTGACATTAGGGCTCACTGGGCCTAAATGTGAGCATTCTGGGAGCAGCCTCACTTGCTCATTAACGAACAATTAAGATAATGCCTTCCTCAGCAGGAAGACAGGGAAATAAACATTCAAAGCAGATTGATTGTAAAGGGAAGCAGTAAATCACCTGCCAAAGAATTTCATCCTGGGAGGTGGGGCGGGGAGAAAAGGAAAAAAAAGAACAAAATAAAAAGCTCACAGCAGAAAACAAAAGAAAACTTACAGGAAGCAAAGACGGACAGCTCTAAACACAATGCATAGTATTTATTACATAGGTTTTCTTGAAATGGAAATTTATTGCTATCTATATCTATATCCATATCTTGAATCCTCTTTTAAGTTCTGCTGTGCACATGGCAATGCTTTTTTTCTTTTCTTATTTTGTATTTAAGTTTATATGTTTCTTTTTCTTCTCTTATTGTTTATTTAAGTTTAAAATAAATCAATTTTTTAAAACCCCCAAAATTTCATTCTGGGAACAGAGAGAGGAGACTGGTATAATAAACACAATAGGTTACCTTGTGCCTTCACACATGTGGATCCAAGGAAGCTTTGAGTGTGGCATACAAGTAGAGAAGGGTGGTAAGATGCTGGTGAACCTCATAAGGAGGGCACGTTGTGAAGCCTCAACAGGTAAGAGAACAGAAATGGGTGCATTAGAAAGAACTAAGGACTAGGAATCTGAAAACCTAGGGTCTTGTCCCAGTTCTGTTGTGAGCTCACTGTTAATACAGCTCACTTGTTTGGTGCCCACATTCATTTGTCCATTTTTAAAGCTGGGCTAGATGCTCTCCAAATTGCCTTCCCGATTTAACATTCTATGATTCAATGAGGAGATACCTGTGTATAGCTTTACGCTTAGGATGGGCCAAGATCCAGGTAAGAAGGAAAAGCAAACGCAACTGAAAAGGCATTCTTTCTCTCCTACAACATGATAATTGGAATAAGTAAGGAGTAAGGATGAACAAGTTCCTGTTTAAGGAGCAAGATTCAAGTGTTTGTTTTTGGAGACAGAAAGAACAAGGTAGAAGGAAAAGGTCTCTAGTGGGGTGTGTAAGCATTTGGTCTGAGCATTTGGTCCTGTCTTCTTCAATTAAAATATAAATGATTAGACGAAAGTTACAAAAGGAATACTAATTGAGATTACTTGTTGTATTTGTACTTCATCTTCAAAGAGGACCATGGCATCAGGGAGATGATGACCTGACTTGCAGCTGACTTTGATTTAAGTGAGGCAGGGCTGTACAAGGTCACCAGCCTCACTTTCTCCTCCAGAGCCATCTGGAGCCAGTGACCAGATATTCAACAGGATGACTGGAGATGACCCAGGGTGCAATGGGAGACCTGGGACCTTTTAGATTAAGGCCTTTTCAGGTACTCACTTAGAGTGAGGTAAGTAATGCCCATTCAGTGAATAGGTCTTTTTAAGAAGTGAGTCAGGGGCTGGCCCTTTTAATTAGAAAAAAAGAAAAAAAATCAAGCTGAGAGGGGAAGACCCTCAGGGTTGCTGTTCCAAAGAGAAATAGTTACCACTGACATTCACTCTAAGCCAGAAGGGCCCAAAATACAGCCATTAAATGGAGCTTGGGCAGGGACTTATTGTGGTCCAATCTATGAACTTCCCAGTGAACTGGGTTTAAGGTTTTTTGAAAGAAGACAGAAAGAAAAAAAGAAAGGAAGAAAGAAAGAAAGAAAGAAAGAAAAAGAAAGAAAAAGAAAAAGAAAGAAAGAAAAAAGAAATTTAGCCAGTAAACCCCAAGTTAAGTGAGCAGCTTCTGGCTATCAAAATTTACCTTCCTTTGGAGAAAATGAAAAAGAGAGGGAGAGGGAGGGGGAGAGGGAGAGGACTAGCTGAGTTACCCAGCTAATTGAGATTACCAATGAATCACCAAATAGCATAGGCAGAGGAAGTGTCCATACTGAGTTCTTTACACACAAGAAATCACAGTTATGGATCCTCCTACAAAAAAAAGGAATATTTCTAGTTTCCTCATTCAGGGGGTTCTCTATGCCCATGAAATCACAGATCTTTTCCCTATCCCTATTAATATATTTCTTCACTCCACAAAAATAAAACAAAATGGGCAGAGCCAAGGTGGTGGTGAAAAGGCAGCAACTTGCCTGAGCTCTCCCCAAAACGTCTCTGAACATCTTTAAATAATGCCATAAAACAATTCCTGAAGTGGCAGAACCCACAAAAGGACGGGGTGAAATAATTTTCCAACCAAAGACAACTTAGGAGGTCAACAGGGAAGGTCTGTCACATGCAGGTGAATGTAGAGCACAGTCCAGCACAGGCCATGCCAGCACAATCCTGGCCCCAGCAAACCAGGAACAGGCCTTGGGAGCCACTGAATCAGCAGTGGCATCAACTGCTTCCAGAGTTCTTAGTCCACAGATGGAAAAGGGTTTGAAGAGCAGATCAGAAGGAGATTATAGGGGTTTTCTTTGATGGTACTGGGGACAGAACTCTGTGGCTTTGTCCACATTCAGATCTGGGTCTCAGCATTGGGTGGCAGTTCCAGGGCAAGGAGGAGCATTTGCACACTAGAACTTGTGGCTGAAGGGGAACAGGAACTCTCAACACAATTCCAGGGCAGGAAAGAGTGCTTGTAGTCACTCACAGACTGGAGCAAAGACCAGGAGAGTGGTAAACACCTCTCTTTAGATCATACCACCTTGGAAAAACTGAAAACTTAGAAGTATCTCTGAAAACAGTCACACAAACCACCTAAAACCTGGTGCAGTGAGCACTCCACCCTGGAAGCAGAGCTCCATTTTAACAAAGAGCTAAAAGTCAAGAAATATACTGGAAAAAAAAATGAGCAAAGAACAGAAAAAAAAATTGTGACCATAGAAAGTTACTGTGGGGACAAGGGAGATCAAAATACACACTCAGAAGATAACAAGTCAAAGCTCCAATTTCCAAAGCCTTCAAGAAAAATATGAATTTGTCTCAGGTCATAGAAGAACTCAAAAAGGATTTCGATAATCAAGTAATAGAGGTAGAGGAAAAATTGGGAATAGAAACCAAAAGAACAAAAAAAAAAGAAGACAATGTGAAACATCTCATTAGAAAAACAACTGACCTGAGAAATATATCCAGGAGAGGTAATTTAAAAATTATTGGATTACCTTAAAGCCATGAAAAAAAAGACTAGACATCACCTTTCCAAAAATTATCAAGGAAAACTGCCCAGATATTTTAGAACCAGAGAGTAAAGTAGAAATCGAAAGAATCCACTCATCACCTCTTGAAAAAGATCCCAAAATGAAAACTCCCAGGAATATTATAGCCAAATTCCAGAGCTCCCAGGTCAAGGAAAGAATATTGAAAGCAGTCAGAAAGAAACAATTCAAGGGTTGTTGAGTCACAGTCAGGATAACACAAGATTTAGCAGCTTCTACATTAAAGAATTAGAAGGCTTGGAATATGATATTCTGGAGGGCAATCACCCACACAGCGAGACTGAGTATAATCCTTCAGAGGGAAAAATACCCAATGAAATAGGGGATCTTTAAGCATGCTTGATGAAAAGACCAGAGCTGAATAGAAAATCTGACTTTCAAATACAAGACTCTGGAGGAGCATAATAAGGCAAACAGGAAAGGGAAATCATAAGGGACTTAATAAGGTTAAACTGTTTCCATCCCTACATGGGACAATGATACTTGTAACTCATAAAATCCTTCTCATAATTAGGGCAGTTAGGAGTATATATAGGCAGAGGGCATAGGTGTGAATTGAATTTGAAGGAATGACATCTAAAAAAATAAAATTAAGGGGTGAGAAAGAGGAATGCACTGGGAGAAAGGAAAAGGGAGAAACAGAATGGGGTAAATTATCTCACACAAAAGAGGCAAGAAAAAACTTTTACAGTGGAGGTGTATTGAGGGAGGTGGGGGGAATGAGTGAACTTTACTCTCATCAGAATTGACTCAAAGAGGGAATAACATACACACTCGATTGAGCATAGAATTCTATTTTACCCTATAGGAAAGTAGAAGTGGATAAGTGAAGGTGGGGGAGGTGATAGAAGGGAGTGTAGATTGGGAGAGGGGGGAGTCAGAAGCAAAACACTTTTGAGAAAGAACAGAATGAAAGGAGAGAGAGAATATCATAAATAATAATAAAAATAAGGTGGAAGGAAATAGATTTAGCAATCATAATAGGAAAATAATTTGAAGCAAGTTATTCTGATAAAGGCTTAATTTCTTATATATATAGAGAACAGAGTCAAATTTATTAGAATAGGAGCCGTTTCCCAATTGATAAATGATCAAGAGGTTTAAAGTGTTCAAATGAAGTAATAAAAGCTATCTATAGCCATATGAGAATGTGCTCTAAATAGCTATTGATTGGAGGAAGGCAAATTGGAACAATTCTGAGATACTACCTCATACCTACTAGATTGGCTAATAGGACAGAAAAGGAAAATGACAATTGTCAGAGGGGATGGGGGAAAAATGAGACATTAATGCGCTTGTTGGTGAATTTGTGAACGGATTCAACCATTCTTTAGAACAATTTGGAACTATGCCCAAAGGGCTATAGAGTAATGCATATCCTTTGACCTAGCAGCCCCACTACTAGGTCTCTATCCAAAAGGAGATTAAAAAACAAAAGGAAAAAGGAACCTATATGCATGGGACTATTCATAGCAGCTCTTTTCTGGTGGCAGGGAGTTGGAAACTGGGAGGATGCCCATCAACTGGGGAATGGCTAAACAAGTTGTGGTATGTGATTGTGATGGAATACTATTGTGCTTTAAGAAATGATGAGCAAAATGCTCTCAGAAAAACCTGGAAAGCCTTGCATGGGCTGATGCAAAGTGAAATGTACTGTGTACAAAGTAACAGCAATACTGTGAGATGATCAGCTGTGATCAGCTAAAAAAAAATAGTTACTCTCAGCAATATAATGATCCAAGACAATTCTGAAGGATTAATGATGAAAAATGCTATCCATCCCCAGGCAAAGAACTGGTAGTATCTGAATACAGATTGAAACGGTTTTTTTTTTTACTTTCTTAATTTTTCTTGAGGCTTTCTTTTTGGTCTATGTTTTGTTTCACAACCTGACCAATATGGAAATATGTTTTGCCTGACTACACACATATAACCTAAATCGAATTGCTTGTCTTCTCAATGAGGGGGATAGGGAAGGAGAAAGGGAGAGAATTTGGAACTCAAAATTCTAAAAAAAAAGTTTAAAATTTTTTTATATGTAATTGGAGAAAACTAAAATATTAAATTTCAAAAGAGAAAATAAAAAACAAAACAGAGCAACATAAAAATGTCACAAGTGTTCACTAAAATAAATGAGTATACTAGTTAAGATTCTTAAAACTCATATAAACATGTAATCATAATTCCAACTTAAATTTGGCACCAAACACCCCGAACTTTGCATGCTAGACTGGGCAGCATCTCCACCTCTTCATCTGAACAGATAAGAAAGCAAAGCACAAGAAAGTTAATGCCAGAACTATTGTTATAATTCAAGTTAGGCTGATTCTTGGACACATCAACTCCATGCTGCCTGCCTTGAATTATGTTCTGCTATTGGGTCTTTGACTATAAATTTAAATGAACAATAGCAGTTCTTTTCTACAGGCTAGGACTTTTAGGTTGTTTTTTTTCCTTTTAAACCATTCAACTTCTCCTATCATCACAGTGGACTAGATTACCTCTAAGGTTCCTGCCAGGTCTAAATTGTTATGATGGTATTGTCCTCTTTATCAAGGACACCAGAATATTGTCCTATGACATTAGTGATCCAAATATTGTTAACCCCATTTGGAGTTATAAATATAATAAATATAATAAATTATATATTATTATATGTAATATATATAAATTGTATATACTATATAATAAATAAAAAAGGAAATTCAGTAAAATATAAGCTTCTGGAGGACAGGAGCTATCTTTGTATCCCCAGCATTGTCTTGAGCACATAGTGTTGTTGTTTTTCAATTGTTTTCAGTCCTGTCTGACTCTTGGTGACCTCATCTGGAGTTTTCTTGGCAGAGATACTGGAGTGTTTTGCTATTTTCTTCTTCAGCTCATTTTACTGGTGAGAAAACTGAGATAAACAGGGTTAACTGACTTGCCCAGGGTCACACAGTTAGTAAGAGCCTGAGGCTGGATTTGAACTGAGGAAGATGAGTCTTCTTGACTCCAGGCCTGGCACTCTATCCACTGTGCCACCTAGGTGTCCTGTCTACATAGTTGGTGTTTTAAAATTGCTTGTTGAATTGAATCAAGTTAAACTGAATTGAAGTGAGGCATTCACTTGATACAATGGACAGAGCATTGGACCTAGAGCCAGGAAAATATGAGTTCAAATTCTCATTCAGATATTTGCCAGCTGTGTGACACTGGGCGAGTCACTTATCTTCTGCCTGTGTCAGTTTCCTCATCTATAAAACACAGATAACAAGAGCATCTCTCTCCCAGGGCTGTTGTGAGAACAAAATGGATAGTATTTGTAAAGTTCTTAACACAGTGCCTGGCACATAGTAAACACTTCGCAATTGCTTCTTTCCTTCCTTCCTAAACTACTTTGTAAACCCTAACATATTATAAATGCCAGCTATTATCATTAACGTGATAACTACATTATTATTATTATTATATTATTATTATTATTATTATTATTGTCATCATCGTCATTAATTGAATTGAGTTAGATTCAATTCAAGCCAAGTGACTCATCCCTATCAACCCATAAAACACACACCCAGGACCCTCACCTCTCAGGATGGTGACGTTCTGGAGGATGGCTCCGTGCCGGACATCCACAGCCTTCATCTCCTCCATGACCATTGAGAGGTTCTGGATGTCAAAGTCCAGCCTGGCGCGGAGCAGGCTGAAGTGCTCCCTCAGCAAGTCCGTGGTGCTCAGCATGACGGAGACAGACTTGTTGAGGTAGTAGAGCTCCTCGGCATGGGTGTGGAAGCCCAGCGTGCACGAGAGCCGCACGTCATCTAGGTACTTAAGCATACTGTGTACGTGGTTGTCTGTGGCATTGATGTTGGTGAAGATGGTGTTTATCTCGATCTCATGTGAAGTCATGCGTCCTTCCAGGGTCTCAAAACGCTCCACAGTCCGGTTCTGGGCATAGCGTGTGTGGTACTGCAGGTCATGCATGTTCTCTTCGTGGTCATCCAGGAAGGATGAGACATTGTCCAGCTGTAGCTGCAGGCCCATCACCTGTAACACCAGATCATGGATGCCCTCGGAATTTTGGTTGATGCGCTGGGAGGCAGTACTGAGGCTGGTCTGTATGCTCTTGACCAGTTCCCCGGTTTTGGCTGAGGTGGCCCGCAGGCCACCAAAGAGCCGGGTATAGTTCTGCCACTCACTGACCATTTTCTGCAGGGTCAAGGTCTCTTCTTCTGTTTTCCGCTGGATCATGTGAACCCAGTCTGAGGTCTGCCCCACAGTGAAGTTGATCTGCTGCACGGCCGCCTTAACATCATAACAGTCCTGGGTCAGGCCCTTTAGCGAAAAGTCCAGTCCAGCCATGGCGGCCTGCCAGCCCCTCACCTGGGCCAGGAATTGCCCCAGAGTCTGGTTGACCTGGTGGATGGAGAAGGAACAGCTGTCTACCACGGCTGTGATTTGGTTGCTGGCAGAGAAGAGCTGCTGATGGGTCTGGGAAGTCTGATCCAGCTGAATCTCTTGGACTAGAAGCATCTTCTGGATTTCCTCTAGCTCCTGCTGAAGTTTATGGATCTCTTGTCCCAACTGTCCTGTATCATGGCAGAAGGAGCAATTGCCCAGGGCTTTCTGATCTGTAGAAGAAAATGATAAAGCTGATAGATACCTAGAGTTGGAGGGTCATAAAACAGGAGTAGCTTCTGTACACTGATAAAGAAAGGAGTTTGTTTTTCCATTCATTCACTAAAAATTTTTAAAATGTGAACTTTTAAAAGTTTGAGTCTTCTCATCTCACCCAGGCTGGAAATACAGGGGCAAATTAAGGATTTAATCTCACTACTGATTGGTGTAAAAGCATCGTTTGCCATCCCATCAAGCATCATTTATTCATTCATTCATAATTTAGGTATCAAAATATTCAGTGAACCATACTAGGCATTAACAAGGAGAAATACAAAGGTAAGTAAGTAGGAGATACACTGAACTCTTTTTATACTTCTTACTCCAAAATCTCACTTAGAAAAGCTTCTCATTTACCTGGAGTGGTTTGTTTTTTTTTTTTAAATCAAAGTTTGGAAAAACTGAGCCTCCACTACCCATTCTACCACAGGCCCACAGCATTTTGTCCTCATAGATTTTCTGAACTATAAAACTATGATGATGGTGATGATAACTGACCCTAGAACAGCTCTGGGTCCAGATAGGTGGGATTTTGTTTTAGCTTTAGCCCAGAGCTGTAAGTGCGGGACCTGTGCCCTTCTAGGTTCTCAAGTACGGCCCTTTGACTGAATCCAAACTTCACAGAACAAATTTATTTCATCAAAGGGTTGTACTTGAGGACCTAGAGGGCCACGTATGACCTCAAGGCTGCAGGTTCCCCACCTCTGCCAGACCTATCTAGGCCATCTCCAGACCATGCCCTGGTGTGTTTCCCTTAGGCTCTCAAGGATTTTTTTCTTACTGTTGTCTTTCTCCATTAGAAACTAGAATTACCTCCTTAAAAGCAGGGATTGTTTTATTTGCTTGCACTTGTATTCCCAGTGCTTAGCATAGTATCTGGCCTATAGTGAGTGCTTAATAAATGTTGTATGTATGTATGTATGTATGTATGTATGTATATATGTATATCTGTCTACATCTATCTATGTATCATCTATCTATCGATCTGTCTGTCTGTCTGTTTACATCTATCTATAATCTATATCTATGTCTGTCTGTCTACATCTATCTATCTATGTCTGTCTGCCTGCCTGCCTGCCTGTCTGTCTGTCTGCCTGTTTGTCTATCTACCTGCCTACCTACCCATCTATCTAAATAGTATCTAACACTTCAAAAGATTTCAGATTCTTTCAAGTTATTATTCTCTTTTGACATAACTGACCATTGCTTCATAACTTCCTAGATGGTTGCTATAACCCTTCCTTCCCCCAAAAGAAAGAAAACAAAAGAAAATTAATCTTGTGGCCAACCTTCTGGTGATGAGAAATAGTTAGGTTGATCCTTACCTTATATGAAAGCTTTTCAGATTTCCCTCCAGTCATCTGATTCCTCATCCTACTTCCGTTACTGTGCACTTTAAAACATCTATTTTATATGTACTTATCTTTGTGCATGTTATAGTCCTCTAATGCAGAAGTTTTTTATTTTTGCTTTTTGGAGGGCAATTGGAGTTAAGTGACTTGCCCAAGGTCACATAGCTAGTAAGTGTGTCAAATGTCTGAGGCTGCATTTGAACTCAGCTCCTCCTGACTCCAGGGCCCATTCTCTATTCACTTCACCACCTAGCCACCCTTAGTGTAGAAGTTCTTAACCTTTTTTGTGTCATGGAGCTCTGGGATTGTCTTATGAAGCCTATGGACCCCTTCTCAGAATAATGCTTTTTACTGCATAAAATAAGATGCATTGGATTTCAAAGGAAGCCAAGTTGAAATACAATTACCAAATACTTTAAAAAACAAGACCTCGAACCTTTGATTAACAACCCCACCCTTCTGTAAGATCCCTGAGGGTGAGAACTCTCCTTTTGTCTTTATGTGTGCAGAGCCTGGCTCAGAGCCTGTCAGGCAGCTCAGGCTCAATAATGCTTATTGGCTGTTCTTGTTTGGTCATTTCAGTCCCATTCAGCTCTTTGTGGCCCCATTTGGGGTCTTCTTGGCATAGATGCTGGAGAAGTTTTGCCATTTCCTTCTCCAGCTCATTTTGCAGATGGAGAAACTGGGGCAAACAGGGTTAAGTGACTTACCCAGGGTCACACAGCTACTAAGTATCTGAGGCCAGATTTGAACTCACAGAGATGAGTCTTCCTGACTCCAGGCCTGGCACTCTATCCTCTGGGCCACCTAGCTGCCTTGTTTATTAGTTGGTTGACAGATTATCTGTGAACATATTATATCCTTCTTGTTATTAGAGTCTAATAGAACATTAGCTCCTTGATTGCAAGGAGCATCTCACTTTGGTATTTGTATCCCCTTAGCCTAGCACTGTGGTGGCACACAGTAGGTCTTTAATAAAGTTTTGTTGATTGATTTGCTGATTGAATAGAGACTCAGTAGGCTTTGAGAATTTAGGGCCACCTCCCCATAGGAATAAGGCTTCAGTGTAGAAGCAAGTGTAAAACCTTATATGTGTATAATAGTTTAAAATTTTTGAAGTGTTTTCATGTTTGTTATTTTTTTCCCTGCTTTTCTTACTAGCTCCTGGAGGCACATAGGGCTAGTATTAACCTCATTTGAGGTGGAGCACCTCAGACACAGAAAAATTAAATGGCTTCATAGATCTTCTCAAGACATGGTGGAGTGAAAACCAGGACTGCAAAATGGCTCTGGAAGGGTATACTTTATAGCAGGGATGGGCCCACATGGCCCTCTGGGAAAGCCCATGGACCCCTGCTCAGAATAAGGTTCTAACATTCATAATTGAAGGAAATGCTAAATTTCAGAAAGAGGTTAGGAAAATAAAGATGAAATTCTTTTCTCCCATACAAATTTACAGATCCCTTGAGGGTCTGTGCATCTCATCTGAAAAACCCTTGCTTTATAGAAATGGAACTGAATAGGAAAAAGGTGGGATGAAAGCAGTGATATTGCATAGTTATCCCTTCCACGTCATGGGGGTCAGATGTGCAGCATCCTCTTGATATGGAAAATCTGTAATTTTTTTCACCCTTCCTTCATACCAGAGAATAAAGTCTGAATTATTATAGCATTAAAAGATAAAATATGTTAATATTATATAATACATAAATTTTTTTGAGTTTCTAAAGGTTTCTGTGTCGTCTGCTAGCCTTCATGTGTTGTTTGTGGCTTCCACAAAACTCTCCCCAAATTCCCATTTAATTTCTTATGACAACCCACAATATAGTGAAACTGTGGTGGGGAAATTCATGATATGGAAGGGATAACTGTATATCAGAAAGATGCACTTATGTGAGGAAATCTAGGAACCAGAGAGAAGAGGCATGATGAAGGCAACAGAAAATCACCAGGGACAGACATAGAAACAATATTCTACCACAATATGACTCATAGACCCCTTGTACAGAAAAGAGAAATAGATTCATAGTCTGGGAAACAGATTAGAAGTGTGGCACAAAGGCATGATATTACAGTGATGAGGGGGGACTTCAATTTTCCAGACATCTACTGGAGATATCTATCAAAAGCAGAGCAGCCAATTCCTCCTTGTCTTGTTTTAACGATAATTTCACCTTTCAAAAGGTAGAGGAACCCCCAAGAGGAAATTCTATTCTGAATCTGATTCTCACCAATAAGGAAGAACCTGATATGGAGGGAAAGTGATAGCAACCCTGGGGTGGGGGGTTGTCTTTTTCTTAGAATGACAGAGAAGAGAGTTGTGAAAAATAGATATTCTTAGATCGTGGGAGAGCAAATTTCAAAGGGTTCAAGGAAGGGATGAGAAGGATGGATTCCATGAACTAAAATTCCATGGAGAAATGTCAGCCCAGAAAGGACAGGAAGCTCTCAAGAATGAAATAATTCTGAGGAAAAGAGGAACCGTTGAAGAGATCAAAGGAGCTTGACAGGCAACTGTTCAATCAAGTTCGTTTTTTTTAAAGGATGTTTTGAGATAGAAGCAATGGCAGGTAATAGAATACAGAATCAACTCAAGTTTTTGTAAGAATAGTGTCTTTAGTGTTGAAGTTCAAATGTTCTAAGGTTAAGGAAGAAAACTAAGATTATTAAAAAGTTTTTTTGTTTGTTTTTTGTAACCCCCCCCCGAGGGAAAAAAGAGTGGGAATGATGTTGTTCATGCTTAGTTTTCAAATAGGACCAATGACAAGGGTGATAACTTGACTCGTACATGAATTGAATTTAAGTGAGGCAGAGTTGCACAAAGCTGTCAGCCTCTCTGTCTCTTCCAGAGTCACCCAAGTTCAGTGGCAAGACAAAAGTCAGAATGACTGTCGGTGGCTGGAAATGCAGTAGTTGATATAAACAAGCAAGCAGGACAATCAGAACTGACATTCTAATGGAAGAAGAGAGATACAAGGAATGTTTATGGGTAGGTGGGCAGGAGGGCAGAAACCACATATAGTAGCTAGGTCTGGAGGTGTCTATAAAGTGAGGTAAAGGCCTAGGACTGGGAAAAATAAGGTGAAAGCCCAAACTATCAGAGCTCAGGGTGCTTCCAAGGGTAGAGTCCACAATCGGCTGGAGCCAGCTTTGCCAATTCTTAAATTTTCAGAGTGGGCATTTATACCTCAGAAATAGGAAATCATTACAAATATGACCTTGATTTATTGTTTTGCTGATTGTCTAGACACCTGAGAGCATGTTAATAATGAAGATTAAACTTAAAAGTGTGTATGCATGCTTCTCCATCCCCCACTTTGGATAGCCTGGGAAATGTTCATCATTTATAAGCAAACCCCTGGTAAGGAACAAGTGAGGACTAAGGCAGGAGTGGAGGAAGCAGGATTAGAACCGGCAGGATGATGCTAGCCTACAGTGCAGAGGAATGCTGCTCAACTCCTAACACACTTGTTTTCTCTGCCAGAAAGACAGATGGTCTGGAGAAGGTAAACATTCACACATACTCCTGGGCTCCACCTTCTGCCCGTGGGACATGATCCCCAACCCCAACTTGGTCTCACCTGAGTCCACTTCAGGGATGTCTCTGTTCTGGAAGGCAGCAGCAATTGGAGAATAGAGCTGAAAGGGACTTAGGAGATCTCAGTATCTTGCAGCACTAGTTACCTGTTTTTTCTTACCCTTATTTCAAAGGCAGTGTGGTGTCAAGTGGATTGAGTGCTGGTTTTTGAGGCAGGATAATCTGAATTCTTTCTCAGACACTTCGGAAAAAAAGATCTAAAACTGGGAGAAATTTTAGAGGTCATCTAGACTAGACATCCCATTTCTCAGATGGGGAAACTGAGGCCCAGAGAGTTGAAATGAGTTACTTAAGGTCAAACAGATAATAAGTAGTAGAGCTAAGATCTGAACCCAACTTCTTTAATTTCAAATCCAGCCCTCTTTACACAGCCTGCTGGGTGACCTTGGGCCCTCTAGGTAACAATAATGCAGCATAGCATTAAGTCTAGGGAGTCTGGGTTTGAGTCTCCCCACTGACACATACTGACAATTGTTACCTCTCAATGTTTCAGGCAACTCTTAGATTATAAATTGTAACAGGGCTGGGCCATATAGCAGCTACCTCACAGGTATGTATGGCTTCAGTGAATCATTATATGTACATAAAATATGCTGCCGAGGCAGCTAGATGTCTCAGTGGTTAGAGCCTTGGGTTTAGAGACAGGACGACCTGAGTTCAAATACAACCTGCATACTTCTTAGCTGTGTGATCCTAAGCAAGTCATTTAACCTCTGTTTGCCTCAATTCACTAGAGGGGAAAAAGCAAAGTCATTCTAGTATCTTCGCCATGAAAACCCCACAGACAGAAGAATTGAAGTGTGGTGGCTCATGAGGTGCAGAAGAGTCCAACACAACTGAACAAAGAACTTTGTAAACCTTAAAGCTCTTCGTAATGACACTTATTATTATCATGCCCAGAATGGCTGATGCGAAATTGTCTAGCTTCCCAGTAGTTATGTGACTTGGGAGCATAAACCCGGTTCTCTCCTGGATCTGAGAACAGCCATGAGGAGGGCTGTAGGCACACTCACCTAGCTCCTGGAGATTTTCTTGCACGGAGACTATTTTCTTCTCATAGTTTGACTGGGTGATGGTGATGTCTTCTGAGAGAGAGTCAACCTTCTTAAATACTATGGAAGAAACACGGGGGAGAACAAGAGAGGCAAGGGCTTAGGGGAATTTGAATAAACAAAACATAACAATTTGGGGGAAGATCTAACAGAAGGATATTGGATCAGGAGCTCTCTGACAGCCCTGCCGGCTCTGAAAAGACATGGTGGAAGTGCTTAAGAAATGTCTGTTGCTTGACTAGGCACATGGTTGACTAGATGCTAAGGAGCAAATGACTATATTATAGAATCAGAGCTCAAGATTGGGAGGGACATTTAGCAGGCATCCAGTACAGATCTGTTCTCTTAGAGTTGAGGGAACTGGAGTGACAATGGTAGTGAGTGGTATGGCAGATAGGGCACTGGACCTGGAGTCAGGGGCATCTTGGTTCAAATTCCACATTGGACACTTTCTAGCTTCGTGACTAGACAAGTTACTTAACCCCTCTGGGGCTTTCTTCATCTGGAAAATGAGGAGATTGGATTTAGTCGTTTCCAAGGTCCTTTAGGTCCTATGATAAGTATGAGAGTGGGGTCTGACTCCTGTGACTCCATTCTGTCTTGCTATTTCCCCTTCACTGCTAAATCTTATAACTTTATGATCAGGGAATTATGGAAAGGGACCCCCTTGTTGCCCAGGAATATATTCATCTGAAATTTCCTGTGGTGTGTAAGAATCTTCTGTGGGCCCAGTGGGCTGTTAATTAATATCTGCCTACTGAGTCTCAGCCTGGACCTGGGGCTGATTGTCACTACTCAAAGCCAGAATCTCTGGGAAAGGAAGTAGAATCTGGGAGGGAAGAAGACTTAACTTTATTTGAATTTCAGTGGTGATCTGAGGTTGACTTTCATCAGTGAATGTCTTTTTTTTTAAAGGCAATTTAAGACAACAGATCTAGACCTAGAAAAGACTTCTGAAATCATTTTAGTCCAGTGTTGTCCAACTCAAATGGAAATGCATGCCTGCAGGCCCAACGTTGACTTGGAAAACTATATATTGACATTATCTATAGTGTACTGATTAAAAAAATTTTTTTTGTTAAACATTTCTCAACTACAGTCTAATCTGGCTCAGGTTGTAATCAATGTGAAAATGAAAAGGGGTCTGATAGGAAACTGGCCTGCACTTTCACTGCTGTAGGGAGAACTCACACATAGGAGGAAATTACTGCTGTAGGTACAGGTCAGCACCTTCCCAGAAACAGGAAGATTTAGAGTTGTCTGGGGCCCAAAGAGGTTAAGTGACTTGGCCAGGGTCATGCAGCAAGTAGGGATTTGAGGCCTATGAAAGCAGCTCTCTCTGCTCCCTACATCAAGCACAGGCCATACATGTGTAAAGAGCTTTGAAAACTGCAATGTCTGCTATTTCAGGGGAGCAGCAAGCCCACTTGAACTAGTTGTTTTCAGTGTGAAATCAGGGCATGATCTGTTGATATTTAGACTAAGAAAGTGGAGGAGAAAACATTATCATGTTGATTAAACTTAAAAGTACAGCTGTTAAATATTTACCAGCAGACCCTCTGGCTATTATTATTATTTTTTAAGGCAACTGAGGTAAAGTGACTTGTCCAGGGTCACACAATGAGTATCCGAGGCCAGATTTAAACTCAGGTTCTCTTAACTCCAGGTCCCATGGTCTAAGCACTGTGCTACCTAGCTGTGCCCTCTTCTTCCTTTTCCCCACCCTCCCTCGGCTATTATTAAACCATATTTATAGCATAGCCAAAGCATGGGGAGAATTGGATGAAAACCTTTTCTTCTGCTAGCTACCTTCTGTGACCTCTGTGGTTACTAAGGGAGCCTCAGGACCTTTGCTTACTCATTAAGTAGGCAGGCCCAGGTTGTTTTCTTGTCTTGGTCCTCTCAGAGAATCTAGCCCCCTGGAGGATGATCTATCAGAAAGGCTTGAATTACCTAAATACGTCTCTAGACTAGTCAGCTCCCCCCTGCCAGATACTAGAGAGTTAGGTCATAAGGGACTAGTCTAACACCACTATTTGACCCCAGAGGGAGACCCCAACGTTATTTGCCCAAGCTAGTTATTGGCAGAGATGTGACGGGAAACCGGGTCTCCTGACTCTGAGTCCAGAGTTCTTTGCTTGGTTATGTGACATTGTCACCTCTGGGTGTGGGGGTAGATTTTAGGAGGTCTATGAACTTGGATGGGAAAAAATACATTTTTATTTCAATATTGTTGGTTTTCTTTGTAATCTAGCCTGTATTTAATTTTATGCATTTAAAGACCTTCTTCTGAGAAGGGACCCATAGGCTTCACCAGGTTGCCAAATGGGTACATGATACAAAAAAAAGATTGAGATTTATGTCCAAATGGACACTGAGGTTCTCCAGGCTAGAAAGTGGCAGGGATTGGGAATATGGACCAGAAGACCCTGAGAAGCTTATTTGGGTGAAGTGAACATAGCAGGAAGTTATCAAGGTCCTCTGATCACACCTTCCTCGATAGTTTTAGCATGAGGAGAGTCATGTGGTAAGATGGGATGTGCCTGTCGGAGGGAGGGCAGTCTCCACTCACCCAGTGAAGCCAGTACTGCCACAGCCACTAGCAGGAGGGCCAAGAAGAGGTACAGAATTCTCACGGATGTGTGCAGGGACAGGTTCTTCTGACAGCGGCTACAGGTGGGCCCTGCTGGGCCTGTGTGGGAAGAAGGGGAAGACTTACTCAAACTCTAGGTCTGACAGTGGGGACAGAGGTCTCCCTCTGTGGAGTCGGCCATGACCTCCCTCAGTTGGTTCTTGTACCAGGGACAAGAGGAGAGCAGATTTCTTCTCCTTTTTCCAGGCTTCTTGTCTGTTTTCTCCTAGTTCTAGAAGTCTTTGGAATGGGCCTTATTAATGTCTTATTAAGACACCTCCTCTGCTTCTGTCTCTTTCTCCCTTTGTTTGGCTGTCTCTGTCTGTCATCTTTGAGCGTGTGAGGTATATTTGAGGGGAAACTCACTAGATTATGTCTAGACTACCCACTATTCTACTATAGTGTATGTCTACTGTGGAGTAGTGTCATGCTCCCAGCATAGCCAGTAATCTGTATATCAGGATTCCCATGGGCCTCATGCTGATTTAGTTTTAAACGGCGTTATCTATGTTTTCTTGCATTTTGACTTATTTTGTTAAATATTTCCTAGTTATGTTTTACTCTGGTTCCGGCTGCATGTTTGAGGTTTCTGGTCTAGACTTACTTGAGATTCCAAGAAGGCTGCTGCCTGACAGAGGCAGGACCCACTCAGTAAATGCTTGGTTAATTGTTTTTAATTGAACCCTGCAGCTACAGTCACAAAACTCAAACCTTCCCAGGCTGGCCCAAACTTCTGGCAGCCCTCTGCAGCTTCACCTCTCTCTAAGATGGCTGAGGGACCAAGCAGAGCTTAGAACTTTGCCAGAGGCTGGGGAGATTGAAGGGAGAAATGGGAGAGAGGCTGTCTATGATCAGCCTCAGTGCTGGTGGTCAGTGGGGGGAGAGGGCAGATTGCCTCATTTAGGGCAAGTAGAATACAGCAATATAACTTTGCCTCAGGCTCCAGGATATTTAGTCAGGACCTCAAAATCTGTCTCTCAAAATCAGCTTCCAAATAACAGACCCGATACATACCTGATAAAATAGAAATTTTACCCAATGGTAATTTCTTTACCAGCTTTAATGGCACTGAGGCCCTGAAAGACCTGTCATTTTGATGGGGGAGAGGTGAGTTAGAAATATCCAAACTAGGGTCCCATGAGTGTGAGTGTGCGTATGGTTTTTCATGCCCAGTGGGCAGCATGAGGCTTTGGCAGAGGAAGGAGAGGGTCATTGAAAGGGAGGAAAGAGGAAAGGAGAGGGGGCATTGAAAGGGATAAAAGAGGGGGTGCTGAAAGAGAGGATGTAGGCAAATTACAGACTTTGGTCTATTTCCAAACTGCTTTATCAGTCTTGTCTGGCTGGGGCAATTGGTTTTCTATCCATTACTTCAGTGGAAAGTGAGAAAGGCCAGCAGATAACCTCAGCCTCAAGTACAGCCAGATTGTCCTCCTGCCGCCTTACTTTCAGGAAAGTGTGAGGGCCTAGCCATGAGGCTGCCCTGCCCACCAGACTGGGGAGGCCCCTTACCATTCTGGGTGCATGGGAATGCTGGCATTTCCTCCTCTTCTCCAACAGGTTCCTCTTCTGCTACACATAAGGCTTCTCCGTCGCCTCCAGTGGACCTCACTGAGAAGGAGTTGGTGCCTGTCAGGACCCCATACCGCCCCTCCAACTGCTTTCTCCAACCCTTGACCCTGGTGCCTAAGGATGCTCACTTTTCTCTGAACAGAACAGTGGTCGATTGAAGCAAGAACTAGGTCTAGGCTGAGGACTTGAGTTACAGGGGATGGGATTTTTATGCAAACTTAATTTGCAGGGGCCGTTTTCTAAGTGAGGAAATCCTTTTCAAGAGATATAAACATCTATCTTACCACAAGTACTAAGCTAAGGTGCTTTAGACCTGGGTTCTAGTCCCACCTTCTGTCCCTTATTGCCCATATCATTTTAGGGGATGCATGTCACCTCTCCTCAGTTTCCTCATCTGTAAAATGTAGTTAATAATACTCAGAGTGCCACCCTATGAGGACACAGAATATCAGAATTGGGAGGGAATTTGGAGATTATTAAATCCATCCTAGGGATGTGAGTGTGGGGCAGGGTTCTTTTTTTGCAGATGAGGAAAATGAAGAGCTAAAAAGACAAAGTGATTTTATCAAAGAGGGGACTGAAGGGAGAAATGGGAGAGAGGCTGGTTATGATCATATAGTAATTTAAAAATCAAGGCCAAACTGGACTTTAGGTCTTCTGATTCTTAGCCTAGGTTTATCCTGAGGGCCCTTTTCAATTTACTTAAATTACTCAAACATTTATTAAGCACTTACTATGTGCAAGGCTCTGTACCCAATGTTGGGGATACAAAATTGGAAAATAATACTGGTGTCTGGCCTCAAGGAGAATGCAATCTATTAAGGGCAGATGGATATGTGCCCCCAAAAGAGCAGTGGGTAGGGTGGAAATTGTATATAAAGTCACTTTTAACTATAAAAGCCTATCTGAATGTAATGTTGAAGTGTTCTTGCTTTCACCTCCCATCAAACAGGAGGTAGAAACCAGGAAGAAGAGAGGTTTCTTTGGCTTAACTGGAGTCAACACCCTTCTTCCCATTCCCCTGAATGGAATAATGAGCAGGGCAGAAATCTGCTTCTAGTGGAAAAAGATGAGTGGGACTGCTTCTGAATTGTCTATTCCATACCTAGCCCCAACTGAGATACCTGAACCAGATCCTAAGACTTCAGAGAAGAAATCATAGTGCTCAATCCGACCCCCAAAGAGTAACAACAGTCTCGCCAAGGTCAGTTTGGCAACGGCCTTTCTAAAGTATGGCACCCAGGACTGAACGTGATTCTCCCTCTGGATGTGTCCAGAGCAGGGCAGAATTCAGAAAGACCACCCCCATCCCGGACACTCTGCTTCCAAGAAGGCAGTTAACATGGTGGTAGCCTCTGTGGTTGTCGTATGTAAGTTGGGGTAATGTGTGTGTTGGGGGAAAGGAAGAACAAAATCTGTAGTAACTGTGATAACAGCTAACATATAGTACCTATATAGCACTTTACAAATATTATCTCATTTAATCCTTATAACAACTCTGGGAGTTAAGTGCTATTGTTACCCCCATTTTACAGATGAGGAAGCTCAAGGCAAAAAAGAGATTAAATGACTTGCTGACAGTTGCACAGTTAATAAGTGTCTCAGGCTGATTTTGAACTCTGAACTTCATGACTCCAGGCCCAGCACTCAATCTACTTTATCCCCTAGTTGCTCAAGTTACCTTGTACCCTTTATTTTACAGATGAAGAAATGGAGGTGAAATGAGTTGTCCAGGTTTTAAATATGTAATAAATATCTGAGATATGATTAGATTAAGGGTTTCCCTCTCCCCTCAGGCTAGCACTTAATCTACTTTGCCATCCCTCTTCTCTGAAAAGATTAAGCAAATGTGGTAGATTGGAAGGACTGGCCAATGCTGGCTTTAGAATGTGGTACAATGTCCACCAAGAGGTTTAGCTCCTCCTCAGAGCATGAATAAGTGTCCCCTGTTACTGGTGGTGACAAAATAAGGAAATTCTTCATTGTCTTCTGAGCTGAACTGAGTATGCATACAAAAGACTAGAAAAATTGAAGTCTCCCTCTCTCATTGTTGTTTAGTTTGTCAGTTGTGTATGACTCTTTGGTGAACCTATTGGGGGTTTTCTAGGTAAAGATACTAGAACGGTTTGCCATTTCCTTCTCTAGCTCATTTTATAGATGGAGGAAACCGAGGTAAACAGGGTTAAGTAACTTGACCAGGGTCACACATCTAGTAATCAAATTTGAACTCAGGAACATGAGTCTTCCTGATTCCAGGCCCTGCACTTTATCCACTGCACCATCCAGCTGTCCAAAGAACTCTTGGATGGCAGTGGTGGGATTCAAATCCATGCCCCAGAAGAGACTGGAGCCTTAATCCAGTGCTTCAGATCTATCTGCCAAGCTACTATAGGTACTTTTACTCTCCTCCTTTTACTGATGAAGAAAATGAGTCTCAGAGAGGTGAGAGACTTGCCCAGGGTCACACAGCTCGAAAGTGTCTGAGTCTTATTTGAACTCAATTCTTCCTGGCTCCAAGTGCAGTGCTTTTATATGTGCCAGGCTCTGATAGCTACTTGGAAGACAAATGCAGAAGTGGTGCAGCCCTGTCCTGAAGGAGCTTGGAAGCTGCTGGATCCAAAAAGGGACTGGCTTCTAAGGGGGAATGAAGACATGGGAAATGATGATGGAAGGGAGGCTACCTGCTCAACTCTTACTTTGATTGCATTTTCTCTGTCAAGGAGAAGGGCCTTTGAACTAGAAAGGTCAGAAAATGCTGGCTAATAAGGAAGGTTTGTGTGTGTGTGTGTGTGTGTGTGTGTGTGTGTGTATGAGAGAGAGAGAGAGAGAGAGAGAGAGAGAGAGAGAGAGAGACACAGAGAGACACAGAGAGAGAGAGAGAGACTAATGCCACCAGCCCCTAAGTCTTAACTTGAATAATCACAAAATTGCAGAATCTCAGAGCTGAAAGGGAGCTCAGAGGCCCTCTGGTCAAGATTTCACTCATGGATGCTCCATGTTTCCATCTTCTGCAAGAAGCCTTTCCCTGCTTTCCGGTGCCTTCCTTCTGAGACTCTCTCTAATTTGTCCTGTACGTATTTTACTTACACATAGTTGTCTGCATGTTGTCTCTCCCATTAGACGGTGAGCTCCTTCAGAGCAGGGATAGGTTCCCCCTCCCCTTCCCGCCCCAACCCCCCTTCTTGGGCCTTTCTTTGTATCCTTAGCATTTGACACAGTGCCTGCTACATTGTAGACACTAGAATGCTTGTTGCTTTGACTTTCTGTGCATGGTCAGGGAAGAGACGGAAGGATGGACGAAGGTTAGTCTTTTAAAACTCATCCAGATAACTTAGCCCTTTCAGCCTTCTGTTCTCACAAACCTCTCCTCTCCCTCCCCCCATCTTCCCATGACTGTCTACCTACCTCTTCTTGATGTAGCAGGGTCAGTAGCCCAGTGGTCCATAGTTAGCCTTCTCAATTCTCCCCTGAACTTCTTGCAGAGGCTAATGCCCCAGTGGAGGCAGCCCTGAATGTGCTGGGGTCTTTGCTCCAGGATCTGCTCAGACCCACTCTCACAGATGACTGTCCATTCTCCCCACCCCTCCCACCCAGGTCCAGCCTATGCCTCTCCGAGTCAGGAGCCTTATATGGGCTCTGCAGGTCTAGAAGGGCTCTTTCTTCTGACCCCTCAGGGCCTGTTACTCTTATTTGCTAAAGCGGGGCCCTGGCTGTGATTTCCTGTCCATGTTTCTAATTTCTTTCCCCCTCCTTGGTGTTGTTCCTCTGCCCTCCCTGGTGACGAGGGCTCCACCCAGTTCTGGATTCTCAGCCAGTTTCATCACTTCAGTGTTTATACCCCTTCCCTGATGTTCTAAGAAGGTTTAAATCAAACGAGACCAAAGCTGACCCTCTTCCGAAGGCACTCTGTTTCCTTGCTCCTTAGTTTCCCTGGCCAATTTGTCACAACTTGGAGTCAAGTTAGTCATGGAGTGAAAACAGACAAGACCCTACTCTGGACTTGTCTGAGATTTGGGCCCTTTGAGTATGAAATGTGAGTGGCAGGTATCCACCACCTTTTTCTTAGCCCTTCCCAGGCTAAGAATGTTCACAAGTGGTTGTACTTAACCTTCCCTCTCCCCTTTTCCCTTAACTACCCATTTCCCATCTCCATAACTCATAGGTTCCCTAAAGACATCTCTTTCCAGTCTTCCTTCTTCCTGCCTTCCTGTTCCTCACACCCACACATCATATTCAGAGGCTCTAGAGAGCATCGGTTTACCTAGGTATAAATCTTGAGGCCAGTTTTCCAAGTAGTCCTTCTTTAGTGGGAACATAATCTTAAACATCCGTCCAGTGCTTCTCATCAGCCAAGAGCTTTAGGATGCATTAGCTAGCTCAACTCTTGGAGCCCTGGCATTATTGTGCTTGTCCACAGAATGGATGGAGACACAAGCAAAACCCAAAAAACCCCAGAAACATTTGGGGGAAGGACATATAGCAAGAATCTGCAGTAGGGAGAATGGTAGGGATCACAGAAAGGTCTAAAGATGACAGGCTGGAATGGACTCTTAACTTCTCATTTATATCAGGAAGAATGTTAGCAATGTAGAAAGGAGAATGCCCAAACACCCCACTCCTGTTCTCAGGTGCAACCAGATTTAAGCTTGGGGAGCAAGGAAAGATCAGTTGTTTAAAAGGCACAGTGATTTGAAGAGGTGTCTAACAAAATAGGCAGAGTGACATCTTTTTATTTTCTAAGGACTTTAGAGCTTGTAGGATTTGTAATCAGAAGACAGAAGGTAATACCCATTCTACTACTTATTGCCTGAGTGGCCTTGGCTTCTCAGGACCTACTTTTCCCCATCTGTAAAATGAGGAAACCGGAGTGTGTTGGATTCGAGGACTTTTGAGGTCCCTTACTTAGATAGCAAAGATCACTACCTAGTCTGGTAGGTCTTGAAACACCGAATTCATGAACCCTTGCAAGGCCATTCTGTTACTTGCTACTTTTGTGATCTTGGACAAATTACTTAACTTCCCTGAGCCCTAGTTTCCTTATCTGTAAAATGAAGGGGCTGGACTAGATGGCCTCTAAAGTCCCGGTTATTCCTGCTGCCACTCATGCGTCCTCCTCCTTGTATACTGTGCTCCTCCTTCATGCAGTGGGCAAATTCCTATCCCCAAAACACAGTTCTTAGTAGCCCCCAAAGCTTCAGCAGCTTCCATGGTCTTTAGGATTAAGTATAGACTCCTCTGTTTAACATTTGCCTTCACAATCTGACTCCAGTCTAACTTTTCAGACTTATTTACAATTTTTTCTCCTTCATGTACTCTATACTTCAGATAAACTACCCTATATACAGTTCCCTAGAGAGAACATTCTATATCCATGGCTTTGCCCAGGCAGTTCCCTGTACCCGGAAGGCTCTCCTTCCTCTTCTTCTTCACCTTCTCTTTATGGAGACCCCAGTACTCTTCAAGGCTCTGCTCAAGGACCATTTCCTTAACGACACCTTTCCTGGTTCCTTTGATTGTTAGTGTTTCCATACTTTTTTTGCATGTGTGTGTGTGTGTGTTTGTACACATATACATATATGTACATATACACATACATATATACACACATACATATATACATACATATGTATATATACAAGGGCAGCTAGGTGGCACAGTCAGCAAAACACTGGGCTTGGAATCAAGAAGACTCATCTTCCTAAATTCAAATCCAGTCTCAGACACTTATTAGCTGTGTGACTCTGGGTAAGTCACTTAACCCTGTTTGGCTCAATTTCCTCATCTGTAAAATGAGCTGGAGAAGGAAATGACAAACCACTCTAGGATCTTTGCCAAGAAAACCCCCATAAAGGGGTCACAAAGAGTCAGATACAACTGAAAATGACTGAAAAACAATAAAAATGTATATGTCTATATATACATAGACATATAGTCACACACACAACAGACACACAGCTATATATATATATATATATATTTATATACACACATATATGCCCATATATTTGTGTGTATATACCTATCTCTATCTCTGTCTTTGTCTCTATCTCTTTATCTCTGTCTCTATCCCTTTATCTCTATCTCCGTCTGTCTCTTTGTCTCTGTCTCTATCTCTGTCTCTGTCTGTATCTCTATCTCTGTCTCTATCTCTTTATCTCTATCTCTATCTCCATCTCTGTCTCTTTATCTCTGTATCTATCTCTGCCTCTGTCTCTATCTCTATCTCTATCTCCATCTCTGTCTCTTTATCTCTGTCTCTGTCCCAACTCTATCTTTATCTCTATCTCTCTGTCTCTGTCTCTATCTCTTTATCTCTCTCTATCTCTATCTCTGTCTCTATCTCTGTCTCTGTCTCTGTCTCTATCTCTGTCTCTGTCTCTATCTCTGTCTCTGTCTCTATCTCTGCCTCTATCTCTTTATCTCTATCTCTATCTCCATCTCTGTCTCTTTATCTCTATCTCTGCCTCTGTCTCTATCTCTGTCTCTGTCTCTGTCTCTATCTCTGTCTCTGTCTCTGTCTCTATCTCTATCTCTGTCTCTGTATCTCTATCTCTATCTCTCTCTGTCTCTGTCTGTATCTCTATCTCTGTCTTTGTCTCTATCTCTGTCTCTGTCTCTATCTCTATCTTTTTCTGTCTCTGTATCTCTATCTCTGTCTCTAGCTCTTTATCTCTGTCTCTATCTCTTTATCGCTATCTCTGTCTCCATCTCTGTCTCTTTATCTCTGTCTCTATCTCTGCCTCTGTCTCTATCTCTGTCTCTGCCTCTGTCTCTATCTCTGTCTCTGTCTCTGTCTCTATCTCTGTCTCTGTCTCTATCTTTATCTCTATCTCTATCTCTCTCTGTATCTCTATCTCTGTCTCTATCTCTTTATCTCTGTCTCTATCTCTGTCTCTATCTTTATCTCTATCTCTCTCTGTCTCTGTCTGTATCTCTATCTCTGTCTCTATCTCTCTCTGTCTCTGTCTGTATCTCTATCTCTATCTCTATCTCTGTCTCTATCTCTATCTGTCTATCCCCTATGCAATTACCTGGGAACGTATTGTATCCTACTAGTAGAATATAAGCTCCCTGAGGCAGGGACTGTCTCACTTTTACATTTTTATTCCCAATGCCTAGCACAATGCCTGAGATATTGTAAGTACTTAATGCATGTTTGTTGTTGACTGATTGATTTTAGGCAAATTACTTTATTTCTGTGGGCCCGTTTCTTTATCTGCAGACAAATGGGTTGAAAGGCAAAACTTACAAAAAACAGACCAACAAAACCTAAGTGTTGGATGGGCTACCTCAGAAGCCTCCTTTTCACTGAAGGTCTTCAAATAGAGGCTGGATGCCCACTTATCAGGTGTATTGCAGAAGGCCCTTCTTCAGATGTGGGTTGGACTAGGTGGCTGCTATGATCTCTTTCAGCCCTCATATTCTGTAATCACAGAATTGTGAGTTGGTGACCTTTAAATTCCCTTTCAGCTCTGATTTATGATTTTATGACTCTGCCCGAAGTCTCCCCTGTGGGTTTTCAGTTACCACCGCATCTTAGAAGAATTCATGCTTGAGTGGTCATGGGAAGTGGGAGTGTGTATGGGAGAAGGAGGTTGTGCCAGTCCTTTGGAGCTCACAGACTCAAAAGATGTTAATGAACATGAAAGTCTTTTGAGAAATACAAGCTGTACAAGCTGCAACTCGATAGTCCAATGGACCTATGATCTCATTGATTCTGACACCCCCTTCCAAGCGGCAGATCACACATACACACACACATACACACACACACATATATATATATATACACATACACACACATTTAAGTATATATACATAATATTTTAGCTCTCAAAATATGTGATTCTGTGAATGCATTGCATTTTTATTTGGATAAATCAAAATACTGGATTGTGCACAAACAACTCTTAAAATGGACATCCCTAATGTACTTGGTGGGAGTGTGTGTATATTTATTTGTTGGAAAGTTTAAGTTATCTCAAAACAAAAGATATCCATTAAAAAAACTTTAAAAAGGGGCAACTAGGTGGTGCAGTGAATAGAGCACTGGTCCTAGAGTCAAGAGGACCTGAGTTCAAATCCAACCTCAGACAATAACACAAAACTAACCGTGTGACCTTGGGCAAGTCACTTAACTCCAATAGCCCTACCTTCCCCCCTCCAAAAAGCAAAAACAAGAACAACAAAACTTTTTAAAAAAATGTACATCCTTGAATATGTTTGTGGGAGGGATGTGCATATGTATGGGATAAGTGGGAAGCAGGATGATGGGGATAGGGCAGACAGAAAAGAAAGCTACTATTTTAAGATAACTTGTTAACATCTTTCAGTAAGGTCCTCCTTAGCTGCCTCAGGGTGGCACAGAGGTGCCCATAGAGCCTTAAGGAGCTTAAAGACTATGGAAGTGAAGCATAAGCTCAGGTAGATCCTGGCAAGTGACAAAGGCTTCCTTCCACTCTTCTCCTTATGATGGATGATAGACGAGTGGTCTTAGGCTTAGGCCAGCTAAATTCAGAGAGGTTCCTTACATTGAGAGCATGATGATTCTGAGGGCGACAGGTAGCAGGGGGAGGACAGAAACTCTTTAAGGCTGTCTAAGAAATCATAGAGAGCCAAGGCAACTAGGAGGTATAGTGGATAAAGCTCCAGGCTTGGAAATAGGAAGATCTGAATTCAAATCCAGACTCAGGCACTCACTAATAACCCTGAACAAGTCACTTAACTTTTGCCTCAGTTTCCTCATCTCTATAGTGGGGATAATAATAGAACCTACCTCCCAGTGTTGTTAGGAAGATTAAATAAGATAATAATTGTAAAATGTCTGGCATATAGTGAGTGCTATATAAATGTTAGTTGTTATTATTATTATTATTATTATTGTTATTATTATTATTATTATTTTCTGGGCTGTTAGAATCTGTGCCCCACACTTATTTACTGGTGGAATGATAATAGATGAAATGTCTATAATAAATGTCTATAATGTGACATTTCTTTTTTTTTTTTTGGAGGGCAGTTGGGTTTAAGTGACTTGCCCAAGGTCATACGGCTAGTAAGTGTGTTGAGTATGTGAGACCGAATTTGAACTCAGGTCCTGTTGACTCAAGTGCTCTCTTCACTTCTCCATCTAGCTGCCCCATAACCTGACATTTCTATGGAATAACAATGGGTGACATTTCCCTCTTTATGTACACTGTCTTATTTGATTCTCATGACTCTAGGAGTTAGATGCTATTATTATCCTCATTTGAGAGATGAAGAAACTGAGGCTCAGAAAAGTTAAGTGACTTGCCCAGGGTCACTCAGCCAGCGAATGTCTGAATTTAGATTTCTTGACTTTAAGTGCAGTGCTCTGTCCGTGACGCTGTACTAACTCCAGAGGCCATGCTGGGTAGGGTGTTGCAGGTAGAAAGGATCCCCTTGTCTGACTTCCCATCTAACCCCACCCAAGAAGCCCCACTCCCTCTCATTGTGGTACAGAATTACTGAAGCACTGTGAATGATTCTGTATCATTTCCTTTAAAAATTTTTAGTTTTAGATGAGAATTCGATAAAGATGGATCCATTTTGGCTCAAACTCAAGATGCCATGGTTGCTACAGTTCTGAAAGGACCGGCAGCATTCTTAGGAAGCATTGTAAGGACCTCATTGGGACCTTACTGTTTTCTCTGAAATGCCTGTCTCATCCATCCTTTTAACCCTCACTATGACCACTGTATTCACATCCCCTTCCCGTCACCCTCACATTAGTGCAGCTCAATTTAATAATTAATGCCAGGCACTGTGCCACGCACTTCTAGAGGTAAAAAAGACAAAAGTAAAACAGTTGCCTCCTCATGAGGGATGGGGAGCAAAATGTCCACAGTTAAGTCAAGACAAAGTATATGTGATGAAAATATTGGCTGACTTCTGTAATTTCCTTTAAAATTTCACCTTCTATAGGTGGTCTTCCCCAGCCCTCTGAATTTCAGTGCCTCCCCTTTGTAATAATTTCCTATTTATCCCCTACATATACATATATATATATGTAGGGGATATAAAGTATATATATATAATATGTATATATATATATTTTTTTTCTTTTTGGAGGGAGGAAGGCAGGGTAATTGTTGTTAAGTGACTTGCCCAAGGTCACATAGCTAGTTTTATGTTAAGTGTCTGAGGCTGGATTTGAACTCAGGTCCTCCTGATCCCAGGGCTGGTGCTCTATTCACTGCGCCACCTAGCCACCTCTATAATTTGCTTTCTCTACATTTCTTTGCGTGTTGTCTCCCCCATTAGATTGTAAGCTTCTTGAGGGCAGGGACTGCTTTTATCTCTTCTTGTATCCCTACTACTTGGTAGAGTGTCTGGCATGTAGTAGGCATTTAATAAATATTGATTGATTGGGAATGTGATGAAGAGTAGTAACATGGGGCCAGGGTTTAGGAAAGTTCTCATGTAGGAAGGAGAATTGAGCTGAGTCTTTCAGGAAACCAGAGATTCTGCAAGGTATAAGTGAAAAGAGAGAGCATTCCAGGAATAGGGGACAGTCAGTCCAAGGATGCAGAGGCAGGAGATGGAATGTTGGGAATAGCAGACAGACCAGCTGTGTAGGAATATAGAAGGTGTAATGGAGACTAACGTTTAATCGGCTTGGAAAAACAGGTTGGAGCCGGATCGTGTAAGACTTTAAATGTCACATGGAGCAGTTTGTGTTTTATCCCAGAGGAGAGCCTCCTAACTGGTTTCTCTAAACCTAGGTTCTCCATTTCCATATGAACATGTTGCAGTTCTTGTATTGCTACTAGATGGAGATATATTCAAATGGTTTGGACTAGTGGACCCTCAAAATAGATGACAGGCATGTGAAAAATGAAAGTGACCTTTTGGGGTTAGGATATTTCTAGCTGGAGCTGGGATACCCTGAAATGTCCTCAGGTGTCCCAGTGGGAATACAACTCAGCTGCCAAATGAATCTTCCCTAAACTCAGCTTGTAGCGTGTCACTCCTGTACTAAAACAGTACTCTGTGGCTTTTTTTTGTCTACCATATTGAATATCCCCTCCACTGGAGGCCTCTTCTGATGCCTCCTCATGGTACAAGGGGGACTTTAAGGTCTCGGAGACTATGCCAACAAAACACAAATTCTGGCAGACTCAGCAACAGATTATGTTTCTTCTGTTGTCTGAGAATCAGCTTTGCTAAGTTTGAAGAAACTTGTCCATAGAAGGTTGCCCACTGGGGACAAATTTTTTTGTTCATAGAAACTCAGGAAGGTCATTAACTAAGTGTGTGTGTGTGTGTGTGTGTGTGTGCGTGTGCGTGCGTGCACGCGCGCATATGTGTGTATATGTGTATGTATGTGTATGTGTGTTTATGTGTGTGTATGGGGCTATGTTCTATGTTGAAGGGAGAGATTGCCCATCCAGAGAAACGTATGTATCTTTTGCTGCAGGAGATCTGAACTTCTCTGCCTTGACTTTAAGCTCTCTATAATGTCTCCATCTTATCTCTCCAATTGTTATTTCCCATTACTCCCCAGCATACATCCTCTGATTCTGTCTAGTGCCATATTTCTCAATTAAACTAAACTTCAAGGGATCCCAAAGTGTGATTCTTCTCCCCTGATGACTACATTTCAGTTAAACCCCATCACCTCTATCTTGATCCACCTTTGACTCAGTGACAAAAATTCTAAGGTATCTCTCTTCATAGCCTCAGTTCAGTTTAGTCTAGGATAGGAGTTCTTTCTTTCTTTCTTTTTAAAGGCAATCGGGGTTGAGAGACTTGCCTAGGGTTATACAGCTAGTAAGTATCTGAGGCTGGATTTGAACTCAGGTCCTTCTGACTCCAGGGCGAGTGCTCTATCCACTGCACAACATAACTACTCCTAGGACAGGAGTTCTTAACTTTGTGTGTGTATAATGGATCCCTTTGGCAGTCTGATAAAGCCTATGGACCACTTTTGAGAATAGCACTTTTAATTAATTGAAGGAAATACTGAAGTTCAGTTAGAGTTTAGTGAAAATAAAGATAAAATGTTTTTATCCCATCTAGAGACTTCCTCTGAATGCTGTAGGTTAAGAACACCTTGTTTAGGGGCTCTTGGAGAATGGCCCACAGGAGCCAAGGTGGTAGAACAGAGGGAGAAGGAAAAAGAAGAATCAGAACTGTAGCATAGAGGATAGAGATCTGGAGCTGGAGTCAAGAAGATCTGGGTTTGAATCCCACCTTGGACAGTTACTGGCTGAGTGACCCTCCACAAGTCACTTCTCTAGGGCCTCAGTTTTCTCATCTGTAAAATGAGGGAGTTTGCTTTGTGATCTCAAAGTTCCTCCCAGATGTAAGTCTATGAGTCTATGGTCCTATGATCTCAAGTAGCAGCAGCTTTGTGGACCAGTGACAAATCCCCATGAAATACTGGCTTCATGGGTTGTGTTATGATCCCATAGTCATTCCAGGTTCATCTCCCCTCTGTGTCTGTCTGTACAAATGGTGCTGTGCTAGCCTCCAGTGCCTTCCCTCCCTTCTTGCCTTCCTCCTCCTCTTATTATTTCATCTCTTCCATTTCTTCACTTTTCCTCTGTGTAATCAGTCAACTAACCAATCACCAAGCATTTACTAAGTACTTACTATGCACCAGGCACTGCTAAGCTCTGGAATATAAAGCAGGAGCAAAAACAATCCCTACCCTCCAAGGGCTCAATTCTAATGGGGGAAAGATAGTATCCACAAATCAATACAAACAAGATAAATGATAGTTATCTCTTCTTTATTGAGGGCATGAGGAGTGGACACCTCCTCCATATGGAAAAGGCATGTAAAATTTTTTTGGCCTTCCCTTTGAGCCACAGAAGTCTGAATTATTATGATATTAAAAGAAAAAATGTTGATATTATACAATACTATAAATATTTTTAATGCATTTCTGAGTTTCTAAACTTTTTCTGTGTTTTCATATGTCATCTACATCTTCCACAAAACTCCCCCCAAATTCAAAATTGTCATTTAATTTCTTTTTCTTGCCTTTTTGGAGGGGGGAAGGCAGGGCAATTGGGGTTAAGCAACTTGCCCAAGGTAACACAGCTGGTAAGTGTTAAGCATCTGAGGCTGGATTTGAACTCAGGGCCTTCTGACTCCAGGGCCAGTGTTCTATTTTACATTACTTACATTACTTAGCTGCCCCCTCTCATTGAATTTCTTATGCTGACCTGACATATGGCAAAACTGGAATGGGGAAAGTCATAATATGGGAGGGATAAATGTAGATAGAAAACAACTTTAGAGGAAATGGCACTGACACCCTGAGGGACCCAGGAAAGTCCTCCTGGAGGAAGTGGCATGTGAACTGAGGGAGCCAGTCTTTTCTCCCCTGCTTGACTGTAAGCTCCGTGAGAGCAGGAATTTTTTTTTTTGCTCTTTCTTTTTAATACCCCTTAGGTATCCAGCAACCATGCTTAAGTCACTTCACCTTTGCTGAGTGTTAGAATAAAGAGTTATCTCCCAGGGCTGGACTCTAGGGCTATATAAGAAATACTGGAGGGAGGGGGCAGCAGCTATTTTCCTCATCACTTGTCCTATCAGACCTCATCCTTCCTTTGCTCCCGACCCACTAACATTCAACTAGGAAACTACCGGTTGATGCTCCAGAACCAGAAATGGTAAGAAAACCATTTTCTGCCCCATTTTCATAAGAAATTGGGGGTTACTATCCAGAACTGTTAAATATTAAAGGGCTTTATTAACCTTACATTTAATTCTAGTCTCTGTACCAGATTAATAGTTCACCTCCTCTAGAAGTCACTGCCATTCTACTTCTTCCTAGAAGTCACTACCATTTAAAAAAACCTACTCATGGAAAAAACCCAACCTATTCATGAACAAGATGAGATTGGACTGCTCCATTGGACTAATGAAATAAATAGTTAAAGACTCCTTAATCTGAGAGAATGCGTATGGACTGATGGTCAAGGATAGAGTTTCAGGAATGAAATAAAGCATATATTTTATTTATTCTTTTATTAGATTCCTCAGAAAGATTTATTAAAAGAACATTTGTTTCATGGAAAAACCACTGTGTGACTCCATTTTAAAATGTTGCTTTATTCAAATATATTTTTAAATGTTAAGAAAAAAGGCCTGATTTTTAAAAAATTGTGAGCAAGTTTGAAGAGAGGTAAAAGTTCACAAGAATGGTTAGTGGCTAATCTTTAGTATTTGGTATAAATTGGGGGTTTTATAGCAGTTTGGTTTTAAGAACAAGAGTAGGATCACTCAGTAGGAGGAAAATGCCCTCCAAATTGGAAAGAGAAAATCATTAATTTTTACACAGAGAGCCTTGGACTCAGGAGGACCTGAGTTCAAATGTGACCTCAAATACTTAGTAGCTGTGTGACTCTGAATAAATCACTTTGCCTCCTCCTCATCTATGTGCCTCAGTTTCCTCCTCTGTAAAATGAGCTGGAGAAGGAAATGACAAACCACTCCAGTATCTTTGCCAAGAAAACCCCAAATGGGGTCATGAAGAGTTGGACATGATTGAAATGACTCAACCACAGAAAAGCCCTAATGTGGTACAGGCTGGCTCTGCTGTTTACTAGCTGTGAGACCTCAGGGTCAATTATTTCATCTCAGTTTTCTCTTTAGAAAAATAAAGGGGATGGGTCCTTCGTTCTGATTCTAACTCAGCTGATGAGACCTTAGAATAGTCACTTAATCTTTTCTTCTTTTGACGTGAAAATTAGAGAAAGTAAGCAAATAGAGAGATAAATTGCATTTTCCCATTGAAAATTTAGATAGTGCGAGTCTAGCGCATCAACTAGTAGTGTGAAAAGGCTACAGATGGGAGAAATTCATTTGTAAGAGTTTTTGAGACTATGCTGCTGTGATAAGCCCTAAAATGCCAAAGTGACAGCCAAATTTGGAACTTCCCATCTACTTTAGAAGTCTTCTAACTCTACAAAAAAAAAGTTTGTGTTTTGTCTTACTTATCTCAGAGAAAGGACTATAGCTAAAAGAAATAGCGATTGTTAACATTTAAAGATTAGTGTGAAAGCTACCAGACAGTTCCTATATTTGTATTTCTTTAAATCTTGCTCTGAATTATGTGGATTTTTATTTTTAGTAATTAAAGATGAATTGTTATGATTTATTTTACTTAGCAGTTTATTTTTTATAGAAAAATATAATTGGTTGGAAAAGTATACTATATTCCTTCTTCTTTTCCTTCCTAATATTCATGCCCTATACTATAGGGCTATAGGAAGATCAGTTACGAATCACAGTTGCATCTCAGGTTACCCAATTACAGAGACAGCGCTTAAGAAGAGAGAGTCTCTGAAGGGTTAGTCTTGAGGACTCAGATCTAGAAAATTATATTAACTGTTACAAATTTTAAAGGGCACTTTTTTGGATAATCTGGTTGTCCAGGTGCTGAGGCCAAGACCCCAGTGATATCTTATCCAATCAAAATAATAATGTAGGACATAAATAAAATTGGGTATTCTTTAACACCACAGCTTCAGAACTGGAAGGGGCTGTCTAATCCAATACCCTTCATTTTACAGGTGAGGAGACTGGGCTAAGGTGAGTTGCCTACGTCACACAAATTCAGGGCTTTTTTTGATATACTATACTTCCTTGTTTCTAGTCCAGAAGAGCAAGATAGGGAATTTGAGTATGTCTTGGTGTTTCTGTATCTTCTAAATATTTGTAATGAAATTGGTTTAGCTCTCTAAAGGCAGGAGACAGCCTGAAGCTATTAACCAAGAAGTTTCCTGCTAACTCAGCCCTAGACAGAACCATAGATTTGGAGCTAAAAGATACCTGATCATCAAATTCAGCCCTTCATTTTCCATGAGACACTAAGGACCAAAGAAGCTAAATGATTTATTCAGAGTCTCCAATATAATAAGTGTTTGAGGCAGGGTTCAAACCCAAGTTTTTCTGACTCCAACTCCAGTCCTAAACTCCTGGTGACCAAAGGTTGTGGTCTTAGGTCATTCTCTGTTTCCATAAGGGGCAAGTCAAGAAATTATAAGTGAAGCTTTCTGTAGCTTCAAGGAACATATTTGCATGGTTATCTTTTGTCAAGTTAACAGTGTGGGTTTTCTAAATGGCTGTTTGTCTAAAAAGAAATAAAAAGTTTTGAGTCTATTGGTAGTCAACACTATAATTTCAGCTGGGAGATAGCTATAGTTTAGGTTTGAAAATGCTGCAATTAAGATTGCAAAATGATTTTCATTAGTCCCAGTGTGCCAGCCCCAGTCCTCACTTGTAACTTGCCTCTGAACTTCTCTGTGTGTTTGTGTATATGAGTACTTGCATGGGTGTATACATCAGAGTCCATTAATCTGCCCTTCTTTCTGCCTTGGTGAATCTCAGCCTTCCACCTGAGGTTTCTTGCTCCACTTCTCATTACACCCTGGCCTCCCTTGTTCTTGCCTCTAACATATGCCTCCGTTATGACCCCAGTGCTTCCATCCACACTGGTTCCTCTGGCCACTTGTTTCCTCCACTCAATGCTTCATTCCCCTTTCACTCTCATCAACTATGTTACCCCTGTTTTGTTCCTTTCATCTTTTTATTAATTCAGTTTAGGATCCTTGGTAGCTCTCTTAGTCATTTTGGTTCACTGGAAGGAATACTGGATCTGAAATAAGAGGACCTGGGATGGTATGAAATCTTGGCTTTACCATGTGCTAGGGCAGCTACATGTCTCAGTGAATAGAGTGCCAACCTTAGAGTCAGGAAGACTCATCTTCATAAATCTGGCTTTAGATGCTTACTAGCTATGTAGCCATGGGTAATTCACTTAACCCTGTTTGCCTCAGTTTCCTCATCTATAAAATGAACTGGAGAGGGAAATGGCAAACCAGTTCAGTATCTTTGTCAAGAAGACTCCAAATAGGGACACAGAGAGTCAGACAGGAGTGAAAACAACTGAACAGCCACAAAGGGGTGAGACCTCCGTACTTCACTCCAAGTTTTCTCCTCCATAAAACGTTCTCTAATCTTGACTTTAGTATTTATTAGCTGTTAGATCTTACACTAGTCACCTAACTTTTTTTTTTTTACCCCAGCTTCCACATCTGTAAAATGAAAGTTTTAGAACAGATGATTCTGAAGACTCCTTCCAGGTCTGAATCTATGAGTCTAGGAGCCTAAGTTTTGAGCCTCAGTTTCTACATTTATGAAACGGGAATTATAATAACCTCTCCTTTGCCGAATAGGGTGGGGGGGCCAAGTAAAATGGTGGATATGAATGTACTTTGTAAACTGTGAAACCTCTGTATAAATAGAAAGGATGATTTTTCATGAGACTGTCTTGTCTCCCTTTCCCTCTCTTCCTATCCTTTATTGGCTGGAATAAATTAGAGAACAATCCCAGACAGCAGAGAGCTAAAGTGAATATAATCAAGTGCTAAAAATATATGGTGTTGAGAATAAGCACTCGGAGCCGCCAGGGCCAGCCCTAAGCCATTCTTCCGCCACCCTGGGCAACTGCCTGTTCTTGGCTGAGAGCTGCCAAATTAGAGACACTCCTTAGCCTCTCTCTTAGACGCACAGATTTCTATTTAAAAACAAATTAATTCTGAGTAAAAAAAACAATTCTTTTTCTCTTAGACTCAAAGATCACCAGAGCTATAAGGTACCTTAAAGAGCATGTAGTCCAACCCCCCACCCCACACACATTTAACCCATGGGAAAACTGAGTCCCAGAGCAAAGGAAAGAGACTTGCCCAAGGTCTTACAAATAATAAATGTTGAAGGTGAGGATTGAACTCAAGTCCTCAGACTCCAGTCATGGCTTTTTCCGCTGTAATACTCTGTCTTTCTATTATGGCAGAGCTGGATCTGAATCTTATTTCTGCCACTTACTACCTGTGTTACTTTTAGCAAATCACCTGAGTCTTAGTTTTACCTTCTGTAAAAATGTAGAGCTTGGACTATGTGGTCTCTGAAGTCCCTTCCATCCCTGAGGCTTTGATGCTAAAGAAAGTGTCATTTTCAAAGAACATTGCTTGGCTACCTTAAACATCTTTGCTGCAGCCTCTGGTCCCTTGGAAACATTGGAGGTCTGCAGTCCGGAACTGGAGCTTTCCGAGGGAGGCCCATAGTCCTTCTAGTTCAGGCATGGGGCCAGCTCATGAGGCCAGTAGCAGAATTTAATCACTCCACAGCCAGCCTGCATGAAGTAGATTTTCCTTGGGATTATGTCACTTTCTCTTGCCTCCCTTCAGCCCATTTCTTTGCTCTAGGGAGCTGTGTTTATGACACATGTTGGGGGTCATGGAATCTTACGCACCCCTGCAAGGAGATGGGTGTTGGGAACCATCTCTTCATGCATAGGAGAGTAGCAGGGTGTGAACCTAGCCACCAGTATTCATGACAGCTGAGTCTATAAGGTCTCCAGAGGAGTGTCTAATAGGCTCCTTTGGAGGCAGCAGCCTGGGCCTATATCCACAGAACCACCCAATGCCACTTCCTCTGGGACCTTTGGCCTGAGGTCCTGAGGGAATTAGGGGTCAGAACTTTAAAATAGTAATCTTGGCTTCTCATGCCATATCCCACTCCCAAAAGGGCCTCTTGGTAGCTAGTAATGGCTCTGACATGCAGGCAGGAAACCATGGAAAGAGATTCTGACCCAGCCCTATTGCTGTGGAGCAAGAGATCTGTGTTTTGAGGGTGTGGGGGGTATGGGGAGGGAACCTTCAGATGTGCCCTGATCTGCGCCAGCTGTGGATTTTCATGGAAAGAGATGGTGTATGTGGGCGGCCAGGGCTGGTGAGGCAGGAAAGAGGGGAACAGCAGGTTGGAAGGGACTTGCCTTGGCAGAGTTGTGCTGGGCACCTTGCCCAGGAGTAGAGTGTTCTGCTATTAGTGTGTGTGTGTGTGCGCGTGTGCGTGTGCATGCATGTGCATGTTTTCTTCAAGAACATAGAATCTCAGAGCTGGAAAAGGCCTTAGAGACTAACCCCCTCATTTTACAGATGAGGAATCTTATCCATGTGGTTTTCCCTTCTCTCAGCCCTCTCCTTAAAAAAAAAATCCATAACTTGACACTATTTGGTTTGAAAGGAGTGGGGGGATGGGAACACAGGAAAGTTTTGCCAAAAAATGAGAATGTAAGAGGATCATCTGGGGATTTGGTGGTGCCATTTCCAGAAAGCTTATAAAATCCATGGTTTCCTTTCAGAGAAGATCCAGCCTGGAAGGGACCTCTAATCTCCCTCTCCCTCCTTCCCAGCCTTGTTTTCCATGTGAAAGAAATAAAAGCAACTACCAAAATCCTGTCATCTGACTGCACATCTTCTGGAGGTCACCAGTGTTAGAAAGCAGCTCAAATGTTTATTGTCTGTGTCCTAGAAAAAGACTGTGTTCTGTGCTGTCACCTTTCCTGCCCCAGGTAATACTGTCAAAAGGATACTAGTACTTTATCTCAGATCCCCTATAGAAGATGTGGTATAGAATTCCTTGCCTTTTCTCAAGAACAGGGGTCCTTAATCTATCTAAATATCATAGACCCCTTTGGCAGCTTATAAATCCTATGAACCCCTTAACAGAATAGTGTTTTTAATGCATAAAATAAAATACTTGGTATTAGAAAGGAAATTATAGTGAAATACATTTATCAAAATCATTAAAAAAAAAGTTAATGGACCCAAGGTTAAGTAGTACCTTTGCATTTCAAGGCTGTGGGGGCAGCAGGGCCTCATCAGGAATGCTATGCCCTTGGGTCCCCAGAAATAATAATAATTCCTGTTTCTATAGCCCTTTATAGTTATAAAACACAGAGGAACTATGGGAAGAGTTTTAGATTTGGAGTCAAGGGACCTGGATCAGAACCTTTGCTTTGACTCTTTACTAAGAAGACTGTCCATAGTTCCGCTTAGCTATAGACAGAGACCCTTGATATGCCTGAGCTGATGAAAGGCTGTGATCTTAACAGAAGTAAAGTAGCTGGACAAGTCATTTCATCTTTGTGGGCTCTAGTTTCTTCCTTTGGAAAACAAGAGGGTTAAGTCAGGTGATCCTTACAGTTTCTCCTTATTCTAAGATCAAGTTTAGTTCTCCAGCCTATTAGTCGTGGGATCTGAGAATTAGAACCTGAAGGAATTTTATAGGGCCTCATATTTGATTAGACCTGGTCCCTTTGGTCCTAGAGTATGAAACAAAGATCAATTAATTAATAAGTATTTATTAAGCTCCTATCTTGTTCCAAATTGCTCACTACCAATGAATACAAAGACCCAAAAAATGGGTGTAATTTGCAAAGAATCAGATTTAGGCTTGATGTCAAGAAATCTTCCTAATAATTAGAGTTAACCCAAAGTAGATTGGGCTACCCAAAGGGGCAATGGGTTTGGAATTCTTCAAGAAGAGCCTGGTTGACCATTTGTTGGGTAGGTTATAGTGGGGGTTCCTTTCCAGTATGGGGTGGATTAGATGGCCATAGAGGTGCCTCCTAATGTTCAGAACTGTCAGCTAGTCCAACTGCCTCATTTTACAGATGAGGATATGAGGCACAGGAAGTTTATAAGACTTATAGATTTATAGATTCAAATAATAGCTCTTCACCATTTTCTGGGTAAAGAAAGAAGCTCAGAAAGGTTATAGAATATAGATTTAGAGCTAGGAGATACCTTGTAAGCCACCTAGCCCAATCCCCTTATTTAGTAGACAAGGAAACTAAGGTAGAGTAAGTCATCCAGAGGTTAACTTTCATGTCTTCTAGCTCCAAGTCTGGGGCTCTTTCCACTATTCCACATTTCACATAAAAGCATAAATCATTAGAGCACAGACATCCCAAATGGTCAGTGACCCAATGTGCTTAGTGTCCTGAGGGATGATAGGATTGTAGACTGAGAGTAAAAAAGAATCTTAGAGACCATCTGGTCTAACCTCTTCATTTTGCTGAGAAAGTGAAATAAGGCCCAGGGACACTTAGCCCAAGATCATATAAATAATAAGCATCAGAGCTGAAATTTGAACTGAGGTCCTCTGAGGTCCTCTGACTTCAGAACCGGCCTCATCTGCCAGGGTTGTTTTGTAGTGTATATCTCTAATGCTTTTCCTGAGAACATACTAGGAAAGAGGTGAAGCCAAACATGGTGGCCCACATCTGTAATCCCTGTTACCAGTGGAGGATAAGTCTTTGTTGTTCAGTTGTTTCAGTCATGTCTGATCGTGTGATCCTACTTGAGGTTTTCTTGTCAGAAATACTGACGTGGTTCGACATTTCCTTCTCTAGCTCATTTTCCAGATGAGAAAACTGAGACCAACAAGATTAACTTGCTTAGGTCCATACAGCTAGTAAGTGTCTGAGGCCACATTTGAACTCAGAAAGATGTCTTCCTGAGTCCAGGCCCAGCACTCTATCCACTGTGCTGCTAAGCTCTCTAGGATAAGGCTGGGGGATCACTTAAATTCAGGAATTTTGAGTTTTAGTTGGGCTGAAGTTAATCCAGTATCAGCAGTAATGGCAGTAGTATGGTAAGTCTCTGGGGACAGAATGATGCCAGGTTGCCTAAGGAGAAGCAAACTAGCTCAGATGGGAAAGAACAGAGCAGGTCATGACTTCTGTATCAAAACTCTGAAGCATCATTTCACACATATCAGAAAGGACAAATTATGGAGGGGGTGAGGGAAAATAGTACATAAATAATCTGTTGGTGAAGTTGTGAACTAGTCCAATCATTCTGGAGAAAAATTTTGGATGATGCCCAAAGGGCTGCATGCCTTTTGTTTCAACAATACCACCTCTAGATCTATACCCCAAAGGGATCAAAGGATAAGGAAAAGTACCTTTACATTAAAAAAAATGTTTATAGCAGTTTTTTTGTGTGTTGGCAAAAAACAGGACAGTGAGAGGACGCTCTTAAACTGGGGAATGGCTGAATAATTGTGGCAACAGATTGTGATGGAATACTATTGTGCTATAAAAAAATGACAAAGATAAAAAAACACCACAAGACCTAAATGAACTGATGCAAAGTGAAGTAAGAAGAACCAGGAGATCATTATACACAGTAACAGCAATGTTATAGAGGACCAACTGCGAAAGACTTGGCAATTCTTATCAATACATGATCCAAGGCAACTCCAAAGGACTCATGATGAAAAATGCTACTCACCTCCAGAGAGAGAACTGATGAACTTTGAGTGTAAACTGAAATATAATTTTCTCTCTTTTTCTTCCTTCCTTCCTTCCTTCCTTCCTTCCTTCCTTCCTTCCTTCCTTCCTTCCTTCCTTCCTTCCTTCCTTCCTTCCTTCCTTCCTTCCTTCCTTCCTTCCTTTCTTTCTTCCTTCCTCTCTGTCCCTTGATATGGCTAATATGGAAATGTTTTGCATTATTTCATATGTATAATTGAAATCAATTTGCTTGCCTTCTCAATGGGTGGGAAGAGAATGTGGAACTCAAAATTTAAAAAGAAAACATTGTCCAAAATAAATAAATACAAAATAGAAAAATATTTTTGTAAAAATAAACAAACAATCCCACCCCTTCCCAAATCCCCAAACCTTCTGTATTGATCGATATTGGGTCTGGGCTGGTGAGTGGCTACTATACTTTTAGCCCAGGTGACATAGGCAAACCCAGGCTCAAAAATAAAAACAAACAAACAAAACCAAGAAACAGTTGAGCGAGTCTCAAGTCAAAGCTGGAACTAGTCACTTTTGTGACTGGGCACCACAAGCCACATTCAAGGTAAGTTCCATGAAACTCACCCTCAATCAACTTTTAAAACTAGGACACTGATGACCCTGGTCAGTGGAGATCCTTGGACACTTTGAGGTTGCTCCTGCCTGGAGGAGGGGGTTGTTGTTGGCAGTGGTGTAGAGTGGGGGAATGACTGAGGAGTTCACTTGGAAAGCGGGTCACCTGGTAATGTCCTATTTTCAATAATTCTTCTTGCTAACAGGGTGCTGATTTCCATTCCTTCTTTCCATTTTCTACCCCTAAATTTAGCACCTTGGTACAAAACCCACATTGCCCTGCCCCAGTTAAAGCTCTGTCTCCAGTTATCCATTGCATGACTGCAAAAAGAATTCCATAGCATTTCTGATCTCTGACAGTGGTAGTGCCAAAGCCTCCCTGCCAAACTCCAAAGTTCTACTCCTAAGGAAGTGACTCTTTATATTTGGTAATGGAGAGGAGGTGATTCAATTCTATTCAGTTCAATTCAATTCAACAGTCATTTGTTGAAGAACTTACAGCATGATAAGAGAGGTAGGTCTTGGGTTTGATTACAGTAGTCAATGAAGCATCCTTGGCCAAGTGTCCTAATAGAATGTAAGTTCCTCAAAGGGCAAGGCTGATTCACTTCTGTGTTTGTCTCCCTTAGCAGCAATATCTGGCACATAATATAATAAAGGCATGTTGATTGATTCTACTAAAGGTTCAAAATATTATTTCTGGAACTTTCTCCCCGTCCTTATTATTTCACAACCACACCATTCTGCAAAATGGTATAACAGGAAAAGTGCCAGATTTAGTGTCAGATGTCTGACTTAAAACCCTGGCTCTGATATTTACTCTCTGTGTGTCACCTAATTTCTTTCTTCCTCAGTTTCCTTTTCTGTAAGGTCTCTTCTAGCTTTAAACCTAGGATCTAGGATCTTTAATCTTCCAAACCTTGAATTTCTTTTCTGAATTACCCTTGTAAAGGGTGAAGGATTATGGGATTTGGAACTTGAAGAGACCTTAGAACAGAGATATGAAGCATGTGGCCCATGGGATGCGTCCCACAACACTCTTGAGTGGGCCTGAAACATATTAAAATGTAATTGGGAGGAGCGGCTAGGTGGCGCAGTGAATAGAGCACCAGCCCTGGAGTCAGGAGGACCTGAGTTCAAATCTGACCTCAGACACTTAACCCAAAAACTAGCCGTGTGACTTTGGGCAAGTCACTTAACCCCAACTACCCTCCAAAAAGCAAAAAAAAAAAATGTAATTGGGAAATATTTAACAAAATAAATAAAAATATAATAGGACATAGATAATGTTGACATGTGGTTTTCTAAGTCAACAGGCAGCCTGAAGAAATCCTTATGTCTGGTTTAGTGACCCCCATTCCTGTTTGACTTTGATGCCACTGGAATTGCAACCCACTGCTCTGACTTCAAATTCACCACTCTTTACACTATTCCTGGATGGCTTAAGTTATGGGTTTCCTTCCTTCTTTGGAGTTGGGCTGTATTGGTGCAACCTCAGCAGACAGGGGCTCTGTCTTTAAAGGCAAAGGCCTCCATCATTCCCCACCCCATCATTATTTTTATCTTATGATATTTATTCCTAGAATGCTGGCAAGACCCCAAGCCACCCTGACAGATTGTTGGACCTAGATTTGCCATCATCCCAGGCTTGGTCATGTGTGGATTCAGCAGCCAGAGTAAGGTCCCAATCAGGGCTTAAATCTCTTCCTGATTCCCTCAGGTAATAAATCTTAAAGATTTGACAATGATCCCTGAGATTTGGGTGTCCAGGAAGCTATAGAATGGAGTTGACTGGATGGGATTCTCCACTGTCAAGCCCTAGAAACCTCTGAGACTGAAAACGGTTTTGTTATTTGTGAAGGAAAGCCACATAGAAAGGGTAACAGAAGGTGGGATTTTATACAGATATAAAGTAGTGCATTGGACTTTATGGGGTGGGAACTAACTCCAAGTTCTACCCCTTGCTACTAATTGGCAAGTCTTCAACTGTCTCCAAAACTCAGTTTCCTCATCTGCAAAATGGGAATGGTGCCTTCAAATGGGAAGGTTTTGGGGCAAGTGTTGCACAATGGGAGAAAGCGTGATGGGACCTGGTACAGTTCCTGGCACTTAAAAAAATGCTTGTTGATTTGACTTGATGACTTGACCTGGGTTTACATGCTGCATTTCTACTTATTACCTTTCCACCTGTCCTTAGACAAGCCACTTAATTTCTCTGACTTCAGCTTTTTCACCTGTAAAATGCGGGGATTAAACTGGAGGATATCTAAGGTCCCTTCCAGCTCTAGACTTCTGAGAATTTGTGAGAATTTATGAGAATCTGAGAATATCTTTGTAAATAATAAAAGCCTCTGGGTGTGCAAGGTTATGATGATAACAAAGAAATATGTCTCAGTATAATGGGAAGAGCTCTTGGCTCAACTTTGTTACTAACCCTTTGTACACTCAGGAAGAAGGACTGTCTGAGACTTTCCTTATACTTTGTCATGGCATGATATTCTTCTCTTATTTTGAGCTGTCCCCATTGTTGGACATATGAAAAGTACTTTGTAACCTCAAGTGCTACATAAATAAAATAAGAATTAGTAAGAGTACACATTTAGTGCTGGAAGGGACTTTAGAGGTCATGTAGCCCAACCTCCTTCATTTTACAGAGAGGGAAACTGAGGCCCAGAAAGGCTGGCTAGTCTGAAGTCTAATAGATAAGAGGAAGAGCCAGCATACTACACTACAAATTTATTGCTTTTTCTACTGCCCCTAGCTGTCAAATGAGGGGATGGGAAAACCCTGAGGGTAAAGGGGGAAAAATTCCTCTTATTTGCATAAAACTCTCCATAGCAAATTCATTTGTGAAGATAGGAAGAAATGATATAAAGGAAGGAAGAGAAAAGGAAAAGAGAAAGGGGAGAGGAAAGAAGGAAGGAGAAAGGGAGGAAAGGAAAAAAGAAGATGGGAAGGATGAAAGGGAGAAGTGAGGGAGAAAAAAATGAAGAAAAAAGGAAAGAAGGAAGAAAGGAACAAAGGAAGGAAGGAAGAAAAATTCTGAACCTAGGAATAGCTGATAGTAGATGTTTAACAACTGGGAAATTGCTGAACAAGTTGTGGTATATGACTATGTGGAATGTCATTGCACTGTAAGAAATTACAAATCTGAATACAAAGAAATACGTAAAGACTTACATGAGGTGATAGCAAATAAAATAGAGTAACAATGTGCACATTATATAAAAATGATAATAGCCACAAAAATAAATAAAAGAGTATGCAGAAGAAAAAAGAACAGAAGGGGATAGGGAAGAAAATTGGACTTTTATAAAGCTTTTAGCCAAGGTTAATATATATATGTTAATATATATTTATAATACAGTTATATGTATAATATATATTATAATATAGTTATTATACACTATTATAAATATTATATATATATATATATATCTTTTAAAATAAAGAAAGGAGGAGGCAAAACCAGGTAATTTGTAAGACCTTTGGGAGTGCTAGGACCTATTTTCCCTGTGACTGCCAAATTCTTCCAACAATCTCCTCCTCTGCTCACACTTGGGAGATTGGGCCATGTAATAGGCCAGTGCTAATTATCACTTATGACAAAATTAAGGGACAAGAAGTAGTGGGAAGAAGAGATATAGCAGAGGAGAAGACTCTAATTGAATCTTGATCCCAACACCAAAAACAGCCCAGAAAGCTTCTTCTGAGATGCAATCCCTATTGACCTGGGGTGAAGGACCGTTCCTCAGATGGCCAAGGTTGCCCTGCTTGGCTCTGGCCCTGGTTACCTGTTTGTAGAAAATGATATAGGTGAGAGGAAGAGTAGGTTAGAATGAGGACAGGGGAGACCTGTCGAGAAATTTGAGGAAGTCAGGAGTAAGGTGGGGGGAACAGTGACAGAGCAGGCAGGGCTAAGGAGCTTTGGACCATGGTTCTCTTTGTGTCCCCATCCTTCTGGAATTCTTCATCCCAAGTAAGAGGGCAGAGGTGCTGGCTATCCTCTGCAGCCAATTCCTGGGAATCATTGCTGGGGGCAGATGGCAGAACTGTACGTCAGACTAGTGATGGCTAAATGCTTTGCAGTGTTATGGGGCAGGGGCAGGTGGGACCACTCTCCTTATTATATCTCACTGCTTGGTTGCCGTTGCTGACACTGGAAGCTAGAGCTCCTCTAGGATTCAAATGATAATCTCTTTAAGCCTTACTTTCCTCGTCTGTAAAATGGGTATGGGAGTTGGAGAGACATATGGTGGGGATGGATGGACTGGACTGGTCTAACATCTTGACTCTTTGGATGAGAGTAAAAGCAGAAACCTTAACAGAGAAATAACTTCCTGTGCATCTTGGATGCTGGAACTCTTCTGCCCCGGCTACTCTCTCCATCATTTCTCTGTCCCACCTTCTTATCTCTCCCCCACCCCTCCATCTGTTTATTTAAATGCTCCCTAACCTGCTCCCTTGCTGCTGCTGTCACGGAATCGGGGATCTCCCAGTATGGTTAGAATGCAGACAGACACACCTCCCCCGCTCCCTCCTGCCCTGAACTTGAATGTTTCCATCCCAGGACACCAGCAGCAGCCTTTCAGACAAAGAGGCCCATTGTGTTCCCTGTCCCCAGTTTCTCTCAATGGTCACAGGGAAGAAGGTGTCTTTTAGCAGGTCTGACCCCAAAGGGCTCTCCCTAACCCTAGGCCCCATCTTTGCCCAGAACTTACCTTTCATGGTCTTGTTAGTCGGGAGCGAGAGGTGGTACGTGGTCAAAGGGGCTCTTGGGGAACTTCAGATGCTTCTTGGAATGACCTGGGAGGGGATAGCTTTGGTGGCCCAAGACAGGATGGCAGGTGACTCCCTAGAGGACTATATGAAGCATCTTAGTGCCCCCTCAACCCAAGGGTTACAGTGAGGAAGAGATTAGCTTTCTGGACTCATCCTTAGCCTCTGGACCTCTCTCAGGGCTCTCTCAAAGGCTTGGGATTTGAGGATTTTAGTTCATGCCCCAGGTTAGAATTGTACCCTGCGGTGACTCCTCCCCACTGGCATTTGCTGCCTACAGCCTGGAGCTGACACAGCTGTTCTCTCTAACCATCCCTTCCCACTCACCCAGCAGCAAGTAGTCACCCTCTTTCCCACTAGACATCCAAACTCCAAGTGTGTGATCCAGGCTTCCCGTGCCTCTCTCTCCTTCTCCTCCCTCTCCCAGCCTCGTCACTTCTTGGGCCAGAGCCCAGATCAACTTCCTTGGTATTTTTGAAACTGCCGCGGCCAGGATTTCTTTGTGTAGCTCTTTGCTCCCTGTGAACCGCCCCCCTGTCGCCCCTGCTCCCCTTTAACCTTCGACAACACCCCCGAGTTGCCCTTTGGTGACTCACACCCACCTTGCCCCCAGTGGGAGAAAATGTTTGCAACTCCCTAGGGCGGGGCAGACTGGGATGCTTTCAGCTGACAGGCTCAGGGAAATCTGACATAAAACTCTTCTGCTTCCCCCAGCCCACTCTCTCTCTGGTCTCCCTCCCCTGCTCTCCAGCCCTCCTCCCATCCCCACTCCCTAGTAACTCTAATTGCTAGCAAATGTCAGGTCTCTGGCTGTGCTCAGATTCTATGATTATAGAATCATAGGACCTCGGGGCTGGAAGGGGACTCAGAGGTCATCTAATCCAAGGTTTGTTGGGAGGCTGGAGTTTTCTTTAAGGAGGGAGTCGAACACTTCCTGAAGCCACTGGGTCAGGAGAGAACTGGAGGGTCCGTTAAAGAGAGTCATTTCCAGGAACAGGGAGGTGATAGCCCCACTCTGCCCCATGGGACCTCATCTGCATTACCTGATTGAGTTCCATATCTATGTCATGTTGTTGTTACTGTTGTTGTTCTTAGTCCTTCATCCTAGAAGAGGATCAACTGCATCAGGAAGGTGATGTCTTAACTTGTAAGTGAATTGGATTTAAGTGAGGCAGAGCTGTGCAAGTCGTCAGCCTCACTCTTTCCCCCAGAGCCCCTGGAGTCCAGTGGCAAGACTTCGTCTGCAGTATTGCATTGAATTGCATCTCCTTCTCATATAAGGATCATTTGAAGAATTGGAGACATTTAGCCCAGAAAAGAGAAGACTCAGGGGAATATGATTACTGTATTCATGTATTTGGAGTGCTGTTGCATGGAGGATTAGATTTGTTGTTTCTGGTCCCAGAGTGAAGAACCAGGAATAATAGGTAGAAGTAGCAAAGAGACCAATTTAAGCATTTAAGTCAGGGGGATCCCTTTCAGTTCTCAGGTTCTGTGATTCTATAAGATATTATTTATTGGTCAGGATCCCTGCAGTTCTGCGGTTCTCTATTATCTATGAAGGGTACTGGGTAAGCCTTAAACATCTGTGGGTCACCCTTTTGGATGGCTCTGCTGATGGCCAATGGGGAACCACAACTTGTTCAATGAAGAACAGAGGTCCTTCCTAGCATACCCTCAATTGCCTTTTGTCCCTATCTTCGTTCAAAAGAGTTCTAACAGGCCTATGTTCTGTTCAGTTATTGGCCATGGGGACAAGTAATGGGCAAGGGTCAGTGGGCATGTTTTATGAATGGAATCCACAGTCTATGTAGAGGGTGTCCTGTCTGAGTAACTCACAGAAGGTGTTGTGAGTGAATTCAGCCAGTGATGCAGTTATCTTGCTGATCATCTGATGTGCCTAGGGGTAGTGTACTGAGTGCCCTACGTTTGAATCCTACTTCTAATACTTACTAGCTGTAAGACCATGAAAAATAACCTTCACTTTGCCGAGTCTTTGTTTTCTAATCTATAAAATGGGGTGAAATAGAATACAAATTCCTTGAGGTCAGAAACCGCTTCACTTTTGTTTTTGTATCCTAGTGCCTAGTTTGGGCCAGTTACACAGAAGTCACTTAATAAATTTGTGTTTTGTTCAAGTGAGTCAGAGGCATGAACATATCCCACACTAGGCAGTGCTGTGTGAACTTGGAGTCTCAAATATCTGACATACACTGGTTTCATGGCCCTGGATTTGAGTCTCTATCATGATCTGGATAATAGTGCAGCAAAAGAAACTATAAAGGAGCACTGCCAAGCCCTCTAAGAAACCTGGGCAGGGGTTTTCCTGCTAGATCCTGAGGATGCACCCAGATGCACTGGTCACATTGCTTAACATCTCAGGGTCCCAGGCAGCCCCCTAAGATTGTAAGTTACAAAACAGCTACCAATCTGCATTGGGAGACGAGGTTTCCTTCTAGGAGGCTCCCCACGACAAATTCCAATGAAAGCTTCCAGTTCTCACCACCACCACCACCACCACCATCATTATAACTCCTTTGCTGCCTGCCTCACAGGGTTGTGGTGGGGCTCAAAGTAGATAATATGTGTCAAGAACTTTATAAACCTTAAAATGCTATATATGTCACTGTAATTATTATTGTTTAATCAGTCATTCTTTGTGGGCAGCTGCTAGCCGGCTTTCATTGCCTAGAAATACCAGAAAGTTCTTCCAAAACCAGGAACTAAATTAATACCTTTAAATGAGAAAAAATACCATCTAGGAGGCTGGTAACTGGAAAATGTGGTACAAGACCAGACGGGTGGTCTGGTAGTAGTGTCAGAGAAAGTTCTTGGAAGAACAACAATGTGCCATTTTGGTGAGTATGTTGGGGACCACTAAGACAGCGAAGGATGCTTCTTCTAAGTGGAGGAGGGGCTTAAATGAGGTGAGGAGAGTTGCATGCCTTAGGTCTTTGATGGCTTGGCAATGCCTACTGCATTACATGAGGGTTTTTGCTAGGGGGATGAGTGTCTTGAGGTGTGTACATGTCATAGAACTGCACAAAAACTTCATGATCCAATGGATGAAAGGCCACCCAAAAGCCCAGGCCAAGAGTTTCAATATTTTCTAGTATTCCTAGTATCCTTACATGGAGTAATTTGTGAACTACAGATGGAATATAGTCCTGGACTTTTGGTCAGGAGACCTGAATTGGAATCCCCATTAGACATTCACTACGTAATGATGGACAAATCATGTAACCTCTCAGTTTCCTCGTCTTTAAAAGGTGATAATAATATCTATACTATCTGGCTCATGGGGTTGTTAAGAGAAAAATATGCACAGGAATTATTTTATTCTTTGTACTTGAATCCCTCATGCCCAGGACAGTACTCAGATGCCCCATCTCCATTTGAAGAAACTGAAGAAAACAGGGCGAGTGACTTGTGTGGGGTCACATAGCTAGGTAGTGTCTTTAGTCAGACTGAATTCAGATCTTCATGATTCCAGGCCTGGCCCTTTGTAGATTTAGTTTTAAGGGTCCCCAATATTCCCCTAGTTTCACTGCCTCATTTTGCAGATGAGAAAATTTAGGAGCAAAAAGCTCAGTGATGTGCCCTGTAACACAAATGTATTACTTAGGTCTAGGACAGTCTAGAGACCTAGAGAGCCCCTTTAGGTCTTAAGTAGCAGAGGCTGGAGGTAAACCCAGGTCCCCCCATGCCCAATTCAGCTTTTTTCCTGCTCCCATATACTGCTCCTCTTTTGGAAGGGCCTTACAAATTTGAGATAGAAAGGAAGAATTTCTGGAGGACTTGGTATTTGAGTTAGGATCTAAACTAGGATGGGGGGTGGAATTAAACAGGCCAAGAAGGGGAAAAAGGATATTACAGGTCTAGAAAAGATGGCGAGTAGTCAGCAAGCATTTATTAAGGACCTACTGTCTTAAGCACTGGGGATACAAAAAACGCCCAAACCAGTCCCCACTCTAAAGCAGCTCACAGTGAATGGTGGAGACAATATGCTAACAACTTGGATGCAAACAAGATATATACAGAATAAATTGGATATAATTAACAGAGAGAGTAGGAGAGCTAGATGGCCCAGTGGATAGAATGCCCAGCCTGGAGTTAAGAAGATCTGAATTCAAATCCAGCCTCAGACACTCACTAGGATCTTTGGCAATCTCTTAATATATATGACATATACTTATACATAATGTGCTATATATATTTAATCTCTATCTGCCTTAATTTCTTTAACCATAAAACGGGGATGATATTCATACCTACCGCTTAGGGATCAAATGAGATAATATTTGTAAAAAAGCACTTTACAGTGCCTTGTACACAGTAGGCACCTAATAAATGTTTCCTTTCTGCACCAGCATAGTGGCAGTGTTGGGGGAGAAATGAAGACATAGAAGAGAGATGTTACAGTGGGAAAATAGATAGGTCATGGCAATGGTTTGGATGGGGAGGATGAGAGATCATGAGGAGTCAAGGATGATATCTAGGTTTTGAGCCTGGATGTTTGGGAAGGTAGTAGGGCCCTTGATAGTAATAGGGAAGCTTGGAAGTGGGGAGTATTTTTGGGGAAAGATGTTGAGTTCAGTTTTGAACATTTTGAGCAACAATAACTTACAACCCAGCCTATAAATTAATTTAGGTAAGGCTTCATTTTCTTTTTTTTGAGGGAAGAAGGCAAGGCAGTTGGGATTAAGTGACTTGCCCAAGGTCAACGAGCTAGTAAGTGTCAAATGTCTAAGGCTGAATTTGAACTCAGGTCCTCCTGACTTCAGAGCCGATGCTCTATTCATTGCACCACCTAGCTGCCCCAAGGCTTCATTTTCTGCAAAATTACCAACAGTTTTTGTGTGGACCTGAGAGCACAGGGCATATTGTCTTAGCACTGTGCCTGGCAAACAGCAGGCATTTAATAAATGCTTGATGGATTGAGGCTTAGAGTATAATAGCTAACATTTAAAAAGCAACTTAAGGTTTACAAAGTGCTTTACACACATGACCTCATTTGATCCTCGCAACAACCCTATCTGTTTGAATTTTATGGTTATATTTGTACTATTAAGAAAGAATGAACAGGATGGTTTTAGAAAAGCCTGGGAAGACTTATATGAACTTACTCAAAGTGAAATGAGCAGAAACAAGATAGTAAGCAGCAGCAATGCAAGGATAATCAACTGTGAAAGACAGTCCTGTTATTATTTGTATTTTATTAATGAAGAAACTGAGGCTGAGAGAGGTTAGTTGTTTTTCTCAGGGTCACACAGCTACTAAGAGCCAAGATTCACATATTCTAGAACACGTGTTAGTATGAGATAAAACTGGGAAGGTAGATTGGTACCTCTTTGCTGAGAGCTTGAATACCACGCAAAAGTCTGACCTTCACTGAGTAGAGAGGAATGACACGGCCAGATCTTTGCCCAAGAAAGAAGGTTCTAGTAGCAGCATGGACAGATTGGAGGACCTGTTAGGAGGACACACAAAGAATTCAGAAGAGTGGTAATTGTTTGCACTGCGATGGTGATGGCAGGAATAGAGGAAAGGGTAGACACTTATGAGATAGTGTGGAATTGGAATCTATTGGCTCTGGTAATTGATTTGATGAGAGGTGGGGAAAGAATAAGAAATCAAACATAGCCCCCAGTTTATAAACAGGAGAGACTGGTGAACGGTAGCTCTCTGGAAAGAAAAAGTGATGACAGGAGAAGTTTGGAGCTGGGGTGGAGAAGACAATGATAGTATCTCTTTATACTATCTAAGTTTTGGGTGTTTGGAATAGAGAGAGGACATCTGCCTGGAGATGTTCTGTAGGCAGTTGGACACATGGATCTGGAACTCAAAAGAGTCATCGGCACTGGACATACAGACTCGGGAGTCATCTGCTCAGAGGAAATACTTACAAATGAGGGGATCAGTGAGATTGCCAAAGGGAGACGGTAATACAGAGAAAAGAGAAGACAGCCAAGGACAGACCTTTGGCAAACACCTACAGCAAGAGATTGGGGAGAGGGTGAGGAGCTGAAAGAGTTAGAAGAGGAGCAGGTAGAGAAACAGGAGGAAGTGAAAAGTGTGGGATCTCTGAAGCCAAGGGAAGAAAGAACTCATAAATCTTTCAGATAAAAATAATAAAGTCTTAGCAAGGCCAAGTCATTTACGACGGTCATCTTTTTTGGCTAATGAGAACCATCTGGATTTACTTGAGGTTGTATAGGGTTGGGAAAAAGAAAGGAAGTTGGAATGAATTGGGCAGCCAGAGAGTCTGACTCTTTGTGACCCTATTTGGGATTTTCTTGGTAAAGACACTGGAGCGCTTTGCCATTTCCTTCTCCAGCTCATTTTACAGATGAGAAAATGGAGGCAATGAGGGTTCAGTGACTTGTCCAGGGTCACACAGCTAGTAAATGTCTGATGCTGAATTTGAACTCAGGAAGATGAGTCTTCTTGACTCCAGGTCTGGCTCTCTATCCTCTCTATCCACTGTGCCATCTACTTTTCTCAGAAGGAAGATGAAGTTTCACAAAAGGACTTTTAAAAGTATTTGTTGATTAGGGAGTCATTGGCAATCTATGAATAAACAGTTTCATTAGAGAGGTGAGGGCAAAATCTAAGCATAGCTGAAGGGAACCCAGAAGTATCTGGTGTATCAATCCATCAATGAGACAATCAGGAAGTATTTATTAAGCACCTACTATATACCCAGCACTGTGATCGGACTCAGGAGTCTCAAATTACACCCCAGTTGGCCAAATTCACCCAGTATAGGTAGGAACTAAGAATAGTTTTTACATATTGTAATAAAGTGAAACTCTAAAAACTATTCTTAGTTGGAGGGCTCTCCCAATGTAGGCAGCTATAATGTAGGCACTGGAATAGTCCCTGCCCTCAAGGAGCTTACATTCAAAAAGGGGAGTGAATATGCACATATAGCAGTATACATCAAACATATATGAAATAGATACAAAGTAACTTTAAAGGACCAGTAAAGGCCAAGTCATTGATGAAATAAATGTTTTAAAGTTTATCGTGGGACTGTCAGTTAAAGAGGAGAACAGGATTGTTGAGTAACAGTGAGGACCCAGTTTAGTCAGTCAACAAACACCTATTAATCACTTATTATTCACTTGCAATATATAATAATATATCATATTGTATGTATAATTTTACATATGTAATCATATTACTAATCATTTATGTGCCAGGCACTATGCTAAGCACTGGGAATAAAAATTTGAGCAAAAAGAAAGGTAGCCTTACCTTTAAAAAGCTTATGTTCTAATGGAGAGGATAACCAAAAAAGGAAACTAAAAATTGGGGGTGTGTGTGAACGTATCTGGCACAGGAAATGATAAAGCCTGGAGGAGTGCTATCTGAGGGTAAAGGAAGAGGTGGCTGACCTGGGCTTCTTCCATAAAGGGAGGTTCTGTCTAATCAGAGGGAGGCACCCAGGAGCAGAGGGTACTTCCAAGGTATGAGCTGTAGGGATGAAAAGATCTTCCAGGTACACAATTAAACATAGATAGTACATCATAATGGTACATGATAGACAATCCAGAGGAGTGCAGACTCATGGGAAATGAGGAGATTGTGCATCACGAAGAAAATTACGTAACAGATTTGGAGTGGGTGAAATTGGCTTAATTTTCTGATTTCGGCCCTCTACCTTCAGCAGCCCTGCATGTGAAGGATAGAAATCAGAGATATCAGGAGATACCCAGGGATGAGGATTTGCAAACTGAAAATGGCATGAGTTCAGAGGATATTATGGTAACAAAGAGAGAAAGATTAAGACTAGACCATGGCTTTAAGGATGGATATGGAAGAAAGGGAAGTTAGGTTGTGGGACACGGACTGGAGAATATGGATGACCACTGACAATTGTCAGGCAAAGAGTGAGTTTAGTGCAAATGAAAATGTGGGGGACATAGAAGGATAAAAGGTTGTGGTCAAAGACTTTACCAAGTTCATATCTTGGATCTAGTACATTTATACAGATATTGAAATTTAAGATGTGACCATGTCAATGTGTGACTGAAACGGGATGGAAGAGAAAGTCAGAATTGGGGAAGTGTGTGTTCAGGTTGTTAGAGGAATTATCATTGTATATGTTAATCTTCCAAGGATGATGACAGAGGGAGGAACAGAGAGGAACATTATCACCTAGGGAGGCATCAGTGTCACCGGAAAAAGTTGAGAGAATGACCTATAGGTCATCATATAACAGCAACAAGGATGGGGGAAAGCAAGGGACAAAAAGGTTGTATAGTTCTTGAAATAGGAAAGCTCATGAGATGCAATTCCTGTTATGCCTAAAGGTCCCTTGGAACATCTTTCCTGAGAATACCTGATGTCTGATGGATCTGGCTTACAATATCATACCCTACCAGTAGGTCCTGCTATATAATATATACAATCCAGCTTCTATAAGTTAAAGCTTTATGTTTTGCAAAATTAGCTAATGTTGTTTTCCTTAAGAATTCTCTAAGTCTGACATTCTGTATGACAATGTTAGTTAGAAGAAAAGATGCCTATATTTCTACTGGGAGATCTGATCCTGTGCTCAGAGGAATATTTCAGATTAAAATAATGAAGTTTTGGCAAAGCCAAGTCATCTATGATGGCTATCTTTGATCATTAATGAGAGCCATCTGTTTGGGGCTACATGGGGATGGGACAAAGAAAGAGAGATGGGATGAACTGTGCAAAGGGGAATTTATACTAAATCACAGGAAATATTTTTGAATTGTGAATTACATTAGACAATGGAAAAGAGTCCCTACAGAGTTTCCAGAACTCAGGTCATTACATACTAGATTGGAAAGGAAACCTTTATCATTGGTAATGCTTTGAAAAAAAAGTAAGAAGCCAAAGTAGATAAGGTCAGGACTCTGGACAGCCAAGGATATATGATGTGGGAACACTACCAACTTCAGGAGAATGGTGGGGGATTTGTCATGCCATACATCTTGGCCTTACTTATTGTAGGGTAGGAAAGGTTAGATTAGTATGATTGGAATAGCTCTGTGGGTCAATGATACCTGATCTCAGAAGGAAAGAAATGGGATGCATCCAGACAACCTCTCCTTTTCCTCTCTCTCTATAGATAATACCATAGTGATATTCCAAAGGTGTTGGCAGGCCCTTGAAAGCTAACATAGTGAAGGGTGAGGCAGGCCAAGAATAAATATAAGACAGGACTGGGTGGAACTGTCATACTACTCTGCTTTCATTTTTCCTAAGTGACAAAAGTTTTGTACAAGAAACATGCAATTTTCTGTTGGCTTAGAAGCTGCCACCAACTACCATATGTTTTCTTTTTAGGTTAAGAGTACTATATCATATATTGGAGAGAAAAGTGCTAGAAATGTTCACATTTGAACTTATTCTTTTCAGAACTAGTCTCTATGACCAGCTTCCTTTTTGTTCTTTTTTTCCCTGGGTTATGGTAAAGGGGAAATAGTCTGGTTTCATGATCCTGGGAGAGTGGATGACTGTTACAAGCTTTCTCCTTGTCTGTCATTGGGTGAGTCTGGAGGTAGTTCTTGAACCGGTCAGCTGATCAGTTGGTGATGGTTGATGGTGTTACTTGACCTTAAGCTAGTTTGTGAATTCATATCTATTAGATTATGTTTGGAGCCCCAATGTCCTGTTGTTAGTGGTATGTGTGTGTGTGTGTGTGTGTGTGTGTGTGTGTGTGTGTGTGCGTGTGCGTGTAAATAGAGAGATGTTTTCAGGCAACTAGATGGATAGAGTATCTGGCCTGGAGCAAGGAAGATTCTTCTTCCTGAGTTAAAATCTAGCCTCAAACACTTACTAGCTGTGTGACCCTGGGCAAGTCACTTCATTCTGTTTTCCTCAGTTTCCCCATCTGTAAAATGAGCTGGAGAAGGAAATGGTGAACCACTCCAGTATCTTTGCCAAGAAAATCCCAAATGGGTCATGAAGAGTTGGGCATGACTGAAATGACTGAACAACAATGGATATCTAGATATAAGTGTCTCTATAAATATAGATACAGATCAATGTCTCTGTCTAGAGATAGATATAGTTCTGTAGATATAGATAGATGTCCATCTAGATCTATATAGATAGATAGGTAGATATAGAGACAGACAGAGTATTCATTAAGTGTTCATTATTTGTTAGGCTCTGTGCTAACCTCTGGGGATCCAAGCACAAACAATCAAGACAGATCCTGCTTTCAAGGAACTTAGATTCTAATGAGAGAAGACGACATATAAAGGGGAGCAGTAAAGGAGAGGGGAGGACAGAGGAGGGAACCTGGTGAGAAGATGACTGGAAGAGACCCGGAAGCCTGATTACAGGCAAGACAAGGTAAGAGCTTGCCTGCTGGATCTGGGAGAACCAGGCATGATGTCCAAGAAGGGGTATGAAGATGATGGCTAGAGAGTGGGCAGTATGATGAGGAGATGGCTGGAAAGTCACATGGAGGCCTATTCCCAGGCAAGGTGAGGTGGAAGAGGATCCTCCTAAGCCAAAGCTGCTCCACAGACCACCCCGTGAGCAAGATGTTGTTCTATATAAAAATACTGAGGATGGATGTAATTATGGTGCCTCCTGTTTGCATCCAGGCTTTCTACAGTTTCTAGTAGAATAGAATAAGTCTATGTACAGCATGTGAAGATTGCCCCTGGTGGAACAGGTGGATGAGAGCAATCTGCTCCCACAGCTGTGAAGGTGGCTGAAGCAGGTGCTGTGGAATGCTTAGAGCTTGGTTGGCTATTGAAGACACCAAGGTCATTAGCTGCATCCTGGACCATCTCCGCTCATCCTATGCCCTGCCATGGGACTTTGATGACTGGAAGACAGAGTGAGACTGATGACTTCATGCAACTCTGCCTCACTTAAATCCAATTTTTCCACAAGTCAAGACATCACCCTGATGTCACTGGGTATTCTTTGAAAAAAAAAAGGACAAAATAACAGCATGATAGAGCACCTCCTATTCCCTTTGATTTCTTCTGGCCTGGACTTCCAACACACAAATTTGATCTCAAGGATCCATCACATACTTTTTGTGCTGTGCAAGAAACACCCAACTTGTTTCTTTCTCTTCCCTACCATTGCACAGGTGTCTGTGGGTTATCTTTTTTTTTTTTTTGCTTTTTGTGGTGGGGGGGGAGAAAGGCAGGGCAATTGGGGTTAAGTGACTTGCCCAAGGTCACATGGGTAGTAAGTGTTAAGTGTCTGAGGCTGGATTTGAACTCAGGTCCTCCTGACTCTAGGACCAGTATCACCTAGCTACCCCAGATTATCTGATTTCTAATTGGAGGAAAGATTATGGGCTTTCCAAGTTGGAAGGGTATGAGCAAACATGTACAATTCCCTGAGATCAGAAGAAGAGGTATCTTCCTCCCATCCATGTGTTCCATTACAGAGCCAACTTTCAGATAAGACACATGGGTTGCTCAAGATGTATAATTGAGAAAACTCTTTTGTTTCATATTTGATTGTGCTTCTAATCAGCATGACTTAGGTCCTTAAAAGTCTCTAAATAGCAGGCAGAGGTGGTCCAGCTTCCCAGCTACTTAGGGCTAGGTTCAAAAAATGCAATAAAATTTTCTCACAATTCGCATAATTGAATAGAAAGGGAATTGAGCTCGATAGATCTAGAATTGAGTCAGAAGACAGAGTCATTTTGGTTCACACAATTCTCATCATTCCTTCATCCCTTTCCTTACCTTTTCCAGCTCTTTTGTTCTACATCTTTCCCCATTAGAATATAAGCTCCTTGAAGGCAGGGACTGTCTTTCTTTTTGCATTCCTAGCACATAGCAAAGTGCCTGGATCATAGCAAAAGTGTAATAGAGGCTTGTTGACTGGCTGATTGTTTCTAGGAAAAACGAATGAGTCTAAGATTTCCATGGCACAAAATAGATGGAGTAGGTGTTAGATAGAGGTATATACATATATCTTTATCTAGGCGTTATGTATATCTTTCTTTCAATGAGGTTCAGGGAAAGGAGGGTTGGAATTCTCCAAATGTCATTCCCAGCTCCTCCTCTAGTTTCGACCTCTCCTTTGAACGCTGGCAGCTGCCAGGTCTTTGGCTGTTGGTGGCATGAGAGAAATGTGCGCAATCAGAAAGGAGGAGAGGAGGCACCAGAAGGGAGGGCCAGAAGACAAGTTTCAGTTCTGAGAAACTGAGGGGGAGGAGACATGACATATCTCTTAGGCACCAGAAATGGGAATGGATAAATGAAGGCACTAAGGACCAAACATTTATCAAGTATATCAAGCATGCCAACCATCATGCTAGAACATAATATGAGATAGAGAGATAGTCCCTTCCCTCAAGGAGCTTACATTCTAACAAGGGGATACAAAAACTGCGCAGAGTAGAAGTTAGGGAGTTTTGGTCTGGGCAGTTGGAGAGATTTTGAGTGGGGCCATAGGACAATATTGCACCCTTCCATTAGTAAAGGAAGCATTGATTTGATTTCTGTTCCCAGAACAAGAGCAGGAAGTGGAAAGATGTGTGTGTGGTGGTAGGGTGTATGGGAAGCTAGGTGGTGCAGTGGTTAGAGCACCAGGCCTGGAGTCAGAAAGACTCATCTTTTTGAGTTCAAATCTAGCCTCAGACATATACTAGCTGTGTGCCCCTGAGTAAGTCATTTAGCCTTTCTTGCCTCAGCTTCCACATCTGTAAAATGAACTAGTAAAGGAAGCAGCAAACCACTCCAGTAACTTTGCCAAGAAAACCCCAAATGGAATCATAAAGAATTAGAACTGAATGACAACAATAAGGTGGTAGGGGCAGGGTACATTTAAGTTAAGTAGACCCTGATATTCTGATGAATAAATGGATGGAACAGAAGACATGACAAGAGGCTGTATAGTCATAATTGGTTAGGTGAGCTTTCACTCACTCACTGAATCAATCCACCAATAAGCATTTATTAAATGTTTCTATGTGTGTTCTAGGTATGAGCAATAGCCTTTGCAAAGGCACAGAGATAGGAAGTGGAGTATCATCTATGAGGAGCAAAGAGCAGGACAGTATGGCAAGAGTGTAGAGTGTGCACAGGACAGTCATGTGTGAGAAGTTTGGAAGGATAGGAAGTGGTTAAGTTGTGAACAACTGTATATGCCAAACAGAGGGATTTTTCACTTGGTTTTAAGGGTAATGAGGACCCTCTGGTGTTTATTGACTAGGAGCTGACATGGTCAGATTTTAAGAACTGTGACCTTGTGACTGACTACAAACACTCCTCTCTGTCCTGGAACCGTGACCCAGAACTGCATTTGGGCCATAGAGCTGCCAATCAGTGCCAGCTGTTCCCAGTGCTAGCAAAGGCTCCCTTGGAATCTCTTTCTGCACCATTGTCTAAGCCCCTTCCCAGCTCTGACCTGAGACCTGCCGCTGCTCCAATGTCCACTGCTGGTGCTTCTGCTGCATGCTGGGCTGGATTCCACCCTGGAGTCAGAGATCTTTCTTTCCTAGACTGTCCTAGGCTAGGAAAATGTCTCATACATTCTTTTGGTTGACTTTGCCACTCCAAAATTGGATTTGAAAGCTGTTTGGAGGGGAATGTTGGGAGAATTCAGCTGGGTCACCACCTGTATTGTGCTGTCTTGGCTCTTCCGAGAATAATCTTAATATACTTATTCATAAAATCAAACTTCTTGTCTTGTAATAGCCCTCCCCAAATTAGAAATTGAGAGAGCAATCTGACCTTAATAGGAGATATTTCTAATTCCTGCCTCAGGTAATCAAATAAAGTTTTTATTGATAAAAGCATATTAATACATAATAATGATTATGACAATTGACATTTGTATGTTCCTATATTATTTTGCTTTAACTTGACAGTATAGGGATTACTGCTACAACCCCATTTTGCAGGAAGGTAGGGCTCGAAGGAAGGGAAAAAAATTATTAAGCACCTAAGTGGTTTACCGTGATTATTTCACAATAACCCTGGAGTGTAGGTAAGTGCTATTATTAACCCATTTTACAGATGAGGAAACTGAGGCAGAGGTTAACTTTCTTGCCCAGAGTTAGTAACTGTTAGAGTTCACATTTGAACTCAGATCTTCCTGATTCCTAGTCCAGCACTCTATCCACTGAGCACCTGCCTGGGATTTGTTCTGCCTGGGAAAAAGGGTAGAACCAGGATCAAAGGGTAAAGTTGCAGAGAGGTGGATTTATTCTCCATCTTGGTAAAAACCTCTCAATAATGAGAGCTACCCCAAAGAGCAGTGGGCTGCCTGAGGGGGCAGTAAGCTCCCCATCACAGGTAGAGGCTGGATGGCCCCTCATTGGGGCAGCTCTGTGGAGATGGTTCTTGTTGGGGCATGGACTGGGCTAGATGGCCTCTGAGGCCTTTCCAGCCCCAGGATTCTGGGAAGGGTCACCCACGGCCTTCTCTTCAAATCCAAGCTTTCTCCAAAAATGAAACTACAGAGACAGCTCTGGTCAGGAACTATCTGATTTCTCATAAAGTCATTTGCTTCCATTTGCTCCAGTATAATTCTGAAGGAATTATTCTCTTCAGTAAGCTTTTGAGATTCTTTTTCCATCTGGCAAATTCGACCTTTTAAGGCATTCTTCTCTTCATTGGCTTTTTGGGCTTCTTTTGCCATTTGAGTTAATCTATTTTTAAGGTGTTATTTTCTTCAGTCAGGTTGTTGACTCTCTTTTCATGATTTTTTGCATCAGTCTTATTTCTCTTCCCAATTTTTCCTCCACTTCTCTTATTTGGTTTTCAAAATCCTTTTTAAGCTCCTCTATGCTGTGTAGCCAGTTGACATTTTTCTTGCATGCTTTTGGTGCAGGAGTTCTAATTGTGTTGTCTTCCTCCCATTCCATGCTTTGATCATTTTTGTCCCCCAAAAAGGAATCTAAAGTTGGATTGCTGAGCTTTCTTTGCTTCCTTTGCTTGCTCATGTTGCCAGTAAGTCAGTTATTTGACTTTTGGGCTCCATAGAACTCTGCTTTCAGGGGAGAGCTTTGTCTCAAATCACTGGGGTTTTTGCAGTTGCCAGAACTCTTAGGAGGCTGCCATCTCTGCAGCCCCCACCAGCTTTGGCTCACTAGTTGTGTACGTCAGGACCACCACCCAAAACCACAATCCTGATCCAGGCAGGTCAAGGCAAGAACACTTAGTCTCTGAATGATTGCTTGGCCCCCCTGCAATCTGCAGGCTGGAAGCTTCTGAAGCAGCCATGTGGAGGTGGCTGCAGGGCTGTCTCTTCAGCCACTTCTATCCCTGAGGGCAGACAGCCAGACACTCTCCCCCAAATTTAGCCAAGTTCCACTGACCTTTTACTTTGTCCTTGGCCCTTATGGGTTGATAATTCTGGAAACTGCCACAGCTGCCAGTGATCTGCTCTCCTGAAAGCTCCAGCCACGGCTAGTCCTGGCCACCCTGGGGCTTCAGCCATGGGTTCATGTGGGGCTGGTCTTGGCTCCCAGCATGCTGTGATGAACCCTTTCCATCCACCTTCTGGGCTGCCTTTAGTGGGAACTTTGTTTCTCTGTCATTTTGTGGGTTCTGGAGCTCTAAAATCTGTTTAGAGTCATATTTTACAGGTATTTGAGGTGGTTATGAGGGGAGCTGTGGAGTTCTCCTGTTTCTATGCCGCCATCTTGACTCCACCCAGGAACTATCTGACTCATCACATCAGATGAGACATGCATTCTCACCAAATGTGATCATCCCTGTCTTGAAGGATGTTTTGTTTGACACATAAATCCAAGAGAAGAATTCTTTCTATGTGGTGAGGACCTCCAGATTCCCTTGTTTACAGATGCTATTGTTCTAATTGAATCAAGCCCTGGGACATCCCAGGGCCTCTTTTGTGAAATTCACAATTATTCTCCTATGATCACAGGATCTCAGAGTTGGAAGGGACCTCAGGTTGTTTTGTCATCCAGTTGTTTCAGTCATGTCCAACTCTTTGAGATCCCATTTGGGGTTTTCTTGGCAAAGGTACTGGAGTGGTTTGCTATTTCCTTCTCCAGCTCACTTTTATAGATGAGGAAACAGAAACAAAGTTAAGTCAGTTGCCCAGGGTCAAACAGCTAATAAGGGTCTGAGGCTGACTCTGAATTCAAGTCTTCCTGACTCCAGGTCCAGCCTTCTATTTACTGAATCACTTAACTGCCAGTCTGAGATGGTGGAAAGAGCCCTGAGCTTGGAGAGCTTGATGTAAATCTTAGCTCTGCAGTTTACTGCTTACCTGTCTGACCATGAGCAAGTCTCTTAACCTTGATAGGCCATCTATAAAATGAGGGCGTTTGACTAGATGGCCCCTGAAGTCTCTTTGACTATAGACCTAAGATCTAAGCTCTTAGACCATCTAATATAACCTGTAACTGAACAAGATTCTCCTCTACCTTTACAACAAACCTGAGAAATCTTCATCCAACTATTGCTTGAAGAACCCTAAGTAAGTCAGTCCATCTACTTTTGCATAGATCTCATTGTTAGGCAATTAGCTTGAGAATTCATTCAGAAAAACTCAATGGATGAAAAATTCTGTTGTCTAAACTCTGGACTATGACATACAGTCAGATGACCAGGCTGATATTGCTCCATCAATGTGTTTATCTGGGCGAGGCATTGCAGATGGGTTATGGGTTAAGCCTAGAATTTAGGAGAAGTGATCAAGCTGCATTTTAGTTGGGAAATGGTATAGAGCTTTTTAATGATTCCAAGCTGTTCTCTGCAGCAAAGGGTCATGTTTTCAGCACAATTGTAATAAAGGGCCACATAAAAATGAGACTGTGCATCTTGGAGAGTGTTGTATGATATTCAGATGACTGTGGTGCCTTGGAAGCATCCTTTATGAGTGTTTGAATGTTTGGCATAGGTATAAGTTAAATCCCAGGCTCCCAAGGAAAAAAATTAAGAAAGGGCCCCCTTACCCTTTTTTGAAAAATAAAATATACTTCTAGTATTATGCCTCTCTTTTGGCCTTCTTTCATGCTATTTGTACCTATGTATGGAGTAAAAGGTGACACTCCCTTACTCTATGTCTAATTTGCTCTCCATTGCCTCTTTATTTTTCCTGTATAGATTAGCTACATACAAGAAATTATAATTCACTAGACTGTCACTGATCCTTTGTAAAGGAAAATCTATCTAGTTTATAGGGTTTACTTGAAGTGGTAACCACCCTCCTTTCACTTACCAAATGACAAAATGTTCTACTCCAAAATTGAACAAGAGAGTTCAGGGGCGGAGCCAAGATGGTGGCGTAGAAGCAGCAAGGTCCCACAGCTCCCACACCGCCACCCTAAACACCCATAAAATATCAGCCGAGACAGAGTCTAGGACTCTCAGACTCACAAAAATATAGAAAACACATCTCTCACTGAAGGCAGCTAGGCAGCAGGGGCTCATTGCGGCAGCCGGGAGCAGAGGCTGGCCCAGCCTGAAGCCAAGACCACGGCCAGGCCCCAGTGGCAGGAAAGAGCTGAGCTGAGCCAAGCCAAATAGTGCAGCAGCCAGTCTGCAGGAGAGATCTATGGCTTACAGCATCTCCACATCTGCCAAGGCACGAGGAACAGGACCGGAGAGGGGCAGCTCACCAGAGCAGAGATCGGCCCAGCCCAAAACAACACCCGGGGCCAGGCCAGGCCCCACGGTGGCCAGGAGGAGCTGAACCTCGCAAGCTGCAGCTTGTGTCTACTTCAGAGATCTATTGCACCTTAGGGAATCTTCACATATGCAAACCAGGATTAGAAGGTCAGTGAAAGTGAAAGTGAAACTTTGAAAATTAATTTGGGGGAGAAAAGCAGTTCGGCCAATCTAACCCCGGGGCAAGGAAGCAGTGGGGGAGGGGAATTTCTGGAACCAGCAGTGGCCCACACTGGGCTGCTTCAGAGCCCCTAGCCAGCAGACTCCACAGGGGGGATGAATCAATTGATCAGGGCCAAGTGCTCTTGCATTAAGCAGCCTGGATCCGGATCATGGCCTTGGGTGGTGGTCCTGGGGTGTGCTTTCAGCAAGCCAAAGCTGGGGGGACTTGCAACACCCCCCTAATAGCTCCAGCAGCTGGGAAAACCCCAGCGATTCGGAACAGAGCTTTCCCCCCTGGAAGCAGAGTTTC
>CM053595.1:144326934-144366191 GCA_028646575.1 Pseudocheirus occidentalis | reverse complement strand
AGAAACGTTGTGGGAGGAATTTATGGGTGGTCCAGAGGAGATTGGGGAGGGTCTTTAGGAGGAGTCAGATGAAGTCAGACTCCAGTAGGGAGGGTCTTCAGGAGTCAAGATGAGGTCAGACTCCAGTAATGAGTGATTAAGGGTGGGAAGTTACTGGAGGCCACCTGGAGACCATAGACAATGGTGGGCCAGGCCAGTTCAAGGGTGGGAAACTATCAGAATGAGGGGAAGACTTGAGTGGAATTCTTTCAGCAGGACCCGGCATGTTGGTATTTTGGGGTCTCAGGCAGCCCTAACCCCCTTTGGGCACCCTCTTCATTTTTATGGTTCCCTGACACTGGGAAATACTGCTAATCTCAAGCTCTTCTCCAGCCAGCACTGCAAAGACACAGAGATGGCCCATAGAATGTCATGTGTTATCACAAATCGGCGGACTTGGCTGGAACACGCAGTCCACGAAAGGGAGCAATGAGTCAAGAGCCTGTGAAGTTAAATAGGAACTAGCCCATGAAAGACTTTAAATGACAGGGGAGTTTTTTGTATTTGATCCTAAAGACAATAAGAGACGCACTAGAGATCTTTGAACAGGGCAATGACATCGTCAGGTCCGTGCCTAAAAGATCATAAAAGAATCACGGAGCTAGAACATCAAAACCAAACCGCTCTCGCAAAACCCAGAGACCTAGGAGGGGGCATTCCACTAGCCTACAAGTCCTAGCAAGCGCGGTATTACTGTCATGTGGTTGTGAGCGTCGTAACAACCGAGCATTCTGGGGCTTGTGGTCTTCTACCGACTTGACAGGCGCACAAACCCCGGAGCGCCTTTCCCAGGTTGGAGAGAGGTCAAAGGCGGAGCCCAGAGCAAGGAGGGGACTCGATTGGAGAGCTGGTCGCTCAGGAAGTCAGAACTGGCGAATGGGAACGGGGGAGGGGCGTGGCCGCATATCCGCGCGCTAATTTGAATACACGTTCAAAACGGTCGGGCGCCTTTGGTTCAATTTAGGATACTGCTCTTAGGGGGCTGCTCTTCTCATTCGCCGCGGAGAGGTAAGGAGCCCGCCAGTTACGCTGCATGAGGAAGGGGAAGGCTTGGAGGGCTTGGGACCCGGCGTGGAGGTGGGGAGCGGGGTTAAGGGGAAGAAGGACTGAGTCGGAGAGGAGGAGAACTGGACTCTGGTCCCGGCAAGCCCTTGCGCTAACTTGCTGTGTGACCTCGGGCTATTCACCTAACCTCTCTGGGCCTCACAGAGGACTTCTAAGGGTGTTCTTTTGGCGGCTTCTCCTGCGAAGAGCCTTAAGGGCTGGAGGCAGCATGGGAGTGGAGCGTTGGGAGAGCTGGGTTGGAAATCCCACATTATATATTTAACCATGCGACTCTGAGCGACCTTTTGGCCCTCAGTTTCCTCACCTGTAAAATGGGGTTAACAACGCCTTCAGTACCTAGCTCGTAGGGTTGTCTCGGGGATTCAGTGAGATAGCGTCTGTAAAGCGCTTCGCAAATTCTAAAGTTGCAGGTAAATGCTAGGCACTGCTGTTACTAGAGGCGCGGGGGGCGCCTGAGTGAATGGGGAAGACCTGGCACCTACTTACTGACTGTGTGACTATGGGCAAGTCCCTTAACCCCTGAGTGCCTTGGGTAGTTCTCTGGGACCTACCTTAAAGTCGCCTACCAGTCATTCCTCTACATTTGGAAAATGGAGTTTTCTTCCAGGGTAAAAAAAATCACAGACCCTGCTCAAAGTAGTTTTGTCTTTTTTAATAGCTAATATTATTCTGCCGTTTGAGGAAGGTGTCCCTGGTTCAGTTGCCCTGGGACTAGTGCATCTTTCCAGTCCCCTCTGCTGAACTCTGAATTCTGCTTTTGGGCCAGCCACTCTCTTTGCCTTTTCAGCGTCAAAAACTCTTTTTCTCAGAATCCCCTGCCTTTTCTTCTTTTTAGTTCTGCTTCTGCAGAAGGAAAACCAAGATAGTCCAGTTCAGCAAACATTTATTTGGAACCTATTATATGGTAGGCATTGAGGAAAAGGGGGGAAAAAAATCTTCAAATCTGAAAGCTGCTTATAATGTCCAAGTGCATTGTTAACTTCTGAGTGAAAGCTTCCAAATAATACCATCAAAGGGTGTTAAATATTGGCAAAATTGGGTAGTTGGAAGCCTCAGAGATGTGGAGTCAATGGTACCTTCTACTACACAGGGCTCTTAGGAGGAAAGCAGTTTGTAAACCTTTAAAACCTGCTAGCAAGGTGAGGAATTATTACAGTTCCCTTAACTTCCCAACAGACTAGAATCCCTTTGTTAGACACTGCCTCAGGTTTCTGATGCAGAGTAAATAATAGTTTGGTAGACATGTCAGTATTGTTTTTCTGTACTGGTTCAGATGTCTACTTTATTTTATGTATTTGGTTATCCTTAAAAATCCTAGGTTCTAGGGAGTCACATAAGATGGCAAACGTTACCCCAAGGAAAAGGAATCAAAGTTCTTGTAAATATGGCAGGTGAGTTTATACAACCCCAACCCTGAAAGAAATCTTAAGAGGCCACCAGTCCAACTCATACCTGAACAAGCATCCTTTCTACAGCCTGCCTGAAAAGATTTCTGGTGAGACAAGGGAATCTACTACCCCGGTTACATTTTCTGCATGACTCCCATTATTGGGAAGTTTTTACTCACATCAAGCCAAATGTTGTCCAGGCTTGTGAAAATCTTAACTGCTTGTTATATTTTTTTTTAACTTTTTTTTTTTTAGGATATATGGCTAATGAGGTCATTTGTTTTGCATGAGTATATACATTTGTAATGAGTTTTGTTTCTCTTGCCTTCTCAAAGGGGGCAGAAGGGAGAGAGAAAATTATGAACTGAAAATAAAATAAAAATTTTCCTGTTTCTCCTTGCTCTTATCCCTTATCCATAAAAGTCCCCCATCTTTATGTGTCTTAATCTTTGAGGCCATGGTAAAGAGGTATTATATCCTAACACAAATTTATAAGTACTATACAACTCTAGGAATAATTTTATTTTTGTAACAAATCAGGAGGTTTTCTGTTCCCACTAAAAGGGAATATTATATTACTTTACCCTTTCCTTTTCACCAGTCAGTCAGGTAGATCTGCAGTTTCTGTTCTTATTTTAACCCCTTTAACCATTCTAAAATTCTTCTGTTGTGGTGAAAAGTAAAATATTATTTATGTAGTAATTGAATTGGAATGTCATAAGATTTCTAAGTAGTTTTGTTGTCTTAAAATTTGATTATAAGAATCAAAGCTTTACTTTTAACAAATCTAATATTGAAAATCTGCCTTTCACAAAATGTCAGGAATAATTCTTTCCTTTCTAAAACTGAATCAAAGAGTACCAAAGGATATGTGGTTGTGATTTCTTTAAATAACAAGTTCCCTAGTGCACTTAAAATAATTATTTTAGATACTTTTCAAAACAAAAAGTCTGGTGCTGACTAGGGAAAAAATAGGACTAATTACTAGGCTTCATAGTTAATTAGCAATTTAAAAGGAATATTCTAAACTGGATTGGATTTTGGGTGGGTTTTTCCTGGAAGCTGAGTGAAAGTGTTGAGTAGAGCACAGGTGTCAAACTTGAATTCCCACAATGTCAGGAACCAGATTAAAATATAATTGGGAAACTTTTAACAATAAAAATACAGCAAAGATAATGTTACGTGGTTTTCTAAGTCAATATGGAGACTTGGGTTTTAAACCACAGGGCTTTTAAGATGAGAAAAGTAGAGTTAAAGTAACCTAGCTGATAATGTATACATAAGAAAATGAGTGATTGTTAAGAATTCCTTTTAACCAGATCAATAAAGTACTTACTCTGGTCTGTTCTCCTGGACTTAAAAAATAGATTTGTTATGTTTCTCTGTAATGACATCTTATTCAGTGACATTTATTAAAATAGACTTTCCAGGGGAAAAAAAAATCTCTTAAAACCACAACTAATTAGCACAGAGGTATGGGACTCCATTTTTTTGTAGGGTCCAATAATAAGAATTGTTTTTAGTATTATGTGATGATAGGAAATTTGAAAGTAGTAATGCTTCATAATGGATTTGTTTTCTTTTTATAGCCTATTATTTGAAAATCCAGTGAAGAAAATAATATTGGACTTTACTGAAAGTATGCCTTCATCCCCAAGTGGAACCCCTAAAAAGGAAATGTCCCAAATTAATGATGTGAATAAAGAAAATATATGTTACCTCTTCCAAGGACACCAGGTTTCAAGTCAGTTCAATAAGTATCCACTAGAAACAGCCTGTGCTATTCAAAAAGAAGGAGGGGAGACCCCACTGAAGATTCCACAGCAAGGTTCTCCCTTCAAATCTGCCATGTCCACTAAATCCTTTTATAACAGAGATAAATGGTACCTGAACCCGCTGGAGAGGAAGCTTGTCAAAGAGAGCAGGTCTCTTTGTCAGAAAAATGATTGTGGATACAAGAAGCCAATTAACACCTTGACAGAAAAAAAACATCCAAAGGGGTTCAAGAGGACAAACCCTAAAGTAAAAAAGAATTCAGCTCCTAAATATGGAACTTATAAAGGCATTAAAACTGTGTCAAAGAATGTTGTAAAACCCCAGCAAAATAGAGTGATTTTTAAACCAACCATAGTACAGGAGAACAGTTATGAGCCTGACAAGAGTTTGACCCCAGCTCCTCGCGTGCTGAGTCTGAAAGTTAAACCCCAAGTGACTCTCCAGAGTGGGGCAGCATTTTTTGTGGCTGGGAAAAAATCCCACTCTTTGGTCAAAAAAGTGGTTTTGGATGGTCAAACAACATCTGAACTGAAGGCAAATAAGTCTAAACCAGCAGTGATTATGAATCCTGGTTTGCCTAGCTCTAACAAAAGAGAGACGTTTGAGGTGAGTCAAGTTCCAGAAATCACTAAAAGAAAGGACATATGGTGGCAAATTTAACCTAAAAATTGAAAAGGGGGGGAAAAAATGAAAAAGGTTGAGGAGAGGTTTCCTGAGATCATTTATTTAGGGGTATCTGTAGCAGAGTGAAAAGAATATTTGACTGGGAGTCAGGAGATCTGGATTCCCATCTCTGCAGCTCTCTATTTGTGCAGCTTTAAATTAAACCTACCAGGGCCTCAAGTGTCCTCATCTACAAAATGTGTTGAACTACATGTGACTTCTAAGATCCTTCCAGCTCTAATAATCAGTGATACATCACTCAGGAGTATTTGGGAAAAACAGAAAGGAGACTTTTTTTCCCTTGTAGCCTGAGGAAGCATAAAAAGGAGAATTAAGTTTTTAGTTGCCAGCATTTGTGTCTTGCAAGTTCTACAATACACAGCTTGAAAAATCTCATCTAGACTTAGTCATACAATCATTCCAGATCAATATTATTCTAATATTATCATGGCAGTACAGGATATGACATTACATGATGAATATATGTTGCTTTGAAATGATCTGAATTGACCTGGTAGCTTAAACTTTAATTTTATTAAAAATAGTTTATCAGCACACAAAAACTGAATAACAAGGAAAATACCAGGTGTTAAAAATTTATCTGGGATAATCCTGAAGGTTTAAACACATAAACTATAGAGTTGACTGTAAATGTTGAAAGGTAACGGATTCATTAATAATTCACTTTTGACTGGAGAGCAAATAACAGACCCAAATTAATGTTCTTTTAAGTTAAATTTTTTATTTCTTTAAATTCTTAATGCATCTAGAAGAAAAGAAATATGGAAAATAGATAAAGGAGAATTTACAAATTTTTAAAAATTTTAAATGTGCATTTTAATACATAATCTATTGTGAATATATATAATATGTTGTGATCTTATTGGTTTAAACATCATTGGTAATGTTTTTCCTCCTAACTTGCTGTTTGTTTTTAGAGTCCAAATGGTAGAGTTATTTCTTCTAAAAAATGGAAGCCTGTTGAGGATAAGTCTTTTTCTTTAAAGGGGTCTCACAGTGAGAATAGTAAGAAAGGTAAGTAAAGTTAAAACAGCTTTTTCAAAAATTAATTGAAATAATATTTTAGAAAACGGGCTGACTTGGAAATTACCATAGTGGCAACTGTATTGGGAAACCTAGGAAGGTTTATATGGATTGTAAAGTGTATTTCTGTACCCAGTTCTATATGGGTAGATGTGTTTTTACCCTCCTTTGACCAGTTCAGATGAAAGTAAGGTTCAAATGACCTTTGTCTTTTCTCTACCCTCCTTGCCTAGTATATTCCTTTTTTTTCCCCTCCCTTTCCTTTCTTTTAAGATCATCAGAACCTAACAAAACTATTCCCAGGCCCTCTGTTTCATTTGATTCCCTCTGATATCCCTAATGGCATTAGAGTTTTGAGGGAATAAATACTTTTATGATCTCCCTATTGGAGGGACAGGTAGGCAGTAGATAGAGCACCAGTTTTGCAAGTCAGGAAAAGCTGAGTTCAAATTTGACCTCAGAAACTTCTAAACTCTGTGACCTTGGGCAAGTCACTTAACTCTGTTTGCCTGAGTTCCTCATCTATAAAATGGGGACACACTGGAGAAGGAAATGGCAAACCACTCTAGTATCTCTGCCAAGAAAATCCCATGGACAGAAGTTCATGGGGTCACATATAGTTGGACCCAACTGAACACTAACAGCAACAACTTAATATTGGAATGTAAATTCTTTGCCCTTCATTTTGTCCTTTCTGATTGCTCAATTATATTTACCTTTTATATTTCTCTCGACCCTTGTGCTGGTGTTTCAAAATTGCTATTTAGTTTTGGCCATTTTATCAGGAACATTTGGACATACTCTTAATTCTTTAAAGCTTCATTTTTCCTCAGCAGTATTACATTTGGTTTTGTTAGGTCAGTTATTGTTGGTTATAAACCTTATCTCTTTTGCCTTTTGGAATATCGTATTCCACACTTTCCTCCTAAATGTAGCTGCTAAGTGTCGTATAATTCCGAATCCAGACTGTGGCTGGCTGGCTGCTATTTGAACTTTTTTTTTTCCTGGTTGCTTGCAGTATTTTTTTCTTTGGCCTGAAATTCTTAATTTTATTATGTCCCTGGGAGTTTTCATATATTTCTCATGAATTTATTAACTTTTCTTTACTACATTCTGACTTTCAAAGAGGCATTGTCTAGCACCAAGGTGTTATCCTTCCAAATCTTTTGACTTTTTAAAAACCTTGTTTCATTTTTTCCTAGGAACTCTAGTTTAACTTCATTTCAAACTGTGGTTTTTTTGTTTCTTTTTTTTGAGGTTTTGCTTGTATAGTTGAAGACATTTCTCTTCTTGAGGTTTGTGTCTTGGACTGCATTATCATCATAATAGCTCTTTTTTTAAAACTCATTCTTCCAGTCTCATTTCCCAAACTAGGACTTTGTTTTAGGGCCAGGCTCTGTTGCACATTTCTAGAAAGAATGTTTAGTTTTCATTTGGTTCAAATTTATATTTTCTGGGGATTACTGCTGTTTTCTCCAGGTATTTAGTGCTGTGTTCTTAACGGATCTCAGGAGCAGCTAAGACCCTTCAACCTTTCAGTTGGCCCAAAGTAATCTGATACAGAGTTCAGTTGCTGCCCTTGTGGTCTTAGCTTTGCAAGTTCCTGGTGCTGGTTTGGGTCTGGGTGTCACAAATGTAGACTTGCCTCTGGTAGAACACCAGTATTTTATTGACGTTTCCAATCCTGTGTCAGCTGGAAGGCTCTGCAGGTTCCATAACAACAGAATTTCAGGGTGCTCCTTAGTCTGCATTCCTTGTCCTGGTCACTCAGCCGTAAACGCCCATAGGCTCACAGCTGCTGCTCCTTTCAGTTCCTGTTCATCAGGCCACAACTCGGCAGTCACAGGTGGGCCACCCTAAATGTAGATCTCCTTCACAATGGGTCTGTGACTCAGCTCTCACTTGACTGCAACAGAGCTCCCAGTTGGCTCCTGCTCCTGCTCCCTGCATTATCAGGCCCATTCCAGCCTGTTCCTTGACCACATCTTGCCCCAGTTTATAGTTAGAGGACTCAGGTCAGCCCCCATTCTAGAAAGCTCTATGTTATACCTTCCAGGCTAGACTGTACACAGTGCCCTCAGATCTGTCTCCCTATACTGACTTGAACTGGAAGAACAATTCCAGATACATTCTTCTTTCCACTGTACTAGGCTCTCGTTGGTTATTTACTGTATGACTGGGGATAAGTTACTTGGGATTCAGTTTAATCCACCTGTAAAAAGAAAAGATGATGAAACAGAAACAACTGTAGGTGAGGAAAGAGAAGACATTTCTTCATTAATAACTTCTAGGGTGCTCCAAGGTAATTTTCTAAGGTAAAAAGAACTGCTAAATAAGTACAGAAAGGCAGAAATATGAAAGATTTCCAATATGAACCATAGCAATACAACTTAGAGTTGATAAGGGAAACATGAACAAAAGAAGCAAATCTATGTGATAACTCTCATTGCTGCTGTCATTTGTTGCTTGTCGGTTTCATTTTTAGCAGATCACAGAATTGTAGAGTTGGGAGGGGCCTCTGCTTTGATTTGAATCCAACCAAAAAAGACTCCCTAGTTTACCACAGCCAATAAGTGGTATTACCCAGGCTTTTCCTGAAGGCCTTTCATAAGTAAAAACCTAGTACCTTGCAAAACAACCCTTTTTATTCCACTTTTGGGTAGCTCTGCCTCTTAGAAAGGTTCTCCTGATACCAGATCTTAAATGTTTCTCTTTGGATTTGTGGTTCTGTCTTACCACAAACAAGTCCAGTCCCCCTTCCACATTATACTCCTTCAAATACCAGAAAACGTGACTTATTATATGTCTCCTGATGCTTCTCCAGCCTATGAATAGGGGGAAAAAAAAACACCAGATCAAGACCAGATAGTGAATTCTGTCAGAAATTTAAAGAACAAATAATCTGTATACTATATATACTTTTCAAAATAGGGGAAAAAATACTCATTTCCACAAAAGAGAGTCCTGATATCTATACAGGAATAAGGCAGAGAAAGAACTATCGACTAATATCACTGAGTATTCATTAGTGAAAAAATATTCCATATATTATTAAGTAACACTGTTGTTCAGTCAGTTGTGTCCAAGTCTTTGTGACCCCATTTGGGGTTTTCTTGGCAAAGACACTAGAGTGATTTGCCATTTCCTTTTCCAGCTCATTTTACAGATGAGGAAACTGAGGCACACAGGGCTAAGTGACTTGCTCAGTATCACACAGCTAAGTAAGGGTCTATCTGAGGCCAGATTTGACTCAGGAATGTAGGTCTTCTTGGCTCCAGGCCCCAACTCTATCTACTGAGCCACCTAGCTAAGTAATACTATATCCAGTAAATTATTCATTATGACTAAATTTGGACTTACATAAGAATGGTTCAGCATTAGGAAGAAAATTCTGATTGAGCATTTTCACTGGTTGTTCCCCCATGCCTGGAACTCTTCCCTCCTCATCTCCATCTCTTACTCCCTGACTTCTTTCAAGTATTAGCTAAAGTCCCACCTTCCAAAAGAAACCTTTCCCTGACCTTAATCGCAATGCCTTCCTTCTCAGATTGTCTCTACTTAATCCTGCATTTATCTTGTTTGTACTTGGTCAATTGTATGTTATCTTTCCCATTAAGTAGACTGTGAGATCCTTAAGGGCAGGGGCTGCCTTTTGTCTTTCTTTGTGTCCCTGCTGCTTAGCATAATGCTTGGAACATGGTAGTTATTGACTTGACTTTATATCATTTCATACAAGTCTTCTCAGCTTTTTCTGAAACCATCCTCTTTACCATTTCTTACATATGAATAGTATTCCGCCATCATCATCACTCATTCAATCATTCCCCAACTGATGGATTCCACCTTTCCAGTTTCTAATTCTTTGCCACCATGAAAATAGCTGTTATAAATATTTTCGTATATACAAGTCTTTTTCCTCTACCTTTGGTGTCTTTGAGGTATAAACCTACTGGTGGTATCACTGGATCAAAAGTATACACATCTTTTTTTTTATTTGTAGGACAAAGTTCCAAATTGCTTTTCAGAATGGCTAGATCATTTTGCAGCTTCACCAACAATGCATTAATATATGTATTTTCCTCCAGCTTCTGCAGCATGTGTCCTTTTCTCTTGTTGTAAATTTTCAGGGGTATGCAGCAGAACCTCGAGTTGTTTTAATTTGCATTTCTCTAGTTATTAGTGATTTCAGAACACTTTTTTCATATGGCTATTGATAGCTTGGGTTCTTCTAAAAGCTCCCTATTCATATCCTTTGATTATTTGTCAATTGAGGAATGGTTCTTATTTCTTATACATTTGGGTCATTTCTTTATCTTAGAAATGAGATCTTTATCAGAGAATCAGATGTTCAGCAAAGATTTTTATCCTTACAGTTTTTGGCTGTATTACTTTTGTTGGTGCAAAACTTTTTAATTTTATGCAACAAAAAGGGATAAACTTAACCAGTGCCAAATTGTTTTAATAATTAGTGCTTTGTAGTATAATTTGAGATCTGGCAATTTCTCTCTTCCCTCCACCCCTTTTTTTTTAAATATCAGCAAGTCGGTCCCCAGTCCTGGGAGAACCCTCCATACCACCTCTATTTTCTAGAATATTTCAAAGACAGTACTTATATCATAGTCCATAAAGGCAGCAGCTAGGAACTTTTACTACCTTCCTACTTACTGTTTTTTATTCTTTTTTTTATATAATTTTTTGCCTCTGAACTTAACACCAAAAAAAAAGTATTTCCAAATGTTCAGTAGCTTTCTTTTTATTGTTAATTTGTTTGACTGCTGCATCACTATTGCTACCTTCAGCTGCTTGTAATTAAAAACTGAAAGAAAAAAAAACCCTTGTAACAAAGAATCATAGTTAAATAACATGCATTGGTTGTCATATCTTTGTATGATCCCTGTGTCCACTACCCCTCTTTCAGGTGGGTGACGCACTTCATTATAGGTCCTCATCGCATTGAGCAGAATTCTCAAATTGTTTCTCTTTATAATATTCTTGTATAAATTGTTTTTCTTGTTCTGTTCATTTCATTATTAGTTCATACTGCCCATATTTCTCTCAAATCATCTCTTTAATAATTTCTTATGTCAGGGGTAGCTAGGTGGCGCAATGAATAGAGCACTGGCCCTGGAGTCAGGAGGATCTGAGTTCAAATCCAGCCCCAGACACTTAGCACTTAACACCTTGGTCAAGTCACTTAACTCCAATTGCCTTGCCCTCCCCCTCCAAAAAAAAAAATAATTTCTTACAGCACAGTATTCTATGAGGTTCACATACCACAGTTTATTCAAACATTTCTTAATTGACAGGCACCATCTTAAATTCCAGTTCTTTGATTTCTTTTTGTTCTTTTAAAATTCCTCATTTAATATCACTAGGGCTGTTCTCTCCCTCCCCTCCCTTCACCACTTGTTTCACTGTTAAGACTGATAAATTTCTCCTCCAAACTGTGTTCAACCATCCATTATCTGTTTAAGAGGTTTATCTCTTATCCTCCACCTTCTTTGTTCCTCCTTTCTATTTTATATTCCTCCTTTCTCCCTTCTCTTTACCTTCTTCAAACCACCCTCAGATCCTTTCAGACCATCAAAGCAGAACCAGTCCACATCCCAGTACAGATTTTGATGGTACATTTATTTCTTCTACCCCTGTTAGAATGTTAACACTGTATCATCACATAACACCTTCCAGTTGGCACCAATAATTTACCTGTCTAGGTTTCTCTGGATACTTGTGTTTGCATTTCAGAGTTCCTACTCAGGTCTTGATCTTTCTTATCAGAAATGATTGGAAATCTTCTATTCTATTAAATGGTCTTTTTCCCCATAAGATTATACTCAGCTTTGCAAGATAAGTTATTACAGGTTCTGAGCCTATATATTTTGCCTTTTGGAATGCTGTTGTGTGAGATAAAGACCCCAGAGACCCTTACCCAAATAAAATTCAGAGGTTTCTCCAGGTAGAAACACAAGCTGTTTATTCCTAAACAAGTTTCTGGGTGTCACCTACCCAGAGCATATACTGGTGTAGGGAGGCAAAGTACAGAAATCAGGCAAGCAGTTATATACCCTTGTACAAACAATTCTAGGACAGCCCCAAAACCCCAGATCCCCTCCCCAGTAACCAGACCTTCATTCCCATTGGTGGGAAGGTGTGTCCTCACAATCCTTTTACCCAGTACAAACTTATATTTCAGTTATTTTCCTCATTTATCAGAAGTAAGCTATTACAGATTACATGTTATTTTTCTTGTTTACCAAAAGTGGGCAATTACAGAAACACCTGGCAGACATATTATTTGTTGCTTTTCTTGTTTTCCTCAAGACAGGGTATTCCATAGAAAAATAAAATTTGGGCCTATCAAGACTAAAGCCCAGCTCAAGTTTGGTGACCGTCTCCTTTACTTTATGAGAATATTTTCACTTGTTCCACTCACCATGTTGTAAGATCTCTGATTTTTAGTAAAGCTACCATTTTTGTGTGGTCCTGACTGTAGTTTCTTGGTACTTAAACTGTTGGATTTATTGTTGGTTTTTTTCTGGATACTTGGAGGGTTTTTTTTTCCTTTAACTTGGGAGATCTGGATTTTGTCTTGACATTCCTGGAACTTTTCCCTTTTTTTTCCCCCAAGAGGTGATTGGGGGATTCTTTCTATCTTTATCTTCTGGTTCTAATAATTCAGGGAAAATATACAGAAAGAAAAATTCTGTTTAAAGTAACAAAGTATTAAAATCTCTCAAATATAAAGAGATACAGGGATTGTATAAATAATAATGTAAATCCGTGGTCTCCTCAATATGAAAATGTGCACCTCTGGTGCAGATTGCAGCACATCCACACCTGACCCTCTTGTGCATCCCATTTCTCCCATGTGTTTGTCAGAGGAGATCCACCATTCTGTAACTTCCCTTATTTCTTAATAACCAGAGGGTAACCATGGAATATGTGGGCTGCTAACTAGTTCTTTGCTCTCACCATATTTCCATCTAACATTTTGTGGATGATATAATGCATTTGGGTTTTCTTTAATAATTCTTTTTTTAAGATTTTGAAGGCAGCTTCACCCTTGCCTGATGAGTGGTACTTATTTTCAGTCTTTCATGACTCATAGTCATACTATACAACCAGTAAAATATTGCTATGTTTTTAAAGTGGGCCTTTGTTTCAGGAAGATGGTTGGAATCCATTAAATGAAGTTTGCTATTTTTTCCTGATTAGAACTCATTAAACATTTACGTGTCATAGTCTAGACCACATGTCAGTAAAACTAAAAGCACAAAGAAATATACATTCTTTACCTACCTTGTCCCAGCCCATTGTCCACTTGATGCGGTTTGGGATGCTTTTGTCTGTAACCTCTGTTTGTAAAATCTCATTTATGTTCGGGTACCTATGTATGTAACATCAGTCTGTAACAAACCTGTGCAGTTAAGCTGTAAATGTCACACTTTCCCCCTGCCATAAAGGCATTACTGCCTCTCTCCTTCCCCCAACCTAAAAGTCTTTTCCCCTGACCTAGCAGTCTACCTAGCAACAATAGCCATCCCTATGAATACATCATCCAGTTATTTCATAAACAAACTCTTTAATCTAGAGAAATGCATAACCCATTTGTTCTAAGTGGCCAGCTGCACCCAAAGCCTTGAACAACATTATCAGACAGATAACTCCCAACTCAATATGGTACTTCCTGAATCTCTAATCAGTCTAGTTCCCAGACTTGGAAACAATCAAGTCTGTCCTCCTAAACAGCCATATTGGACATACACATTCATCCTTGACCAAAAGTAACCTAGTGAAGTTTCAAGCCCCAAACCACACCTCCCTATAGCCCCCCCCCCAGGGGATTTCCTAGTGAATTATGGGCAATTTGCATGTGCTGTTGATATAAAGAGTGCATGTCCCTTTAAGCACTGACCACTCCTAAACTCCTCCCTAACTCTACCTTTGCCCACCTAGTTAGTATAATTAACCTTTGACTGACAGTTTTAGGGTATAATAACTGCCCCTCAAGCCCCAGCTCTTTGCAGGTTCCCTTAACCTTTTCCTGCCCACTGCAGAGTGTAAAACTTTGTAACTCTACCTTAGATCCCTGTACTTTGCAGGTCACCCTATTTCTCCTGCCTGCTACTAAGCCAGCGTATCAATAAACTTTGAAACTTTGCCAAAAGACAGCTTGGGTCCTATTTGAAATTCTTTCCAGACAAGAACCCACCAGGGATTATATGACATCCCTCAGAAACCCCAACTCTCCTACACCTCTTCACACTTTCATGTGGATTTCCTATACAGCTATAGGTAGACATGTAGTAGACTGTACAGTCCTGACAACATACACTCTTCCCCTGTCTGGTTTTTCCTTTGTGGATGGTTACACTAAACTCTTGAATGGTCACAGATCTCATCCAGGAGATTCTGCCTTTTGAGCCACAGGTTACCTGGTCCCTAGTTGTCACATTTGCTTAGTCTCCATTAGCTATCCTTTTGGAGGTCAAAAAACTGAAAATGGTTTACAGCAACTTTTTAAAAGGCCTTTTTAGAGCAAAAGTTTCTTTAAAATAGAAGAAAAACTACTTAGGGTAAAATAGCTTCCTTTTAACATGTCACACTAGTCAATAAACATTTATTAAATACCTACTGTGTACCAGGCATCATGCTGGGGGTACAAAAAGAGGCAAAAATAAGCCCCTACCCTCAAAAAACTTACAATCATAACACTCTTTTAACTTTCATTTTCTTGTTTGCCTCTTGATTTTTTAACTCATTATTTCATAATGAAGTATGCAGTGTTATAACTGCATAGAAAACTAAGCAATTTAAATATTCTGCAAAAAAAAAAACTTTTCTCTCACCTATACCTGCTGGTATTTTATTTAAACATTTCCCTTGGGCTTCATTACATTTGACATGTAAATGTTGCTTGAAATATTCCAGGAATTATAAACCTTATACCTGGTCATTTGTATTTCCTATACAGCTTATTAAAGTTTAGTGACCAGCCTTTCTGGGGTTAAAGTTGAGCTTTGACCAATATTTAAAATATTTGATTCAACTAATATTGTGTAGTCATTACATTTACAGTATGAATTGTTGGTGCTTCCCTCATTCAGGATCTCCTGAGTCTGTTACCTATCCCATCTTTAATGCATCTTCAAGCAATCAAAAAAGGTATGATTATTTTCATTATATAATCATGATCCTTAAGTAATCTTTATTAGTTACATTTTAGAATATCATAATACCAACCTTCAGTAATTTGCTGAGTAGTTTAGCAAACTTATGGATAATTTATATCCTTCCTTTCTGTCTCAAAGTATCTATTTGTGAAATACCATATTTCTTAATTAACTCATTTGAAAGGAGGGGAAGTAGTTAGGGAAACATGAGATTAAATTCATATCCTCTAATTTTGTTGTCCTTTTATTAGAAATAAGAGGAAATCCATTAATCCTGCCAGCCTATTTGGATAAAACTAAGTGTATTCAGCTACAATTATTGTTTGTATTGATTAATGTTATATTAATATAATTAATTCCAATTAATTTGGGAAAATATTACTTGACATATTTTATAGCAAATTATGTATTGCATAATTGTTTCTGATCATGTTTTGTATTCCATATGACTGCTCTCTGTTGACAAGTAAAAGATAGCCAAGAGACATCTTGGTAATAAAAGGTAATAAAAAATCCAGTTTAGGATTAAAAGTTGTCAGTAGATGGTTATTCATTTGCTAATAATGTAGGCCTCTTTGACTATTCTTGATTGTTTCACTTGGTATTTACCTTCTAATATAAGAATAAAAATTGGCTAATGACTTTGCGACTTCTCAGTTTGACTTTAGAACTGCTAGTTTCTGTCTAGTACCTGGTTGGTTTGTTATACAGATAATAAATTCCAGAAACTATTCTCCTTCCCATTAGAATAGTGGTGTCACCACAATGCACAGAGCACTGGACTGGGAATCAGGAGGTTCAAATCTGGCCTCACATACTTACCAGCCATGTGGCTTTGGGCAAGTCACTTAACCTCAATCTACATCAGTTTTTTCCTATATAAAATGGAAGTGATAATACTGGCACCTGTCTCCGGAGATAGTAGTGAGGACAAAATAAAATATGCTTTGTAAAAGTGCTACAAACCTTAAATCTCTATATAAATTGTTATCATTGTCATCATCATCATCATCAGTAGTAGTAGTAGTAGAGGTGGTGGTGGTGGTAGTAGTAGCAGCAGCAGCAGTAGTAGTAAAGTATGCTTTTGTCCTTTATTAGGAACTGTGGAGGATGGAAAGGAAATCAGAGGATCATGGCATTTTAGATCTGGAGGGAATGTTAAAAATCATCTGACTCAATACCTTTATCTTCTAGGTGGGATATTTAGGTCTTGAGAAATAAAGTAACTTGCTCCAAGGCCCCTAACTAGGGACTTTGAACAGAGGCTAGAATTCCAGTTTCCTGATTGGCAGGCCAGTATACTTTGTGATGATCTGTTGCACTTTCTGGTATACCACAAGTGGTTATTCTCCTTCAAGGAGGTTAAAATCCAGTGGGAAAATTAGGTTAATTAATACTTATGAAATTAATTGATTACAATGACATTCCAGATTATATGGTTTTGATTATACACAGAGGTAGAGTTTAAAGAAAGAAGCAAACGGTGTCCATTGGAACAGTAACAGGTTTCACAGAGGAAGTGTGAAAGTTTGAGATCAGTACCTCAAAGCAGGATAATTACAGAGGCTGGAAAATGCTGCTTTTTGCATTGTGATCTGTTTTCAAATACCAGTCTTCAGTGTATACACATATTACTCATTTTTCTTCATCTTGGATTTTTATTCTGACATTTTAATTTTCTTACAAAATAACATAATGTTAACTAAAACTGAAGCTCATATGGATGTATTTCTGTTCTAAGTTCCGTAGCTTTTCTAGAAGAACCATCATCTTTAGGATCTAGCACAACTATTCATGAGTCTTCAAATGCCTTGAAAGAGCTTCAAGCACAGAAGGCTAACAAAAACACCAGAGAATTAAACAAAGGGTTGAAAGACCAGTTTATTATTGTAAGTAAATTCAACTAGAAGTCTGTAATGTCTATTCCCCTCAGTCCAGAGAATAAGTAGTCTGCCTTGAAGTATAATATACTTCACACTATGTTTACTATATAGATTGTCCATTTTTGTTATAATCTAATGGTTATATGAGCTTTGTGGATAAAGCAAATGTCTTATATGCCTGTTTATGTTGTTTTACAAGAACTCATAGTAGTATTAGTGTTTCAGTGGAATGTTGATAACTAAATTCTGACAATAGGTAAAGGATTGTATTTACAACTTAGATTTAATAAAAACATAAGAAATGCCATGCTGTGAGCACAGAATTTTATCTCTGACGGTGACACTAAATATCAGTTCGCTGGAAAATGTGGCAGATGTCTTTCATGACACTAATTGAAATCAGTCATCTTGAACACCCCTAACTTTCCTTAATGGCTCTATCAACTACAAGCTTGTCTATCTTTATTGCTGAATTTTCATCTTGTATCTTTTTTATCTTGTGTAATCTTTTGAAACAAAGACTGCTATGTAAAGCAAGAGTTAATATAGTAAGTCTCAAGACCATATCCAGATTGGCCCTCAGGTGACAGATTAATGTATATGAAATATGTACATTAATCAATCCCTGAACTATTATTTAAGGCTTTTCCAGTTTGAGAGGACCTGTCAGAGATCATACTTTATTAGAAGAGTCTCCCAAAATTCTATGCTGTAATGATCCATTGGAATAGAACAAGTTAAGTTCAGAGAAGGTATATCACCAATATGATACCCAAAGCAGGTGTTTTGAATATGCAGTTGTATTTCCAGGGTTGAATCACAGATTAACAAATTCTCTTCCTCAAAGATGAAACCAAAATATTTATTCAGACACCAGAAAGCCAATTCCATCATGATAACAAAGAAGTTTATACACATCACCAATGTAGGAAGCACCACCATCCCCAAGCCTTTAGGCCTCCCCACAAACAAGCCCCTCCCCTAGGCAAAATTCCTCCCTTTCTCATTCATGCTAGCTGCTCAGCTCTGCCTCATTCTCCTTTTCCTCCTCAATTCTTGCAGGACGTGTCCTGCAAGCTCCTCCCACCATAGGCTCCATGCGACTCAAGCTGTGGTCTGGGCCAAAGCAGGTCACATGGGCTGATTAAGGGACTAGGAAGATCTTCAAGTTCCCTTAACATTATATTCATTTTGGAGGCCTGACAGCTCATAAATAGAATCTATGGATTATAGATTTAGAACTGGAAGGGACTTTAGAGATCTTCTGGTGACTAGATCCCTTCCTTTTACAAATGGAGCAAGAGAGGGGACATGACATATCCAAAGTCACACTAATGATAAATGGCAGAAGCAGGATTCAAATATAGGTCCTCTGATTGCAAAACTACTGTTTTTTCTGTCATTCTATACTGCTTCAGAAAAGGACATAAGTACCTTGAGGACAGGGTGTGTTTCATATATTTGGCTTTATATCTCTTATGTCTAAGGTAGTTTGATGTGTGTATTAAATACTTAATCATTGTTGAGTGAAGACCCTCTACCTAGAGTCTATGACAGCAGAAGAAGGAAGTACAGTGATTAAATCATATATCCTTGAGCTATTGAAATGCATACTTCATATTCATCCTCTCAATACAATTCATAATTTTGTTCATTCCAATCACATTCTTCCTTGGTTCCACAGTCCTAATCTTTTAATCAAACAGCTCTGAATCCCTGTCCATGATAGCCCTTCATTTATTTTAGATGCCCTCCCAGACCTTTTCCTGGCTTCATTGCAACCTTTTGTTTTCTAAGTAAGTGGTGGTGAATCATGGCAACTAAGGTACAGTTTGGACAGGTGCTCTCATAGGACCTTAGTTTAAAATTCTCTGTAGCTAATGTTTTTCTGTTTTTATCCCTCCTTTAATGATAGGATGCGGGTCAGAAGCATTTTGGGGCCATCATATGCAAGTCTTGTGGCATGATTTATACAGCGGCTAGCCCTGAGGACGAAGCACAGCATGCCCACTATCACCAGAGATTCCTGGAAGGAATTAAATATGTGGTGAGCCAGAAGGTGGTTTAGCCACTACCATTCCCTTGTATTACAGATGGGGATTCATGGAGTAAAAAGTAAAAATGTTGAGAACCCTCAGCGTGGTCAGGTCTTGGCTTGCTTAAACTCCAAGGCTTCTTTGTTCACTGACTTCATAGGTGCACCGGACTTATCAGTGCCAGATAACTGAAGTAGAGGTATATTTCAGAAATATAATCATCAGTGTTGTTCATGACTAACAACAACAATATGGAGAATAATCCAAATACCAGCAAAATTACATCTACCTGGACCCTTTGATGCCACTTGAATATTATTTTAGCACATGCCACTGGCCTCCTGAAGAGTTCAATCCATGAAGCTCTAAGTTTCTTGTCCTAAATCTTTGCTTCCTTTATTATTCTTTTTAAAATTTTCATTGATATTTTTTGTTTTTATATCCCCTTTATGTTCTAATTTGTTTTCTTCCCTCAAAGTCAGACTTTCTAACAAAGAATAATAAAAACAGGGGAAAAGGGATGGCACAAGGAGAACAACTGAGCAATGTTAGAATATCAGCTGAGTCTAACAACACATGCAGTGTTTTCCTCCTCTGGACAAAGGGAAGGAGTTATCATTTTCCTGTCCTTTTTTTTTTTTTTTTTGAGGCCAAGCTTAGTTTTTATAATTACACAGCATTCACTTTATTTTTTGTTGTTGTTTTTATTCTTTTCCTATACCTTGTTTTCTTACCTCTTAGAATTCTTGATAATCATACTTTTTACAGCACAGTCATATTTCCTCACTTTATTGCACTCGTGGTTTGTTTTGCTGTTCTCAGTTGGCATCTCCTTTATTTCCAGTCCTTTGCTAATGCAAAAAGTGCCATTCCGGGTGTTTTGCTGGACATTTGCTGTTTTTTTGTCTTTGACCTCTTTGCATTTCCCCATGATTCTTAAAGGGTACTTGCATCTGGATTTGTTCTGTTGCCTTTTGTAAAAGCTCTGCTTCTAACACCCTAAAACCTAAGAATAATGGAAAAGACAGTATGGATTTGTAGTAAGAGGGATTCGCCCCACTGGCACAAGAACAGAATAGGTAGGAGAGATTGGGAGACTCACTACTAGCATTATCTCTTAAAAAAAAAAAGTTAAACTGGTATAAGAGGCTTTCTCATTTTTCTATTAACTCAGGGTAGTTTGTCTTCTTCCCCTTGTCACTTTCTACCCTCCTCTTTCCCCTTGCTCCTTTATTTGTTTTCTGTCATACTGCTTTTACCTTCTCTAACCCCTCTCACCCCACCATAGTAATTACTCCTGGATGTTGTCAATGTCCCTCTTTTTCCTGCTCTTCCTGGATTACCCTTTTTTCCTCAGTTAAAGAATTCTTACAGTCTCTGAACTCTTCCCCCACATATTAGGGATGGTTCAGTATGAGAGGTTAAGGATGAAAACTACTTTAGCATCTGCAGACAAGAAGGAACATTTTCTCTGGGAGTGTGAGGAAGTCTCTTTGTGGTGGTCTTTTTTTGGGGGTGGGGGAAGGCAGTTGGGGTTCAGTGACTTGCCCAAGGTCACACGGCTAGTGTTACATGTCTAAGGTCAGATTTGAACTCTGGCCCTTCTGAGTCCAGGACCAGTGCTCTGTTCACTGTGCCACCTAGCCACCGTGGTGTTCTTTTTTTAAACTCAGCTAGACAGTGGAATGGAGAGGTTGACAAATCCACCTATAATGGGAACTTTCACAGGGTAAAACTTAACATAGAATAGAAGGCCTGTGTGGAAAGCTGCCTCTCCCTTACATAGAATTTTATGCAGGAAAGCAAAACTCAAGATGTGAGTATATGATAGGAATTAGAGTCTTAGTTCTTAGAAATAAAAATAGTATACATGTTTTCCCAGCCCCTGCCTCCCTTTAAGGTATTTCAAAATATATGTTAACAGTCCTTGAAATATTATAAGCATTTTTCCATTCAACTTTCCAACTTTCTTTTGGAATATAAAACCCATACCAGCTCTGAACTGAGGGTATGGTCTACTTATCCCTAGTCTTTTATTGGGGGGAGGGGGCGTGGCGCGGCCTACAATACACCTCAGGTGAAAGTAATCTAGAGCTAAGAGCTGACTATGCTGAGTGGGGCTAGCAGTGGTGAACCTTGGGGCAGAATCGGCAGGTTTTTGTCAAGTCTTGAGTGAGTGTTTCAGCAAACATCACTAATATTGTAAGTGTCCTAGCTTAATCACATTTGCCCTCTTGATAATACCATGTACAAACTCCAGAGTGGTTCATTTTAAAACTTACAAGTGAAATGGAAAATATGATCATTAATCCCTAGTCTTGCTTTTCATTAATTAGACATTTTCTCTTGACAGGGTTGGAAGAAAGAACGTATTGTGGCAGAGTTTTGGGATGGCAAAATTATATTAGTCCTTCCTGGTGACCCAAAATATGCCGTTCGAAAGGTATAAAATTTGACAAGGAAAACCACATTGATTTATTTCTAAGAAACACTTTTGTACATATCTCACATTTTTATTCTGCTTTAATAGTTACGTATAACAGTAACTTGATTCCTCTTGGTCTAACAACTTTCAATAGGCAGAAGATGTCTGTGAACTTGTAGATAATGAACTTGGATTTAAGCAAGTTGTGCCAAACTGTCCAAGCAAAATTAAAACCTTCCTCTATATATCTGATGAAAAGAAAGTAGTTGGATGTTTAATTGCTGAGCCAATCAAACAGGTATGTGTATTTATCTTTAAAATTTACAATATGATTGGGGGGAGGCAATCAGGATTAAGTGACTTGCCCAGGGTTACATAGATGGTAAGTATCTGAGGCTGGATTTGAACTCGGGTCCTCTTTACTTCAGGGCTGGTGTTCTGTTCACCACGCCAGCTAGCTGCTCCTTAACAATATGATTTGTGAAATTAAATTTTAAAATAGTTGTCTAAAGTCTGATGAAACTTTGGTATTATTACTGTTGAAGATTACCTTAATTTATTAGCACTGAAACTTTTCACACATTGTTAGTAATTATGTTGTATTAGTCTTCTGGCCTCGAGTCTCTCCTTCTATAATCCATACCTCACACAGTTGCCAAAGTGATTTTCCTAAAGCACAGATTTGACCCCATCCATTTACTAGTTATAAACTCCAGTGACTTCCAGTTCCTTTTAGGGTCAAAAACAAATGCCTACATTAGGCTTTTCACAGCCCAGCTTCAGCTTGTCCAGGCTTCTTGAGTGCACAAAGGAGAATAGACTTCCTTCCATCCCGTCTCCATGTTTTGGCCTTGTCCGTTCTGGAATGTGCTCTGCACTCCATGGGGCGTAGGCCCCAGTGGGATGGCTGAAGCCGGGGCGCACACACGTTCCCCAAAGGAGAGGGGGACCTGCTTTTTTTTTTTTTTTCAACTTTTATCCAAGGTCAGGCTTGGGCACCAAAAATATACACCCTCAAGTTTGCCTCTTATGTTGTTCTTTCTGTTCACAATATTGTTGTCATTGTGTATATTGTTTTCCTATTTCTGCTCACTTCATCCTGCTATTCATATTGCTTTACTCTATTCTTCCTGTTCATTATTTACAACAGATATTTCCTTACATCACCATGCTGCAATTTTAGTTTAGCCAGTCCCTAATCAGTGCTCTTCTGCTTGTGTCTGCTTTTCTGCCTGAAAACACATTTTTGCCGTGTGTGGAACTGTCCAATCATTGATCTCCCTACAGTCCATACTTTTCCAAGGATGGCCAGCACCTGTGGTGTGAGGGCTGCCCAGCCTCCTTCAGGGCCCTCATCCACCGTTAGTACCCACCTGCCACTTGTCTCACCCAGGGCTCCCAACATGTGGGTTTCTCAAAGTATATATGTTAAACACACAATTTGTTTAAGATATTTACTATTACTTGGAAGAATAAAATGTATAATTTGAGAGTATATATATATATATGTGTGTGTCTGTCTGTGTGTGTGTGTGTGTATATGCATGCACATACACATTTGAAGACATAAGTAAATGCATATGTACATATATATTTATATACATACTTATTATATATATATATATATATATATATACACATATTTTCTATAGAGACACACAGATACATGTGTGTATTTTTGCTTTTGCTTCCTGCCCCCTTCATTCTCTGGCCTCATGCTATACGCCTACTTGGTCACAAAAGATTAGAGCAGAAATAGACATCTTTTTGACAATGAAAATTTTAGCAAACATTTCCAGCTTGGTTATTTTCATATCTGTGCAATGACTAGTAGGCAGTAGAATGTGGCTGGTTTATCCAAAGTCCTTTTTTATCCTCTCAAAAAGTGTTAGAAGCAAGAATAGCAGGTATTACCTTTTATCAAAATTGAGATTCTGATTTTATACAAATAATTATTTAGGGGGTTCTTTTAATTAGAAAAAGTAACTTAATTTTAGCATATTCATCAATTTAGCAAATTCAGCAATATGGACTATATCAACAATACAGCTTTTTTTTAAATTAACATTAACATTAGTGTAGATATTAGCTGATAAGGTTAAGTCATTTAACTTGGGGAATGGAACAGAAAGCCTTAGTTTTCATATAGCCAGTGGAGGCAGCAGCTTTTGGGATAGCTAGACATTCTCATTTTCACAACAAAAAGAAAAGCAGCAGCAGCTAGTTGGAGCCGTAGACAGAAAGCCGCCAGGCTTGGAGTCAAGAAGACTTGAGTTTAGATCTGACCTCGGACATTTAATTAGCCATGTGACCCTGGGCAAATCATTTAACCTCTCTCCCTCAATTTCCTCATCTGTAAAATGGGGGTAATTGTACCTACCTCCCAGGATTGTTGTGAGAATCAAGTGAGATAATGATTGTAAAGCTTTTAGCAAATCTCAAAGTGCTTTATAATTATCATCATTGTCACAGTCATCATTATTATTCTAAGAAATATTCTGCTTATTGCACCATTAACTATAAAAAGGTTTCTGTCTGTCACAGGCCTTCCGTGTCCTAACTGAACCTTCTAGTCCAGACTCTTCAAACCAGAGAACGTTTTACAACCAGCGAGCCTGGCAGTGTTCCAGCACCCCAGAACCAGCGCTCTGTGGCATCAGTCGGATCTGGGTCTTTAACTTGATGAGAAGAAAGGGCATTGCTCGTCGATTGGTGGATACTGTCCGGTAAGGAAGGGAGAGAAGTCAGGGGACTGGATGTGCAGTTGGGTTCAGGGGAGTTTTCCCCTTGCCCTTCACTCCTTGGTCAAGTATAAATACTATCAAAGTCAGGTCTGACCTCACCTCTGAGCTAAGCAAAGAACCCTGACTGGATTGTGTTTGGGATTTTTTGGAGGGAGTAGGGCAGGGCAATTGGGATTAAGTGATTTTCTCAAGGTCACACAGCTAGACTATGTTAAGTGTCTGAGTCTGGATTTGAACTCAGATCTGCCTGACTCCAGGGCCAGTGCTCTATTCACTGCACTACCTAGCCACCTGATTGTGTTTATTTTTATGGGCTTTGTGCTCTTTGTAAAGCCTTCTTAAGCACAGCCTCCCAACAGAACTACAGAGAGAGAGTGTCCCAGGAGTCAAAAACACATGCTGGTCCCCAGAAATAATTGTTTTTGCTTTACCATTTGACTAAAATGTATGCAATCTACAAATGAAGGGATATCTAGATTTAATTTTAATTAGCTTTACACATATAAAAAGTGGAAAGGTTTAACAAAATACCAACTACATCTTTAGTGTTAATTGATGGAGATGAATCCAACTGCCCTTTCCACCCCACCCTCCCAAAAAATTGCATGGCCAATGACATAGTTCTGTTAGGAAATCATTATGTGTTTTCTGTGAGTTATTCAGGCCCCGCTTGTTTTGCCCTTCTGTCTCATTTGTGGTCATTGTTCTATCCATTCCTTTGACAGAGGAAGGATTGAAATAATGCAAGAGGGATATATAATTCAAAGAAGTTCGTTTTGCTCCAAGAATAAACTTTGACTTGAAGATGCTGAAATTAGATTAAAATTTTTTTTGAAATATTTTTGGGTTTGAATTACTCATGCATTCAGTGAGTTCCTATTTCTTCAGATTATCCAGAATCTGCTATAGTCCTGTTAATTCCATTTCTTCTCAGCCAACTTCAGAGCTAGGAAAAGGTGACAATCACAGCTGTTCAGAAGGGGAATCAATGGGTTCTCTCAGGAGGGTGTGGGGCCTCCTCACTAGACATCCCAGAAGTGGATAAGCCCTTGTGAGAATGTTGGAGAGGGGATTCCTGTAAAACTGATTTTGTGATCCTGATGAAATAGTTTCCTTTGGTGTTTGTTAAATAATGTAAGTTATTCCCATTGACATCTTTTTTTTTTCCTTCTATTTTAGGAATTGCTTCATGTTTGGCTGCTTTCTGAGTACTGATGAAATAGCTTTTTCTGACCCAACACCAGATGGCAAATTATTTGCAACCAGATACTGCAACACACCCAACTTCCTTGTATATAATTTTATTAATTAGACAAGTTTAGCTATACCCAGAAATATTGAAACCTACTTAGCATTTTTATGTTTATTAAATTGGTGAATCAGAGAACAAATCTGTCCTAAAATCCAAATTATTAAAAACTTTTTGTAACCGGAATATTTGCTCTCTGATCAGTTTTTGTGGCTGGCTGTGGTTGTAGAAAGCAGTTATCTCTTTTGCCTTCTTGATGCAGTTGACAAAGCATCTGGTTTTCCATATATTCAGTCTCTAGCAATGAGGGATTAATTTTCAATATACAATATAGCCACTTGATTAGAGCATATCAGTTTGTAATATTAAGAGAGAACTTTTATATTGAGTTAATTAATTAAATTATGTTTCAAATTTCTATTATCTTCAAGATCAATATTTTTAAAATGCCACTTTTTAGATGCTTTAATAAGCTATTGAAAAACTTCTCTGAAATGAACCAAATGTGTGTTGAATTGGTTCATCAAGTTTAACTCTGGTTAGTAGTTGCAATATTATAATTTTCATAGATAATCTTGGTCAAGTGAAAATTTGACAGCTTTTATTATGCTACTTGCCTTTAATAAATTTGTCATTGTTTCTTAATATCGTTGATGTTAAGCTTAAGACAACTTGAAATTCCACTTTTTTTTTAATTTTTCAAATGCACCTTAATTGTTAGGCATCTAATTAAAACTGGGGAAATGTACATTATAAGACTTCATATTTCAGTACCTCTTCAGGTGGAATTATGATGCTCTAGATAGAGGAAATGATGAGGGTGTAAATAAGTTTGCTTATGTTTTTTTTTTAGGTGAACTTTGGTGTTTTCTGCACTGACTTATTTAGAAACAGCTTGTTAAAATAAATTTAATAAAAATAAAAATTTTATTGATGTTATAGTGGTTCATTAGTATCATTTAAAGTTGTACCTAATGCTTTCTTAACTTCCTTGTATCTGAAATAATTTTTCTTAAGTTTTCAGTTGGAGTAATGGTTGTTAATTTAGTTAAATAAGTAGAGCAAAATGCAACTTCAGGGTTTTCCGCAAACAAAAAACAGAATCACATATACTTTCTTGTTGGAAACAAAAAAAAAATAGAAGAGGGTGGTTTGGGAGGTAATAGGTTCCCCACTCAGAATTCTAAAAGTAAAAGTCCATTTGTTGGTTATGTCATAGAAGGGATTAAATAGGGGGCTGGACTAGATGGGTTACCTCCAACTTTGAAATATTCTGAAAAGCGTATAAGATTCTGTGACAATCAGGTGACCACACTCTCTCAGAGTTGGAAAAGGCTCACAAACCTGTCCTGGAGCAAGATTTCCTCTCTACCAACATAAATAATGGTCATGCAGCTAATGCTAAAAAATTCTGCAAATTAAAACAACTCTGAGGTTCTGCTTCACGCCTTTCTCAGAACAACAAAGTTAAAGAAGAAGAAAGACAAAATCTAGGGCTTGTGGGGAAAGTGCCCTAATGCAACTGTGGATCAATAAGCCAGTTTAGCCATTCTTGAAAACAATTTGAAACTATGCCCAAAAAACCTATTAAACAGCTTGAATTGAATATAGCTAAACTGCTACTATTCCTACAATAGCCCCAGAGATCAGAGGAAAAGGTTCCATATGTACCTAAGAGGATGGTTTCAGTGAAACCTTGGAAGACTTGAATGAATTGATGCAAAGTGAAGGGAACAGAACCAGAACAATTTATACAATAACAGTATTGTGAAGGCAAACAATTTTGAAAGGTTTGCAAACCTCTGATCAACACAATGACCAGCCACAATTTCAGAGGACTCATGCTGAAACATGCTATCCACATCCAGATAGAAAGATGATGAACTCAGTGTAGATAGAGGCAGTTTTCTTTTTTTTTTCTTTTTTTTTGCCACAGCCACTATGGGGAATTTGTTTAGTTTGACTATATACATGCTTTAACACTGCCAGACATCAAACTATATTATAAAGCAGCAGTCATCAAAACTGTATGGTATTGGTTAAAACTCAATAACCTAATGGTTATCTGATAAAGTGGAAAACAAATTACCTAGGGAAAAACTGATAAAAGCTACTGGAAAGTTATTGAGAATTGGAGCTTAAACTATTAACGCCATAATCTATACAGAATAGAGATTCACAACAAAATGTGCATTTTTCTATGTTTTTTAAAGCTAACATATAATGCTTATGTACCAGGCACTGTGTTAAGCTACTAATGTAGAGGCATCTTATTCCTGCAACCCAGGTTTTTCATTTTTATTGATGTATTTTGTTTTTTACATCACTATGTTCCCCCCCCCCATTCCCCCATATCCTTCCCTCCCAGGGAGCCAACCTATATAACTTTAAAGACAAAAAGGGAAAATCATAACAAATGCATTGAAAAAGGTCTTATTAACATTATCAGACTTAAGGATAGGTGAGCAATTTATGAGTAAATGAGAGTAAAGTTAGGTTTGAAATGGATAATTTTGATTACATGAAATTAAAAAGGGTTTGTACAAATAGAACAAGCTTAACCAAGATCAGATGGAAAGCAGGAAAAGGGGGGAAAAATTTGTAGACAGTTTATCAGATAAAGGTCTCATCTAAAATATATAAAAGACCTCAAATCTATAAGAATATGAGTCATTCCCCAATTGATACATGGTCAAGGGATATAAACAGGCGGTTTTCCAATGGGAAAAATGTATAAGCCATATGAAAAAAAATGCTCTAAATCATTGATTAGAAAAATGCACATCAAAACAACCTGGAAATAACGTTTTACACCTACAAAACTGGCTAAAATGTCAGAAAGAGAAAGTGGCAAATGTTGGAGGGGATGTGAAAAATTGGAACACAATTGTTGGTAGAATTGCGAAATGATCCAGCCATTCTGGAGAGCAATCTGGAATTATGTCCAAAGAGTTATTAAACTACTTAGACCCTTTGACCCAGCAATACTCTACTTGGTCTGTTTCCAAAGATAATTAGGGGAAAACGAAAAGAACCTATGTGTTCTAAAACGTTTATAGCAACCTCTGTGGTGGCAAAGAACTGGAAGCTGAAGGATGCTCGCCAATTGGGGAATGACTGAACAAGTTGTGGTATATGATAGCGAAAGAAAATTACTATGCTATAAGAAATGAACTTAATGATTTTAGAAAAACATGGAAGAATTTGCACAAAATAATGGAATGAAATGGGCAGAACCAAGAGAACATTGTTTTAAGAACTATGAGACTATAAAAGGACATGAAGAAAGAAGCTATATACATCTAGAGAAAGAACTGATAAAAGCTTATAGAATAATTTTACACTTATATGTATGTATCTATTTGGGTCTAATGGTAGCTATATCTGGGGGGGAAGAAGAGAAGGGTAGGAAAAAAAGAAATTTACATGATAATGCTATATATTTAAAAAGAGTAGCAAGGTGTGCATAGTAGATTTGCAATTTTTATATGCCATCTTTTATTGTAATATGGAATGCTTGTTTTATTTCAGAAGTTATAAAGAAAAAAAATATGAAAATATGTTCAGTGTGAGGTATCTAATGGTGGAGTGGATAGAGTTCTTGGCCTGGAGTTAGACCTTAGCTCAAATCCAGGCTCAGACACTAGCTGTATAACCCTGGGGAAGTCACTCAACCTCTGTGCTTCAGTTTCCTCAACTATAAAATGTGGATAATAACAGCAATGGTCTCTCAGGGTTGTGAGGATAAAATGAGATATTTATAAATCACTTAACACAGTGCCTTGCACATAGTAGGCACTATATAAGAATTTATTCCCTTCACCCCCTTCTCCCTCAATGTGCTACATCCATGGATCTCTCCCCTCTGCAAAGGAGTGGGGTAGAAGTGTTTTCTTATATCTCTTCTTTCAAAACATAATTGCTCTTTATAATTTTGCCCATTCACTTTTTTGTGGTTTTCTACATTTTTATTGCAATCATCTATGTTTTCTTGGTCCTGCTTTCCTCTGTATCAGTTTATAGATCTTTCCTAATTTCTTTATACCCGTCACACACATCATTTCTTACATTATAATACTATTCTATTACATTTATATAGCATACTTTGTTTAGCCATTCCTCAATTGTTGGGTTTCTCCTTTGTTTCCAAAACTTTGCTATCACAAAAAGTACTGCCAAAAATATTTTGATACACATGGAGAGTTTTTTTTTATCAATGGTTTCCTTGGAATACAAGCAATCAGACTTTACCTGGATCCGATAACTCTGCGAGCTCCGGAAGTCTGCAGGTACCCTGCATGTCCCTGAGATCCTGGAATAACACATTTAATACCTAAAGAAAGCAGCTACAGGACTGCCCTAGACCTTCCCTCCAGAAGTGTTGCAGAGCCCAGCCCTAACATCAAGTCAAAGGTCAATTAGGCTAGAAGAATGGGCAAAAAATAATTAACAATTATAGTGGCAGGAATACTCAAGACAAATGCAAAATAAAAGAATGACTCCAAAATATCTACAAGCATTGCTTCAAAGAAAGTAGCTTGTGCAAAAACTCAACCAGAATTCCTAGAAGAGATGAAGCAAGAGTTTAAAAAAGAGTTTGAAAAATGCTAAGTGGAATGACAGTGCTTGAGGGAAAAAATGGAAAAGAACTGGAAAGAAAATTAAAAGTTTGGCGCAAGAGGTACAAAATGTTGCCCAAACAAATTCCCTGAAAATTCAACTGGATCAAATAGAAGCCAATGATTCCGTGAGGCAAGAAGAAATTTTAAAACAAAATCAAAAGTCTGGGGGGCGGGGTGGAACAGAAGAAAATGTAAGGTATCTCAAAGTAAAAACTTTTCTGGAAAATATCAAGGAGAGAAAATGAAAGAATCACTGAACCAGAGGCCCCACCCCTGCTTGCACTGGACTACCTAAACACCAACCAAAAAAAGAACCTAGACATCCTATTTCAAGAAATCTTTAAACTCCCCAGACCTTTTAAACCAGAGGGCAAAATCAAAACAGAAAATATCTACTGTTCACCTCCTGAAAGAAACTCAAAACTTAAAACTTCCAGGAATATTATAACCAAAATCCAGAGCTTCCGAGTCAAGGGAAAAGATACTGCAAAGCAGCCATAAAGAAAGAATTCAAATACCAAAGAGCCAGGATCACACACAATCCAACCATCACTATAAAGCAGCAAAGAGCTTGGTATTCAATATTCCAGAAAGCAAAGGAAATAGACCTATAGGCAAGAATAACTGACTAAACAAAACTGAGAATAATACTACAGAGGAGCAGTATAAGTAAGATAGAGGATTTCTAAACATTGCTAATAAAAAAAAATAACTCCAGACTTTGGGAACACTTTACATCAGATATCTTACATTTTCTTCTATTTTTCAGGCTTTCTTCCTCTCTGTTTGGTGTATCCTAGGTTTAAAGGATTTCCATTTTTTAGGTAGGATTTATCATTTTCTGTTCCAAACTACTCATTCTTCCAATTCTTTCAAAGAGCTTTTCTTCTCTCTCTTTTTTTTTATCTTTTGCTTCTTATCTTTTAGTTGTTCATGTAGACATTTTTAGACATTTTTTTTCTTGGAGTCTCTATCTGAAGTTTTCATGGAGTTAGATTTGCAGTGATTTTTTTAATGCTGGTTGATATCTTCTTTGACTTAACTCTCCAGTTTTAATTCCTGAACTGGGACTTTGTGCCAGGGCCAAGTTCCAAACCCTTCTTCACTTTTTTTGAATTGAGTGGTTGACTCTGCTTGGTCTTGTACCAGGGCCTGAGTTCTTGTTCAGACCTCCTCCTCCTGGAGCTAGGCTTCCTCCTTGGATCTTTCAAGCTCAGGGCACTGGCTCTCCTAATGTCTCAGCTTCCATCCTGGGCTATACAACCATCACCAAGGGAACAATCACTGTGGAGAAGGGGCCCATTTTCTTTGTCACCTTCAGGCAGGTAAAGCCAAGAAACCCTGGTAGTGGTAGTGCTCACCACCCCAGATGACTTTCTGCGTCCAGCTTGGCCCCTGCAACAATCATCAAGAGAGCTTTATGGACCATACCACCTGTCTCAAGTGCTTACTATGGACTAAGTCCTACGGATACAAATAGAAAAGTGGGATAGCCCCTGCTCTCACAGAGCCCACATTCTCATGGGGAACACCTATCAGTTTCAACAGCAAGTCAGATGGAAAAGTCCCATCATTGAGAATGATTCAGGTTGAGGGCCCTGGGCTATCTCCTTATGATCTGAAGAGTGATGGTGCCAAGGACATGCTGCCTCTTGTTCCTCTCTCAGCATGCAGCTTCAACTCAGCTGGTTTGCCTTTCACATGGTTTGGCTGTTGGTAGAAATGGCTGGACAATGAGTTCAAATCTAACCAGACACATACTTGCCACACGACCCTGGGCAAGACACTTAACCTCTATCTGACTCCATTTCCTCCTCTTTCCAAGGGGAAAATAATGGCACTTACTTCCCAGGATGAATATGAAAATACAATATTATAAAGTGCCTTGCAAACCTTAAAGCTATATAGAAGTGTGAAGTAAATGCTGACTATAAGTACTTAATGCTTATTATTCATTCATTCATTCATTCATCCATCATGAACTTTCTCTTCTTATCCCACAACTCTGGTCTGCTTTCATTCCCTTCCCAGACCTGTTCTTAACTTCCTCTGGACTTTTAAAACCATATTCTCTCAGCTGCTAGCTCATCCTGGAACTTCCATCAGCTCCTGGGGCCTCCACTACCTTAACAGCCTCCAGCCCCATGGCCCATTCACCATGGAATACCTTTCCCCAAGGCCCATCCCCACCCTTTCTTCCACTGTCTTTTTTTCTGCTTGTATTTGTAACCCCAGTCCTTAGCACAGTGTCTGGCACATAATAAGTGCTTAATGTTTCCTTTTTTCTCAAAATCCATTTTCTTTGATGATTTTCTAAGATGTGTTTCTGAATGTCATACCCTACTTTATCCTTTGTTGTGCCAGTTTCTGATGAAGTGGTGGCCCTTCTTCCCAAAGTCATTATCTTTACTTGTCCTTAGTCTCCTACATTCCCATCTCCTCCTGTAACTTGTCCCTTTGATTATCCCTTCTTGCCCTGATCTTCATTTTCTCCTTTTCTACTGGCTTCTTCCCTACAGCCTACAAATATTCCCAGATTTCCTCCATCCTTAAAAAAATCTTCTTGACTCCACCATCTCAAGCTATAATCCTGTATCTCATCTCTCTTTCACAGCTAGATACCTAGAAAAAGTTATCTATAAACATTGCCTCTACAGACATGCCTTGGAGTTATTGTGGGTTTGGTTCCAGACCACTGCAATAAAGTGAATATCACAATAAAGTCACATGAATTTTTTGGTTTACCAGTGCATAAAAGTTATATTTACACTATTGTATATTAAGCATTCAAGTGTTTATGTCCAGCTCCATAAATGTGGTTGTCCCCCAGTGCTTTCCTCTTCTATTTTCTCTATATACTTTTGGCAAGCTCATTGGCTGCCATTAGTTCTATTATAATTTCTGTGCAGATGCCTCCCAAATCTGTATTTCTGGTCTTAATCTTTTTCCTGAGTTCCAACCAATCATCACAAACTGCCTGATGGACACCTTCAGTTGGATGACTTATGTGCATCTCAAAATTAACATGTCCAAAGTCAAACTCATTATCTTCTCTCTTAAATTCATCCCCTCCTTCAAACTTTCCTATTTCTGTTTAGATTACCATCATTTTTCTAGTCACCTGGATTCCCAATATCATCTTCAATATTCCTTTCTTTCTAATCCCCTATGTCTAATTAACTGTCAAGCCTTGTCAACTCTGTGTTCACAGCATCTCTCCTCTGTCACCTTCTCTCCAATCACAGAACCACTATCCTACTTCAACCCCTTATAACTTCCACCTTGGACCGTTCCAACAATATCCTGATTGGAATCCCAGGCCCTCCTTGATTCTATCTATTCTCCATATAGAGCTTCAAAAATAATCTCTCTAAAGCACAAATTTGATCATGTTACTTTGCTCAAGAAGCTTTAGTTCCCTATTGCCTCTGTTTACTTCACATTATTCTACTTCACATGCTTATTCCAGTCAAACTGGCTTACTTGCTGTTCCTGAATCTGGCATTCCATCTCCCACCTCAGTACCTTTGATACGTAATTCACTGAGACCTTGAGTGAATTCCTTGCTTAACTCCCAACTCTTAGAGTCTCTTGTTTCCTTGGAGACAGTTCTGTGCTACCTCTTTTAGGGAAACTCAAGACCCCTGCCACCTGTTGGCTTCCTGTTGGACCCTCTTCAGAATAGGGCCAACATGAAGGGTAAAATGCAGAGTGATACAGGACTGCTATTTAGGTGGTACAGTAGACAGAGTGCCAACCCTGGAGTCAGGAAGACTCATCTTCCTAAGTTCAAATCTGACACCAGACACTTATTAGCTGTGTGACCCTGGGTGAGTCACTTTAACCCTGTTTGTTTGCCTCAGTTTCTTCATCTGTCAAATGAGGTGGAGAAGGAAATGGCAAACCACTCCAATGTCTCTGCCAAGAAAACTCCAAATGTGGTTATGAAGAACTGGACATGACTGGAAATGAATGAACACCAGAACAGGACATGGAGGGGGGGAAGGGATTTGCTGCCCACTTCTTCAGTGTGGACCATCCCCAGAGCCAGGGCATCCTCTGGGGACAAGATGTATTCCTCTTGCCACTGAGGCATTCCATAGGGCAAACCAAACTCTCCTGTTTCTGCCACCAGATAATCTCTTGCTTCTCTCAATAGATCTCTTTCAAATCATTAATTATTCCTGAACTAACTCAGTGATAAAGCACATTCCCATTCCTTTATACTAACACCATCTCAGTGATGCTGAACTTTTGGCAGCCAATATATAAGCACCTTTCCCATTCCCAACTTTCCTCTTCCTTATGCCTATACATATCAATACAAACTCCACAGGATCCCATTCCATATCTGCTCAGCCCTTCCACCATGCCCTTTGGAATTCCTGTTCCATAATAAACTTTTCTTTAATCTTAAACCTTTTCCTTTTTCATTCCTTCCATCTTCTGACCCTCACTGAAACTTAGATCCTTCCTAATGACAGTTTCCCATGTCACCCTTTCCATTATTGGCTACAATCTCTCGTATTCCTTGACTGCTTGTAGTGGGAGAATCATAATATTCCTCATTCTCCACTGCCACTTCCAAACCCTCCCTTCCTCTATGGCAGTGGTTCTCAACCTGTGAGTCGCGACCCCTTTGGGGGTCAAACAGGTTCACCTAAGACCATTGGAAAACATATATTTCCAATGGTCTTAGGAACTGAGACACCACTATCCTCTATCCTCTATCCCTCTCCAGGTGGGTCTACCCACATGCAGATACACCCACATATGAGGTCACAGCATTAGGAAGGTTGAGAACCACTGTTCTATGGCTTTCACTAAGCAACAACTTTCCATTGAGGTTCATGCTGTCCAAACTGATCTCTCTATCCATATCCTAGTGACCATTTTCTATTGACCTCTAGGGCATTCTCCCTCCTTTCTCGATGTGTTCAGTATCTGGTTTACAATCTTTCTTTTGGACCTCCTCTCCTTATAATAGAAGACTTCAAGATAAGTTTTTGATGCTTCCTCAAATACCCTACTTCCTAGTTTCTCAATGTACTCAAATACCATGACTTACTCTTCTTTTATTTCATCTCAGCAATACAGAGATACTCATATCTTTGAACTTGCCATCACCCGTGGGTCCTACTTCCTTATTCATGAACTCTGAAATTTGACTGAGTGGTAATTTTTTTTCTCATTTTATATTTCCATATGTCTTGTGACCTCTAATCCTATTCTTCATGTTTATCAGAACCTCGGTTTTGTCCAGGTTGTCTTCCTCTAATGCCTATAGCTATTTTCTTCTCTAGACTGACTCCTTGGTGAACCCATTTTACACCATCTTCCCTATTAGAGCCTCTTTTTTGGGGGGGGAGGGCTAAATGACTTGCCCAAGGCCACACGGCTAGTTTTTGTGTTAAGTGTCTGAGACCGGATTTGAACTCAGGTCCTCCTGACTCCAGGGCCTGTGCTCTATTCACTGCGCCACCTAGCTGCCCCCCCCATTAGAGCCTCTTAACCCCCTTTTCCTATTGCCAACCATACCTTGTCTAACTACAACCCTGAATTACTTCCGTCATCTACCTCCTTTGTTCCTACTTACATGCTGCTGAATGGAGCTGGAAACACTCATGAAATGATTTTATCTCCACTGGACCCTCAATGAAGCAAAACAGGCACATGATTTTTTTCTTAACTAATATTCACTCCTCCTCCCAAAACTGCCACACAGACCTCATCTCTTTAAGCTTCATACAAGACACTGTCTCTTACTTCAATGGAAAAAAAGTTACAGCTATTTGCAGAATCACTTCTCCCATTCTTCTCCACTCTCATCATTCAGATATTTTCCCCTACTACCTCTTTTTTCTCTTGAAGAGGCAGCCCCTGTTCTTGACAAAGCCAACCTCTCTACATGTGCACTGAGTGCCTGGCCTGGAGTCAGGAAGACCTGAGTTCAAATCTGGCCTCAGACACTAACCATATGACCATGGGCAAGCCACTTAACCTCTTTTTGCTTTAGTTTCCTCATCTGCTAAGTTCTTCATTCAGGTAAGGCCCATTAACTCTGGGTGTCCTCTCCGTCCCACCCCATCCCTCACCTCTTTCACTCTATACTATTTTGCTTGGTCATCTCATCAGTTTCTACAGATTCAGTTTTCTATGCATGAGGATGATTCAGATATATGCATGTTTGTGTTTCTATATAAATACATATTTACATGTATATTCAAGATGGTTCAAATTCTACTTACTCCAGTAGGCTCTTCTGTCAGTCGCTAATGCTTAGTCCAGGGGTGGTGAACATGTAGCCTCAAGGCCACAGGTGGTCCTCTAGGTCCTCAAGTGCAGCCCTTTGACTGAATCCAAACTTCACCCAACAAACCCCCTTCATAAAAGGATTTGCTCTGTAACACTTGGACTCAGTTTAAAGGCCACACCCAAGGACCTACAAGGCCACATGTGGCCTTGAGGCCACAGGTTCCCCACCCCTGGTCTAGTCCCTTCCATCTATTCTGTATCTATCTTATAGCTACCTAGTTGCTTACACATCATCCCCCCCATTACAATGTTTCCTGATGGTACGGACTTAGGTTTTGCCTTAGTGCCCTCAATGTTTAGTATGTACTAAGCCTTAATAAAATGCTTGTTGACTGAGCAATCCCCTTGGTTTTTAGTGCTCTCTCCTTAAATACTTTGTTATCTATTATCATATATTTACACTCCTAGTAGAATATAAGCTCCAAAAGGGCAGGAACTACTTTTCATTTTGTTATCTCCAATGCCTAGCACAGTTTCCTTATTAGGTCCATTGATGGGACTAATGAGGCATCACAGAATTAGACAAGCTAGTCAGTGCTAAAAGGAATAGGTTCATTTATTTGGTATGATTAAGGGAAGGTCACATGGCTTAACTAAAGACACCTAAGGTAGCACCAAGGGAGAAAGGTAAGGGCAACAAGGAAAGGTTACTAGAGCAGCCTATTAATCCCAACCCTGGGGCCTAGAACTAAGGCATCAAGAGAACTGGGAAATGGAAGAGAAGGTATGTAATCAGAATTTGCCAGGGTATCTTGGGGATGCTTCTCCTTAGGCCACAGCATGAGGAAGGAGTACAAAATGGCCTTGGGAAAGAAAGGATACTTTCAGGACTGATGCTTATAAACTTTCACTGGGATTTATCAGTCCGTGGTTCAGGGTTGTTTACACAGCTAAGGGTTCGGAAAAACTCTTAGATCAAAGTGATTCAGAGATTCTATAGGGAAAGGAGCCTTGGTCAGGCAAATCTATATTGTTTCTAAGTGTGAAGTCATAAGGAAACACAATCTAGGAAACTATAAGTTTCTATTGTAAAAGATTCCAGATATGTGAAAGTACAAATAGTAGGTAGATCTAGTAGGAGGAAGGGATGTGGCTAGGGAAAATAGCCACTGGAAGAGAAAGACTAACCCCAAAAAACACGTTTTTCAAGACAATAGATTAGCACGTTGTGATTTTTCAGTTGTTCAATTGTGTCCACCTCTGTGACCTCATGGACTTACTTGTCCATGGGGTTTTTTCCTTGGTAAAGATACTGGAGTGGTTTGCCATTTACATCTCTAGTGTGTCCCCATTTTACAGATGAGCAACTGAGGCAAACAAGGGTTTGATTATGTGCCCAGGGTCACAATCTGGTATCTGAGGCCGGATTTGAACTCAGGTTTTGCACACAATAGATGCCTAATAAATGCTCATAGGAATGGAATGGATTAGTGCCTGGTTCATGGTCATTTTCACTTCATCCCCTACTATTATCCTTAGGGACTTCAACATTCACATCGATAATCCCTTTGACATGGACTATGTCAGTCTCCTCAATTCTCAAACTGCTTTCGCCTCACCCACTTTAGCCACATGCCAATATATTCTCACAACAGACCTCACAATCCCTTGTAATTTACACTGCTTTTAAGATCTGGAACAGTGAAATTCCTCTTTCCAATCAAAATTCATCCATCTTACACATTCATCCCTTTCTTCTTCACCCATTCACATTTCTATTCTCTTGGTCTAGCTTCCTTATTTTCTATACATATCCTTGATCACATGGTCTGCCATTTTAATGGTTCACTAGCTATTATCCTAGAACACAGTCTCACGACCTTCCATTTTCAACCTGCTAATTACCACCATTAGATGTCTCTCTTCTTGCTCCAGGACTCCTAAGCATCAGTGGAAAGAATTGTGAAATTCAACTGATTTCACCCACTAAAGACTCATGCTGCATAACCTCAGTTGCTTGACAGTCCTGCTTTACTTTTACTGACATTTTATCTCATTAGCCATAACGACTGTTTTCATTCCTGTGTCTCCAACTCCAACTCTTCAATAAATGACCTAGTTTCTTACTGCACACACAAGACTAGGGCTGACTGAATTTCCCTGCTTATTCTCCTACTTATCCTCCTACTTTTCTTTAACCTTAACATCATCAACCATCTCTCTGGCAATCACAGAAGAGATATCCCCACTACTCATTAAAGTTAATCATATTAGCTACAACCTTGATCCTTGCACCTGCAAACACAGGTCATGTAGCTTGTGGGCATGGCATGCAACATGACACATTCCCTTCTCTCTGGGCTAGCTGACCCATCCCATCCTGCCTTCATGCCAGCAAGTCTGGGTTTTTTGTCTTCCTCAGAGTGGGATATCTGGCCGTGATTTCAACCATGGGCTACTACCCTTTTGTGGGATCCTAGGAGTAATCCTTTTTTTTTTTTTTTAAATTTATTGACTTGTTTATTTACTTTTGGTTTACAAGATTCATTTACAGAATCACTTGTTTCAGATCTTCTCCCCTCCCTTCTCCCCCACACTCCCGCGTGGTGGTGTACAATCATGTATGGGATCCGCAAACACTTTCACATTGTACAATAGTCTTGTTGTATAGAAGCGTTGTAACCAATGGAGTGAATAATATGAAAAGAAAGAAACAAAAGAAACAAAACCAAACATGGAAAAGAACAATAGCATATGTTGCTTCTGTCCCCATTTAAACTTTGGTCTTTCTAGATCTTTCTCTGAGTGTAGATATTTCCTTCCATTCTGAGACTTGTAGAGTTGTCTTTTAACTGTGCGTTGCTGAGAAGAGTCCAGTTTATCATGGTTGGTCGT